>OY744603.1:58899756-59009756 GCA_963556255.1 Allolobophora icterica
ATCTCGTCGTTGTTGTCGATCTCCTCACGCGACACCTCCCTTCCCGGGGGAGGACAAAGCCAGTCATTGGTTCGCCTCCCGGCTGAGAATGATGTCGTTCCCTCCATCGATTTCCTCCAGACCATGTCCTCGTCGTTCCCATGAAAATATAAAATATCAGCACAGTTAGAAATTATATTTACAGTTGTCGCGGTGCCTTACATGGTAGTCCGCCTTCTTCCTCAATCATAGTCTGGACAAAAGATCAGCGGGAATATTCAGCGCCCCAGGACGATATTTAAAAGCGATATCAAAGTCCTGGAGTGCCAGAGCCCACCTCGCAAGTTTAGCACTTGTGGGCGTAGAAGCAGTTAGGAAAGTCAAGGGATTGTGATCAGAATAGAGGGTGGTCCTTGACATAAAAATCCAATTCCTAAACTTCTTCAACGCAAAGATTACAGCATACGCTTCGCGTTCCACAGTGGACCAACGCGCTTGCGTAGCATCTAATTTAGAACTGGCGAAACATATTGGCCGCTCTGTTCCATCGTCTTGAATTTGGAATAAGCAGCAACCGACTGCTTTGTCTGAAGCGTCAGTCGATAAACCAAACTCTCTGCCGTAGTCAATTGTCTGCAAACATACAGCGTTATTTAAATCGTGCGTAAGTTTATCTAGCGCATTTTGATGTTCAATTCGCCAGGGTATCTTAGCAGGCACCGATTTCTGGGTCAAGTCAGTGAGAATTCTGGCTGTCTCAGCCAGGTTAGGGATGAAGTTCCTAAAATAACTGAAGAAGCCAATTAATCTCCGTATGTCCTTTTTGGACTCGGGTTGAGGGATTTTCCCTAGCCCTGCGATTTTCATAGGATCCGGTTCAATGCTCCCTGATCCGATCAGGTGACCTACAAACGTTGTTTGTCGCCTAGCAAACGAACTCTTCTTAATGTTAAGGGTCAGACCCGACTGTTGAATAGTCATTAAGTATTTCTCTAGGTGTTTCATGTGATCCGGCCACGTCATCGAGTGTACTGCCATGTCATCCACGAACGTCTCAGTGAAGTCGCGAATGGGATGAAGGACCTTTGACATGCATCGGATAAAAGAATTTGAGGCTGACTTTAAACCAAAGGGCAATCGTACGAACTCAAATAGGCCAGCGTCGCATATCAAACCAACGAGAGTCCTTGTGGAGTCCAATCTGGTAGTATCCTTGACGTGCGTCAAAGCAGGATATGAAGTTTGCACTTCCTACCTTCTGTAACACTTCCTGGATGTCGGGGGTGGGGTATGCGTCACCCGCCGAGAACTTGTTTACATATCGGTAGTCAATGGCCAGTCTTAAACCGCCTTGACCTCCCTTTTTCACAACGCACACAACGGGACAAGCCATTTCACTATGTGAGGGAGTGATGATACCTAGGGCCAAAAGTTCGCGGATCTGCTTCTCCATCTCCGGTTTGAGCAGTTCCGGCACCTTATAGGCTCGCAAACTCTTCGGCCTGAACTCCGCGCTAACAGTGATTGTGTGTTCTAGGACGGGACAGAAACCTGGTTTGTCCGAGAACACATCTGGAAATCTGTCTAACAGACTAAACAGCTGTTTCCGCTCGGGTACCGTTAAGTGTGCAACGGCAATAGGGTCTACTTGTGCACTGGGCCTTGTCTGCCTCGTGACGAAGCTACCCACTGCTTCCACGTGACCGAAGTCTTCGTCCTTCTCGAACAGAATGGAGCAATTGTTAATCAATGCTTGCTGTATTCTTTCGTTATATTTGCGAATACGATTTGCATGTAATAAGCGGCTTTTGCCCCCTATTTCCACGATGTATGCGTAGGGCGATTTCACCTGAGCGATGATGGCCGGGCCTTGCCATTGGCCCTCCTTCTTTGCTCCTCGCGCTTCCGGTGATTGGATGATGACTTTATCCCCTACTTCGTAACGCCTGTCCATGCTTCTTAAATTGTAATGAGTAGCATAGCGCTGCTGTTCAATGTCTGAATAATATTCGGCATATAATTTAGACATTTCAAGGTTATCCCTTAATTGGTCCAAGTAAGCTGCGGCGCCTGCGCCCAGACTTAATGGAGAATCCCGCTCTCCCGCCCATTCCTCAGAAAGGACAGATAGAGGTCCTTTAGGCAGGGTACCATACACCAGGGTGTAGGGACTCACGTGGGTGGTTGCCGAGGGGCGTTCCCTTAAGCTCCAAAGCACGTAAGGTAACAGTCTGTGCCATCCCCTCGGGTTTTCTTCTGCCAATTTATGAATCATGGTCTTCAGTGTGGCATTGCAGCGTTCCACTAGACCTTGTGACTCGGGATGTGCGACTGGCCCAAAGCGTGGTGAGCACCCCATACGATGCAGAAACTCTTGGGTTAATTTGCTGTTGAAATTCGACCCGTTATCGGACCTAATCGTTTTTGGAAAACCGAAGGTCGTGAAGATTTGCATGTATGCATCACATGTCGCTTTTGCCGTTAATGATTTCAGAGGATAGGCCATCGGCCATCTTGAAAATTGGTCAACTACCACTAAGGCGTAGTTGTACTCGGGTTTTGGGCTTGTGGGGTCTACGTTGGTAACTATAGGCCCTATACAATCTGCCACTAGACAACCGAATCTGGTCTCGTCGTTGCGAGGGATAGGAGTTATGGGGGCTCGCTGCGCCACTCGCAGCGGCGCATGCCTTTGGCAAATGTCGCAAGATGCACAATATTCCTTCACTATATCCTCCACGTTGGGAAACCAGAAATTCAGTTTGATTCGGTCCTTAGTCGTTTTCAACGCCATATGACCTGCGAACGCAGCGTCATGTGCTAAGTTTAAGACCTTGTCTATTCTTTCTTTAGGTAAACACAGTTGTTTTACAGAATGCCCAGCTATTTTGTCTTTATGAAAGAGCAAATTGTCTTCAATGAAGAAGTTCTTCGCCCCAATTTTCCCGTGGGCCAAGAATGGTGCTAGTGTCGAACATTGTGCTTGTTCAGCAGCCATCTTGTTTCTGCCTACTATTGTGTCTTCCTTGGGTGGGGGTGGTATCTCAGGATTGAAGACCTGCTCTTCAGTATCCGTTTCTTCGGGATTGATTTCTCCTATACTCCCACTGTCTGCTTGAGCGACCGTGAAGTAATCTTCGCCTATCAGCGTCCTAAGTCCCTCTACCTCCTCCCCTCTCTCCTCTTCCTCACTCGTCTCAGTCCTTGCGACCGCCTGCGCTTCTGAAATTTGGTCTATTTCAGGAGCGCTGGCCGCGTGACTCGAATACAACGCTGTCTCGCGCAGCAAGTCGGCTGTAGTGGGCGTGATAATTAACGGTTCATTAAGGTCTTTAATGAGTGCCGCCCATATCCGAACATCAGGGGCGTAATTTACCTCCCCCTCCCTGTCCTCGCCGGCCTGAGACCCCTTTAGTCTCAGCCGCACCACGTCCACAATCATTGATTGACCGTTCAGCCCCTTCACCTCTATCTGCTTGACCACAGGTAGGTTGAGCGGCCTGATTAGTTCTGCTCGCGCACAATTGTATTCGGCCCCGCTATCTATTAGAGACGATGTCACAGGGAGCCCTGTAATATACACTTTCATGTACTCTCTTACATAAGTCTCCTCCACGTCAATGCAATCCGGGTTTGTCGGCAATGCATGCTGTTCTATCTCTTGTATCAATGGCGGCCCGTCTTGTCGCGTCTCGCTTTGCCTGTCTGCCTGTCTGCCTTGAGCTCTGGTCACGGTTGGCTGGACCGCACACGCGCTCACCTGTTTGCTTTTAGTTTGTTTGTTCTTCGAACACAGTTTATGTCAACCCAATCCTTCCGTTGACAATCCTTCTTGCTAAGTCCTTGTTCTCTCTCTACTTAACGCCTATTTAACGTTCACCTTTTGAACACTAATTCTACGTATAAGTAGCTTTTCCTCGTACGAATCACCAACACAGTTTAATATCTTTTCGTTTAATAAGAAAACAAACAGACAGAACTCAATTCGATTACAACTCAACTAGTCAGCCACACTACTACAGCGAACACACTCGAATTCAAACTTCTCTAGTCAGCATAATTCTTCGCGCCTCTTGACACACCTGTCCTCTGTGCGCATAAGCGAACTCTAATAATATACATATAGCGCGCCGCTGCCGATATCGGCCGGCCGCGCGTGTCACTAAGACTAAACGTTATACATCTATCATATATACATATACACGTGAAACTAAAGTAAGCGCACTAAATATATACGCTAATATCTCGCACTGCAAGACTGTACACGAAACTCAGTTCACATTACCTCCTTCCTTTTTCTGGAATTGAGCAAAATAAATTTCAAAATTTGCGAAATTACCAAAATACATGAAACATATATATATCTAACTAATTAATAAACAGTCTTACGATTACTTATAACCTTGACAAACAATCAGCAATAACATTCAATCTGCCCTTCTTGTACTTCACCTCAACATCAAAAGTTTGTAAGGCTAACGCCCAACGCACAAGTTTAGCAGACTTAGACATTGACTCAGTCAAATATGTAAGAGGATTGTGATCAGTAAAAATGAAAATTTTTGATCCAATTATAATTTCTTTTAACTTGTTTAGAGCCCAAACAATAGCATAGGCTTCCTTTTCCACAGTAGCCCATCTCTTCTGGGTATCAGTTAACTTCTGACTGATAAATGACACAGGGCGTTCTATTCCCTTGTCGTCCATCTGTGTTAAAACAGCACCGACTGCAAAGTCACTACTATCGCAGTACAAATTGAATGGTTTTCCCACTTCAAAAACATATAATACTACTTTGGATCGCACAGCCTCTTTAAGTAAATCAAATGCTTGCTGATGTTCAACAGTCCAATCAATCTTATCAGAAACACGTTTACTAGTTAAATCAGATAAAGGTTTCGCAATCTGTGCAAAGTCCTTAATAAACTGTCTGTAATAATTAAAAAATCCAAGCAGTTGTTTAACTTGCTTCTTAGTTTCTGGGATCTTCAAATTAGTCAAACTTTCAATTCTGTCTGGATTCATCTTTATCTTACCAGACCCAACCACATGACCGATAAACCTTACCTCACTCTTACCAAATATGCATTTTTTCAAATTCAAAGTAACGTTATGCAATCTCATTTGCATCAAAAATGCATCTAGATGCTGCAAGTGAACTTTCCAACTGTCAGAATGCACAGCATTGTCATCAACATACGGTTCTGCAAAGTCACTTATAGGCTGTAAAACTAAATTTATCGCCTTAACAAAAGTTCGTCCTGAATTTATCATTCCAAAAGGAACACGAGTAAATTCATACAGTCCATTATGTGTTACAAAAGCTGTCTTCCATTGATCAGATTGTTTTACAGGACAAGTCCAATAAGCACTTCGACAGTCCAAGATGGAAATCATATTAGACTTTCCAACTTTGTTCAAAACGTCTCTGACAATCGGCATAGGATATTTACAATCCACTGTGAATGAGTTAATGTATCTGTAGTCACAGGCAAGTCTTAAAGATCCGTCTTTCTTTTTAACAATAACCAAAGGGCTTGCCATTCTGCTCGATGATGGTTTAATAATGTTTGTTTTTAACATTTCTTTGATCTGACGTTCCACTTCTGCTCGATAAATCAAAGGAATTCGATATGCTGCAAATTCCTTTCCATGAAATCCTGGTTTTAGTTCAATTTCATGTTCAACCAATGTACATAATCCGGGTTTTTCTGAAAATCTATCACAGTATTTGTTCAAGACTTTCAACAACTGTTCTTGCTGAGTTACTGTTAAATGGCTAATTTGTTCAGGATCGAGGTTAAGTGAATTCTTGTCATCTTGAACCTCATTCCTCATTGGTAATTCAACCACTGAACCAAAATCTTCATCTTCTTCAACAATTAGACCACAACTTAATGCTCGAGTAACATATTTTCTGATCTTGTTGGCGTGAATTATTTTTCGACCATTTTCACCCATATCGACTAAATAAGAGTACTTTGATCTTCGATGTATGATCGTACATGGACCATGCCATCGAGAAATAAGTTTGTTCGTTGACGTTGGATACAAAACTATGACTTTCTCACCAGCTTCAAATTCTTTGTGCTTTGCTCTCTTGTTATACTGATTCGTGTATTGTAATTGCTTTTCTCGAGAGTAGGATTCTGCAAACAATAATGCTTTCTCCATATTTTCTTTGAGTTCTTTCAAATACTTTTCTGGTTTAACTCCAACATGAGGTGGTAAGTTTATTTCTCTAGTCCAACTCTCTTTTAATATTGCCAATGGTCCTCTCGGAATTTTCCCATAGACAAGCATATATGGTGATACTCCAGTAGTTGCATTCGGCACTTCTCGTAATGCCCACACTGTGAAAGGAATTATCTTGTGCCATTTCCTCGGGTTGTCTATTATCACATGATGGATCATCTTTTTAAATGTCTGATTCCATCTTTCTACTAATCCAGCAGCCTCTGGGTGTCCTGGTGTGTCGAATCGTGGACTACAGCCCATTAAATCGAGAAATTCTCTTGTCAGACTGGCTGTGAAGTTCGTTCCTTGATCACTGGTGATCACGGACGGCACACCAACGTTCATGAACAGTTCCATCAACGCTTCACACACAGCCTTCGCTGTCAGCGATTTCAATAAAAAGATTGTAGGCCATCTGGTGCACGAGTCCACAATGCATAAACAATACTTGTGACCTGCAGCAGATACCGGATCGATCGGGCCAACTAGGTCCATCGTCATTCTCTTGAAGGCGACCTCTTCTCTTGAGACTGGAGTGATGGGCACTCTATCCATCACCAAACTCCTTGCCTTTAGTTGACATTTCTCACAAGACTTACAAAATTTCACGATGTCTCTTCTCATCTTTGGCCATACAAAGGACAATTTTATTCGTTCTCTTGTTTTCTCTTCTCCTAGATGTCCTCCAAATACCGATTCATGCGCCAATTCCATCACTTTAATTCGTCTCTCTTTTGGTAACACTAGTTGATATATCGTCTGGTCTAATATCTGATATTTCTTATGCAATAAACCGTTGATCACACAGAATTCAGATTCTTTCTCTTGTGCTAACTTCCACCACGGCTTCAACGATTCATCCTTTCTCTGTTGCTCTTCGAACTTCTTCGAATCAGCAATCTGCACCTTTTGTTCTTCATCCATTTCTTCATCTCTATACAAGTCTCCTATCCCCACATCACATTCATTGTCTTCTTCAGTTTCATTTAATGTGCCATTCTCGCATGCAGCCATCTCTTGCTCATTCATCTCTGCTATTACACCATCTCGCGATAAGCTTCGTTGCTCATTACTTTCGTTTTCCTCATCACTTGAACTTTCAGTTTCATTCTTTTCATCAACATCTACCATTTCCTGTTTCCGACTCTGCGCTCTCGTCATTACATTTGCTCGTACACTCACATCTCCTTGTATCGTTTTAACTTTCATCTGTGGTACGGCTTTTAATTCGGCAATTATCTCTGGATGCAACAAGAATCTTTCTGTACTGCCCATCTTTGCAATACTAGCACACATCAAGGTGACGTAAGGTGTAAGTGAACACTGGATTTTACGCGGAAATCCCTCTTCTTCCACGTCACTACCACACAGTCTAACATCCACTTTCACTAACTTCGCAGGAATGGCATCTCCTGCCACACATTGCAAGTTCACTTTTCCAATTTGTTCCACCTTCATGCCTTCCAGTAATTCTTCACTAATCACCGGAATTTCTGCTCCCGAGTCGCTCAGTGCTTTGACTTTCACTGGCTCTTTACCGTCTACTGCACGAATTTCAACCTCGACATATTGCAAGAACGATTTCTTCAATATTCGACTGTCATCTTTTCCTATGACTTCTCTCTGAATTTCAGCATCCAATAGAATTTCTTTTTGAATACCACATTTCATTACCGACTTTACTTCAGTCTCTTGGTTTTCTTGACTCGCGGTTTGATTATCTGTATCACTAACCACTTGAATCAAATTCACCCTTGTGTGTTCTTGCTTTCTGCTAGAACTAGCTGCTGCCACTGGAACTGGACAAAATTTAACCAAATGTTTGTCTGAACCACAGTTGTGACAACGCTTCACAACTGTATGGTATGGTTGTGAAATACCTCGTTGTTCATTTCCTTCATATTTCTTATACTGCGTAAACGATGTGTTGCCTTCCCTCTTGGCGAACGGCGCTGACGATTTGTTAAATCCCTGACGACCAAACGTCACGTCTCTAGTCTCATTGGGTACAGGGACATTAGCCTTGACTTCTTTACCTTTGAACTGATTCCCTGTTCCTGGATTACTTTTCCACTTTCCACTCTGGCTTTGGTTTACGGAACGTTGAGAAGGATAACTGTTTATATTTGGAAATGCAAACCCAATTCGATTGTTTACATGAATGTCTGCTAGGTCTGCCACTGCACTAGCTTGGAGACAGTCAGTTCCTTCCTTCGACAATACAAACTGTAGTGGACCTGGCGGTAAACATTCTTTCAGCTTATCCGCTACCAGCAAATCAAAGAGCGTATCATACTCTCTGTTCACGTTTCGACTTCTCACGTAATAGTTTAGCAAGTTCTTCAGTCTTGCCGTAAACATCGTATAAGTCTCTTCTGTCGTCTTCTTAGCATCCACAAATCTGGCTCTGTATTCTCTCGAAGTCAATTTAAATTCTTTTAATAAGTGCTGCTTGACTTTATCGTAATTGTCTAGATCATCGAATGACAATCTATTCAGAACAGTTCGAGCTTTCGGCGTCATCAATGGTAATAATAATTTCACCCAAAACGGCTTCTCCACAGCAAAGCTACGAAATGCGTTCTCGACTGTTTCAAAATATAATGGCACCTCCATCATATCAGTTGGCATTTGAGGCAATACATGCTTCATTGCATCACCTATTTTCTTAATTTTTGACACCAAAGTTTCACTTTCTTGCTGCTTCCTTCTTTCTGCTTCCCGTTCTTCTCTCATTTGCGTTTCTTTCAATGTCAATTTTGATTTCTCCAGTTTCAGACGTTCCTGTCTTTCTGCCTCTGCCTTTTCCAAACTTTCTTTCTGAAATTTAAGTTCTTCTTGTCTGATCTGTTCTGCACGTTCCAACTCTAACGTTCGCGCTTTTTCTTTTTCTTCTTCACGCATTCTCTTTGCTTCAATCTGTTGCTGACGAACCTCTTCATCACTTTTTCTAGCTTTTTCAAATTCAATCATCTGCTCCAATCTTCTTCTTTCAGCATCTTCCCTATCTCTTTTCAACTGTTCTAACTGAATCTCAAACTGATTCTTTTGCAATTCAAGTTCTGCCTTACGCACTTGTTCTGCTTTATCTTCTCTCTCTCTTTGCAGACGCAATTCCTCTTGCCTTGCAAGTTCCGCTTTCTCTTCTTTCTCTCTCTGCAAGCGCAATTCTTCTTGCCTTGCAAGTTCCGCTTTCTCTTCTTTCTCTCTCTGCAGACGTTCTGCTTTCTCTTCTTTCTCTCTCTGCAGACGTTCTGCTTTCTCTTCTTTCTCTCTCTGCAAGCGCAATTCTTCTTGCCTTGCAAGTTCTGCTTTCTCTTCTTTCTCTCTCTGCAAGCGCAATTCGTCTTGTCTTACACGTTCTGCGTCTTGTCTCAGCTCTTTCTCTTCTTGTCTTCGTCTCTCCTCTTTTTCTTTCTCTTCTTGTCTCCGTTTCTCCTCTCTATCTTCTTTCATCATCATCCACTGCATCAACATCTCCATAGACATAGGCGCAGGAGGTTTTTCAATAGTCTTTTCGACAGCACCGCCAACGGCACCTTCTTCTTCGACTTCTTCTTTAACCCACACTTCGGCGAGTTCCTGCATCATGTCACCACGTGACATACCTTCTAATTGTTCTTCTTTAAAACCGGCTTTCAACAAACGCTGTTTTAGCCTTTCAGTAGACATCTTCTTAATATCTGCTTGTCTTTCAGCACTTAGTTTCTCCATCTTACTTGTTTACTTTGGTGATTTCTCTTTTAAAAGAAGTCACGGTTTTTCTTGTTGTGTGAATCGATAAACAAACGGGATTTCTTTTGTATTTGTTCGTGGAAAACAACGAAATTTTTATACCGTTTCTCGTGTTCCACCGTCGTTGATATCGTAAACTCGTCACACAGCAACAACGCGTAAATTCTTTTATCACCGTCGTAGATTCTTCTAACACCGTTGTAAATTCTTTTATCACCGTCGTAGATTCTTCTATCCGCCGAAGGAGGTGATAACGTGAATTTTTTATCCACCGTGAGTTTAAATCCACCGTGAGTATTTATCCACCGTGAGTTCTTATTCCACCGTGAGTATTTATCCACCGTGAGTTCTTATCCACACCGTCACTGCCACCAATAATGTCAACCCAATCCTTCCGTTGACAATCCTTCTTGCTAAGTCCTTGTTCTCTCTCTACTTAACGCCTATTTAACGTTCACCTTTTGAACACTAATTCTACGTATAAGTAGCTTTTCCTCGTACGAATCACCAACACAGTTTAATATCTTTTCGTTTAATAAGAAAACAAACAGACAGAACTCAATTCGATTACAACTCAACTAGTCAGCCACACTACTACAGCGAACACACTCGAATTCAAACTTCTCTAGTCAGCATAATTCTTCGCGCCTCTTGACACACCTGTCCTCTGTGCGCATAAGCGAACTCTAATAATATACATATAGCGCGCCGCTGCCGATATCGGCCGGCCGCGAGTGTCACTAAGACTAAACGTTATACATCTATCATATATACATATACACGTGAAACTAAAGTAAGCGCACTAAATATATACGCTAATATCTCGCACTGCAAGACTGTACACGAAACTCAGTTCACAGTTTAGCTCTGTGGTCTGGAGAAAAGCATAGGAAACAAAGGCCACGCTTTCTAATCTCGTCGAGGGTTGGACGTCCGTCTGTCCTGTTATTTGTCTGTGTCCCTCCTGGTCGGTCAGTCCACGTGTCCGTCTGTTTAGCTGTCGTCTGAGGAGGTGCTGGTGCTTTCGCATAGCGAGCCTCCGTCTTACCCGTGCCTAGACTATGCTTCGTATAGTCACTTTCCCAAGGGTGTGTGGCAGCATAAGTGTCAGCCGCTGCAGCTAACTCTTTGTGCCCTAACCAATTCTGTTGCTCTTGACTGAGGATGAAATTCAAACATCCTCTGGGCAACATTTCTTTCATTTTATCTGCAATCAAGAGGCTTGTAACCTCATCAAACGTCATTGCCTTGCGATCTTGCAGATAGTAAGAAAGTAAATTATGCAGTCTCGAAGCTAATGTTGTGTATGATTCATCTACCGCCTTTTTTGCGTTCATGAATCGCTCTCGTAAAGAGACTGCGCTCACTTTGAACTCTTTCAACAAGAAGGTTTTTAGCTTCCCGTAATTATCAAGCTCCTCTTGTGTGAGTCTGGCCGTCAGTGCTCTGGCCTGATTATCTAGACAGGTCAAGAGTAATCTGCTTCGAAGGTCGTCCGGGACAGCGCAAGAGTCGAATAACCTTTCGCAATGCACAAAGAAACCAGGGATTTGCGCATGGTCGCTGGGGAATCTCGGTAAGAGTCCTCGCAAGCTTTCACTATACGTTTTCATTCGTCCTACGACCGAATGCCTCAAGTTATAGTCCCTTTCGTCTCTGAGTCTCCTCTCTGCGTCCCTTTCCTCTCGGACCTCCTTCTCTCTCTTCTCTGCCTCCTCCTTTTCTTCTCTCCTCCGCTTCTCCTCCTGAAGCCTGAGCTTCTCAGCTTCCTCTCTCTCTTCCCTTCTCCGCTTCTCCTCCTGAAGCCTGAGCTTCTCAGCTCCCTCTCTCTCTTCCCTTCTCTGCTTCTCCTCACGAAGCCTTACTCCTTCTGCTTCCTCTCTTGCTTCTCTTCTCAGCCTCTCGGCTTCCTCTCTCTCTTCCCTTCTCTGCTTCTCCTCACGAAGCCTTACTCCTTCTGCTTCCTCTCTCGCTTCTCTTCTCAGCCTCTCAGCTTCCTCCTTTTGTTCTCTTCGCTGCTTCTCAGCCCGCTTCTCCTCAAGCAGTCTGAGCTTCTCTGCTTCCTCTTTCTCTTCTCTTCGCTGCTTCTCCGCTTCCTCTTTTTCTTCTCCCCTCAGTCATTCTTCTTTCTCTTCTCTTCTCCTCTCTTTCTCTTCCTCTCTTCTCTCTCTTCTCTCCGCTTCCTCTCTCAGCCTTGCGGCTTCCTCTCTCTCGTATTTTAAGCGTTTTAATTCGTATACCTGCGTTTGCGCTGCCGAGTCGATACTGCTTTCTATGCTACCCGTGCTTACTTCCTCAATTACTTCTGGCGGGGTTTCCCGCCCAGACACAATTATTTCAGCACTCGCCTCTTGGAGCTGGCCCATATTCATGGAACCCAATTCCTCCTCTCCTAGTCCCATCTTTATCAGATATGCGACTAGTCTGTGACGGGGCATGTTCTGCACCCTCACTCTTTTCCCTACCGACAACTTATCCATCTTCCAACAGTCCGCTCACTAATAGAAAAAGATAAGTAAGTTAGAGGAGAGTCACCGCTGGTCAGAAATCAAAGAAAACAACGTCCTAAAATTCTACCACAAATACAACAAGAACAGAACTGAGCAAAAGGAGCTACGCAAAAGCCTCGGCTATTCGCACACCAATCCTCATCCAGACCTCAACCGCAACCTCACAGATTACCACGACTACCAGTAAGGACTTACCCTCTGATACGTCGAGCGTGTTCCGTCTTTTGGTATCTTGGCTGATCCGCTGTCCTCCGTTGCCACTCCCGTCCGTCGTTGCTAGCGATGGTCGGTCGTCCGTTGGCGCTCTTGTTCCTCGTCCTTGCCTGTTGCTGTCGGTTCCTTCGAGTCCTTCGTCCTCGGAGTCCGGCACTCGATTTCTCCAGTTGCGAAGGGTTGTATTCGCCGCTGGTCCCGATCTGTTGAGATTCCTCTTTCCGTTTCCGGTTCCGCTTTTCGTCGTGACGTCTTCAGTAGAAAATCCTGTCGACTGCGCCAATGTCGCAATCGGAGGTCGCCCTGTCGTGTGTTTGCCGTGTGTTGATGTCGACCCTCGATTGCTTGTTCTTTTACTTGCACTTTTATTTAACGTGCCTAACTTTTCTATAGAAGATTCACGACGAACTTTGTTTAATTAATAAATGAATTTAATTAAAGAAACAAATATATATACACTAACTCTACGGGAACTTCCACGTAGTATTAAAGCGTTTAGATATTAAATCGGACTATCTCAAACGTTGCTTCGTACAGCCTAACTACAGATCGTTCTTTCGCGTCAGTCTCTGAATCTGACGGACTAATACTCTGCCGCCGCCGCTGGTCGCTCCTCTCGATGTTGTTCGCTCGACCGATGTTCACGCGTCGCCCTCGCCAGTAGTACAAGTCCCGTATTCTCCGTTCCCTTCGGTTAAGTAGGAACTCCAGCGTGCATCAGTCAGCCCCCCTCCCCACGTCAAGCTATCGTCAATTAGTGTCAGATTGCTCCTCGATACGCGGGTCGTCGCTCGTCTGCAGCGCGGGCGGTGTCTGGTTACACCATAGCCGCGAGGTGTCCTATTACACCTTGGCTGTGTGGTGTCCGATTACACCTGGGCCTCGCTGCCTTCATTGTTGCCCAAGTGGAGACTGGCTTTCGTCCGTCATCATCCTATCTCGACCGGCAACGACGCTTACATCATAATGATGATGCCATCTCGTCGTTGTTGTCGATCTCCTCACGCGACACCGACATTTTCACAATTCCACGATTCACAGTTTCATAGCTTTTGGTCGACCATTTCACGATTCACAGTATAATAGTTTTGGTCGACCATTTCACGATTCACAGTATAATAGTTTTGGTCGACCATTTCACGATTCACAGTATAATAGTTTTGGTCGACCATTTCACTATTCGTCATGCCGACATGTTTTTCACATATGCGCTAAAAATGGCGCCGCATAAATGCCCTAACGTTTTAAGCCTAAGCATAGATTGACACTTTCACCCGTACAGGTCAAACTGTTTATATATACTTCGGAGCGCAGATGCAATGACGCAGCCCCGTGCGGTTGTCTCTTTGCAAGCGTAGACCTGTGTCTGTTTATGCAGCACTTAACCTGACTGGACACAGCATTCGCTACAGGGAACCAGCAAACAACAAAGAGGCTGGCCCCGTTGCCATGGAAACTGTGCTCTGTTCTTGTAGCGCTATAGTGATGTTCTAGACTCGATGGCTTCGATTGAGTCATTTGGCGCAATGGATATTAGATCATTTGTTTAGCTCTATTTTTTAACACCTTCTGCCAAAATGAAGGCGATAAATGAGTCGAGGGGAGTAGAAAAACGATGACTGCGCCAAGAGTAAATGAAGAGGCAATGAAATGACCATTGGGAATTTAATCGTTAGGACACACCTCCAGATCAGCGGGTCATCAGCAGAGTGAACATGTCATGATGATGATGAGTTCTCTGCCCTAAGGCAGGTCCATTGGCTTTACGCCACCTGAGGATGAGATGAGTGAGGTGGTTTCCCGTTGCCTTCCTCACAGACAATTGTGGGTAAGCAACTTGTCCAAGGTCGCTACGCAGCGGCTTGAGGTAGATTCGAACCTGCGACCCTTCGGTTACAAGGCACAGAACATACCACTACACCACCGCGTCCCAACATGTCATATATATGTACATAAATACATGCATGCATGCATACATACATACATACATACATACTTACATACACACACAAAAGAGAACATTCTTTCATGCTCCCTATTGTTAAATCTTAACTGTTTCAAAGTAGTTTTGTTAATCGACGTATCTTTAGCTTTATTTAGTTGTGCATGTGTGACTTTTTAATCTGCTCCTGTTATAGTTCATTTCATATAGGCTATATATACAATTAGATCTCAGATCCGGACGAAGTTGTTGGTACCAGTTTCTACCGCTTGAGATCCAAAATCCGAGGAGGGTTACATACATACATGTATCATCATCATCATCATCATCATCATCATCATCATCATCATCATCATCATCATCATCATCATCATCATCATCATCATCATCATCATCATCATCATCATCATCATCATCATCATCATCATCATCATCATCATCATCATCATCATCATCATCATCATCATCATCATCATCATCATCATCATCATCATCATCATCATCATCATCATCATCATCATCATCATCATCATCATCATCATCATCATCATCATCATCATCATCATCATCATCATCATCATCATCATCATCATCATCATCATCATCATCATCATCATCATCATCATCATCATCATCATCATCATCATCATCATCATCATCATCATCATCATCATCATCATCATCATCATCATCATCATCATCATCATCATCATCATCATCATCATCATCATCATCATCATCATCATCATCATCATCATCATCATCATCATCATCATCATCATCATCATCATCATCATCATCATCATCATCATCATCATCATCATCATCATCATCATCATCATCATCATCATCATCATCATCATCATCATCATCATCATCATCATCATCATCATCATCATCATCATCATCATCATCATCATCATCATCATCATCATCATCATCATCATCATCATCATCATCATCATCATCATCATCATCATCATCATCATCATCATCATCATCATCATCATCATCATCATCATCATCATCATCATCATCATCATCATCATCATCATCATCATCATCATCATCATCATCATCATCATCATCATCATCATCATCATCATCATCATCATCATCATCATCATCATCATCATCATCATCATCATCATCATCATCATCATCATCATCATCATCATCATCATCATCATCATCATCATCATCATCATCATCATCATCATCATCATCATCATCATCATCATCATCATCATCATCATCATCATCATCATCATCATCATCATCATCATCATCATCATCATCATCATCATCATCATCATCATCATCATCATCATCATCATCATCATCATCATCATCATCATCATCATCATCATCATCATCATCATCATCATCATCATCATCATCATCATCATCATCATCATCATCATCATCATCATCATCATCATCATCATCATCATCATCATCATCATCATCATCATCATCATCATCATCATCATCACACAGTACTTGCTATTGCGCCATGAACCTGTGCTCAGCGGCGCCTTACATACATGAATCTAAGCGTGCATACAAACAACAACAAACTGTCCAAGTGGGTCAGCCCTCTGCCGCATTATATCTTAAAAGAATTTAAAGGTGATTCAGAAACACTTAGATTCGAATTGAAAGAACACGAACTACCTCCTGTGCTATGCAGTGCTTCTCAAACTTCTGACGCTACAGTCGGGTAATACCAGCCTTACCGTGTATCGATGCTTTTAACATCAGCTTAAGTACATGGCATGTTATATTAAAATTGAGAAAAGGAACTACCCAAGGGTATGAAGTGTTAGTGACTTCATTTTTTCTTATTGGATAGTCCTCTCCCTCGCCGTCTCATCTTCCCACTGACAGGGTACAGTTAGCGTACTCATTATAGCCGAGGGTTGTCTAGGGGGTGCAGAGGCCGTATGCATGAGACGAGAGTAGCTTATTCCCTGAATAGCGCTTACGGCCGGAGTAACTATTCCCTGAATAAGCCTTGGTGGTTGTTGGCATGCACGACCCCGTTTAGCTGTTGGATTAGTTACTCCGGGTGTAAACTGTGCGAGACAATGCATGTCTCTGGGTTTTCCTCGCGCGAAAATACCCACCGTACGGAACCTGACGCGGCACTTCGAATGCAACATCGTCAGGTATCTCGTCAAATTTTAGCATTTTGGGACGGCAAACGAAGCAATATAAAGTTCGTTGTCGGTGAAAGAGGCGAGCTAATTATGGCACCTCTGAAACACTTTTTGACGTCTAAAACTTCGTCGAAGCGGCGAATCACAACGGCCGCCATCTTTGTTTATCAACGCTAAGTTAGGAATAGCGGACTTACACCTAGGGTATACAAATGGAATAGCGTTATGTCCAGCGTAAGGCGGTACGCCTGTCTCATGCATGGCCAATTAACCCACTACTCCGGCGTAGGCCAGATTTAAGCTGGGAATAAGAGTTACACCCGTCTCATGCATACGGCCCCTCTGATCAGCGAGGTATACAGGCGCACGGCTGTATGATTATACAATGGATTGTCCTTGGAAACTGAGCAGCGAGGAAGATACAGTGCAGGGCCGTATGCATGAGACGGGTGTAACTCTTATTCCCAGCTTAAGTCTAGCCTACGCCGGAGTATAGTGAGTTAATTCGGCATGCACGAGACAGGCGTACCGCCTTACGCTGGACATAACGCTATTCCATTTGTATACCCTAGGTGTAAGTCCGCTATTCCTAACTTAGCGTTGATAAACAAAGATGGCGGCCGTTGTGATTCGCCGCTTCGACGAAGTTTTAGACGTCAAAAAGTGTTTCAGAGGTGCCATAATTAGCTCGCCTCGTTCACCGACAACGAACTTTATATTGCTTTTCGTTTGCCGTCACAAAATGCCTAAATTTGACGAGATACCTGACGCTGTTGCATTCGAAGTGCCGCGTCAGGTTCCGTACGGTGGGTAATGATGAGGGTATTTTCGCGCGAGGAAAACCCAGAGACATGCATTGTCTCGCACAGTTTACACCCGGAATAACTAATCCGCTGGCTACACGTGGTCATGCATGCCAACGACGGGCAAGGCTTATTCAGGGAATAGTTACTCCGGGCGTAAGCGCTATTCAGGTAATAAGCTACTCTCGTCTTATGCATACGGCCCCAGGACTGCAGGTGGAGCAGAAATCTCGACATAAATTTTTGCTTTGGCGAAGATTTGAACTCCGACCTCTCGGTTGACAGTCCAGCACCCTAGTGCCGTTTTAAGGTCGTCGTAGGCCCTAGGGGTCTAGGCACTCTTGCATTCGTAGACCCCAACTCAACTGCCAACTCTGCGTTAAAGCTAAACGCATTCACAATAGCTTAACTTAAACTGTGTCAGTACAACAGTTATTAAATTTGAAGTTGCTGTTATTTGCAATTTTCCTTTTTCCATTTTCCCGGTCAATCATTCAATATCTCATTTTCACACTTTCGTAGGCCCCTGAAAGTTTCGTAGGCCCTAGACACAGTGCCTACTGTGCCTAGTGGATAAGACGACTCTACTGTACCCTAACCACTAGACTATTGACCACTCGAAGACTTAGCTATTTAGATTTCATAATATTGTCACTGTTATTACTATGACGAAGACGATGATGATGCTCTTGTACTGCAGGTGATCGCAATCATTTCCGTTCTGTTCGTCATTACCTCAACGGTTGCCATGACACTCAACACCGTACCCTCCCTCCAGGGTCTACCGGATGAAAACGGTCAGCCGACGGATAACCCCTACCTGTCGATCGTTGAGGCGACGTGCATCGCATGGTTCACCCTCGAGTACCTCGTCCGGATGGTCGCCTCTCCCAGCAAGTGGCGCTTCTTCATCGGTGCTCTGAACGTCATCGACCTCTTGGCCATACTTCCGTTTTACGTGTCCATCATCCTGGCCGAAACAAACCGGAACTACGAGCAACTGGACACGGTCCGTCGCATCATCTCCGTCTTCCGAATCATGCGAATTCTGCGGGTCCTGAAGCTGGCACGCCACTCCGTCGGACTCCAGTCGCTCGGGTACACTCTCCAGAGATGCTACAAAGAGCTTGGGTTGCTCGTACTGTTCCTTGCCATCGGAGTACTCCTCTTCTCCAGTCTGGCCTACTTTGCAGAGAAGGACGATAACCAGGAACAGTTTTCCAGCATCCCGGCGTCGTTCTGGTGGGCGGTCATCACCATGACGACGGTGGGTTACGGGGATATTCACCCGACGACCCCGATTGGGAAGGTCATCGGGGCAACGTGCTGCGTCTGTGGGGTACTCGTCGTGGCACTCCCGATTCCAATCATCGTCAACAACTTCTCCGAGTTCTACAAGGATCAGAAGAGGCTTCAGAAGCTGACGAAACATCGAGAAGCGTTGAAGGTGACACGAAGGACGGAAAGCGTAGTGTCCCTTCACTCGTACAGCATGAGGAACTGGATCGTGTGCAGCATGGAGGTCATGAACTCCATCTCCGACAACAAGAACAGCCTCAACGAACTCCAAGGTCCCGGACAGAGTGACGCTGACCCTCAGGGGAATGACACCAACGGAAATAATGCGAATGGCACCACTGAAAATAACAGAAATGATATTAGTGGATATAGTAGAAATGACACCGGTGGAAATGATCGGACTGAAACCAGTCGGAGTGATTGCCTTGAGGGGAGCGATGACCAAACAATTGAGCTCAACAGGATTGATAGCACTGTGGAAGACAGCAACGTCCGAATTCACAGTAAGAAAGCTGATAAAATAAAAACTCGTGGATCGAACAGGACTGACAGTAAAGATCATAACAATGAGAAAAACAGAACTTTTAGGAGTGGCACGGACCAGTCATGCTCGAACAACAGCTACGAGGATGATCTGACTGAAAGGAGATCAGCCAAGAGTGACAGCAAAGCTTTACACTGGAATGACGACAATGGTACACGCGTGATTGACAGCGATCGTACTCATGATATGATTGACAACAACGGTGCTTATGACAAGTTTAACAACGATGGTGCCTATGACGTAATTGAAGACGATGATCACGGTAGGAAGCCTCCGATATATGACACCCGTCATGAAATGACAGACGTCATAAAATATCCAGCCATACATGACAGCAATGGAAGTGGCAGGAATGACGGCGATGGCTTCTATCGAAGACTTGACGTCCGACCGAGTGACAAGCAATTCGGCGCAAAGTTCGATAGAGGTCAAGTCGATGACCCCCACGAGACAGGAACACGGGAGGAGGATTATCGGAAGACTGGACACTCATACCGGAAGCCTCGTGGCAAGGAGCGACCTCTTTCGACCGAATCTACGGTTGGTAGACACATATTTATGTATTACTGAGTAATACTGGCAGAAATTAGTGTGGGCTGCATGGCTAGATTAGAAAGCCCATGATGCTGCCCTTCTCCTTTGTCCAGGCTCGGGACTGGCAATACCCGAAACGGCAGTTGCGGAGTTTCAGACATGTTGGTTAGTTAATGCTTAACAACGCTGTGTCATAACAAAGATTATTAGCGTCATCCTCCTCCTTTATCCAGGCCTGGGACTGGCATCACCTGAAAACGGCGGTGGCTGAATTTCAGGGGTTTAGGACATTTCCCCCCGGGACATTTCCCCCCCGGACAATTCCCCCCGTAGGACAATTCCCCCCCGGACTTTTCCCCCCATTGAGACAGTATAGTTGGTCTTGGACAATATCTATCTATCTATCTATCTATCTATCTATCTATCTATCTATCTATCTATCTATCTATCTATCTATCTATCTATCTATCTATCTATCTATCTATCTATCTATCTATCTATCTATCTATCTATCTATCTATCTATCTATCTATCTATGTATCTATCTATCTATCTATCTATCTATCTATCTATCTATCTATCTATCTATCTATCTATCTATCTATCTATCCATCCATCTATCCATCCATCCATCCATCCATCCATCCATCCATCCATCCATCCATCCATCCATCCATCCATCCATCCATCCATCTATCCATCCTTCCATCCATCCATTTAGACAGATAGATCGATAGATAAACAGATAGATAGATAGATAGATAGATAGATAGATAGATAGATAGATAGATAGATAGATAGATAGATAGATAGATAGATAGATAGATAGATAGATAGATAGATAGATAGATAGATAGATAAATACTGTAGTTAGATAGATATTGTCCAAGATCAACTATACTGTCTCAACGGGGGGAAAAGTCCGGGGGAATTGTCCTACGGGGGGAAATGTCCGGGGGGGAAATGCCGGGGGGGAATTGTCCGGGGGGGAAATGTCCCGGGGGGAAATGTCCGGATACCGAATTTCAGATACCATTACCGTAGAACTGTTATACCCACAGTGAGTGTCTGAAGCACATTTAGGTCGTATGAAACGACGAGGCTTTTTACCACCCCATCCTCCGAGTGCCGAGGCCCTGGCCGAGTCACAGGACGAGTGCCTCTTAAGGGCTGTTTGTGCGGATCAGCATCATGTTTTCCGTGGTCTATTCCCTGCGCCACGCTTGAACAGTTACGACCTTAGCCCTCGACCTCATGAGTTCATGCTCCCAGCTAAAGATGATCGTAATTTTATTTCTGGGGCATTATATAAGAATGCATATTAATTGCTGACCTTGCGTGTAGGGAAGGAATCAATAACCTGAAGAGTGAGCTAAGATCACCAATCTAGCACCCTTTACCATATTCGCTATAGCTGCAGGCATAAATCTGTTCTAGACATTAAGTGTTATACTTGCGTCCGTGACAACTGTATGATGAATAAACGAAAATTGATTGATTGATTGATTGATTGGCTGGTGGCCAAGTTTGGTGAGCACCACATCCCGCCAGACTATAGATTTTGGGTCACGCTATTGTATTCAGTAGTGTGCGGGGTTTTTAATCCATCGACTGAAGGTTCGAGTTTGCTGATGAAGCTCAGTTTTCACTTATATGGACATATGCTCGAAATGTTGTTCCGGTACACTGTGAACAACAAATTGATGTCACGTGCGTTAATCATGAACGATCGTCTGGCGAATCTGATCAACTGACCATGATCTACTAACCATAATCTACTGATGGATCATGATCTACTTACTGACCATGATCTATTGATCACGCGCGCATATATTAAGTGCAATAAATAAAATGAATAATTGGTGAATTATGTCTGGTAGAATGACTGGGTTTGAAATCAGGTCGCATCGTTGGAACGGTGTTGCCACTCGACCACTTAGAAACCTCTGTCCATGGATTCGAACCCTGGAAATGATTGCTGGACTGTTTTCTGTTGCAGGGTCTGCCCTGCATCTGCTGTTCGGCCGACGACGACTGCAGGGAAAGCTACTAACCCACGCAAAGCTCTCCACGATAAGTCAATACCGGATGAGATCTGTCCTATCCTCGCGCTATATAAATGACCCATTGTTTCATCCATTGTTTGTAATACGCCTGTAAATACATGTAGATAGGAATGTAACACATTACAACACTATATTACATTGTACAATACGCTACATAAAATTAGGACGTGAGATAACTGAAACACTGCACCACATGACAATGCTTTGTCACAATGCATCTCAGTTCAACATTCAACAGCTTAATCTTGAAGTTTTGCCTACGTTGGATCCTCTAGTTGGAATCTTCTTCCGCAGAAATTCCTGCCTGAGCTCCTCAGCCTTTCTCTTCCTCTATTCCGGAAACGTCTGAAGTACATTTCCATTGTTAGCGACAGCACTGATTTGGGTCGGAAGCGCCTCTGAATCGTTGAGTGGCGCTTTTATAAATGCTCGATTACAATTACAATTATGGAATCCATACTTGAAACAGGACATGGAAAACTGGATAAAGTCGAAAAAAGAGCAGCAAAAATGGTTTGGGGCTACAAAGATTTGAGCTATGAAGAAAGGTCGAAAATGTGTGGAATCGTTGAGTGGCGCTTTGAGAGAAGGAGGTGCAGAGGAGATCTAATCAAAGCTTATTAGATTATCACTGGAATGGAAGCATTACAGTGAGAGAGATTCTTTGCATTAGCTCCAAACAAAGCAACTCGGGGACACAGAAATAAATTATTTAACAGGCCAAAGGGAACATTAGGGCAGAAATTCTTCAATGCAAGAGCTGTAGACCTGTGTAATAGTTTGGATGATAGTACTGTCTCAGTGAACACTATCACAGCTTTTAAAAAGAAGCTATGGAAATTAGGCTATGAAGCGTTCCATGTTAATTTGCAGTGGTTCTAACACAGACTACACGTCCTCTGAATCACTTAAAACCCTTGTTATGTTATGTTATTGCGGAACCTTTGCGATAATTTCTGGCGTGTTTGGAGAGTTTACTCGGCCCGTGTTTGTGGAATTTCATACGGTATTTCTTCGCACATCATTTTCGAGTACATGACTACACGAGGAGGGATGGACTTCCTTGTGTATTATCTAGCATCATCGCTACGAACACACGAGTGTTTTGGCCTCGGCAGAGGAGGAGCGAGTGGATCTTTGGAGTTACCTCCTCAGAGTTACCTCCACTTCCATTGTGCCAAGAGCCAGGCCCATATTCTGCCACTGGTGACAACTGGTGGCCCCGCTGGGCTCAGTGTAGGCCCAACGAACTTGGCTGTCAGGGTTTGATCGACCTTCACTCACGGGGTGCCTTTTGACCTACCGACCGGCAGCCGACGAATATCTGTTCTACGCAGACAAGACGGTGCAAGGGATTTCCGTACGCTGCGTCGTCTAGGCATACCACCAATAAGCGACCGCTGGGCGGTGGTCATATCGTGTATCATGGACGCTACAACCTGTCGCCGCTCTATGCCATCGACGCAAATTGGCTCTGGGAGTTTGAACATGGTGCCATCTGTCAAATCTAGATAAGATCCGTTGATCGGGCTCTACGAGTTTGCGTGGGCCCACCGCTAGTGACTCTGTTGCTTATCTGTGCATTGTTTACTTTGTTTTGACGTAGCTTACTTTCTGTTCTGAACTACATTCACTTTGTATGGAATACTGTCAGCACCGCTATTGTGTGGTGCTTGAAAGGCGCGATATTATATGTCAAGATAACTAATTAACTAACTAACTAATTAACCAACTAACATTAGAACGTCGTGTTCACAATAACATTTCAGTCCTCTCCATTGCATCACGACAACGCCTTTTAAACAATGACGTTAAGTTCGTTAACCCAAACATTCGTAAACACTTGAAATAAGCGCAGGCTGTTAACGCGCCAACGCCATATATGTACTTTTCAAGTGCCTTTCAATCGCCAGGTGGCGTATTGTCTTAGTCATCCTAAGCATACACTCTTTTATGAATATCACGTAACCCATGCAATATTGCAATAGTGTGTAGACAGACAGACAGACAGACAGACAGACAGACAGACAGACAGACAGGCAGGCAGGCAGGCAGGCAGGCTGGCTGGCTGGCAGGCTGGCTGGCAGGCAGGCAGGCAGGCAGGCAGAGAGAGAGACAGACAGGCGAGCAGACTGACTGACTGACTGACTGACTGACTGACTGACTGACTGACTGACTGACTGACTGACTGACTGACTGACTGACTGACTGACTGACTGACTGACTGACTGACTGACTGACTGACTGACATAATACCATCATTACGTAATTTTAATAGTATCATTTCAATATTTCTGTAGTTATCTAATCAGTGCTGCTTAGCTCCATGGTACACTTTGTGTCTTATCGACAGCGTTAGATATAGCTCTGGTAAATTTCTCGTGAAGTGGCGCTATATAAATTTTCAATCAGTTGCAATTGTCATATTTCCGTTACCTGTGTCACGAATTAGCCCTCTATCTGAGAGTGGCCATAAGATTTGTGGCAACTGATTAAGGTACTGGTAAAGTTTTGGCTTTTAATCTCGAATAGCTGTTGACTTGGCAATAGGTTTTTCTAAGAATATTTCTCATAGTGAAGCACGTAATTCTGTCGCAAAAAGTGGTCGTGACCAATTCCTTGCTCCCTCTCTTCCTTTTCCCTCCTCTTTCAATCCCTTATCCCTACCCTCTTTCTCCTCCCTCTTCTTCTCCAAAGTACGAATTTAGTATGCTTTGTCCACCACGTTAAGGGCACTCGCAGGTAACAAAGTAGGCCTACATGTTACAAAGTACATTCTGCTTCACAACAACTATTAATGTGTTGATTACATTGAGTATACCCTCGTTAATTGTCGTTTCTTGAACTTGCTTTACACCGAAATAACGCAGTCATGCCGAAAAAATTATTTCAGAACAGGGTCAAAAGCAGCGGTGATTGTAACCACCACAATACAAGTTACGCCTGTTATCATACTTGACGACTGATCACAGTAAGACGAGACGTATTGTTAAGGATGGGTAAGGCGTATCCTGGCCCATAGGTCGTACACCTCTTACCGGACACCGTGCGATTCACCTCTTTCCTCCCAGATCCCAGTCCACTATTGTCGCCCACGCGTGTAGCGCCTAATTAAATTCGAGGAACAATATTAGCAGAGGTCTTCAGATGGCGCCACCAATGCTTTCTCAGACGACAGATGTCTTCAGCGATGACATGACAAGAAGACAGGATCAATTTGTTTTGTATGATTCCCATGATCTGTTATTTCAGCTTCCGGAAAGCGCTTAACCCGTCGTTGGATGACTGTTGCAATTCGAATGAAAAGAGAAACTGTACGTAGGCCTATCTTATTCTATTGTGTGCGAATCAGATCATTCAAGGATTGTTAATGTTCAGAGCTACGCCTATTCAACTGATCATTACTCAAACTTCACGAGACAGTTATGGACGCACGACACTGACTACATATATACACAAACATATATATGCATATACATATATATATATACATGTATGTATGTATAGTCTTAGTCATATATAAGCGTATTTATGAAGCGCATTTTAAAAATCTGGCAGGATACCAACAGCTATGAACTTTTCGTCCATAGGTTCCTACTTTCTTCCGGTCTTCTGACAACTCCCTCTAGCTTATATCGTCCCTCTTTTCTGTCTCCGACTTCTGTCTCTGCCAGCTCTTCCGAACAACTCCCTCTGTGTCCTATCTTCTTTGGCTCTTCCAGCTACTGTAATTCTTCAAATTTTCCAATAATCCACATGCTCAGAGAGTGACCTCTGTAAACTACTTGCCCGGAATTTATCTGTCCGGAAGCAATCGCAGATGTGACCTTCCGGTCGCAAGGAGCATTTCGGACTCATATATCCGGGCCTGGAGCGATTTGCAGCGCTCCAATTCGGGTTCATCGACTCCACGAAATTGTTGAAACACGGAGTCCACTTCGCAGTTGGCCTCGAAGGGAAGTCTGTACACGTATGTCGGTAATGAGATTAATATCATGGAATGGCACTGATAATTAATAATTAATTTCTAAAATATAGTATGTGATATGATTGGATGACTACGATAATTAGATAAAATGTTATGGAAAGGCGCAGATGATGAGAAAGTATTTTGTGATGTAATTACATGAAAATGAGTTTTAATGTTATTAGATGTAATATAATATAATAACACAGGTAATGTGACGCTGTGCGACGCGGTAACACGAATAATGAGGTGTAATGTGATATTTTTACATAGAATATGAGTTGTGGATGATCGGATCATCGGATGACAGATAATCAGACTTAATCTAAGCTAATCTAATCGGACTTCTGTAGCGCCGTTACGATTGTGCTCAAGACACCAATCGACGGTCGCTTTGTAAGCGAGGACCTGCTATCCTTAGATACCTTCAGCTCATTTATGTATCACCCGTCTCAGCCACTTCTGTAGCACCTGTAAAACTTTTATATTTCCCTATAGAAACGAACAGTTAACTGAACTCCCTAGAGACGCTGTTCTGGCTCAAATCTTGAAATATCGCGACGCGAATTTGAACTAACGACTTCATATCTGACAGTCGACCACGTAAACCATTGGACCTTCGCCCACAGCATATTTATAAATTAATTGATTTATTTTAGCAATTAATAAAAGCTCAAAGTAAATAAATCGGATCCGACCAGCGAGAAAACATGCAAGTGCCTGTACAGAGCCGTTGCATAAGTCCGTTGAGCAGGTCTGAACCCGCAAAAGTTGGATTAGAGACGCAGCGCGCTGACGAAATGCGCAGAGCGTGGGGCAAATGACTAGCGTTGCCATGACAGCATCTCAGCTGCTGAAATCGTCCATTCCGATGCACCCCATGATGACTATCTGACTGCCTTTCAGGAGGTCAAGATGACGAAGACTTTCTGGTTCATGAGGAAGCCGTTTCCCCTATCCGTCTTCTATGCTACAAGCCTACAAGGTCCTGCGAGCCTCTGGTCAGACTCCACTATAGCCTGCAGTTCCATCTGGTTGAGCTGGTTCGACGTGGAACAGTAGAATCAAACGTCGATCGTCTAGCTCTGAGATAATAGTGTAACGTAACGTAATGTAATCTAACGCATTGTATTGTAACGTAATGTAACGTGACGTAATGCAATGTTACATAATATACCGTCAAGTAATGGTAGATATTGTAACGTAATGTAACTCAGTGTGATGTAACGTTACTTAATATAATTGTTACTGTATGATAATTAGTAACTTCTATTGAGCCGGTGTCTAATGCACAGCCGATGGCACACCAAAACCAAGCCGTAATCAGGTCAATATCCAGAAGACCAGTCCGTAAGACAGAGAGGCAGTCGTCTATAACAGATAAGCAATTGAAGGAGGTAAGTTTTAAGTTGAGAACGAAATGACACAAGCGACTGAGCAGAGCACACAGACACAAAGAAGAGTTCCAAAAAGTAGGTACACCAGCCGAAAAAGCTCGTTCACCAAGAACAGTTTTTTTGATTTAGGTATATATATATTAGGGTGTGTCTATAATTTGAAGTTTCAAAATTAATATCGGCCAGGTTGTTTTTGTGTTCCACCTTGAGAAACATTAACATTTGCCAAATTAGATGAAAATCAAAAGACATTTAGAACTGGCGCAAAGCCCTGGAAAAATTACCACTTAGAAAAGAATGTCATACATTGTAATTCTCGAAGATCCAAACAATTTCAACACTTAAACCTAAAAAATAAGGCAAAAGTAAACCAAGAACCTTCAGTTATTTGTCATTACTTAGTCTCTTTAGTGCTTTTGGGAATCTATTTCGATGGTATTCAACCATTTGCAGAACAAATTCTATCTCTTCCTCATTTCGAACCAGGGCTTCATTGAAGGACTGCATTAGAGCCACTCCTCTCTCCGCTAAATCGTTCGTCACTCTTAGGGCGGATATGATGTCTTTCGCCTCATTGAACGAATGCTCTGACTCCCATTGTTGTGGATCTCGATTAAGAAAAGCGTAATCGAATTTGAGGAGCTGGAAAAGTTTGATGGTAGAAGTGGTAAAAAAATCGGATAGCGCTTTTGTAGATGGATCATGTATGGGAGGAAGCCTCTTTGGAGGTTCGTCGGATCCCTGATTGTTGCGCATGTTATAGACCATGCGCTGATTTTCGTCGAAGGTGACTGAATCGTCAAAAAGGCTGAGGCCAACCAAGGTCTCCGACAAATACCAAAGGTGTCGGGAAAATGCTGTTAGGGCGACCTGTGAGACGTCCTTGTCTGGGTAAGTATGGATTGCCTTCAAGAATTGAAGATCGTTCCTTGGGGCTTCATTGGGTGATGTACAGGTGAACCAGTACTTCACGTAGGCTGTGGTCACAAAAAGTGAAACTCGAAGTAGATGATTCCACATCTTTTGAGAGTAAGATTGTCGAGATGCCCTCTGGTGTTGTTGAATGGGAAACTGCTCTCTGAAAAGCCACATCTTGATTGCATAAACAGCACGTGCCATCCAACGCGCGCGGTGAAATGCCCCTGGGTACCTGAACTTTATTCCTTTCGGTGGAATTCCTCCTAGGAAAATGACTGTTAGTTCTAGTAGCTCTTCGTAGTCGTCTCTGTGGTATTCAGCATTCAGTTGCTGCAGTGCGAAGGTGATGACATTCTCTCGAATTTCTTTGACTCTTTGTGCTGCGTCTTTATCCTCCATTGCTGTGCGATACTTGGTCTGATCGATTTGCGGCCAGAAGTCACGGAAATGACTGAAGAGTTCCAATTTTGGAGACCTCACAGAATCATGCAGTGAAAATACCTTTTCCAGAACAATTTCAGAAACATGATGTCGACAGGCAAGGTTCAAGAGGTCTTTTCCTAATTCCCTTTTCTAGCTTGATGCATACGCCGCCCTTGCAACCCGTGTTACTTTCGCCGTTGTGTCGAAACACATGGCCACGATTCTGTCTTCCAACCCCCAACTTCTGATCTCGGCCAAACACGCATCTGCCATGAAGGCAGCAGTCCCGGATTGGAGTTTGGGGATGGCCAATAGTTTGGTCACATCCTTACCAGATACCATTGTTGGAAGACGATCAACACACACTCGTCCAGTTTCTATAAAATCTGGCATGATCTTGCCGTCCCAGTGGATAGTAAGATTCACGAATCTCAGCTGCTAGGGCTGCACGGTTATCCTTCCTTGCTCGATGGATAGCAGAAGGACTGATGATCAGCTCACCAGCTGGTGCTGCATATAGATTGGATGCAGCGAGAGCAGAGAAAATGTGAGAGGCATTCCTGCTGCTGGTTTTGGTACGATCTAGAGCTGCTGCAACATCACGGGTAACTACAGAGATTGTTCCCTTTCGCCGCTTTGGTGGTCCAGCTGACGTTGAAGGTTCTGGTTCTCTTTCTGAGCTATTTGATGACGCCTCTTCCTCAGATGATGTTGCCAACAGAGAAACCTCCGTCGCTACCGCCATGCTTGCACGATATCGTCATGGGCGAGGGAATTATTGTTGTAGACAGATTGCTCCGATCGGAAACCACGACATTATCTGATTGGCACAGACTCATTCGGGGATCAAATACATACTCTTCCCAAGGGATACAGCCACTCGCGTTAAATACCGTGCTATTGATGTAGCACCAGGTGTCTCCTCTAGAAAACCACAATAGCTTAACTAATTACTATAATTATGTTGAAGATCGAAAACACGAAGAACAGACATCGTAACGTCTAAAATTTTGGCCAAACCGAGACAGGTCACCGGGTTCCTAATTTCGGTCGCCTTGCGCCAGTCCTAAATGTTCAGCTATCGCGATATAATTTCAGATATGGCGTTTATACGCTAATTGGCATGATAATTCGACCTGGCCGTTAAAAGATCTTTGAGATAAAAAATTCATGTGCATCATAAAAACACCCTAATATATATATATATATATATATATATATATATATATATATATATATATATATATATATATATATATATATGATGTATTAGTTATGGGTCTAGCAAAAGAGTTCTGCACTCTCTGCAGCTTCAGCATGTTTGACTTATTGATGCCAGTAAGAAGCGAGTTACAGCGATCTAGGCTAATTGAAACCAATGCATTTGCCAGAGATGTCTTTGCAGACAAGGGCACATAACGCCGAATTCTGCGTATGTCGCAAATGAACATAGATCATGACTTACAAATACAGTTCACATGGCAGTGGGTTTTTCATTTGCAGAGCGTGATCTCGTTTTAGGCTTTAATTCCAATTAGAGACTATTTCATAATAATTAGGCAGAATTATTAGCGGCTCTGAGTCCATCGCTTAGCTTCTTTGAGGGAGGCACAGAGGGAGGGATGGGCGAGGGAGGAGGCAGAGGTGGACGTGACTGACCTATGGGGACTGGCAACCTACGTGACGACGCCTTTCCCTGCGAGGATTTATGAGGTCGCGAGGGAAACGCCCTCTGAGGTCGCTTTCCATTGTCCACAGTCCATTGTAATTCGCAAAAATAACAAGATTTATGACGAAAATAGTTTTGTTCTCTAGAAGATGCAACGATGCCATGCACTTCAAAGGGAATTAGGAATTTTGTAGCGCTAGAGGGGCGTGACGATGAGAAGAGAACATACGTGCCTAAGCAAACGGCTAAATTATCGAGACATTTATTTTAGCAGGCGTTCGCCAGAGGTGCTTTGGTCTTAGAAATATTCTTTGCTGACTGCAGCAGTCATGTCTGAGTACACGACACGCTATTAATGTGGGCAAATGCGCAGCACAGTACTTCCTAGCAATAAGTCATCATTATACTAGCACCACATTTTATCGTCATCGCCGTCGTCGTTGTCTTCGTCTTCATTATTGTTATTGCCATCATCGTCATCATCATCATCATCATCATCATCATCATCATCATCATCATCATCATCATCATCATCATCATCATCATCATCATCATCATCATCATCATCATCATCATCATCATCATCATCATCATCATCATCATCATCATCATCATCATCATCATCATCATCATCATCATCATCATCATCATCATCATCATCATCATCATCATCATCATAAAAAAGTTTTGCTGTGGTCGAACCAGGAACAAGCTGCCTAGCAACCTGCGACATGAGCTTCTCAGCCTCTATTTGTCTCTTTTCCGCAAGCGCTTGAAGACCATTTTGGTCGGGAGCGTCGCTGGCGAGTCTCTCTTGAAATGGTGCTATATAAATTTGTAATTACCATTACCGATACTATCATCACCAAGGCCCAACAGTTAAACAGAGGCTCGTGACAAGATATCTTCATAGTTCAAAGTCCACAGTTGGCGCGCTTTATTCATAAGTAACGCATGCACCCGAACACTTATAGAGCACCCTTTCATAATCCTCAAACTATCTTACAGCCCCTACAGTCACTTTATGATGAATTCCTATTTATGCAGCGCTTTTTCACGACCCGAAAAGGTTGTTATCGACACATCATGAATACCTACTTATTCCACATACATGACTCAACTTCTTATATCCCTATAAATCGACATGACATACTGTGCGGGAGATTGAAGCAAATTGTAATAAAAGAGGCTGATTGATTTAGTGTAATAATGCCTATCAATCAATCAAGCATTTACATAGCGCCCCTACAAGGAAGCTATTCAGAGGCGCTCCCAGCCCAACCTCGGCGAAAGAGAATAGTCTTTAGAGCAGAGAAGAAAGTGGTGGATGAGTTTCGACGAAGAGACCGCAGCTCAGGAGGAAGCCCATTCCAAATTGTGGGTCCAACGACGGAGAAAGCGCCCTACTGCATAGTATACTATAGCGGTGCGTGCTAAAGGAACAGAAAGATCACCACGGGTGGCAGAGCGAAGGGAGTGGTGACCAGGTGGAACAGAAGCACGAGAACAGAGCTCACGCAGATAGGAGGAAATACGGCCAAGCTGACATTGCCATATAATGGAGGCAACCCGGTAGACAATGCGCTGCGAGAGTGGTAACCAGTGGAGGACATCTCGCATGTATTCAGAGACATGGCCAAATTTAGGAATGCCCCCAATCAAACGCGCAGCGGAACGCAGTACGCGTTCGAGACAGTTCAGTCGAGTGAGGGGAAACCCAATATAGAGGGAGCAGCAGTAGTCAAGCCGACAAGTAATGAACGCATGAATGAGAGTAGCAGCAGATTGGGGGGAAAGAGAGCGGGAAACAACACGAAGCTGGCGTAGCTGAAAGTTGCAAGCGCGGCTCAACTGCAAGATATGCTGAGAGAGGGTGAGTTCTGAAACCAAGATGACGCCAAGATCTCTGATGGAGGTGGAAAAGACGATATGGGGGAACTCAGAGGTAAGACTAGAGTGATCAATCTTAGCAAGCTGCCTTAAGTTGCCCAGCCAAATGTATTGAGTCTTAGATGGATTCAAGCGAAGGCCGTTGGAAGACATCCAGGCAGTCAAAGAGTCAGTGGAATGGCACATGAGGAAAACTGCAGCAGCGGCGTCAGAGGGAAGCAGTGGGTGTAAGCCTGAATGTCGTCAGCATATAAATGGTTGGACAAAGAGCAGGTGGCAAGAAGACGACTGAGATCAGAGGTGAAGATAATATAGAGGAGGGGCCAAAGACTGATCCCTGAGGAAGGCCAAAACGGACAGGGGTCCAGAGGGACCTGGTGGAACAGTAAACAACCACAGAGGAACGGTCACAAAGGTAGGAAGCCAGCCACTCAAGGGGCTTTTCAGATAGACCAAAGAATATAGATAAACGATTGAAGAAGATGGCATGGTCGACCGAGTCAAAGACAGCGCTGACATCGATGAGTGCAAGAAGGGAGACTTGGGAGCGATCAATGGTGCCATAGAAATCAGAGAGAAGGCGAAGGAGAAGGGTTTCCGTAGAGTGACCTTTGCGGAAGCCAGATTGATTGACAGGAAGCAAGTTATTAGCATCAAGGTAAGTCAATAATTGCTGAGCGACTAATTTCTCAATGATTTTAGAAATAAATGAGACGTTCGCAATTTATTCCGGATATTTCTATAGCGCCTCTCGAAGTCTACTACTACTCAGAGGCGCTCCCGACTACAGCATTTGATAGGCTACTGTGCCGGAATTTTCACGCCGAAGCGCCACGAGCAATTGCGAGTGAAGGACTTGCCCAAGGTCCGTACGCAGCGGCTAGAGTGGGATTCGAACCTGCAACCCTCCGGTCACAAGGCACCGAACTTACCACTGAGCCACCACGCCCCACAAATGCAATGGGCCTGAAGTGATTGGATCTAATGAAATAATACCATGTTCCACATGATTTCACTTTTAACAAATATTGAACGAAAACGCTATTTATCTGATTAGCCGAGTCAGCGATAGACAAAGAATTCGACATTTTCATAAGAACTTTAGTCGGGATTATTTGTTGCTAATATGTTGTTAAACTAATTAGGCCTAATCAATTTATTCAGGAGGTTTCTATAGCGTTTCTTCAGGATATCTACTCAAAATCGTTTCCAGTTCAACCTCGACGAGAGTGAGCAGCCGTCAAGCGTTGATATAACCAGCAACTCTCCTCGAGGCGGGGAGATGGTAACACGCTGGCATGAAGATCAGAAGGACGCGGGTTCGAAACCCGCTAGCCCCACAAAGGTTAACTCAGCCTTCATTGCCTAGGTGGCGATTGTAAAATGAGCAGTAGTACAGATCGGCGCTTTGTATGGCTGCCGTAGAGTTAAATTCGACTCCTGTTAAACTTGATATCGTCTGTTACTACTCTATCATGTGATCTTACTGCGTACTTGTCAGTTTGAATTAATAAGCGAAGATTGTTATTATTATTACTAATAAGAGCGTCACATTTTGTTTATGCTATACTTAGTTTGTAGTTAGGAGCAGAGTAGTCTTATCTACTATGCACAGTAGGCACTGTGCAAGTGTGCATAGGGTCTACGAAACTTTCACAGGTCTGCGAAAATCTGAAAATCTGAAAATGAGATATTGAATGATTGACCGGGAAAATGGGAAAAGGAAAACTGAAAATAACAGCAACAAATTTAATAACTTTTGTACTGAAAACAGTTTAAGTTAAGTGAATGCGTCTAGCTTTAATGCAGAGTTGGCAGTTGAGTTGGGGGTCTACGAGTCCCTAGAGCCTACGACGACCTTAAAACGGCCCTGGTTAGAAGTTGGAAATTGGATAGGTATAATGTTGCTACACTAACACAATATAAAACAGAGTCTAGCACTAAAAACATTAACATAATCTATCTCCGTCTATCACAAACAGCACCATCAATCTAACAATGGCTAGCACAAATATAGCACAAGTTCTTGCACCAAAAACTCTAACACAGTGGTTATGACATGTAACACTGACACAATCTAGCGCAATGTCTAGCACAAATAACATTAAGACAACCTGATATACTGTCTCGCGCAAATAACACACGGAAACTAATACTTACTAAAACAAGTAGACACAATTGCAAAAACGGGCACTGCCAACCACGTAGCGCAAAATAGCACGCAGGCCAGCATACATACCATCACACACAAACACACGTATCCGAAGAAACAGAGCAAGATACACACAAACAACTAAACAAACACGGACCAGCATCGCACGCGAGACTAATGCATAAACTGTCAACAAGAATTGCGTTCAACGTGTGAAATCTCGGGCGCTCTATAAATGCCCCAGAAACAGGACATAATTAACCCTTTGAAGAGACCACAACGACGCCAGGCTCTAATCACGTCCATCCGGACAACAACAACCCCGCATCCAAAGACTGCAGCATTGGGAATCTGTACGTATGTACGTGTTTGTGTGGGCGCAACTCTGTGAGCAGCCGGGCATCCTCACTCTCCATGTAGCAGCAGCAGCAGCATCTCGGGAGGCTGATTCTCGTGGCGCATCAGTATCTCTCGCACTACATCAGATTCTGCTGCTGCTGATGCTGCTGCTGCTGCTGTGATTCTCGGGCGTCTGACTCCCAAGACCGAGTGGCGCCAAACACGGATATCACAGCGAAATCTAGCTATATACTCGATTCGCTTTCTCGAGTATCGACTTCACTATCGATTAGTCTTATCTGTTCGACTATCGTAATCGAAGTAAATAACCGACTATGGAAGCTGACTCGAATGACCGATTGCCGCTATAGATATTGTCCTTAGTCGACTAACCGCGTAATCGCCTATATGTAATAGACCATTAAAAACTGTAAATTACAGCATCGTTTGACTACCGTAATTCACTATTTTAAACGCTCTAACTGAAAACATTTGCGTTATTCGAGTACCGTAATCGACAACAATATTTTCGACTGCTGTAGTACTCCAGTTATTGTATATAGTTTTGTTGGCTACTCTGACAACAGTATTTGACTATACCTTAAACCGATTACACCGTCAAATCATTCAAGCGAAAGCGTGGAATGGGATGCGCAATGGGAGGAATGGTCGAAAAAATCTCTCCTGGGGGTTCAGCAGATCGGAAAACCGCAAGTCCGGGATCGTCCAAGAGTGTAGGCGGAAGTGGACATGCAGCTGCTTCAGCCGATACGATCCGCAACGCATTCCTGAGTGGTCAGCTGAAGCTGGACAGCAGGTGCCCTTTAGATGAACGTCAGCTCTATGGAATCACCAAGTCGTGGAAGGCAATCAACCGTAACATGTCGGTCACGGCCATCAACATGTTCGTCAGGTATGAGCACACTAATAAACTGCCTAGCATTTATCTTTCGTGATCTGCTAAAGCTTAAAAACTACAGTCATATTCATGTCATATGTAGCAGAACATTTATATAGCGCAAGTCAATATCTCCTTCTAGTCGAAACCATTAAGTACGTTAGTAAGTAAGTAAATCTTCCATGCTGACATGTAGTGGAACGTATAGAGGAGGAGCATTCAGCGCATCTCAAGGTCCTGGCCAGAGGGCAGTACATTGTACACGACTCTCTGTTTACTTCCAAGCTTGCGCGGGTATGAAGTTACTCTGCTGCGTGACAAAGGCGTGTGTGCACAATCAATTTGCACAGGGTCCTTGCACGGATTCATCCGCTTAGCAGGTTCGAAACCGTAATATATTGATTTCAACCCAATGCGATAGCCAAATAGACCACTGTGAATGGACACTGTTATTATTGCTATTTATACTGTTAATATTAATACTTCTAGCCAAGGTTAAACTTATTAGTATGTTTGACAAGATGTTAGTATGCCTTGACTCGTATGTGTGATATACAGTCGCCCTCACTCGACGACTTGTAGCACATGATGACAGGCTATATTCCACTACCTATGTATGCTCTGTTTGCATCCTATATTGTGTGGCTTAGACGCCCCCGCTTGTCTTCCGCACTAGATTGTATGTGTATCGTGAGACAGATCCCACGATCTTTCACACACAGGGAATCTTTCATGTCGGCATCGAATTTTCTATTCGGGTACCCTAAACTTAGGCTGATGGCATAACGAGACTGCCGGAATCGAGCAGCACAATTAATTAGTAGACAGTGGGGAGGGGTTGAAAAGAAATAAAGGCCTATACTTATTAAATTGAATCAAACGATCATAACCAGAATTTGACCGGCCACCGAGAACCCATTACAGCGCTGTCTGGTACAACGAGGCACGAAACAGTGTCTGCTGATCAATTGCAACTTTGTGGGTCTGAAGATGGAACAGGGACATATTATATAGTACTTTATTAACTGTAAGACAGATTTTTAACTAGATTCTTTTGTTCACTGGGCCATGAGTCATGCAGAATTGCAGTAATGGGCTGATATTTAGGCATCTTTGTTTTTATGGAGATCGAGTGTGTGTTTGTGAATGTTGGTGATGAAGCTGACATCTTCGACTAGATTAGTTGATGATATTAGGGTGAGAAATCCTGAAGTAAATACAGTAGAGGATAATCGACATGTGTAATAGAATAACTTATAGTCAGGAATTGATGGGTCGTAGTGGAGACAGTGGAGAGGAGGGTGCTGCATTCTTTCAAGAAGACAGACGGAGGACTTAAATGTGAGGAATACCTCTGTCTGGTAAACCATGGCATATAGTTATGCTTTACTCAACATATAAATGCTTATATATGTGTTTATATATATATATATGCATAGGAACACAGAAATTTCTGCAAAAATTATGAGGCAAAACATAAACACTGGAACACGTTGTCACGCCCTGATATGGGCAAAATGTTCAGATGTGAATTTCAGGTGGTGGCAAGTGCTCTATCTTGCCTTTATGCCTATATGTCTACATGCATGCATACAATTACATATACATATGCTTATATACACCAGTACACATAGGCCCTGTAAGTGTATAATAGGCTTATTTGGATGTGCAAGGGTCACCTGCACATAACGAATAGTCTTAATAATTATGAAGCCATTAAGCCTTAGTGAAGTCCTGACAAAGTCCGCATTACAATCGGCTTTTAATTGCAACGAACATTTTACAGCGGATTCAGCAGCAGACCTAGCATCCTATACCACTGCCATCATCCTCCCCTCCACTTCCCCTTCCGTTCTGGAATTACGCGTTAATCTTTTTCTTAAGCATCTTTACGATCTGCTTTCTTGCGTCTCGATGTATGTGTGTTTGTCTGTCTGTTTGCCTGTCTGCTTGTTTGTTTAGCTGTTTACTTTTGTGTGTCAACTCTTTAATGACTACAGCTTTAACGAGTACATTGGCCGTACACTGTCGGCGGGAATATCAGGCGGCGATAAAGATGACTGACCACGTCCCTTAATGTGCCGAGGCTAAGAAAAATGAAGTTGCTAGCACTTCATATCTATGGCCGCCACTCGGGGTTTGCGTACGGGACTGCTTTTCTTCTTCATGGGTCTGTGTTTCTGTATGTCCGTGTCTGTCTTTCTGCTTGTCTTTCTGTGTGCTTAGCTGTGTGAATCTTTGTCAGTCATTCTGTCCACCTGTCCCTGAACATGCGTTGTCTTTCTGTCTGTTCGTTCGCTGGCTCGTTCGCCCGTTCTCCGTCAGTATAGTGTGTATGTGTGTGTCCATCCATCTGTCTGTCTATCCTTGTAAATGTATGTGTAATAGTGTATGTATGTGTATTGCTCCTGTGTTTAAACAATTTCGCTAATTCAAAATTGCAGTCATCTGGACATCGTCATAAAGTGATTAAAATATCGCATTCCTCTTCTCCCTCCTACCCCACCACATCACTTCTTGCTGGTCAATTAACCCCCATTCCAACCCCTTCGTAGCAGCAAGAGCAGCATCCGGGAATCAGCGTCCTTGTCATCTTTGGTGGGAGAACAGACAGCTGGTGGTAGACTTCTCTCTTCGGTCGTTGAACTGAAGCTTGAAATCAGGACAGATGTCACGAAAGGTCACGAACTGCCACAACACCAAAATCCTCGTCTCTCAGTTGTATGTAAGTAAGTAAGTAGGCTTTCATTAACGCAAGACAAACGTTCATATTTTCTAAAATTTGCAGTAAACAGTTCCTGTCGTTGGATCAGGAAAATACCCCAAAACTACTAGCAGCCACCGGTACTATGAACGCATGTGAAGCTCGTACAAATTTCTTGATTTCTAGCACCATGCCCTTTTAGCGGTCGCCTTGTAGACCTTTCCAAAATGGAGCGTGGAATGACTAGAGTTCGTGTCGGAGTTGGGAAACCGTATAATGGACACAACCCACGATCCACTGAAGACCTCTGCGGAGATGTCGCTTCAGACAATAATAACAATGATAGCGTTCTTCATAATAATAATGATGATGATAATGATGATGATATTAGAAGTAATGATAATGACAGATATTTTATAATAGCAACAATAGTAACAATAATAGTAACAACTGTAGGCATAAGTAAAATCATGTACAAACGAGTAGATTCTACGCGGTTGACTCGGTAAGCTATATAATCGGCCCACTCGGACGCAGTGCATCGATGAATGCACGAGGACTTCGCAAGCAAACGGGTTAAAATTCAACAAAACTACATATTCATGCGGAACGAAAATTGTCGTCGACTGAATGTATACCGCCAGCGAGATCCCGATGTACGTATGTATGCATATATGTACAATTGTACACGTATGTATGATTGTATGTATGTATGTATGCATATATGTACATGAATGCATGTATGGTATGTATGATTGTATGTATGTATGTATTGTATTATTTTATGTACGTATTTATGTATGTATAGTAGAAGAGTGTGCGTGTATGTAAGTAAGTAAGTAAGTATGTATGTATGTATGTATGTATGTATGTATGTATGTATGTATGTATGTATGTATGTATGTATGTATGTATGTATGTATGTATGTATGTATGTATGTATGTATGTATGTATGTATGTATGTATCTATCTATCTATCTATCTATCATCTATCTATCTATCTATCTATCTATCTATCTATCTATCTATCTATCTATCTATCTATCTATCTATCTATCTATCTATCTATCTATCTATCTATCTATCTATCTATCTATCTATCTATCTATCTATCTATCTATCTATCTATCTATCTATCTATCTATCTATCTATCTATCTATCTATCTATCTATCTATCTATCTATGTATATGTAGATGTTTGTTTGTTTGTATGTAAGCTTATGTGGCTATTTATGTGGCGCCGCTTTATGGACTTCATAAGGGCGCTAAAGAAACGGACGTCAAGCGAAGAAAGGACGTATTTGCACAGATAGATATATATGCTCGGAGTTTGCACACGAGAGCAGCATTTGATCTATTCGCAGGACTGTGGATTTCTTCCACGTAGTCACAACAACAACTACTCATCCTAACAACAACCCAGTGCATTGCTATTTGGAAGACTGTTCAAGCTAAACCTCTGCGCTATTCAGAGAATCGTAAAAGGCCCTGTTGAAAGGTTCAGATACATGTATACAAATGTACAGAGACGTCTACACCAAAGAAACCTTGGAGCAAATGCTCCATCCAAGAAATAGGGGGGAGATCTGTCAGTGTGTGTGTGTGTGCCACCATTAATGGGGTGGGGGAGGGGAGATGGGAATAAAAGGGGGAATTAGAAGTTGCTCCAATGACTTAGGTGAGGGATAGACACCTTGCAAAAGTATACAAAGCGGTAGACACTGAAGATAGTCAGATCTGTGTTAGGAGCGTTGAGATTTATTGATGCGTATTCAATGGAGTGAGGAGCAGGAGGAAGAGTATGGTCGAGGTTGTGGTTGTGTTCCTTTGAGGCAGAAGGTCAGAAAGAACGAGAAAGTAATGCAGGGTAAGTGTCCAAACTGCGTTGTTGCTGCGTCAGATTGGGCGGAGTTAGAATGATAGTAAACGTTTCCGTGTTTAGCGACATCTTATGGCTGCCACGGCCGTTGACGTCGCCCTCTTCCTTTATCAACGCTTGAGACTGGCACCATCTGAAAACGGTAGTGGCGGAGTTCGGTGAGAGTGCTGTTTGACTGTGAGAGTTGTGTAGAACACGGAGGAGTGAGAGTGGCAGATAGGCGGTCATCCGGCGTATAGGCCCTATATGTTGTATGATGAAGAGGACAGTGTGATTTTCGTTACATGCAGCTTTTATTTTAGTTAGAGTTATAGTTAAAGGTTTTTCTTTTAGTTATAGTTACAGTTATAGTTAGTAATATTTATTAGTTATAATAATAGTTACTTGATTTTATATTAGTTAGTACTTAGTTACAGTAAGGATAAGCGAAATTACCTACAGACGCAGCAGCTGTACATATTAAGACACGTTACACAATTTGCTTAGAGCTTCGAAAGGCTTTGAAGAATGGGTGCATTCGGCTTCATGAATACACGACACCGACATCCGAGGCAAACATAGACCACTAGTTGTAGCGCAAAATCATTTTTCTTATTAACGAACATTTTCATTACCGTTATCGTTAACGAGGACCACATTGGAAGAGATTAAGGATTATTGAGAGATACATGATAAGTTGGAAGTGTAATTTTGATGGCTTCGGCCAGAGAGTTTTTAACTATTTTCAATTTTGGTGATTTCAATTAGTGGTGTTAATAAGAAGTCAGTTACAACAGTCAAGTCCGTCAGGTTTGGCACTAACGCATTTGCTCGTGAGATCAAGACAGTTTGAGGCAAACCAGATCTGATTCTACAATACCGTATGTGAAACTGAGCTGATGGGGTCCGAACATGATTTAAAAAGTGACGTGGCATACAGTCTGCTTGTCCAGTAATGTGAACCGGTTGCATCAAAGATGACTGATGATGCAACCCATCTTTGATGCAACCGGTTCACAATACTGGACAATTCGAAAGCAAGATGAGAAAAGAATTCTCACAGTAGAAATAATTTAGCGGAGTTTCTGGAATTTCAAGACTACGGAAGATTATAGACAAAGCGAAGACTCCGATGGTTTGCGATGTGGAGAGAGGCAGTTGGACGAATCCTACAAAATGCACCAGGAAAGAGAAACGAAGCCACTATTATAGTGCTCTGGATTGACAATATATATGAGGACATGACGAGACTTGGACTAACATGGATGGGAGCAATGGACTTGACAAATGACCGAGCCAAATGGAGATAAATGGAGATAAATTTATTCGCATTCATCGCAGCCAAATGATTGCAGTCAGGAATGGAGGATGATGCTGATGATAACTTGTGTATTGTAAATAAATATTTATATTCATATATATCAACATATATTTAGATTAACTGACCCCATTTTATTTCATATATTATATATTAATGCATTGCAGACGTCATTGTAATTAGTAACTTCATTGCAGTGCAAGTCATTGCAGATAACTAAAGATATATACACATGTATAGTAATATATATAACGAAACTTGGTCCATTTTCGGTGAATATAACAGATGAGGTCCACTTCCTGTCGCAACTGTCACCTGTTTGTTTTTGTAACGCAAGACTAGAACAGGGCAAAGAGGAATAATAATAATAATGATTACTTAAAATAATAATTATCGTCCGTATTAACGGGATTTTTATTTATATATCGCAATAGAATAATAGAATCCGCAACGGAACTGGAAATATTAATGAAAACAAGAAAGCATCACGTGAAGGTCGTCACAAGATTAAATATGGCGACCAAACTGCGGCGGATGTCGCGCAGATTGCAATTTCCGGAGAGTTATTGGATGCGCATGCGCCTTGTAGGAGATATAAATTTCACACAATTTGATTGGATTTATAGAAATAATAATATATCACGTATATTAATAACTGTAATATACATATACATGAATGTTCATCGGTTAATATACATTTTATAATATATTTATAATTTATTTATTATGTATGTGTGATATATATATTAATCATTGAAGAGCATGTATTGATGATGTATTCTATTTACATATATATATATATATATATATATATTATAACTGTAATATAAATATACATGAATGTTAATCAGTTTCATATATGCATATGTGTATATAGGCCTATATCTTTATTGCATGTTGCACAGTGTTTTTGTTCCATGAGTAACTAATTAGGTCATATGTATTTATACTATAGAACACCTTTCCATATATATATATATATATATATATATCTTCATTATTACAGACACTATCAGGGATTACAGAGTATAGCCTAAGTCCAAGTACAATGAATTTATGAGCCGTTAGCATTGCAGGATTTATATTTCTACTTAGCATGGAGTTTATGTTGGTCCATATATTTGTCTACATGTTAATGTCCGTGTTGTCCGGCAAAGAGCACGGTAAACAACCTGTACAATGTGTACCGATGTATATGAGACCTGTTTTCACTTAATTCAATCAATGTGCGGTTTATGGGAAGCATGCCTGCACCAGAACAAGAAAGCCTATCTGTGGGCAAGAACGCAGGGTATTGGAAAGGTTGTCTTCAGTGTGAGTTACTTTGGACTAGTTGGGGGAGAAATTTTTGGGCAGGGGGAAACTGTATGAGGAGAATTTACCTTCAACAGGAGATGATCTAAAAGAGTGGAGAAAGATATATTTGTAGAATTGAGATGCAGGTAAATAGATCTTGAACAGGATATGGTCTGAAGTAGTGAGGAAAAATATACTAGCAGAATTGAGAGGTATACCTACACGGGGTAAATGTGCAGTACATTGAACACGGGAGAGTATGAAAGAGTGGGGGAAAGATATATTAGCAGAATTGAGATGTGCCATGAGGAAAATGTACCTTCAACAAGAGGTTGTCTGAACAAGTGAGGGAAAGATATATTTCCAGGAGCAAAATGTAATGGGGGCTATATGTCTGCAACACAAGGTATAGTCTGATCCAATGGGGTGCATGGAGAGCAAATTCCTGAATTTCCTACTACAAACTGGACCGTGTACAACTGTACATTAATTGTACACTTAGCCCCTACACTGAGAGATTTTATTTCTTAAATGAACTGAGTATACTAAATAATTAAGTTTATACATGATTTCAATATTGATACCTTGTGCATTAGACATCGGCGCAATAGAAGTTATTAATTACTTACTTATTTACCTATTATATTCATATGAAATTAAGCGTGAATCTGGACTTACAATGACGTAACATGTTCGACAATCGGCTACTAAATTTACTTAGAATTAATTAATAAAAACTACGATTAGTGATACAGGTTTGGGTGCTTTACATATTACTACTATCGAGGAATGTTTTAGCGAAATGCCGAAGAGAAAGAAAGAAAGAGAGAGTGAGAAAGAAAGAGGAGAGAGACAGAGAGAGAGACAGAGACAAAGAGAGAAAATGGACGACGAAGACTTAAAATAAACACTGCAGACGGATGGTAGAAGATTACTGGAATCACTTACTGCGCGCTCTGCTGTTTCACTAACAGGTGTTCTTGATTGTGTCGCACAAACCAACCTGGATAAATTTAAGGACGTCTTGACAGAAACCATTGAGAAAACATTGCATCGATTGGCTGCCGGCTGATTAAAGCCAAATGTTCCTAGAAAATCATTGAACTGTCGGTTGGAAACAGCCAGTCAGCAACAAACACGTAGATCAATTGGAGAATTACACAGAGACTAATAAACTTGATAGTCTAATGCACGGGCTTCCATAAATATCCACCAGCGTTTAAGTTTCGATTTGGAGTGTCGGTGATAGCGAATCGTCGAAAGAAACGTCTCTCGCTAGATGCACTTCAAGGTTTGCTGACCTTTGTAATACAATGCTGAGATCAACCCCACCAGCCGAGACATTTTCGTAGCTCATTGACTCTCTGTCTGGTCATACCTAAATCACGGCTTGGTTTTGGTTTGCCATCGGTTGATGCCTTTTCTTTTACATTAGACACCGGCGCAATAGAAGATACTAATTACGATTACAATTATTAGGCCTACTCTAAATTCCGTAGACCAGCCACTTACAGTCTTGCACCTAAATAGGCTCGAACTCTACCTATTCTACCTCCAAGAGACGCCTCAAAACTCATTATTTTTAATTGGCTTTCAAACATCTGCACATAACTGCTCTTCACCTGACTAACCTCGCCTTGGATTCGCATTTCCATGTGACTAAGCGTACTTCAAAATGTTCCTAATGAAATAAAAATAATAACAATAATATTGATAATGATTGTAATGGATGCATCTGTCCCACACAAATACACTTAGATTATTGTATACTAGCTGGTTTACCCGGCGTTGCCCGGGGTTATAAGTTACAATCCCTGTAGCGAATAAGCAAGAAATTTAGGTATAAGTTTAAATCCGTGTAGCGAATAAGGAAGAAATTTAGGCTAGGCGTACAGCGGAGACTGCTTCGCAGTCTTGTATACGCCTTCTGGCGTATAGCGACCTCTGCCGTGGACTTACTGCTTCGCAGTCGCCCTATAGCGGCGACTGCTTCGCAGTCTTGGAGGCCCTTGTGGCGTCTGGCGACCTGTGGGGAGACTGCTTCGCAGTGTTGTAGACGCCTTCTTGCGTACAGCGGAGACTGCTTCGCAGTCTTGTATACGCCTTGTCGCGTCTTGCGACCTCTGCCGTGGAGTCACTGCTTCGCAGTCGCCCTCTGGCGACGACTGCTTCGCAGTCTCCCGTGGACTGACTGCTTCGCAGTCGAAGAGGGTGAACCCGGCGTTGGCGGGTTAAAGAAAACGCCAGAAATCTAGCCCTCACTGCCCTTAGTAAAGCAGAGTCTTTGAACATACAATTTTGCTGTAAAACGATGAATATAGTTCGAATCGATCGTAATTAAATTTTGTGCGAAAGTAAACAACGTCGTTATGCGCATTATTAATGACGTTGGGGAATACCTGCGCCATAAATAGAACCGCTTGGCAATGGAAGAGGCGAGCTGGGGCGTGAGGGACGGTGTCGTTATGCGCATTATTAATGACGTTGGGGAATACCGGCGCCATAAATAGAACCGCTTTGCAGTGGAAGAGGCGAGCTGAGGCGTGAGGGGCGGTCGGTTGGGTAGAGTTTTGGGGGATTTTCACCATGTTAGCGGTTAAAAGGGGGTACGCGAACCCCTCCACTGGGTGTCCGATGCCGAGGCCGACACAGTAGTGAAGATTTCGAGTGAAAAGGTGCAAAATTGTAGAAGTTAATCCCGGTCAAACAGACAGAGAGACAGACAGACACACAGAATTCTCGCTTTATTTATATAGATTAGTTAAGTCACAATATTGCAATGAACAACAGGCTTGTGATTATTGTTAGATGGTTAGATTAGAACAATTAGCCAATACATATTTAATTAAGTGACCAGCTTTTATGACCAGCTAAAAATAGCATAAGAGTTAAGTAGATTTGGGGCTAATGTTGCGAGAACGAGGCTGATGAAACGATGCTGTCGACATTTAATTGGGCAGTTCAGTTCTAACGGCCATCATCTTTCTGTCAGCTGGTACGCATGCGCAGTGGGCATCTTCAAGGAGAAGGACGAACAGTTGGGATGTTTAACGTTGGAGAGCAAAGGTGCTCACCTTAATAACGTTGATATCAAAACTCGTGATTTGGCGATCTTTGTGCGAAAGACGTCGAGACGATTGATCTGCTGCGTTGTGAAGATCGTGGTGAAGAGATCTTGTTGGAAGATTTGTGACGTTTGGCGATTTGAAGTTAATTTAAGCGTCGAAGGATGAGGGCGATTTAAAGAGCAAAGACTCTGTGTAATTGTAACGTCGATCGAGTTAGAGTTCGTCGTCGTAAATGAACTGACGTTTCGATTAGTTATTCCGACAAGAGGACTTTCAGAACTGAGGTGTTGAAGCTACACGCGAGTTCAACACATGAACTTTATATTTGAATGACATTTGGTGAGAAAAATCTGCAAGCGAAAATCAACCAGAAGAAAAACATGTTTACGCCGTCCTGTGTGACCTGATCTACGTGCTACGGTACCATCGTCATCAACGCTTGGTGACTGTGGGCAGAGATTTTACGAGGAGAAAGTTCATCTACTACTACAAATCAGAGGGATGTTAATTTAGGCATAATATCTATTTCATAAAACTTAGAACAGAAGCTGGTCTAAGTAAGGCAGCTAGGCTATCTTAGATCTCTTCTAGGTTGATCGATTTTGACATCGGTGTATATTGACATTGATGTATGTTGCTATGAACTTGTATATATTCATTATTTACATAACTGACTCATGTCGTTTGTTGATATTTATAGTCAGATACTCCTTAAGATGCATTTAGGTCTGTTTGAATCCAAAGTAACCTGGCGCATGATCAGTGCCTAACTCCTCAGCATTTAGTGTTATCTTAGGAGATTTACAATGATAATAGTCTAATTGTTATTATTATTACTATCTGACCCGAAAATGTTCAATGGCACAGCGCACACAACAATTCATCCAGTTCAGACAGACGACTGACTGGGCAGCTGGCCAATTGATTGAAACCATGCAAGTTGAAAGACAGAGCTAAGTAGCCAACGCCAGCACCCATCCTCTTTGAATTTCCTGGATAAAATAGCTAACTTTACAATGATAATAGTCTAATTGTTATTATTATTACTATCCAGCTCTTCAGTGCATGACTTTCTGCAGCAACCTTACTGCCGATTAAACCATCTGCGAAGGCTATCCAAAGTATCCATTCCTGAACAACGCTCCACTACACTTTGTAATCCTGCGGGGTCACATGTAACTCGGAGAAAAATAATAATAATAACAGAAGAAGTTAAGTCTCTTATGCTAGCCCTGAGGCAGCCATGAAGTGTTAGCGACTTCATTTTCTTAGCCTCGACAAATGAGGGCGGGTGGCCGGCCCTCTCCATCGCCGTCTCATCTTCCCACCGACAGAATACGGTCAGTGTATTCATCATAACTGAGTTGGCTAGGGGGCGCAGGTGGAGCAGAAATCTCTAACCAAATTTATACCCTGACGGGAATTTCAAGTATTTTGAGCCCCGACCTCTCGATTGGCAGTTCAGCACGCTAAACACAACACTAGTATTATTGTTGTTGCTGTTGTTGTTGTTGTTGTTGTTGTTATTATTATTTTTTTAATGCCCCGAGGTATACAGGATCCCTCAGGGACTTGAATATTAACTAATATGGAAAATAAAGTGTCCGGAATGGCCCTATTCATCTATTTCCCGGCCGGCAAAAGTGCTCTCAAAAGCCACTGCGTTAGAACGCTGTATCGTCAGCGAAAGGCGTTATTATTATTATTATTATTATTATTATTATCATTATTATTATTATTATTATTATTATTATTATTATTATTATTGTCATTATTATTATTATTATTATTATTATTATTATTATTATTATTATTATTATTATTATTTTTATTTTTTTTACCCGAGGTATATAGGATCCCTCAGGTGTCAGATTATTATTATTATTATTATTATTATTATTATTATTATTATTATTATTATTATAATCTAGACTATAATCCTTTCAAAGAACACGCAGAAAGCTCTGTTCTGGTGAATACTGATGTTGACCCTGATACCAATCAGTAAGGGACCTACAACAATATTAAACTGATTCATGTGCGCAGAAGATATCAGTATACACAGCCAAGCGAACACTCACCATAATTCATCTCAATCAGCCTAAGTCACGCTACGACTAACAGATCCATCTCTGTTCCATGCATCTCTCATACAATTAGATATTAGACTGAGATCAATAGATGATGCGTGTTTTTATGTTCTCCGCAACCGAACAGTGCTATAGGCTGTCTGGCTTTCTCGGTCGCTAGGCCAAAGTTTTGGAATTCGTTGCCAAATTCAGTTCATTCTGTCAATTTGTTTTCAACGACCAGTGGCGTCTATCCCCTCCCTAAGTCATTGGAGCAACTTCCCCTCCCCTCCCTCCTCTTCCCCTTCCCCTTCCATTCCGCCCCCCCCCCCCATAAATGATGGCACATAACTGACAGATCTCCCCCCTATTTTGGATGGAGCATTTGCTCCGAGGTTTCTATGGAGTAGACGCCTCTGTCAACGACTCAGGTCTGAACTTCATGTCCATCGTATACCCTGCCTCCGGTTTCTCTGATCTGTCCAATTTCAAACTGGCTTCTCCCGTGATCTTTTACTGCGAGTTCTCTTGAAGCGACTATCGAATGCTGTTTCGGACATTATGATAAAGGCGCTACAGAAGTCATTAGGGTGAAGTAGTTTAGTATTCTGAAGTATTTGGAAGACTGCCCATGCACTGACTAAGACGCCGTCGGCTGGCGCAGGATGCTGACATACATTGCAGCTTAGTCATGCAGCAGGATAGCAGCAGAAGTCATGTCACGATCTATTAAGTCACGCTATGACCCACTAAGTCAAGCAAAAGGCTATAGATAGCATTCTAAGTCACGCCATGATTTATTAATTAAGACACGCTGTGGCTCACTAAAATCGCGCTAAGGGCTAGAAGCCGATAGGTAAGTGCATGCCGTTTCCGGACAGTATATAAGTATGACGAAGGAGCCAAATCTCCAGAAGATAACACTGACGGAGAAGGAATGGCAGAATGGAGAAGGTGCAGCTTTATGTGAAACTGATTATCTTCACAATGAAGCAACCTGAGACTTTTTCGTTGTGCGATTCTGTTTAGTCTTCAAGCAGATAGACCGCTGAAGCCATATCCACTCCCATAAAGAGTTAGACAACAGCATCAGACAGAAAATATCTTGTTAGTTCAGTCTCACACTATCATTTTATCAGTTATAGAAACCTGACCGGACAAAGATGTAACTGACACTGCACTGTCACCGCTTTTGAAAGGTTATAAAAATTCGCCATATTAAAGCCTAAATACATGCGCACACACATACATATATATGTATATATACATACATACATGATTATATACACGAAATCTGGAACATGCAGTCTGCGACATGAGCTTGTAATACTTTCCATGCCGCTATTTCGCAAGTGGTCCACGTGCATACTATCCTTATACCTGGATATAATTAATATGTACATGAAGAAATGAAGGAAGAAAAGAAGAGTTGGTATCTTCAATAGGGCTGGTACTTAGATTCATTTGATTGCAACTGAATGGACCTCGTCTAAAAGTGGTTCTTATGAAAACATATTTGCTAAATTAAAGAGAAAACAGGTAAAGACCTAACAGCAGGAGTCATAGTAGGAGTCAGCCATGGTACATTCATTCGGGAATTTCACTTCTTATTGTCATATTTATTTCGTGCGAATAGTGATACGTTTTCACTGAAGATTACAACTTTGACATATGCAGAAGGTAAATACTCACCAACCTCCTCGCATACTCTTTAGCATACTGACCTTTAACTAATTGTTTTTCATAATTACAGCATCCAGAATAACTCCAGACACAACTACTTTAATTGACAACAATTTTACTAACACGTTATCCGATTAGGCCTATCTTAACTCTGCCGTAGCCTACTTAGGGCCTATAAACGCTATATCTAACAATTTGCCAATCTTTATACAAGGTAATTTAATGCCGATTTTTTTGGAATAAATACCCCAAGTACGAGAAAAGGGTAATCAATGAGAGTACTAAATGGTCTAACAGAGCATGTGAATAAAATGATCCTTTTTACATATAATGGCTATTCATTAAAAACTACAAGTCTTTAGCCTATATGAAAGAGACTTCCTGCATAGGCTATAATTGTCAACTATCATTCGAGTAGCCGCCATAAATTTCAAAAGTACTGGAGGCCTAAAGCCTATAAAGGTCGTACAAGGAATCATGCCTCTGTATTCTGTTCTACACCTGTTGGCAAGACCAGATTTGTCACATTAGAAATAAATTTAAATTACAATAAGGAAAGCTGCAAAGCGAAGTTATTTTACCACACAACTTTGAATTGTGATATGGCTTGAAAATATCATGGGGTGTAATTAAAACATGTTTACATGGAAATGAAAATTCATTGCTAACGGTTTTCTTATCAATGCTAGAGAATTTAAAGACAAAATCCTTGCTATCTTGTCTAAATTTAATAAATTTGTCAATCAATAGAGCGTTCAATAAAGCGCCGCGTATATTGGGTCCAATTGAGCTGGCTGCTAGTATTACTGGCAGTAAATTTTCATTCAGGCATTTTTAGAGCCAGTTTATCCTTTGGAATTGATTTAACGTCGTCTATGGAAAAATACCCGTTGCAAAAGAACTCAGTCCCAGCAGTAATTTAGATGACTATATATGAACCTCAGATTGCCAGATATCGATATCTTTAGCCAGAACTATAAATTGCGAAACTGCAACCAAATAGGCTAGTTTAAAGATTGCTGAATTTATTCCTATCTTTAAATATAGGGAGAAAACTAAACTTTGTAATTATATGTCGATATCAACCTTGCCATACTTTTGTAAATTAAAGAAATCATTCACGAAAGACTAACGGCATATTTAATATCAAAGAACATTTTATATAAAGTCAGCAAGATTGTCGCTCACGTCATTCCGCCAGCCTAGCCCTACTAGAAATGTATGAAAAAATGTCGGAAGCTTTGGACAACAATAGCTTCTCTAAAAGTGTCTTTTTTATTACATAAAGCATTTGACACTGGGATCCATGACATACAGCATCAAGTAATACGAGGAGAGTGTCTTGAATGACTTTAACATTATATTTAGGAAATAGAAGTGTTGCAAATCTTCAATTTATCCATTGTCATCCATTCATGTGACTGATTAGAACTGTATACTGGTTTATTGATGACCAACAAAGGATCCGAACCTGATATATATTTTTAATATCATTATAATCATTAGTTTTTTTACATGATTTCAATCAATTATATTATTAATGTCGGGAGTGTGCTTTAATGTCTGTCAAAGCAATCAATCAGAAAGTGACACAATCGTGTTGTGCATAAATGCACTCACAGCAGTCTAGAGAGCGCTATATAAACATCGGCTAGGAGCACGCATACATACTCAACTGGAACATGTTATATGGGGAATTGGAACGTCCCCCTCATTGCATTGGTCGTGTTTGTCGGACTCTTCACACTCTACGAGGGTGTGTGCGATAGTCTAGTAGTTAGAGTGCTTGGCTGTAAATCGTAAGGTTGGGGATTCAAATCCCGGCCAGCACAGAAATTTGTTTCCAGATTTCTACACCATCTGTGCTCCTTAGCCACCTCAGCCATAATTAATACAGAGACCTCCTAAACCTTTGAGTGGGAAGATCAGGTACCGGTAGCGAAGGAGTGGACTATGGTCAGCCGCCAACACGCGTCGACGCTAAGAAAATTGAAGTCGCTTACTGTCTCTCTGGGCTAGCTTACGGAATGCTGCTCTTTTTTTAAAATCTAATGCAGTTTTTTGCAGTAAATCGCCTTTGTAGTCTTTTTCTATACTGTAGCCTCGCATTTAGAACACACATCACATCTATTTTAGACCTGTTTGATAGCTATGTCCCGCTTGCGAGGTTACGATAAAGCACTATATAACAGTGGTTCTTAACCTTTTTTGGCACGCGACACACCTAAACTTGTCACCAAAATTTGGCGACACACCATGCAGTCGTATGTGAACATTGTTAAAAATGTTAAAGTTAAACTAGTCATCTATTTAACATTTTAAATTGTTAACATTTTTAATGAATGAAAATGTTCATATTGAATCCTTTCTAGTTTCTACGTTAACTTAGTAGCATGCAGTTATTGAGATTTTGGTCCTGGATTTTCTGTGGATCATTTGAAAATGAGGATCCACAATTTTTGTAAGTGCATCACGTAAGCAGGCTGAGAGAGATCTTATTACTGACCAGTTTATTCCTTTTTTTGTTCTTTATGTTGATCATCCGAGAAAAACCTTGCTCAGATAAGTAGGAACTATGAAATGAAACCAACTCTTTGATTGCTTTGCTCGCCAGCATGGGCGTCCGCAGGAATTTTTACAGGGGGCCAATTTTTTTAGATGGCACAAAATTTTGTAGGGGGAGCAAAGTGACGTGTTTGCATATTCATGAACATAGAACACGTGACAACTTTAAAAATAAATAACGGTCATGGACTTACCTAAATAATTAAGAGGTTTTTTGCATTTAAAATCGTGTTGGGACTGTTATAATAATCATAGTAATGACAAGATTTTATTTTTGTAACATATATTTGCCAAATTCGGGGGCAAATGCCTCCTTTCCCTCCTCCGGACGCCAATCTCTCCAGTGTTTTGCAATGTTCTCCTTTGTATGTCTTAGCCCAGAACTGAGTTCTTGAGGATTGCTTGTACATAGCTTGCTAGATTTCTTCTTTTTCATGTTTTTCTTTATTGGTTTACTAAAACTAGCAGTGGCAGCATCATTGTTTGCGTATTCACTATTGTTGGCGCTAGAACCCGTCTCATTGCTACCAAAATTTGGTTTCGCATGACCAGTAGAAGATTCGCAAAATTTTCGCTTTATACTGATCAATTTATCCATTTCAAATGTTGCAGTAATGGGTAAAAGTTAACATCGGCGCCATCGCAAACGTGTAGGCTAGGGGTCTATAGTGTATAAGATAAACATCATGGCCGCCTTAGATTACGATATAATAGAATAGATATTATAAATGGATTGCCAGGAATTCTCACAGCCTACGTCCGCTAAGCTTCAAGTAAGTAAGTGTAATGTAGAAATGACGGACGTAGGCTGTGAGAATTCGCGACACACCAATTTTTCGCGACACACCAGCGACACACCATGTTTACGCGACACACTGCGGTCGATTCGCGACACAGTGTGTCGCGACACACCGGTTAAGAACCACTGCTATATAACAACTAGTAAGATACATGCATACATACATACATACGTACATACATACATACATACATACATACATACATACATACATACATACATACATACACACATACGTACATACATTCATACATACATCCACGCATGCATACATACATACATTCATACACACATACATTCATACATACATACATACATACATACATACATACATACATTCATACATACATACAAACATGCATACATCCTTACATTCATACATGCATACATGCATACGTACATGCATGTATGCATACATCAATCAATAAATCAAACAAGCAAACTTCTTTTATTGAAGCCCTTTTTGCCTTTTACAAGGCTTCCAGAGAGGACAACGTTAGTTGACATTGTTGGCTACAATACATGTAGGATGCCCAAAAGGGATCGAGATCCCGCTTAGCTGCATGGGATACCTAAATCAGCGTTCTGTAATATTTAGTAAATGGCAGCGTCATTAATGCTTAGCCAATAACATTTAATCATTTATACTCAAGAAATATAGGCTTAACTAAAGAACAAATCCTTTATTATTAAACCCATGTATGAGGTACAAGAAAGATGAAGTAATTTAATTTTCATTCATGATGAAGGTGCGCAGTATCTTTTTGAAGTTAGATGTGTAGCCTGACGAATCCATAAGGGAAACTTATTCCACAATTAAAGAGCAGTGGATCTTATAGAGAAAGCAAGTGTATTCTAGTGGGCGTAGATAGGAAGGTAGCTGTCGGAGCTTGTTGAAGGGCAGGAGTGGCATTCCGAACCTAATTGGAAGAACCCCTCAAAACATGCTGGTAACGAAGCATGCTCATAGCGATACATGAACACGTGAACAGGCCAATCTGCAATGTCCGAAATCGGTTCTAATTGTAATAGCTTCAGAGTTGAAAACAGAGGCTTCGTGTGCGTCCCCTGGGACACTCCCACCACAATTCGGATCGCTGGCTTGTTATGAACTACTAGTTTATTTAGCCTCGAATCATAAGTAGATGTCCATACCATATTACTGTAGGTGAGGTAGGGGTATATTAAGGCGTAATATAATTTAATTCGGGTGTTTTCGGACAGTAGTAAGATACACGTTTGAGGATGCCTGTATTTTTTGCTATTTTTTCCGAGATAACACTTATAATTATGTTCTTTCCACGTTAAATGTCGGCCTATGTAGACGCATAGGAATTTGGTGGAGTCGACCCGAGTAGGGGTAATTGGTATCTCATTAGCAGATAACTTTGGTGAATCCTCTGATGGGACAATTTTTCTATGAGATTTGAATAATAAAAAGTTAGTTTTATCCAACTTTAATGTGAGCTTGTTTGCAGAGAACCATTCCGCCATTAGGATCAGCTCTTCATTTACTATTGGGTTTAGTTTTTGCAAAGATTTATGAGAAAAGAAAACATTCGTGTCGTCTGCACGCAAGATAAAATGTAATCTTGGTGAGACATTAGGGAGATCATATATATATATATATATATATATATATATATATATATATATATATATATATATATATATATATATATATATATATATATATATATATATATATTAAAAATAGTAGGGAGCCAAGGCTAGATCCTTGGGGGACTCCATATTTAATCTCTCTAGATTCGGAGTAAACACCATTGCAATATGCACGTTGTCGTCGATTCGAAATGTAACTCCTGATCGAACCATTCCAATTGTGACCCCCTTTTGCCTATCTCGAGACGTCTCTAGATCGAGACAGTCTCGAGACCATAAAACTTTGATTTCTGCTGCAGGTCGTTATTCGCGAGCTCCAGAGTTAAGTAGCTATTTGCTGCCTTTTTGCGGTTCGCCCTCTGCGAATTTGCTGAATGGCTCCTCCATTACAGGTGAAATGTTCGTCGATACGCTCGTCGTCAGAGTATCCATTAGCCTTTTATCGTGTGCTACCAGCTGGTCGATCAGGTCATCCATCCTAGGGCCATTTTTCGACATGCTTCCACGATTTGTTTAGCTGGCCTACCTGCTCGGCAAGAGAATTTCCACTCGATATTAGTGTACCTGAGTTCAGCAAAGATTTTCAGTTCGTAAATGCGTGCAATATTTACTCAGCCAACATTTTGAGTGTTGATTGACGTAATTCAGTGTTCATTGAATTCGACACGGGCTATTCACGTCGTCCCAGGATACACGTCGGCGTCAATGTTGGTTAAACAGACGCGAGGCCGCAAACTACCAATAAAACTCAGTTTATTGAGTACACGTCTCGTATCAGCAACTATATATCCATAAGGAAATGTTAGATATTCCAGTTCGGAAGTATCCCGTTTTGAGTAAGATATTAACAGTTTTATAAACAGCATTCGCGCATCATACATGGATACATGCATACATACATACATACATACATACATACATACATACATACATACATACATACATACATACATACATACATACATACATACATACATACATACATACATACATACATACATGCATGTATACATACATACATACATACATACATACATACATACATACATGCATTCATACATACATACATGCATGCATGCATGCATTCATGCATACATACATACATACATACATACATACATACATACATACATACATACATACATACATACATACATACATACATACATACATACATACATACATACATACATACATACATACATACATACATACATACATACATACATACATACATACATACATACATGCACACTAGGGTGCCAATGAACATAGTGTAAACCTTTTTCACTTATTCTAATTTCTCACCCCCTCAAAGTGTTTCTTTTGGTATGTAGATTATGTGTTAAACATTTTGTTGAGACAGACGCATATTTACAGGTAGCTCAATGCTTCAGTAATTTATAGTGGCTTATCACATTATTTTTGCTGCGAAATCGGCCTTCATGGTGGTGCCTGTGTCCTGTTTGAACAGAAAATTAAGAAAACCCTATTGAACTTGGCTTGCAGACACCACATAACTTTAACCTCCCTGATAAAGACCCACGAAACTTTATTTCTCGTATGTTATTCGCCAACTCATACTAAGCTATTACTTCCTCAGTTCTATTTTTCATGTACACCTACAGCGTTTTGCCTGTTGTTCTACGTAATAAACGAATATAAACAAACATAAACATTATGGAATTAGTAGTTGCCAAAGTGTTTGTCAACCCAATCCTTCCGTTGACAATCCTTCTGATTATTTCCTTGTTCTCTCTCTACTTAACGCCTATTTAACGTTCACCTTTTGAACACTAATTCTACGTATAAGTATAACCTGAATTAATCAGCAACACAGTTTAATATCTTTTCAGTTTAATAAGAAACAAACAGACAGAACTCAATTCGATTACAACTCAACTAGTCAGCCACACTACTACAGCGAACACACTCGAATTCAAACTTCTCTAGTCAGCATAATTCTTCGCGCCTCTTGACACACCTGTCTTCTGTGCGCCTAAGCGAACTCTAATAATATACATATAGCGCGCCGCTGCCGAGATTGGCCGGCCGCGCGTGTCACTAAGACTATACGTTATACATCTATCATATATACATATACACGTGAAACTAAAGTAAGCGCACTAAATATATACGCTAATATCTCGCACTGCAAGACTGTACACAAAACTCAGTTCACATTACCTCCTTCCTTTTTCTGGAATTGAGCAAATTAAATTTCAAAATTTGCGAAATTACCAAAATACATGAAACATATATATATATCTAACTAATTAATGAACAGTCTTACGATTACTTATAACCTTGACAAACAATCAGCAATAACATTCAATCTGCCCTTCTTGTACTTCACCTCAACATCAAAAGTTTGTAAGGCTAACGCCCAACGCACAAGTTTAGCAGACTTAGACATTGACTCAGTCAAGTATGTAAGAGGATTGTGATCAGTAAAAATGAAAATTTTCGATCCAATTATAATTTCTTTTAACTTGTTTAAAGCCCAAACAATAGCATTTGTGATCAGTAAAAATGAAAATTTTCGATCCAATTATAATTTCTTTTAACTTGTTTAAAGCCCAAACAATAGCATAGGCTTCCTTTTCCACAGTAGCCCATCTCTTCTGGGTATCAGTTAATTTCTGACTGATAAATGACACAGGGCGTTCTATTCCCTTGTCGTCCATCTGTGTTAAAACAGCACCGACTGCAAAGTCACTACTATCGCAGTACAAATTGAATGGTTTTCCCACTTCAAAAACATATAACACTACTTTGGATCGCACAGCCTCTTTAAGTAAATCAAATGCTTGCGGATGTTCAACAGTCCAATCAATCTTATCAGAAACACGTTTACTAGTTAAATCAGATAAAGGTTTCGCAATCTGTGCAAAGTCCTTAATAAACTGTCTGTAATAATTAAAAAATCCAAGCAGTTGCTTAACTTGCTTCTTAGTTTCTGGGATCTTCAAATTAGTCAAACTTTCAATTCTGTCTGGATTCATCTTTATCTTACCAGACCCAACCACATGACCGATAAACCTTACCTCACTCTTACCAAATATGCATTTTTTCAAATTCAAAGTAACGTTATGCAATCTCATTTGCATCAAAAATGCATCTAGATGCTGCAAGTGAACTTTCCAACTGTCAGAATGCACAGCAATGTCATCAACATACGGTTCTGCAAAGTCACTTATAGGCTGTAAGACTAAATTTATCGCCTTAACAAAAGTTCGGCCTGAATTTATCATTCCAAAAGGAACACGAGTAAATTCATACAGTCCATTATGTGTTACAAAAGCTGTCTTCCATTGATCAGATTGTTTTACAGGACAAGTCCAATAAGCACTTCGACAGTCCAAAATAGAAATCACATTAGACTTTCCAACTTTGTTCAAAACGTCTCTGACAATCGGCATCGGATATTTACAATCCACTGTGAATGAGTTAATGTATCTGTAGTCACAGGCAAGTCTCAAAGATCCGTCTTTCTTTTTAACAATAACCAAAGGGCTTGCCATTCTGCTCGATGATGGTTTGATGATGTTTGTTTTTAACATTTCTTTGATCTGACGTTCCACTTCTGCTCGATAAATCAAAGGAATTCGATATGCTGCAAATTCCTTTTCACGAAATCCTGGTTTTAGTTCAATTTCGTGTTCGACCAATGTACATAATCCAGGTTTTTCTGAAAATCTGTCACAGTATTTGTTCAAAACGTTCAACAACTGTTCTTGCTGAGTTACTGTCAAATGGCTAATTTGTTCAGGATCGAGGTTAAGTGAATTCTTGTCATCTTGAACCTCATTCCTCATTGGTAATTCAACCACTGAACCAAAATCTTCATCTTCTTCAACGATTAGACCACAACTTAATGCTCGAGTTACATATTTTCTGATCTTGTTGGCGTGAATTATTTTTCGACCATTTTCACCCATATCGACTAAATAAGAGTACTTTGATCTTCGATGTATGATCGTACATGGACCATGCCATCGAGAAATAAGTTTGTTTGTTGACGTTGGATACAAAACTATGACTTTCTCACCAGCTTCAAATTCTTTGTGCTTTGCTCTCTTGTTATACTGATTTGTGTATTGTAATTGCTTTTCTCGAGAGTAAGATTCTGCAAACAATAATGCTTTCTCCATATTTTCTTTGAGTTCTTTTAAATACTTTTCTGGTTTAACTCCAACATGAGGTGGTAAGTTTATTTCTCTAGTCCAACTCTCTTTTAATATTGCCAATGGTCCTCTCGGAATTTTCCCATAGACAAGCATATATGGTGATACTCCAGTAGTTGCATTCGGCACTTCTCGTAATGCCCACACTGTGAAAGGAATTATCTTGTGCCATTTCCTCGGGTTGTCTATTATCACATGATGGATCATCTTTTTAAATGTCTGATTCCATCTTTCTACTAATCCAGCAGCCTCTGGGTGTCCTGGTGTGTCGAATCGTGGACTACAGCCCATTAAATCGAGAAATTCTCTTGTCAAACTGGCTGTGAAGTTCGTTCCTTGGTCACTTGTAATCACGGACGGCACACCAACGTTCATGAATAGTTCCATCAACGCTTCACACACAGCCTTCGCTGTCAGCGATTTAAATAAAAAGATTGTAGGCCATCTGGTGCACGAGTCCACAATGCATAAACAATACTTGTGACCTGCAGCAGATACTGGATCGATCGGGCCAACAAGGTCCATCGTCATTCTCTTGAAGGCGACCTCTTCTCTTGAGACTGGAGTGATAGGCACTCTATCCATCACCAAACTCCTTGCCTTTAGTTGACACTTCTCGCAAGACTTACAAAATTTCACAATGTCTCTTCTCATCTTTGGCCATACAAAAGATAATTTTATTCGTTCTCTTGTTTTCTCTTCTCCTAGATGTCCTCCAAATACCGATTCATGCGCCAATTCCATCACTTTTATTCGTCTCTCTTTTGGTAACACTAGTTGATATATCGTCTGGTCTAATATCTGATATTTCTTATGCAATAAACCGTTGATTACACAGAATTCAGATTCTTTCTCTTGTGCTAACTTCCACCACGGCTTCAACGATTCATCCTTTCTCTGTTGCTCTTCGAACTTCTTCGAATCGGCAATCTGCACCTTTTGTTCTTCATCCATCTCTTCATCTCTATACAAGTCTCCTATCCCCACACCACATTCATCGTCTTCTTCAGTTTCATTTAATGTGCCATTCTCGCATGCAGCCATCTCTTGCTCGTTCATCTCTGCTATTACACCATCTCGCGATAAGCTTCGTTGCTCATTACTTTCGTTTTCCTCATCACTTGAACTTTCAGTTTCACTCTTCTCATCAACATCTACCATTTCCTGTTTCCGATTGCGCGTTCGTCATTACATTTGCTTGTACACTCACATCTCCTTGTATCGTTTTGACCTTCATCTGTGGTACGGCTTTTAATTCGGCAATTATCTCTGGATGCAACAAGAATCTTTCTGTACTGCCCATCTTTGCAATACTAGCACACATCAAGGTGACATAAGGTGTAAGTGAACACTGGATTTTACGCGGAAATCCCTCTTCTTTCACGTCACTACCACACAGTCTAACATCGACTTTCACTAACTTCGCAGGAATGGCATCTCCTGCCACACATTGCAAATTCACTTTTCCAATTTGTTCCACCTTCATGCCTTCCAGTAATTCTTCACTAATCACCGGAATCTCTGCTCCCGAGTCGCTCAGTGCTTTGACTTTCACTGGCTCTTTACCGTCTACTGCACGAATTTCAACCTCGACATATTGCAAGAACGATTTCTTCAATATTCGACTGTCATCTTTTCCTATGACTTCTCTCTGAATTTCAGCATCCAATAGAATTTCTTTTTGAATACCACATTTCATTACTGACTTTACTTCAGTCTCTTGGTTTTCTTGACCCGTGGTTTGATTATCTGTATCACTAACCACTTGAATCAAATTCACCCTTGTGTGTTCTTGATTTCTGCTAGAACTAGCTGCTGCCACTGGAACTGGACAAAATTTAACCAAATGTTTGTCTGAACCACAGTTGTGACAACGCTTCACAACCATGCCTCGTTGTTCATTGCCTTCATATCTCTTATACTGCGTAAACGATGTGTTGCCTTCCCTCTTGGCAAACGGCGCTGACGATTTGTTAAATCCCTGCCGACCAAACGTCACTTCTCTGGTCTCATTGGGTACAGGGACATTAGCCTTGACTTCTTTACCTTTGAACTGATTCCCTGTTCCTGGATTACTTTTCCACTTTCCACTCTGGCTTTGGTTTACGGAACGTTGAGAAGGATAACTGTTTATATTTGGAAATGCAAACCCAATTCGATTGTTTACATGAATGTCTGCTAGGTCTGCCACTGCACTAGCTTGGAGACAGTCAGTTCCTTCCTTCGACAATACAAACTGTAGTGGACCTGGCGGTAAACATTCTTTTAGCTTATCCGCTACCAGCAAATCAAAGAGCGTATCATACTCTCTGTTCACGTTTCGACTTCTCACGTAATAGTTTAGCAAGTTCTTCAGTCTTGCCGTAAACATCGTATAAGTCTCTTCTGTCGTCTTCTTAGCATCCACAAATCTGGCTCTGTATTCTCTCGAGGTCAATTTAAATTCTTTTAATAAGTGCTGCTTGACTCTATCATAATTGTCTAGATCATCGTATGACAATCTATTCAGAACGGTTCGAGCTTTCGGCGTCATCAATGGTAGTAATAATTTCACCCAAAACGGCTTTTCCACAGCAAAACTACGAAACGCGTTCTCGACTGTTTCAAAATATAATGGCACCTCCATCATATCAGTTGGCATTTGAGGCAATACATGCTTCATTGCATCACCTATTTTCTTAATTTTTGACACCAAAGTTTCACTTTCTTGCTGTTTCCTTCTTTCTGCTTCCCGTTCTTCTCTCATTTGCGTTTCTTTCAATGTCAATTTTGATTTCTCCAGTTTCAGACGTTCTTGTCTTTCTGTCTCTGCCTTTTCCAAACTTTCTTTCTGAAATTTGAGTTCTTCTTGTCTGATCTGTTCTGCGCGTTCCAACTCTAACGTTCGCGCTTTTTCTTTTTCTTCTTCACGCATTCTCTTTGCTTCAATCTGTTGCTGACGAACCTCTTCATCACTTTTTCTAGCTCTTTCAAATTCAATCATCTGCTCCAGTCTTCTTCTTTCAGCATCTTCCCTATCTCTTTTCAACTGTTCTAATTGAATCTCAAACTGATGCTTTTGCAATTCCAGTTCTGCCTTACGCACTTGTTCTGCTTTATCTTCTCTCTCTCTCTGCAGGCGCAATTCCTCTTGCCTTGCAAGTTCCGCTTTCTCTTCTTTCTCTCTCTGCAAGCGCAATTCTTCTTGCCTTGCAAGTTCCGCTTTATCTTCTTTCTCTCTCTGCAGACGTTCTGCTTTCTCTTCTTTCTCTCTCTGAAGACGCAATTCTTCCTGTCTTAGCTCTTTCTCTTCTTGTCTTCGTCTATCCTCTTTTTCTTTCTCTTCTTGTCTCCGTTTATCTTCTCTTTCTTTCTCTTCCTGTCTACGTTTCTCCTCTCTATCTTTCTCTTCTTGTCTCCGTTTCTCCTCTCTTACTTGTTTACTTTGGTGATTTCTCTTTTCAAAGAAGTCACGGTTTTTCTTGGTGTGTGAATCGATAAACAAACGGGATTTCTTTTATATTTGTTCGTGGAAAACAACGAAATTTTTATACCGTTTTCTCGTGTTCCACCGTCGATGATATCGTAAATTCGTCACACAGTAACAACGCGTAGATTCTTCTAACACCGTCGTAGATTCTTCTAACACCGTTGTAAATTCTTTTATCACCGTCGTAGATTCTTCTATCCGCCGAAGGAGGTGATAACGTGAATTTTAATCCACCGTGAGTTTATATCCACCGTGAGTATTTATTCCACCGTGAGTATTTATCCACCGTGAGTTCTTATCCACCGTGAGTTCTTATCCACACCGACGCTGCCACCAATAATGTCAACCCAATCCTTCCGTTGACAATCCTTCTGATTATTTCCTTGTTCTCTCTCTACTTAACGCCTATTTAACGTTCACCTTTTGAACACTAATTCTACGTATAAGTATAACCTGAATTAATCAGCAACACAGTTTATTATCTTTTCAGTTTAATAAGAAACAAACAGACAGAACTCAATTCGATTACAACTCAACTAGTCAGCCACACTACTACAGCGAACACACTCGAATTCAAACTTCTCTAGTCAGCATAATTCTTCGCGCCTCTTGACACACCTGTCTTCTGTGCGCCTAAGCGAACTCTAATAATATACATATAGCGCGCCGCTGCCGAGATTGGCCGGCCGCGCGTGTCACTAAGACTATACGTTATACATCTATCATATATACATATACACGTGAAACTAAAGTAAGCGCACTAAATATATACGCTAATATCTCGCACTGCAAGACTGTACACAAAACTCAGTTCACAGTGTTCGACATACTGATGGGACCTTCCAGTGGGTTTAAGATCAAGCTATTTCAGAGATCCAGAGACTCATGGAGCGCAATTGAAGCAAACCGTTATGAGAATGGTATAAAGGTGACAGCAACTGCACTGGTTTTGGATCTGGTGAAAAATGAGCTTATCGAGTTCATCCGGCACCAGCTCAAAGATTTTCAGCCAAGAAACGACTACCGTGAACTCCTTCACCTGGCACTGATATTCCTAGGACGAGGGAAGTTGGTGGAGATGTGCGCATCCATACTACTGGAGCCTACCATAGAGCTAGATGGATGGCAAAGCTAACATACAGTTTAAAAATCTACTTATTTCGCTCTCAATTCCACCTTAGCACACGTGAGTTCTCAGCTCTCCAGCATTTCAATACAGTAATACACTTGTTCTTAAGTTGTAAATAAACTTAGTCATAAAGTATTGGTACACAAGTGCATGTGGCACATCTGTTCCTCGCAACGAATTGAATCTCCTGCGTGAGTTTGATGCATACAAAGAAACAAAGCTGTTACCGATGCAGCAATCAAGTCCTTTTGTGGTCGTTTGTGGTATCTAAGTGAAACTCTCGTTGGTTTTGCTTTCTTCGATCCCATGGTCCCTCTGGATATGAAGGAAGCAATGGTCACAGCCCTAAGTAAGGAAACGCACGGACAGCCTCCTCGGCGCATTGTATTAAACATGGTGCTTTTGCCAACGATGCAGCTATGTGACTTTGTGTTACAACTTACTTTGCAGTTTTTTCTCAGCAACTGGAATATCACAGGATTTCCTGGCCCATCACCGTAGCACTTTGCAAACTAAATTCGTGATCAATGTGGCCTGATCGACAGGCCACATTAACTTTGAATCAAATTTACTGAACGCATCCAACGACAATCCACACTAACTTTAACTGAACTTTGAACTTTGAAGTTGAATTCAATTCAAGACAATTCACATAAACTTTGAGAGAAGTTGAATGAAGTAGATTAGTCGGATCAAAACAATCGGCAATTCTATATGCTACAGTCTAATTAACAGACAAACACCTCATATCAGATCAGAGCCAGGCTTTAAAAAATTGGACGCACAACCAAGAAGCCTACAGAAAACTTCCCCATCCACACCCGTCCTCTGTCTGGCACTTGTAGTCATACACTGAAAATGACTCAGAGTGACTCATAAAAGTGCAGTATAACACATGCATATGATAGTTATTTATACATACTGTATGGTAAACCAAAATTACATAGTGAAATTGTCAAAAATATCGATGCGATGCCTAATCCTGGAGAGGATTTGATTTGGTGGGTGGACGCACGTGCGTCCAGTGCGTCACGCTGCCGGCGCCCCTGTATCAGATTAAGATAACATTTCTTATAAGATTAAGCCTTAAGGTAAGACTTCTTATCGAATTAAGATAATGTTTCTTATCAGATTAGTCCAAGGATGGAGAACTTCGGGCCTCAAAATCCGACGGCTATGTGTAACAAAATTGATCACGAATTTAGTTTTGCGAAGGAGTAACCTCACCAGTAACGTCCCGTGTAGGGCATATGGAGCCCATATGGAGTCCATATGGAGCCCATATTGAGCCCATACTGAGTCAATATGGAACCCATATGGAGCCCATATTGAGCCCATAGGGAGCCCGTATGGGAATATTTTCTGAGTAAATATCTCAGAAAGGCGCAATATAAGTAAATATCGGAATGAATTAATGAAATTGTGAAAATGAATGAATTAATTAATCAGTTGTCGTAGGTCCTACATATGTCCACATTTGATGTTCCTGTTGAGGAAGGTAAGGTAAGGTTCCAAAGAGGGAAAACCGACTTGAGACTTCACAATGACCACTGCTGTGCCACTATGTATAGTGCCTTTAGCAGATTCAATTATGACGATAATTATATAAATTTGAAGATACGCGTACGATTTATGTAAACCATGACGAATACTGACCGTACTGATTCCAAGAATGTTATGTGCATCCTCTGTGTGTGTGTGTGTGTGTGTGTGTGTGTGTGTGTGTGTGTGTGTGTGTGTGTGTGTGTGTGTGTGTGTGTGTGTGTGTGTGTGTGTGTGTGTGTGTGTGTGTATATATATACATATATAATTATATATATATTTATATATCGTATCGTGTCGTATTTGGAGAATTGTATAGCGCCGCTCACAGCTGAGGCCACTCAGCAGCGCTCCCAGTGCAAAAAGCTGCGAGAGAAGAAAAATGTTTTAAGCATGGAAAGGGATGTAGGAAGATATCCAGAAAGTAAGGTTACCCGTAGAGAGGAAGGAAGGGTATTCCACAGGGAGGGGCAATGTTGACAAACGATCTAATTTGATCTAGAGTGGTTCTGGAATATATATATATATATATATATATATATATATATATATATATATATATATATATATATATATCAGTAGTTAAGGTACTATTGGTTTTAAAGCAGTCCCTAAAACCCTACTATTGGTTTTAAAGCAGTCCCTAAAACCCTACTATTGGTTTTAAAGCAGTCCCTAAAACCCTACTATTGGTTTTAAAGCAGTCCCTAAAACCCTACTATTAGTTTTAAAGCAGTCCATAAAACCTAGTATTGGTTTTAACGCAGGCCTATTTGTTATTTGACGTCTGTATTTTTGTATAACTTTTTCAATGACGGTCTGGCATGGTCTAGAATAAACTGATTTAGTCAATATGTATAGACGTAAATGCTTGTAAATATACTTGTTTTGAAAGACTGCTGCATGAATATACCTGGTTTAAGCGTCAGGTATATTTTTGCTTGCTCATGTGCCTACAGGTAAACCTATGCTATATGTTTGTTCTACACGATCCCTTGTCATTCTTTCCGGCGTATGCCTGCAGGCTATGACCATTATAATTCCGTTGTGTATGAACAAAAGCGTGTCAGAGCATTTGGTTGAATCGTGTAAGGGAAGGGAATGGGTGGAGGAGGGTGAGGGGTATGGCAAGGGACCCATCCACTGCGTCCACTCAACCAAATCCGTTTCGGGTGACTGAGCTCAAACAGACACTGCGTTAAAACCAATACTAGGGTTTTATGGACTGCTTTAAAACCAATAGTAGGTTTTAGGGACTGCTTTAAAACCAATAGTAGGGTTTTAGGGATTGCTTTAAAACCAATAGTAGGGTTTTAGGGACTGCTTTAAAACCAATAGTAGGGTTTTAGGGACTGCTTTAAAACCAATAGTACCTTAACTACTTATATCTGAACAGATGTGCAGCTATGTAGTGCATCAATCGTCTGTTCACACAAACATACACACACACACACACATATATATATATATATATATATATATATATTATATATATGTGTTTGTGTTTGAGTGTACTGGTGTGTGTGTGTGTGTGTGTGTGTGTGTGTGTGTGTGTGTGTGTGTGTGTGTGTGTGTGTGTGTGTGTGTGTGTGTGTGTGTGTGTGTGTGTGTGTGTGTGTGTGTGTGTGTGTGTGTGTGTGTGTGTGTGTGTGTGTGTGTGTGTGTGTGTGTGTGAATCACAGTGTGATGTACATACCATATCTAATTGAGGTCGTGTAAATCATTTTAGGAAGCGCCGTCCCAGTTTGGCATCCTTTCTCGTTATTTCGTGACAAGCAAGACGGTTCGGTGTATAAGGGGAAGCAGAGGAGATTGGAAAAAGGAAATAGGAGAAAGACGAAGGAAGGGAGAAGGAAGATAGGAAGAGGAAGGGAAGACGGAGGGCATGGCCACTGCGATCTGTTTTCATTGTAGACTCATACAGGAATAGAAGTAGGCTTATGTATACGCATGACTGCATGGGGTGTTGACCTGCAGAGACAGATAGATATACAGACAGACGGACGGACGGATAGAGAGATAGACAGACAGACAGATAGACTGACGGATAGAAGGGTAGACAGAAAGTCTCACAGACGGACAGAGGCGCCAGATAGACTAAATGTAGAAGATTAGACAAAAGGAAACTACAATTGGATAAACGGACTCACGGACAAACATACAGACGAACGGACGAAGGGATGAATAGAAGGATGGACAGATGCAACAATATCCTATGGTAAACAAGTATTTTGCTACGCTGTCGACATCTATGAACGGACGACGGTTGTATGTATGGATACCTCGCCTGCAGTCCAATATCCTCAGTGGCCGATTTGTCCTCGAATGGACGAAGGCAGAGGTCAACTAATTGAACAAAGCTAGACAATCCACGACTCCCGTTCACGGGTCGGGCCTTTCCTATTGCCTCGATCAAATATACAATGATACGAGCGTGACTGAACAATGAAGCATAGTCACTGCAAGAACATTGTATAGTAACGGGAACATACTGACGTATTGGAAGCTTATGAGAGACTTGTCGGTCCAGTCCTCATATATGAGTTCGTACGCGAGTAGACCTACGACCGGTCGCTGGTGAATTTGCATAAATCCTTCTAGTGACTTCTATAGCGCCGTTATCGTAATGTTGAAGACATCAGTCGATAGTCGCTTCGAGAAGTTCGAGTATTGTATTGTATTGTATATTCGGACATTTATAGAGCGCTTCTAGAGGGAGAGCCATTCAGAAGCGCTTCTAGTGCCAGAGACCCCGAGAGAAAAGGCAAGTTTTAGGAAAGGTATAAGCGCAAACAAAAACCACTGGAGAAGCCAGGTTGGAATCCGATGGATGAGGAAAATCAGAAGCCAGGCTCCGGTTAGTACACTGGAAGTCGACACAGATGAGTATTGGGAAAAGATGGTACAAAGACGATGAAAGCATTTTAATAAATAATGAATGAATGAATAGAATGAGGTTAACGTGCCAGACGCCAATACTTGCAACAGAGGAACGGTCGGTCGCTTTTAATTAGACTAATTTCATATGAAATCAGTCTATAGGTAAAAGAGATACACCAACAGAGATACACTGAGATAAAAGAAAGGGATACACTACTATAGTAAGAAACGCAGACGACTGCAGCTTCTACCACTGCTCGTCTTGTCTGCGGGGGCGATGAAGAGGACGAACCGCAGCTGATCTCAACCAAGTACATCTGCATCAACCTCTCGGCACAGTCCTCACTTTCTATCTTTTACAGTCATTCGCCATCGTCCTCCTGTTTAGGTTTAATCCCTCACTTCTACATAGGTAACTCCCAACTACCCCTCACAGACCACTTCCTCCTCCTTCTCCTCATCGTCGTCCTCTTCCTTTTTCTCTTTCACATTCTCCTCTCCTCCTCAGTTAGTTACTGTTTGACGACACTGTGTCAGAATAAAGATGATAAGCTTAGCCCTACTCCTCTTTCCAGGCTTTGGACTGGCACTACCAGAGTATGGGCATTGACGGAGTCCTCCTCCTCCTCCTTTGGGGAGGGGGACGCACGTTTGCAGTGAATTCCCGGCATGCGTTTAAGTGGCCGACTTCGACAAAGACAAAGACAATTACCACTAAACGAATTATGGGAGAGTAATGAACTTGGCCGCTGGAAAAGATAATCACAGACTTCTGGCATCTAAGCCTCTAAGGAATGAGATGCTACACATTACACAAGGATCTTGCGCATAAGCAGATGGCAAGAGGTCACAAAGGTTGAGGAATGAGGGCGATGGAGCGGATCGAACACAAACCATAGAGCAAAAGGTAATGCAAAGGAAACTCAGTTTCTTTGGACACATATGCAGGATGGTAGGACAAGTTGTGTATGGAATGACGGACTGTACATGGTTCAGAGGCAGACCAAGCGCAGAATGGATCGATGACGTCGTGGATTGGTGCGATCCGAAGTAAACAGGCTGAGGCTATTGACCGTGTAAAGAACAGAAGTCAAAGGAGAAATAGGCCCTATAGCGAAGCGTGCGATCAGCACCAACGAGCGATGACAACGGCGGGCAATGAACACCGCACGAAGAAGAATAAGAAGAACAACAATAACAACAACAAAGAGAAGAAGAAAAAGATGATAACGAAGAAGAAGATGCGAATAAAAGGAAGAAGAAGAATACAAAGAAGAAGATTGCGATAAAAAAGAAGAAGTAGAAGTTAAAGAATGAGACGAATATGAGAGGAGAAGGATAGGAGAAAAGGGCACAACAGGAGGACAAAACATGAAGAAATTCACGACAGCAAGAAACAATGAAGATTTACATTTAAAAAAGCCTACACATTGATTGTATTTACACATGTACCCACGTACCTACGTCCATACATACATTACATGTATACATATATATTTCTACATATTTACATATGCACGTATTATACATCTACATGCATGCATGCGTATGTACACCATGGAAGTGATTTCTAGGCGTGGCGTCGCCTGATCAATTAGTTTGTCACATGCGGATGTTGCTCGATAAGTTTGCGTTTACTCGGACTTCTGTGACATCGTCTGTGTTCCTGGTTATTTCTCCTTCATCGTCGGTTTTAGTGTTTTGGACGGTATTCGGACGCTTGTTATCGAAGTCTCAGGCTTCAACAATCGACTCGTCCGCTGTGAGGGGTTTCAGGTTACTACCTGGACCGTGTCAAGCTCCTGTTGGAAAGGGCCAAAGAGCCGTGGAATTGGAGCTGTTAATTCACTGCAATACGCTCTATACCAGGGGTTATCGACGTTTATTTTTATTGTACCCGAAGGTAAAAATATCGAGTGTTGGCGTACCCCCAGCAAAGGTACCGTCTGATCAGAAACAACAGGCGAGCGCGAAATGCCCTTGCAATTAGCGTAGGACCATGGCATAGGTAGACAAATTTAAAATATAATTTTAAGAATGAAATCATATCAACAAAAGGTAAAATTAAATCACTATTACCAAGTGTTAATGTGAGCTGTGGCCTGTTTCGACAAGCACAGATTTACAATACCTGGTTTTGACTAATATTTGTCAATTTCAAATGCAAATCTGGTTCGAGTTCAAGCATTGTTCTGTATTTGTTTTTGATCGCAAGCATTACTGAAAACCAGTTTCGCACAGAGAATCAAAAATTTTAAAGCTCGATCAGAAATTAATCCATATTCAGCTTCAGCCAGAAATCGCACACGTCTTTCATGAATTCGTTCTTCAATCCACCATCACATGAAAGTTCAACAAACTCAGGGCTTTTTTTCAGCCGGAACGCGCCGGTACGGCGTTCCGGCACCTTTTTCAGCTCCTAAAAAATAATTTATTTATTTTAATAATTAAAACAATAATTTAGTTATTTTAATTTAATTTAAGTGTTTTTGAACTGTTTTCAGTGTTTATTGAGACCCCTTCCAACCCCCAATCCCGTTTTTCTCGTGATTTTAGCCCACCCATAATTGTTGCGTTCCGGCACCTATTGTTCCGTTCCGGAACCTTTTTTTCTAGAAAAAAGCACTGAACAAACTGGTCTCTTTCCCAATGGCGGCGATCGTGTTTCACAGGTGGGGGGAACTGTTCGAACTGATCTGCTCAAAAACAAGTCTTTTTAAAACCATTTTTCGGAAAAATTTACCTTTTTGGGGGGTTTGTTCAAAAAGTGGGGGGACAAATGTATGGTGTGTCCCCCACTCTTAGAGGTGGGGGACTTGTCCCCCTCAACCCCCACATGATCGCCGCCCATGCTCTTTCCTGTACTGACAAATCTGACGGCAACACTGCATCCGAAAATGGAAAGATGGGCATTAACTGATAGAAAATTTAAACTTTTAAGAAAAGGAAGCGCTTGGTGGACGTAGAATAGCTAATCAAAGAAAGACGGGCATAAACTCATACAAAATTTAAAGAAAAAGAAGCGCATGGTTGACGTAGAATAGTGACTTCAATATTCAATAGCTAATCAATGAAACATGGGAATAAACTCATATAGAAAAAATTTTCAATTTTTTTCGCGTACCCTTTAACGACACCTGGCGTAACCGTAGGAGTACGCGTACCACCGTTTGAGAACTCCTGCTCTATACGACCAATTGCCCGACTGATGCAGAATGTCGTAGACCTACTTCACAGATTTCGTGGCAGAGGGAATGCAACGTCTTCGAGGGACTTTGATGTGTTGGGGCTCGTAAGCTGCGGGCATATAGTCGTCTGTTGTTGCTGCTCCTCTTCTTTGTAGTCCGTGAACTGAACTATGACCATGATGTCGACTATAAACTCTGTCGTTTGAGCTCTACGTGTCGGCGGGTGCGTACCAGTGACTCGGAGACCTATTGACCCGCTGCTGACAAATGTCGTCCTTCACAGACCGACTGGCTTACCATCACTTTGGGTGGCGCAGGCAGTGGTGCTTTCATGAGGTTGTTAAAAGGCGATATATAGTAAGAGTTTAGATACATACATACGAACTGCGTAGATATCTTAGCTCAAATGAAGAAGGTAATTAACGATACGAGATATTAGGCTTTGAGGTCATCCGAAAGAAGGAAGATTGATGTATCTTGGCTATGGATGCTAGCGAATGCACTCCTAATGCTTCCTTCTGGTCTTCCTCTTCTTCCTGTTCCTCCTGCCTGTACAGCACCTACATACACACAAGCATTCGTATATACATGTGATTGTGTATGTATGTAAATAGGTGTATATGTGTATCGAAGTCAACGGCCCAGGCAGACGTAAGATGTCACCAACACAGTATCTCCTCATTTCCCTCCTTGTAATTCTTCGTTTCTTGCTTTCTTTGCCTTGTTTTCCCCTAATGAGCCTGTTCTCCTGTCCTCCTCTTCTCTTCCTCATCTCCCATCCTCCTTCTCTTCTTCCTCTTCCTTTTATTCTTCCTCCTACTCAGTGAATTTTTCTACATGCTTAAGGTGTTAGGACACGTGCCTGTTTTACCCTGTGTCACAAGTAATTTCCTTCCTTAAGTTCTCCCTATCGAAATATTTTATATAAATATATTTTTATCGAGGCAGGGAGGCAGCGTATAATGGTCGTTGTTTTAAATTTTATGTTATCATTTAACGTGAAATTCGCAGTTTTAAACAGTCAAATTGTGGTTTAATTCTCTCTCCTGAGCGCAAAATTTTGCCGGAAAAGTTTTAAATCCTTCACTTGTTTATTTATGTCTGGAATTTATCAAGCTGCCGAACTTTGGATCTTCTTTTATCACCCATTCGTCTACCGCTTAAGACCTGGGGTCGATAAGTTTCAATTATTAAAGAAAAAGATGGGTGTCATTTAACGTTTCCTAAAATGTTCGCATTCTTCATTTGGCGTGCTTACATGTACAATCGAGGTTCATCCAGCTTTTGGCGAACTTTTGGATGTTCTGTTCTTGAACTTTCGCAAATTTTTTACTGATGCTTCTCTGTTAAAGCTTCCAGTCACTGCTCGCAACCCCTTCCTCTCTTCTGTGGTGTCCATCAAGGCACCGTTCTGGGTCCACTCCTCTTCATCCTCTACACCACACATTTAAGCCATCTCATAAAATCCTCCTCTGTTGACCACCATCTCTACGCAGACGTCACCCAACTCTACATATCCTTCTTCCCAAACTCTCTTCCACCTCCATCACACAATTGCTCGATGTGGTTAACCTAATCTCACAGTGGATGTCATCCAATCTCCTCTGCCTTAACCCTTCCAGAGAGTTTGGACCGGGGGTGCTAAAAATTGCTTTAGCCACTCCCTTCCCCTTAAATGTAGGCCTACATGTTCATACTGCTGACCCCGGTAATTTATTTCAGCAACCTATTGAAATTAAAATTAATACTGTATGGGAGACATCCTGTAGGCAATGTATGGCTAATTAAACGTAAAACTGGAGGGCTAAAATGTATCTAGGGGGCTAAGAAAACTAGGAGACTAACTTTTCAGCTAGGGGGCTACAGCCCCCAGGCTCCTAGTAAAACCGCCACTGCTTACAAAACTGAATTCATCATCCTAGGCCTTCCTGATCAAATAAAGAAAATCCCTGACCCTTCCATACACGTATCGACTAACTCGTCGTCTCTAACCTTCACCTCGGACCCCCCCCCCGTCCGAAATCTTGGTTTTACTTTTAATCCACAGCTCTCCTTCTCTAACCACATCTCCAACCTCTCGCGCTCCTGCTTCATGCGCATTCGTGACCTCCGACGCATGCGGCCCATACTAGAGTTTAAAGCTGCCTCCAACATTGCCATCTCCATTGTTCATTCAAAGCTCGATTACTGCAACTTATCCAAAACCCACTAGTCAGAGCTGTCGCTAGAACGACCAAACATCATCATGTCACTCCCATCCTTAAATCACTCCATTGGTTAAAAATCCCAAAGCGAATCCACCTCAAAGTCCTATCACTAACTTACAGCTCCCTACCGCTAATGAAGACTTGTTGAAAGCAAACTGCCAAAAACGTTATATGCATATATTTTGTGATATATGGTGTAATGCATATTTCAAAAATAGGTCTCAACTATATACAAAAGAATATTACATAGTACGTTACAGCATAGATCCTGTTTTATCCATATATATCAGTGTTGTCATGTTTGATTAGATGGGCGTATGCAAGCTGTGTACCTAGTGTGCATGCACGTATTAGGGTATATTTTGCATATAGATGCACATTATTCATTTAGACCCTGTTATATATATATATGTATATATATATATATGTATATATATATATATATATATTGGTAGGAGGGCGCGTGCTAAAGGGTGACTTACCTTTTTTTCGGCATTAGCACGTCGTGTCCACAGCCTTGCAGCTGTCAGTACAAACAGGAATGTAGACACGCACCAGTTGGTAGTGATTGTAAGAGTGTCTGTATTATGAGTTTGACCACCCCTAGCCATTAGAAGATATTAATTGTGGAAAAGGTAGATAATAAAGAGATTTTATAATTAGAATCCGATTGTGTCTGATATGTCATCCGCCAGTAGAAGATGAGTCATAATAAAACCTACACCGAAAGAAGTTTCAAGAGGAAAACAACCGGATGAATGTGAACTACAGAAGAACAACGATCAGACTGATCAGACTGATAAGAAGAAATGGTCCTAAGACTGAACACGAGACGAACTGGCGATGTAAACACAGCTCGAATGCAGAAAATTGATCTGTTGATCCTCAGGAAGTACGGCTTCTTAATAAAAACCAAATATATTGGGAAGGCATAGAACGTGGACAGAATACAAACCACACAACAACATGTGCACTCAGGCCACACCAAGCAATAGTCACACGAACAACGTGTGCACTCAGGCCACACCAAGCAATAGTCACACGAACAACATGTGCACCCAGTCCACACCAAGCAATAGTCTCACAAACAATATGTGCACCCATGCCACACCAAGCAATAGTCACACGAACAACGTGTGCACTCAGGCCACACCAAGCAATAGTCACATAAACAACATGTTCACCCAGGCCACACCAAGCAATAGTCACATAAACAACTTGTGCACCCAGTCCACACCAAGCAATAGTCACACAAGCAACATGTGCACCCAGGCCACACCAAGCAATAGTCACATAAACAACTTGTGCACCCAGTCCACACCAAGCAATAGTCACACAAATTCCAAAATCCGACCCAGAATGAAAAAAAACGGTTCCCGAGCCGTAAGAACATTCAAGCCAAAGCCACGCGGCTATGTATACTCTGAGAGAAACAGTTCTTCAACCACGGCCTAATATCAAACCAAAAGCCGTGATGGACACTTGATGCAAAATCTGTCAGAGCAGAAACAACAGCCAATGAACTGTCAAAAACATTCAGTCAGTGCTGCACGAAATCCAACTAAAATGACAACTGACCACTCGAAGTCTTGTCCTTAACACTTTCCGACAATCATTCGCAAATAACATTTAAAAATTCCCTCGCGTTTAAACCCAAGCCCATATATAGAGAAGATTGCAGAGAACTTAATAGTCACGATGAAACACTAACATTTCTACTTATGCCGTACTCATCATAAACAGAACGTATACAACCGATCTTGCGCTGAGGTGTGGCTGCGAGGGCGAATTGTTATTTACCTTACGCATAATTATAGAACACATTATAGGCCTACATTTGTAAGTGATCGATGGACAATGTGTGTGCGAATGTTCGAACATAGCTGATCATACATGCGTGGCTCATGCGTTGATGACTGGAAGGCAGCTAGAAGCCATTAGCGTTTCTTTAACCAAGCGCATCGCTATATATCGTCTTTTCCCAGGCTACAGGCGGTTAGCGTAGATTCATAGGAACGACGACCACCAGAATCTGCTGCTGATGCTAACTTCATGTGTACACGCATTACGTTCCCAGATCAATACTTATTTGTCGAAGGATGACTTGTCACGTTAATGGTCACTTTGATCGACTCCGAGGATTTACTATGTTTCGGCTTTATGTTAGCTCAGTTACGCGATATGTTGCGTAGACGGATATGTGCATTGTCGGACACAAATGTTTGACAACGTTTTGTCAATTTCTGTCCCTCTTTCACCACATCCGCTCATATACCAGTTGTCTCCATCGCTCCCCCGCCCTCTCTCTGTCTGTCTGTCTCCGCCCTCTCTCTGTCTGTCTGTCTCTGTCTGTCTGTCTGTCTGTCTGTCTGTCTGTCTCTGTCTGTGTCTGTCTGTCTCTGTCTCTGTCTCTGTCTCTGTCAGTCAGCCAATCAATCATGCATCATTCAGCCAGTCAATCGCTCAGTCATTCAGCCAGCCAGTCAGTCAGTAAATTATGGGCCGTTACCTTAGGCTTTGACAAACCTTACATAGTGACTATATTCTGTGCGGAATGCACAGAATAACAACAAAATGAAATTTATACAGAGGCGTCGGAGAAAGCGATGTCACAGAGTCTAAACTTGAAAACTACTCTCTTTAGCCGTGGTTGGACTAGGAGCGCTCCTGAGTAGATAACCTTGAAGGGGCGCTATATAAAAGCTCCTTAATAATAATAATAATAATAATAATAATAATAATAATAATAATAATAATAATAATAATAATAATAATAATAATAACAATAATAACAATAATAATAATAATAATAATAATAATAATAATAATAATAATAATAATAATAATAATAATAATAATAATAATAATAATAATAAACAAGGTCTAATAATGTCAGTAGTATCCAGTGTCTAACGACGTCAAATGGCAGCAAAGGTCATTGACGCCGACCTTATCTTTCCTTTCCTATCCTCTCTGAACTTCCAGGTCGTTTAAAAATTAAGAATTAATGAATAGGCTATTTTCTGCACCAAGGACGTAGCCAGACTTGAATTCAAGAATAGGCAACTCCGGGTAACATCCAGGTGTAGTAGGGGTGCGGAGGTATAACGCATGTAAAAATTTGAAATCTAAAAAAGCAAGAGTCTTTGCCTCAATGTGGCAATGTGGCTACTGTAGCGAAATTGGGGGGGGGGGAAGACCGGCCTCCATCGCTGACCCTGATACCGTGAAAATTCAATTCAACTAATTCAAGGGAAAGGGGATCACGACGCCTTTTACTTGTCCCTGAGGCACTGATGCCTCCACCGAAGACTTGGCCGATGCGGCCTAGTGCTTTGACGGACTCGAGGAGGGGGGGTAGCGTCTGAGGCGCGCATCCCAGCAGGGGCTTATAGCCTTTTGCTTGTCCCTGAGGCACTGATGCCTCCACCGAAGACTTGGCCGATGCGGCCTAGTGCTTTGACGGACTCGAGGAGGGGGGGTAGCGTCTGAGGCGCGCATCCCAGCAGGGGCTTATAGCCTTTTGCTTGTCCCTGAGGCACTGATGCCTCCACCGAAGACTTGGCCGACGTGGCCTAGTGCTTTGACGGAGTCGAGGAGGGGGGTAGCGTCTGAGGCGCGCATCCCAGCAGGGGCTTATAGCCTTTTGCTTGTCCCTGAGGCACTGATGCCTCCACCGAAGACTTGGCCGATGCGGCCTAGTGCTTTGACGGACTCGAGGAGGGGGGGTAGCGTCTGAGGCGCGCAATCCCAGCAGGGGCTTATAGCCTTTTGCTTGTCCCTGAGGCACTGATGCCTCCACCGAAGACTTGGCCGACGTGGCCTAGTGCTTTGACGGACTCGAGGAGGGGGGGTAGCGTCTGAGGCGCGCAATCCCAGCAGGGGCTTATAGCCTTTTGCTTGTCCCTGAGGCACTGATGCCTAGCCGAAGACTTGGCCGATGCGGCCTAGTGCTTTGACGGACTCAAGGAGGGGGGGTAGCGTCTGAGGCGCGCAATTCTAGCAGGGACCTCTAGCCTTTTGCTTGTCCTTGGGGCACTGATGCTCGCCGGGGACTTGGGCGATGCGACCTGGTGGCCTACGATGAACTCCCGGAGGGAGGGGTTTTCGCGCGCTGGGGCGCCTCTGAAAAGTATAAAAGGCGACCGAATCGCACAGTCAGGAGACAGTCCGCCGAAGTGAGTTGCCGAGAGAGGTGCAGTCGTCGTCAGTCCTCGGAAGAGAGAGAGAGAGTCAGTGAGAGAGTAGAGAGTCCGAAATTGCGAGCGGCGACAGTTCGAATCCGACTGTGGCGCATCTTTGGAGTATACGTGGATATAGACAGTCGATCGCAGTGAGTTGTCGAGAGAAGCGCAGTCGTCGTCAGTCCTCGAGAGAGAGTAGAGAGTCCGAAATTGCGAGCGGCGACAGTTCGAATCCGACTGTGGCGCATCTTTGGAGTATACGTGGATATAGAAGCAGGTGATTAGTCGTCGTTGAGATATTTCTTGCGGTATTTGTTTGCGTATTACGAGTTGTAAAGCGATCGTTCTGTGGAATATATGGATATAATTTCTAGTCACGACTAGTGTTTCTGTTCAATTGGAGATATCGATTATTGCGTCGATTATCGTGAATGTAATACAACCAGTGTTTCTGTTTCAATTGGAAGTATCGATTATTGCGTCGATTATCGTGGATATAATACAAGTCTTCAATCGTTATTCGGTCTTATGATTTGCTGTCGATCAGTTGCGGGTAACTCGTTAAGTCCTTCGACGACATCGGAGGCCTTATCTACGCACATACGTCCAGGGCCTTCTTAACCACTCGGCTGGCCTTGGGAGTATACGGTATAGAGATATACCCCGGCGAGAGAGGAGTAGCATTTCCGCCACACTAACTCAAGAAGTGAGGTCTGGGAGGTGCAGTTTCGCCACTCTGGTCCCAGAATTGAGATAGTGAAGGGCTCGTTTTCGCCACACTGGCACCAGAAGTTGGGGTATTGAAACGACGAGTTTTGATCGACAGCGATGGAAGACGAGGAGGTGATTATTCGACGAAGACCGCGGGGCATCGAGGATCCGGTCTCGGGCACATCGACTCCCGTGAGAAGACGGCGAACGACGGAGGCCTCGCCAGAACGGAGTCTTTTGGAGGATATTGGCGATGGTGACCTGAGGTCCGATGAACTGGGCGGACGACAGAGACCAGAAAAAGAAATGTCGCCACAGAAATTGCTGGAAGGCATCGGGGGCCTTCTGAAGACGAGACCGATGCAGATGAAACCAGGGAAATTCGACGGAACGGGATCGTTGGAGTCTTTCTTGGCGCAATTCGAGGTATGTGCAACACATAACCGATGGACGGCCTCGGATAAGATCGACTTCCTCCGATGTGCATTGGAGAAAACTGCGACTCAGTTGTTATGGGACTTCGGCGCTCGCCAGGATGTGACATATGAAGAACTAGTCGGACGTCTGCGACAGCGGTATGGCATGGAAGGCCAGGCCGAGATGTTCCGTGCGCAGCTCTACTATCGACGCCAGCGCGCCGATGAAAGCCTTAGCGATATGCTTCATGACATTCGGCGACTTGTGGTCCTCGCGTATCCGGTGCCATCCAATGAGACTACGCAGATCATCGCCAGGGACTCTTTCTTGGAAGCCATGCGGGACCGCGAACTTTCACTCAAGGCTCGCCAACGAGAGCCAAAAAGTTTGGACGAGGCCTACCGGACGGCGCTTCGTCTCGAAGCCTATCAGCAAAGGACGGATGCGGACGATCGGAGAAGACAGCCGAACAGAGTGAGGGGAACGCAGGAGACCGACGTCAACGCTCAGATCCGGTCACAGCTCGACCGTTTTCTCGCTGAGCAGCGCGAAGAGCAGCGGAGATGGCAGCTAGAGATGGAGAGTAACATTGAACGACAACTCCGAGAACTGCGGGGCCCAGCTACGATGACCACTGCGACCGGGCGAGATGCTCGGCCTTCGGAAGGCAACCAAGGAGTTCCACGGCGGACGGCGGCCTGCTTCAACTGTGGCCGACCCGGTCACTTCGCTCGCAACTGCCGGCAAGGCCGCCGGCCCTTCAATCGTCAGCCAGCAACGGCAACGGTCGGTACGGAACCGACCGATGCAACGGAGGAAGTCGTCACTAATCACACTGCGCGGTCAAGGCTTCCGAACCGCGCAACCAACAACGCCATCTACATACGAGGTATAGTCAACGGACGACCGCAGACCTGCCTGATCGACACTGGATCAGAAGTAAGCCTGGTACCGCTTTCTACTGTCGAGGGGTTAGACTTACGTCCTTGTAATCGCTTTTTGATGGCTGCAAATGGGTCTAATATACGGGTCCTTGGAGAGGTAAACATTCCGATTAAAATTCGGACGGGTTTCGAAATTCACACGGGTTTTCTGGTATCCGATCAGATTACCGAACCTATGCTGGGTATGGATTGGCTAAGGGAGCACCGATGTCGCTTGGGTTTTGGTACGGGGGCCTTGTTTGTTGGTCGTCGGCGGGTCTCCCTTGTAAGGGGCAACGGGTCCATGTGGTGCCGGCGCGTGATCGTCGCTGAGGAGGTTGTGGTATCGCCTAAGTGCCAGCAGGATGTGGTAGTTAAGACGCAGTATGGGGACTTAGCTACTAAAGCGCCTGCATGGATGACTGAGGCCGCGGAGGTCCAGCCTGGTGTTCACTTAGCCCGAGTAGTTGTAGGAGACCGTGCGGATAGGACCCAGGTAAGGGTAGTAAACCTTAGTGAAGACCCAGTCAAGTTAAGTAGGGACCAGGTGCTAGGAGGCTTACACCCAGTAGAGGTTGAATATAGCAGTGTTAGTAAGGAAGGTAGAGGTCAAGTAAAGGGTGATTTTTCCGTTGACATTTTGCTAGAAGATCTTCCGGAAGAGGTGAGGCCGGATGATCGCGTACAGCTGCGAAATTTGTTGGCAGAATATAAGGATATATTTTCTGCAACGGAAAGAGATCTTGGTAGGACGACTGTGACTACACATAAGATAGACACCGGTGATACACGACCGGTACGACAGCCTTTAATACGACAGCCATTGCTGTATAGGACTGCAGTAGACGGGCATTTAGATAGGACGTTGGCCGTGAGACAGAACAGAACGAGAATAGCTAAGAGAAACATTTTCCCAGTTCTGCTGGTGTTGGTAGCAGCGATACAAACGGTGGCGTGGGTTAATCAGGAAGCGATATCGGTGGCTAGTGTTTTAATTGTGAGGTACGGGGACCCGCTGCAAATAATTACCGATCAGGGAACAAATTTCGATGGGACATTGTATCGGAAGCTTCGCCAATTATTGGTAAGGTTATCTGCAGCCATCAAAGGGGATTGGGACGACGTCTTGCCCCATGTCCTGGCCGCCTACCGGGCGTCGCTGCATGAAACGACGGGCTTCAGTCCGAACTTCCTCATGTTCGGTCGTGAGACAAGAGCCCCACTGGATCTCGTTTACGGTCGACCTCCGAATGCCGACCGCAATGATGCTACCTACGTGAGCTATGTTCGAGACTTCGCTGAAGGTATGGAGAATGCATATCGACTAGTCCGCGAACAGCTGAAAGTCGCGGCGGAACGACGCCGTCATACTTACGATCTACGAGTTCGTCTCGCGCGGTTCAAACCGGGAGACCGCGTATTCTTCTACACACCGCGTCGCCATCGAGGGCGCACCCCGAAATGGACCCGTATGTACACTGGGCCATTTACTGTGGTGGAACAGAGAGGGGCTGTGAACTATATACTTCGGAAGACGGCCAGCTCTCGACCGTTTACTGTCCACGTTGACAAGTTGAAACCGTGCTTTGACGAAGAAGTGTTGGAGAACGATGACACGCTGCTTGAGCAACCGCCAAGCGACGGGATCGTCGATAGTCGGCCCCGGCGTCAAGTTCGCCGGCCCGCACGCTATTTGCAGTGAAATTCATAGATTCTTGCGATCCGGTGGCTCGGAGACAATGCCGCTGATGATTTAAGGAGTCGCAAGTGGATGTGAAGGATGATGACATATCGATGTTTTGTGTAATTCAGTTTGGTTAGGGTTAAATTGTTGTTGCGTAGCCCTGATCTTTCTTAGACTGCATTATAGAGAAGCAGTTTATGATGTGATTTGTTGATATTATGGGACCATTTGGTTCGTTTAGTTGATAATTGCTTTTGATAGCGAAGAGCAGGTTCCGATGCGGCCCAGTGCCCTGCGCCCGATGTGGCCCAGTGCCCTGCGCCTTCCTGTATTGAATGTTCACAGTTGCGATTAGTCTTTTCGTAGTTAAGTTTCGATGTAACTTGATGTTTCTTATGGGTGTTGCAATCGAGGATGGGGACATCCTCTCGCCCTGGTCCGCCGAGGATGTAGCGAAATTGGGGGGGGAAGACCGGCCTCCATCGCTGACCCTGATACCGTGAAAATTCAATTCAACTAATTCAAGGGAAAGGGGATCACGACGCCTTTTACTTGTCCCTGAGGCACTGATGCCTCCACCGAAGACTTGGCCGATGCGGCCTAGTGCTTTGACGGACTCGAGGAGGGGGGGTAGCGTCTGAGGCGCGCATCCCAGCAGGGGCTTATAGCCTTTTGCTTGTCCCTGAGGCACTGATGCCTCCACCGAAGACTTGGCCGATGCGGCCTAGTGCTTTGACGGACTCGAGGAGGGGGGGTAGCTTCTGAGGCGCGCAATCCCAGCAGGGGCTTATAGCCTTTTGCTTGTCCCTGAGGCACTGATGCCTCCACCGAAGACTTGGCCGACGTGGCCTAGTGCTTTGACGGAGTCGAGGAGGGGGGGTAGCGTCTGAGGCGCGCATCCCAGCAGGGGCTTATAGCCTTTTGCTTGTCCCTGAGGCACTGATGCCTCCACCGAAGACTTGGCCGATGCGGCCTAGTGCTTTGACGGACTCGAGGAGGGGGGGTAGCGTCTGAGGCGCGCAATCCCAGCAGGGGCTTATAGCCTTTTGCTTGTCCCTGAGGCACTGATGCCTCCACCGAAGACTTGGCCGACGTGGCCTAGTGCTTTGACGGACTCGAGGAGGGGGGGTAGCGTCTGAGGCGCGCAATCCCAGCAGGGGCTTATAGCCTTTTGCTTGTCCCTGAGGCACTGATGCCTAGCCGAAGACTTGGCCGATGCGGCCTAGTGCTTTGACGGACTCAAGGAGGGGGGGTAGCGTCTGAGGCGCGCAATTCTAGCAGGGACCTCTAGCCTTTTGCTTGTCCTTGGGGCACTGATGCTCGCCGGGGACTTGGGCGATGCGACCTGGTGGCCTACGATGAACTCCCGGAGGGAGGGGTTTTCGCGCGCTGGGGCGCCTCTGAAAAGTATAAAAGGCGACCGAATCGCACAGTCAGGAGACAGTCCGCCGAAGTGAGTTGCCGAGAGAGGTGCAGTCGTCGTCAGTCCTCGGAAGAGAGAGAGAGAGTCAGTGAGAGAGTAGAGAGTCCGAAATTGCGAGCGGCGACAGTTCGAATCCGACTGTGGCGCATCTTTGGAGTATACGTGGATATAGACAGTCGATCGCAGTGAGTTGTCGAGAGAAGCGTAGTCGTCGTCAGTCCTCGAGAGAGAGTAGAGAGTCCGAAATTGCGAGCGGCGACAGTTCGAATCCGACTGTGGCGCATCTTTGGAGTATACGTGGATATAGAAGCAGGTGATTAGTCGTCGTTGAGATATTTCTTGCGGTATTTGTTTGCGTATTACGAGTTGTAAAGCGATCGTTCTGTGGAATATATGGATATAATTTCTAGTCACGACTAGTGTTTCTGTTCAATTGGAGATATCGATTATTGCGTCGATTATCGTGAATGTAATACAACCAGTGTTTCTGTTTCAATTGGAAGTATCGATTATTGCGTCGATTATCGTGGATATAATACAAGTCTTCAATCGTTATTCGGTCTTATGATTTGCTGTCGATCAGTTGCGGGTAACTCGTTAAGTCCTTCGACGACATCGGAGGCCTTATCTACGCACATACGTCCAGGGCCTTCTTAACCACTCGGCTGGCCTTGGGAGTATACGGTATAGAGATATACCCCGGCGAGAGAGGAGTAGCATTTCCGCCACACTAACTCAAGAAGTGAGGTCTGGGAGGTGCAGTTTCGCCACTCTGGTCCCAGAATTGAGATAGTGAAGGGCTCGTTTTCGCCACACTACGCATAATATGGTCTGAACATGTTTGGACTTTTAGTAGTCTTACCTAAACCCACAGGTATCTAATCTAATCTAATGACTTCTATAGCGCCGTAATCATAATGATCAAGGCGTGAATCGACTTTCTCTTCGAGTGAAATCGTGATCATAAATCCTAATCCATTGGAGAAGCTAAGTTGAAATGCGATCGACCAGAGAAACCAAAAGAAGCCAGGGTATACAACGGTGGGTGAGGAAGTTGAAAGAGATGTCTTATGTTTAGATGGGAATGACATCAATGAATTTACAGAACGAACTGAATTGGGAGCAAACGCCAGAGCTTCGGTCCAGCTACTGAAAATGCTCGAAAGCATTCATCTGCTGGTATAGATATATGTATATATGTATGTATGTATGTATGTATGTATGTATGTATGTATGTATGTATGTATGTATGTATGTATGTATGTATGTATGTATGTATGTATGTATGTATGTATGTATGTATGTATGTATGTATGTATGTATGTATGTTAGGGTGGTCCACAGACACATGGTAAAAAATAAAGTTCAAGCTAGAAACCAGGCCACCCTCTCAGTTTTTTACACCTATCAATAGTATTATTGAGACAAAATTTCAGCTTCCAATTCCAATTGGAAGACGATGCTCACGGACTATGTTACTTTGTCATATACCGATATAGACATTAATTGCAGAAATGAGGGTGTTGGCATATAAATTTATTTTATTTCAAGATAGATCAAATATTACTGTAATTTGACAACATATGTAATACAAGAACAGTTAGACAGATGGAACTGTAAAATTTCAGAAGGTTTAATGAATTGGAAATCTCCAAAAATGTCAAAAACATCGTCCAGTCCATGAAAATCGAATGTCGATTGTTCTTGTTTTATAATTTCAACACCTGTTACAGTATTTGACTCTAGAAACTGCAAGGCTTTGCAAGCACTGCGTCAACAGCAGCCTTCTTTGTTGTGTGAGTGAGAACAGCTTTCATATTTGCCTCGAGCACTTGGAGAAGAAAGTGCTTTTCTTCATCATTGGTGATGAGGCAGTAGAATTCCTCGAACAACTTCACACCCTCTCAGCCGCGTCATTTACCACTCTCAACTGCTGAATTATCTATCTACCTTGCTTATAATCCTCATTCTCGATCCATTTCTCTGCTTGAAGTGTAAAAAAAATCACTCATCTTCAGGTGTGACAGTAGTGTCAGTGCTCACTGGGTTGTAAAATCACCCAGAAAACCCTCCTTCAGTACCTTAGCATCACTTCTCACCTCCTTTCACCAGACTTTGCAGTCATTCTGTCGACAATCTTCATTTTATCTCTTACAGGAAGTTGGTCTTGCAGTCATTCTGTCGACAATCTTCATTTTATCTGTTACGGGAAGTTGGTCTGAGAACATTGCCAGACCTACAGCCTCATCTGAAAGGTACCACAAGTGGTTTTCTAGGACCTTCCTGGCAGCAACGCTAACCTAACAGTCAATAGACTCATATTGTCCTAGACCAATCCAAAGTCACAGATCTTGTTCTGGAGCTTCAGCAGCAAGTGGGTCTTTGTCCAAGCCTTTGCGTAAAACAGGGCACCAAACTTAAAAAATCAATGAATCTGAGTTTCTTCATGAATAGATCAGGTTGATCGCGACAAATGTAGATTTTGATTGCATACAGTAACTTGGCCATCCAATGTGCATGGTGAATTGGCCCAGGGCTCTCCAGTGAATTATTGAAGACTGACTTCAAAGGACAACCATTGTCAGCTCAATGAGCTCTTGGTAGTACTGTTGTCTCTGATCTCTGAACCTGACTTTCTTTCAGCAAACTGCTTGAGAAAACTGACGCTGTTTCATGGGGGGCTGCAGTGCCGGATATGACTTCCAGTCCTCGGAAGTTGACACATGTCACACCTTCCCAGCAGCTTTAAATATTTTGAAGATTGGAATTTATGGAGAACAGGTGGACTGCAGCACAAGGTGAATACTTTGGCTAAAATCAATTCATTACATGATGACGGCAGGCCAACCACTAGAGCTCTCAGCTTATTTGTCTTCCAGGAGAACACACAATCCGTTGAAATGCCCAGTGTTAACAGATATTGTATCAAAGCTCAAGGCTTGAACCTTGTCAACTGTTAGCTTTCACAACTTCTGAAGAATATGAACGACCATGAATTCATTGTATTCTGTCACAAAGGCTAATTTGGGCACAAAAAGGAGCTTATCCACACCACCACCTGAAATCAGCGCTGGCAGGTGGTCAACATTTCCTGCTCCAAAGATTTTAGGCAGGGTCTACCCAACCCAGTGAAGTACCAGTGGCTAATCTGGTACAAATTCAGATCTTACAGCTTCAGCATGCTCTATCCTGGCTTTCGTGCGCACTCTGTTACGCGAAAGTGGCAGGGCAGAAGGATCACAGCCAAGCGCTGCAGCAATTGTAATGTAAAAATTCACTTCTGAAAACATGTCAGCCCAAAACACAGGAAGTAGGCACCATGACCTTCAACAAGAACTGTACACTGTTTTATTTCAAGTACCAGTATGTAAGTAAGTCTGATAACACAACATAAACTATTTCAAGCTCATCTCCATGATAAATGTTGACCAAGTTATACGGCATCGAGATTTACAGCAAATACTACTATATGGTAATATTTATTTGTCATTGAGCACCGTCTTCCAGTTGGAATAAGAAGCTGAAATTTTGTCTCAATAATACTATTGACAGGTGTAAAAAACTGAGAGGGTGGCCTGGTTTCTAGCTTGAACTTTATTTTTTGGACCACACTAATGTATGTATGTATGTATGTATGTATGTATGTATGTATGTATGTATGTATGTATGTATGTATGTATGTATGTATGTATGTATGTATGTATGTATATAATATATATGAATGTATGCATATAATGTATGCACGCATGCATATGAATATGTAAGTATATTGTATATTATACCTATATATGTGTTTGTGTATGTGTGCATATATGTATGTATGTATGTATGTATGTATGTATGTATGTATGTATGTATGTATGTATGTATGCATGTGTATGTATGTGTATGTATGTGTATATGTATGCATGTATCCATGTGTGTATGTACCAGGACACTTAAAGTAGAGCCTGTTAAGTATCTCATAAATGCGCTGCCCATGCATGTGGCTATCAATCGGTTCTAAACAAGTGCATTTTAAGGTATGCAGCATAATATGCAAACTCAGCAGATTCAAATGAAACAATGAAACAGTACATCAGTGTAATGGAAGCAATCTGTTATTAATATACAAACGCACATACATACATACATACATACATACATACATACATGCATACATACATACATACATACATACATACATACATACATACATACATACATACATACATACATACATACATACATACATACATACATACATACTGAAACTCACAGAACGTATGCAGACATGCAAGTGCCCAAAACAAGGGTGGATCCAGAGAGTAAAAATTCCCCATTTTCTTATTTATTTCGTTGGAGAAAAGGCTAGCCGCTGAGTTAGTTCCAAACTGTTTAGGTTGAGTTTTGCATACAACTGATATCTGAAATTTTAAAATAATAACCAAAAAAGCCATCAGTTATCCGTGAAGGTAGTTAAAATGGCGAAATTTTTCTGCTTATTAAAAACCTCGACAATAAGGTAACCTTTTGAACGGCCTTGCTTGCATTCGCCTCTTATTTGAAAACATCTGGATGCACCATTGATTAGTTATTTCAACAGGTACTTTAAGGTCAGACGTATTGTGAGGAAATATACATTGTATATTAATGCGCAGCATACGATACTTTAACGAGAAGAAGTCGTCCGTTGATGTGTACAGTCTCGCCATCTGCAGTCTACTTACTGAACTGAAACGAGAAACCTCGGCTTCCGATTCTCATGCCTCAAGCTCTTCATTCAGCCTACCTATTACCATTTATATACACCGCGTATCATAAAATGTGAACCGCTACATAGGTAACACTGATATTATTGTATTTGACCTTGACAGCCATAAGACGTTTTTTTACATTGGATGCTAGTATGGTTAGATGAGAGTAATCATGCAAATGTGGGACCCGTTAGCATTTTTTTTATTATATCCAGGGCATAGAGAAAAATAAAGTAATTTCCTCCTTTCCAATTTAGACCAACCGGCAATGCAGCCATACTTTTTCCCAATTCATTATCTTCATGCAGCTTATTTGATCCATTGGTCAAACCACAAATTGCGTCTTCACTTTAACTTATAATTATTTTTTGCTTATTTTACCAGAGCTACAAATGATTCTTAGGATTATACAACTTAGGAAGACCATTTTTTTCTGAGATGGCTATCTTCATTGATTTTGTGCCTGGGGCAAAGTGGTTTGGAAAGCAAATGCATTGAGAACTGGATAGTTAAAGATAAGGGCTGATAGTGTAATGGAGATTCTCTCTTGTCGTCTCCAGTTAGCTGAAGGGCAATTTGATGTCCGAGGCTGTTAGCAAAAGCCAGAAGCCAGGCCTTCTTGGTGTAAAAAGGAATTACTACGAGTGCGTCTGATTTGAAAATTGTAGGCCAGTGCGCGATCGAATAGGCGAGCGATATGCGGTCGACCTCGGGAGCTCTTGTGTACAGCGTATTTTGTGTATCGTATTCGTAATTTTTCGTATCGCTGCATATAGTACTCATCTAGTAGGCCTATCTCAATTCAGTTTCTTTATCTGAGTAGGTCTCTTGAAGAGGCGCTATATAAATTCTCAGAATGAATGAATGGATGAACATTCACTAGAAACCTACCATTGACGTAAGATGACGTTTGACGGCTGATTTCACAACGTTGTTTGAGCCTTCGGCATACGTTGAACACTCATTTTTAGCTTGACCTTTCAGCAGGCAATCCATTCGAATTTTATCGGCGTGATTTCTGCAGGACTAGTCTTGCAGTAAATTTTGTTCACAGTCCGACGGTTTTATATTTCGACTACATCGATATCGAACAAATCGCCTAATTTCCATGACAGATACGTGCTCAACTGTACATTAGTATTCGACTTGCTCATCTTCGCCGCCATTGTTGCTTAAAATAATTTCCGAAATTAGGGTTGTTACGGATGATGTCACGCGGCGTGAGATGTCGGCCGTGTTGTTATGGCCAATCATATTGCACGAAATTAGAGTGATCAGTCAGCAGTAATTAGGACAGGTCACGGCACGCATTAACCGCTGCCGCAAGTAATTAAATTAAAGTAATCTCAGTTAGGCAAATAAAATAATGGTCTGGCTCCAGGTTCCTCTATCGTCTTGGAGTCCAACTCAAATTCAGCGAGCTACGACCGACTGTCACTGAAGGTGAGAAGCCTTCGTCTAGGTGAGCAGTAAGTCGCTCGCCGGTACCTTTGCTAGGCGAGGAACCAAGAAGAGCGATCGATCAGACGCTCTGATTACTACTACTACTACTACTACTACTACTACTACTACTACTACTACTACTACTACTACTACTACTACTACTACTACTACTACTACTACTACTACTACTACTACTACTACTACTACTACTACTACTACTACTACTACTACTACTACTACTACTACACTACTACTACTACTACTACTACTACTACTATTACTACTACTACTACTACTACTGTTATTATAATTATTATTATTATTATTATTATTATTATTCTTGTTATTATTATTATACCCCGAGGTACACAAGATCTCTCAGAGGCTTAAACATTAATTAAGATGAGTGAAATAACGTCTGAAACGGTACCTATTCCTCGAGATCATTATAATCTCATCGAAATTATTGTTGTTGTTATTATCATAACCACCACCACCACCATCATCATCATCATCATCATCATCATCATCATCAACAACATCATCATCATAGTTATTGTATCTTGAATGTAATTTATGGAAGTGAGAACTATTTTTGCTTTAAAATTATGGGTTTCTGTATCCTGCTTGAATTCCGACGTTTTCAAGGAATCAGGGAGATTAATAACCAGGATGTTTATGGAATCAGCTCTGGCTCTTAATGGGGAAATGCAGCTGTTCATCGTTTGACGCCACTCCCTCCACCCTTCAGCTGGAAAGTGTAGCATCCAGACAGATGCCTGCTATCTGTTGTACGGCTGTGTAATAATTGAATCCATATTTCTTCGCTCCTCACTCTGTAAATATAGAAAATGAACCAAGTCACACCGTCGTTCCACACGCGCGTAAACATATATTTGTTGGTATGTCTGAAATGAATGTCTTGCTCTTGGAAAATGGGGCGATATATAGCTTGTAGGGCATTGAACTGCATGCAGTGTTGTCAACAAGGTGTTTAAAATAAGTCCTTATCCTTGGTCCTTATCACTATTCAACAAGATTATCTATCTGGTCGCTCTTTTCCAGTTGGTGATACCTAACTCTATGAATGCTCATGGTCACTGGCGTAAACTTGTCCAAAATATTGGGGGAGAGAGGGGATTTCGTTTTTCCATTCTGCACTTGTTGCATTGGGTGTACAGAGGCCTATCACGAGATGGATGGATACCTCTTTGCCAAATACATTGAAAAAAATCAATCCGATCATTGGAGTTCTGGAACAAAATGTGTACAGGGTGGCTCAATAAAAAAACGTCCTCCTGGACAGTATGGCCTTGTTAATTGAGTCCTGCGACAGCTGGTCCTTTATTGACTGCATGATTTTCTTCAGCTCATAAATGTTCTTGGGCTTGGGATGAAATGTCTTGTAGCGTTCAAGCTTAGCTCCCAGACGCGCGATAATCAAGAGGGTTAAGGCCTGGCGAGTTTGGTGGCCATTCATCTTTGCCAATGATTTCACTGCTTTTGGTGGCAATACAGTCTTGAGCTAACATTGCCATATGAGCAGGCTTTTTGAAAATGAAACCAGACGGTAGAACAGACTTGCAGTCTTCCATGAGTCTGGGTAACAGAGTTTCAATGCAAAGTTTAACGTTTACTTTCGCCCTGTCTTGGATGAAGTGCAGTCTTCCCTTACCGCCGTAACACACGTCAGCAGAAACCATGACGTGCAATGAAGAGTGATGTTATTTGATATTGAAAATTACAAGTGACTGTCCATTATTCTGCGCAATTTCGAAAATACCAAACACAATATTTAAACAGATGTAACTTTTGAAGCACTGAAAAATTTTCCAGTTAAATTTCCAGCGATTATTAGAAAATCGTTACCCTGTAGGCCTAAATCCTGAAATTTTGCTTAAAACATTTCTATTGTTTGTCGAGAAATTGCAATTTTCCGGTAGGACATTTTTTATTGAGCAGCCTTGTGCATCAGAAAATTTGACTGGGGCACAGTGTTCAGCTCCTATTTTCATTATGAATTTCTGATGGTATTTTAGTCCTTTGTCTCTGTTTTTCTGGTTTTGAAGAAGTTTGTCTATATTGAAACGTAATATTTTAATATTTCAAGAAATTCTCCTCTAATTTTTTTGAGGAGGGGCAATTCCCCTCCTCAATTATTGGGGGCACTTGCCTCGGCTACCCCCAGAGTCTACGCCTGTGCTCTTGACTACCATTTTAGCTGGATCAAGATTTTAGGATACCCTCCCACAGTGGCGGCGATCTTGTTTGACAGGTGGGGGAACACTTTAGAAATTATCTGGTCAAAGAAAGAGTTTTGACCTGAACTGGTCAAAAAAAAGTCAAAACATTTTTCCGCACTCACGCGCAATTAAATTCATTCTAAAAAATATTTTTCGCGCTCACGCGCAATAAAATTTGCTGACCTTTTTGGGTCTTTCTTCAAAATTTGGGGGGGGGGCAAATGTATGGTGTGTCCCCCCCCCACTCTAAAAGGTGAGGGTCTTGTCCCCCTCGACCCCTCCGGGATCGCCGCCCATGCCCTTCCAGATACTATTTGTTCTGCTGAGTCATTTTCGTCATTTCGATCTCCAGTTAAGACTTATTTAAATTGTTAAATCGCCATAAGCTATCTAAGCTATGCCTCTCTTAGTGAACTGATCAACTGGACCTACTTATGGCCTTGTTTTGTCGTGCCATCGGTTGATGCTTTGTGCATTAGAAACCGGCGCTATAGAAGCTGCTAACTAATAATGATTCTCAAATAAGTGGCGGTTCATTGTCTTAAACTGAGGGGGTAAATAAGTTCGAGACTTAATGAGCAAAGCATTCCGGGACAACGTCAAGTATACAGTTGGGGGCCTACGTACACTTTACGTCTCTACCCTGCCAGTACGTCACTGGTAACCAATAAACTGGTTATAAATATACCTATCAGGTTATAAATATCTACATGTATAGTCATTAATACGTACAAATGGAGACAAAGTGGTCATACTTTCAGACGCACCTTACCACCATACCTGTTCAACTTAGCAGTGTTAGTGCAAGTAGTGGCACCCAGCCTTTAGTAAATAACACCGATTTGCTGACAATAATATTGGTCTTCTGGCTTCAAACGGAACAGAATCACAAGACATTATGACATACTATATAGAAAACAAACAGCACCGAAGAATCAGATTTCCGATCAATAAAGACAAACAATAGGCTAATGGTTATTGAAAAACCAAAGAGACGCCAATAGGCGGATTAGCATCCAAGGAGAACCAATTGAACACGTAAATCAATTCGTTTCCCTCGGAGGACTAATAACCGCAAATGTCAATACCAAAAAAGACATGAGTAGAAGAATTCTACGCATTTGGAAGGCTGGCCAGGATATTTGGAAAAGAGAGACAGGAATATGTGAGACAATGCCTACAAACTATATGGATTAGAGTTCTGAATATATGAGACAATCCGTACAACCGATTCTGATTCTGAACACTGGACAAAGAGAAGGAATAATAAAACGAGGATCATCACAACAGCAATGAGATGGCGACGGAAAATTATAGGAATGTAAAAAAATCAGAAATAATGAAATTCGACAATCCTTGAACAAACGGACAAACTCTGCATGTCAGATAAAGTCGTTCAGGGACGAGCTTCCGGTAGTTTGGTAATATGGTAAGAATGCCAGCTGACCGAATCCCACACAGAGCGCCATAGTCGGGATGTGAAGGAAAACTAAACAAATGCAGACGACCACGACTACGCTGGGTAAACATTATCAACAAGGACATAGCAGGACTTGGACTCAGGTCGTATTAAGGCTAGTGCGGGCCCGGGTGCGGGGAAAATTACAAGTACAATAAAAAATTTAATGTACTTCCAAAAATGCGGGGCCCTCAAAGCTGCGGGCCCGGGTGCTGCAGCACCCTTAGCACCCCCTTAATGTGGACCTGCTTGGACTAAGGACATGGCATAACTTGGACTACGGACATGGCAGGACTTAGACTAAGGACATAGGAGGACTTGGACTAAGGACATAGCAGGACTTGGACTATAGACATGGCAAGACTAAAGACGTAACAGAACGTGGGCTAATGATATAGCAAGACTTGGGTAAGGAAATAACAGGACTTGGACCAATGACATGGCAGGACTTGGACTAATGACGTAACAGGACTTGGACTAAGGACGTGGCAGGACTTTAGACTAAGAACATAACATAACTTGGACTATGGACATAGCAGAACTTGGACTATGCACATGGCAGGACATAACAGGACTTGGACTAAGGACATAACAGGACTTTGACTAAGAACATAGCAATATTTAGACTAAGGACATAGCATGACTTTGACTAAGGACATAACAGGAGTATGGACATGGAGGGACATGGGCTAAGAACATAGCAAAAACTTGGACTATGGATATATCAAGACTTGGACTATGGACATAGCAGGATTTGGACTAAACATGAGAACAGTACCGAATTTGACAAATTACCGAAAAGAATGGAGACTATTTTGCACACCCATCGCATCAAAATGTTTTGCGTTATAAAACGATGATTATAATAATAATAATAATAATAATAATAATAATAATAATAATAATAATAATAATAATAATATATTCGTGTTTATTGACAAGCTCACTGACAAACCGCAGCAAGTTACCTTAAAACATATGACAGTAAAGTTATCAAGATCTTATAGAACACAAGTCTTGGCAGCCTGTAAGGCGCTCGCTCATTCTACTGCTGCCCCATAGGGAGTGGAGAGCTGAGTCGACCTATAGGAAACTTACGGGTATGGAACCGCGACTTTTCAAGATATAATGCTCTTCCGGCCAGAGTGTTACCATTCATTTATCTATATGACGACGACGGTGATGATGATGATGATGATGATGATGATGATGATGATGATGATGATGATGATGATGATGATGATGATGATGATGATGATGACGATGATGATGACGACAATGATGTTGAAGATGATGACTACAACGCTGATGATGATGGTGATGATGATGATGATTGTGCGAATATTCTGAAGAGTATTTTCAGTGTTGTTACTTATTTAAACACGCACACACAGACGTACATGAAGACGAATAGACAAAGAGACACACAGGCAGACATATAGAGACGGCGAATGTAGTCGGAAGCTGTTTGGTTTCTTGGCACAGACTCTTTGAGACGAACCGTGAGATCCAAGAGATGTTTGCGGGCTTCAAGGACGTCCAAAGCGTGGCTGACCTTCGCAACAGCAAGGTTCTTGAAGGTCACGCGATGAAGGTCTTCTGTACAATCGACGATACGATCGTCAACTTCGACGACATGGATTACGTCATTCGAATGCTCCAGATCGTCGCTCAGTCTCACGCGCAGCGATTCCCGAATTTCAATCCAGACTTCTTCTGGGTACGTACCGAGCGAGAGTTTGTGTAGCGTGTTCGTGTGTGTGTATGTTGGTGTGTGTGTTTGTGTGTGTGTGTACGCGTGTGACTGTGTGTAAGTGTATTTGTTTGGGTGGGTGCGTGTTTGTCTATTAGGTTTGTGTGTGTATTTGTTTGTTTGTTTGTTTATTTGTTTGTTTGTTAAAGTCCTCAACATATAAGTCCTCAACGTTCCTCGAAGTAGCTTTATCTGGATAAAAATCGTTACGTGCACGTGATAGTCGGAACAATTGTCTACGATGATACACACAAAAGGTTCTAACCTACGTTTAAATCCACTCACCATATTGGCCTACAGTTCGACCTACTACAGCACAACGATTCATCTCACTCTCAATTCTCAAGAATCCAGCGATTCTCTACTTACAACGTATGAATGGCAGAATACTTCACGCAGTCATCTTATCTAACTCATTGGCTGAGTTCATTAAACTTTCGACGAGTTAATTCCGATTATGAGGTCCTCGTCGATCGCTACGTAATTTCCTTTCTGGTCTGTTTCCTTCTTCAAACTAAATTCTTCTTTTAAAAACGTCTTTTTAAAATTTAATTACAAATTGTTTGATTACATTTGTCGCAGAGTCATGTATCACCATGGCGACTGTCGTCATCACTCATAAACGTCCCTTGGAATCTAACCAATAGTCTTCCTATTGGACTCCCTACGAAGCATCTACCTTTAATTCTGAGGGTGCCGTGTCATATTACCCAGTGGCGATGTCTATTTAAGCTGGCTAATTGTAATAAAATAACACCTTTATATTTAAATAATAATAAGCAAGCTACTTGATATTTGAGGGAAACCGTTGCATGTATGTATGCATGTATGCTTGTGTGTAACACTGTGTATGTATGTATATGTGTATGTAAATGTATGTTTGTATATATATGTATGTATGTATGTACGTTAGGGTGATTCACGCCGCCATGGGAAAGAAATTTTTTTCCCTGATTGGCTGACATAGTAGATTATTTTGTTCCTTTGGTTGTTCTGAACAATACAGCAAAATTTTACTGTAATCTATCAATGTTTACTGGTTGCTCAACGACCTCATATTCGAGATATGGTCCCCATGGAGAAAGCAATGTATTTGCCATTGATGAGACCCTCGAATGCAATGATCTAATTAAATTGGGGTAAAATCTTGGGATGCATCGTTTCAGACAGCCAGATGCATATCATATGGTCAGATGGATGGCTAAGGTTAGTTATTGCTTCAAGAATTATCTTTTTCGAGATCAATTTCAAATGAGCCTCTTGGAAAAGAAATACCATTGAATTCTGTTTATTTGCAAGTCATAGGCCTATATGTGTGAGAGCATGGATAGCTTGTTCGGTGGCATCTGATGCACCAATTAATGACTTCCAGTTGTACAAGCATATCAGGCAGTATACATCAATTAACAAAGTTGTGTCTGAGGATGCAAAAAAAATACAATCATCTGTGGTAAATAGGCCCTGAACTGGTTCCTTTGGCTTTCTTTCTGACAAAGCATCATTGGACTTGAATGCAACATTATTGCTGGCATGCGTCAACATGGCAAAAACTGGAGAGTCAGAGGCATTAAAATAGATCCTTGTATGGATCTACGCAACGAAGAGCTAAATGAGATTGTTAATCCATCTTCAGTCTGTACCATGCGTTCTCTTGGCTTTGATACAGACCTCATCATGTCTAATAATCCAGAAACTTGGAGCTCATCTGTGATATTTCAACATATCGAAGATGCCATGGTTAGTGTGTGGTCAGTGATGCTGCTGAGTGCTCCATTGCTCTGATATCACATTTAAATGAGTCTGTAACCAAGAATTAAAATGAGATGCAAAAATTGATGCAGGTGGTTGAAGATCACTGACGCCATGTGTCAGATTCTGGCAAATCTACTTGGAAAGGCTGCAGTTCGCGCTAACAGCTGGAACACTGATTTACGATTGACTAATAAACAATTCCTGGTTGATTGTTAGAGTTTTTAGTTAACAGATATTGTGAATTTCTATTTTCTAATGGATACTTTGAGTTATTAATGAATCTACTATTCATGCTATTCAACTTTATTCTGTGTGCGATATAGCCATCATCTTAATAATGTAACTTGAGAATACGATTGTATGGGAACTTTTGTGCTCACTGAGCAACCTCTAAAATGTATTTGATACTGAATTTTTTTATACAGACTTTAATCTGAACCCAAAAGGAACAAAATAAACAACTATGCACATTAACTTTCAAAAAAATTTTTTTTTGAATCACCCTAATGTACGTATGTACGTGTGTATGTACTTATGTATGTATGTATGTATGTATGTATGTATGTATGTATGTATGTATGTATGTATGTATGTATGTATGTATGTATGTGTGTATGTATGTATGTATGTATAACGGCGGCTGAGGGTGATGATGATGATGATGATGACGACGACGACGACGACGACGATGACGATGATGATGATGATGATGATGATGATGATGATGGTGATGATGATGATGATGATGATGATGATGGACGCCGAATGTAGATCACAACCACATAACACGATATAGTTGATATATTTGTCAGTCAGGTGACGATTCACTCTACTCCGCGTCTCCATTAAGAAAAAAGAGACAGGTCTAGGTTTGCAGCTGTGTGGCACAGTCCTGGATCTCTGTCTGTCTTTGTCTCTGCCTCTATCTGTCTGTCTGTCTATCTGTCTGTCTGTTTGCCTGTTTTTCGCCATGCACGACATCTACATGTACATATAGTTTCGCATGTATCCTACGTTGCATAACTTTGTTACAGGGTGTCAGTCAGTCTGCCTGCATGTGCGCCTGCCAATCCCTCACACTTCCTTTAGACATTACATTCTTTAATTACTAACCACGCGCTGGGCAGGCGCGTGGTTAGTTTTCTTGGTCATTAGAATAATGACCAAGAAAACAGGATCCGACTAAAGACTATAGGCCTACCCTGCGTCTCTATACGCTTGTACGCACGTGTTTGTGCTTCTGTGTATGTATGTATGTATGTATGTATGTATGTATGTATGTATGTATGTATGTATGTATGTATGTATGTATGTATGTATGTATGTATGTATGTATGTATGTATGTATGTATGTATGTATGTATGTATGTATGTATGTATGTATGTATGTATGTATGTATGTATGTATGTATGTATGTATGTATGTATGTATGTATGCATGTATGCATGTATGTGTGTGTAGTGCCTATATTTTATAACAGTACTTTAGCATTCGTGCCAGGGATTGAAGAGCACCATTCACATCACATGTAATGAGTAAATCCATTCACATGAACACCAATTGTTTCTGTGGATTTGATGCAAATATATATATTAAAATCAGACAATTCTTTCCATTTACATGCAATTAAATCTTATTTACTTAAAAGCGGCGTATTTAATCTAAGGATTTATTTTATTACATTCCTTATCTGAGCCGTTGTGTAGAACAAATTGTCAGACCATCTCCATAGATCGCTGTGAGATCGATTCTTGCATTATTCCAACAATGTCCATTTCTTGGCTGTAGATTGGTAAATTGAATAACAAGTTATTTGATAAGCAAAGGTCTTCGCTACAATGTGTATGTGTATGTGTGTATGTATGTATGTATGTATGTATGTATGTATGTATGTATGTATGTATGCATGTATGTATGCATGTATGTATGTATGTATGTATGTATGTATGTATGTATGTATGTATGTATGTATGTATGTATGTATGTATGTATGAATGTATGTATGTATGTGTATGTATGTATGTATGTATGTATATATGCATGCATGTATGTATGTATGTAGGTATGTATATATGAATGCATGTGTGTATGTGTATGTATGTATGAATGTATGTATTTATGTGAGTATGTATTTATGTGCGTATGTATGCATGTATGTAGGTATGTATGTATGAATGCATGTGTGTATGTGTATGCAGGAATGTATGTATGTATGTATGTATTCATGTATGTATGTATGCATGTGTGTATGTATTTATGTATCGTATCGTATCTAGTAATTTTTAAGGCGCCTTTCGCAGTATAGACTATTCAGAGGAGCCCAGTGGAACAGAAACGTCTTGAGCAAGCGAGGAGATGCTGGGGAGATTACCATCATGAGTTTAGTTCGTATAGTCGAGAGGGAAGACCACTCGAGGCAGAGGGACCTTTGACAGCAAAAGCTCGACGTTGGGCCAGAGTGGTCCTAGTACGAGGGATATAGAAATCAAGACGGCCAGTAGAGCACAAAGGACGAGCAGAAGTTGCAGAGAGAGGTCGCGCATAAGATCAGTGATGTATTTAAGGACAAGCCGTAGCTGGGATTTGGAAACCAGAAGGAGGATCTTATACTGGATACGCGAAGTAATCGGGAGCCACTGTAAGACTTCGATCATTTATGTGGAGATATGAGCAAATCGAGGAAGACGTGCTATAAGCCTAGCAGCAGCATTTAAGACTGATTGGAGGGTCCAGAGGCGTAGCATGGGGAGACCGAGGAGGAGCGAGTTACAGTAGTCAACCCGAGAGCAAATGAATGCATGCACAATGGAGGTAAAGACAGTAGGTACAGGGGATCGTCTGATAGCTCTCAGTCGTCTAAGTTGGAAGAAGCAGGAGCGAGTCAGAGTCGAGATATGTTCAATTAAGGTGAGGGAGGAGTCAAGAGTGACACCCAGATCGCGTACACTGGAGGAGTAGGTATAAGAAGGAAACTTGAGTGCCCGCAGTGGATAGTCAAGCTTATTTAGTTGTTGCTTAGTGCCAAACGAAATCAATTGAGTCTTTGTGGAATTTAAGCAAAGTCGATTTGATGACATCCAAAGGTGTAAGTCTTGGGTAAGTGCATCAACGGAGGAAACGATGGAAATTTGATCAGCTTGTGGACCATGAACAAAAGCTTGTGCGTCATCAGCATAGAGTTGGCCCGTCGCAGCATGTTTGGTAAAGATCAGGGAAATGTCAGCCGTATAGAGGTATGTGTGTGTATGTATGTATGTATGTATGTATGTATGTATGTATGTATGTATGTAAATATGCATGCGTTTACATGAATGTATGTGTCTATGTATGTATGCATGTATGCATGTTTGCGTGAAGGTGTGCATGTGTGCATTTTTATAGATAATAGGCATTGCTAGATGCATGTATGTGTATATGCATGTGTGCATGTATGTATTCATGCATGCATGTATGAATGTGTTTATATGTACATGTTTGTATGTATGTATATATGTATGCATGCATGCATGTCTGTGTATTCATGTATGTATGTAAGCATGCATGCATGTGTATGTATTCTATGTATGCATGTATGTATGTATATGCACGCCGTCCGTCCCTCTATCCTTCCCTCTACCTGGATCCTACCGCTTTTGCCAGTCTACACATTTCCATCTGTCGTCCATCATTTGCTGCACACATCATTTGTCTTCTGCGTGTGTTCTATATCTCCATCAGTACCTGCCAGACTCTCAGCGACCTCACACACTTCGGATCTGTTTTCTACCTGTGGACAGAGATCCTCCAATTGATGGCAAACACCTTTCAACTGTTGGTGATATCTCTACGCACATATAACTATTCAACAGTCACCTTACATGCGTTTGCCTCGTATGACCTTACGTTGCTCTGCTGTAGCATGGCTTCTCAGACCTTGCACTGCCTTACCTTTTCTTTACTTATCTCATCTTTCCTGAATTTCCTTGTCGGATCTCACCTTATAATTTCAACCTACCGTCCTGACCAGACTTTACTACCTCAACTTGTTGTTTTTCTTAACTTTAACTTACCTTTCCTCAGTTTCCTGAATTCCTTACCTTACCTTATTACATGTATATTAACTTACCCCACCTAATTTGACTCTAATACCTCAACTTGCCTCAGCTGGTCTTATTGCAAAACTTTCACTTACATTACTTCACTTTACCATAATATCTTACACCCTCATGTCTCTCTAGCTCATAGCCTTACTCAGGGTTGTAGTGCATGGTAAAATTAGAGGTGAGTACACGCTACTGGTTAGTTTTCCAGAACTAATTAGAGGTGAGTAGAAAAATTTTGTGAGGTGAGTATACAGGCTCTAGAGGTGAGCATACGCTGTATACCCGCGTACCGTCGACTACAACTTTGGCCTTACTCTACCTTACCTTGATAATTGATATCCAGTTATCCACCCTACTTCTCCTGGTTCTCCATACCTTATTGCACGAATCCATCTTACCGTATATACCTTCTCTACCTTGAACCTTCTCTTACCTACCTGGTCTTATTGTAGCATTGCACGAAGATCTATCTTTGACTGTTTGTTTTCGCAGCGTGTGGAGGAACCGTTTGTTCTGGCTGTGAAGGAAGAACTGGGCGATCGATTTACCATAAGCATCGAGACGACCTACAGAACAACGATTCGTTTCATCGTTGGTAACCTAGCCACGGAGTTCATCAAGAGTCGCCAGGCGGCGACAGCTGCAGCTGCACAAGCCTCGTCGTTCCAGAAGCAGTCGCTAGATGGCGGCGTCGACGTTCCGATAGGCAAACCGGAAGCCAGTAATGGCGCTAAATAAAGGAATATTGTGAACGAAGATGATTTTTTGTTAGGAGAGAATGAGGCTGACCTTTTGAACCCATTGTATCTCATGGGCTGATGTATTGTAATGTTCGCCACTGCTATTTCTGAAGGATAAAGATTATATATGCATATGTAAACCAAATATTTAGATAAGTATGCGCATACGTCCGTCCGTGTGTATGTGTATGTGTACATATGTATGCATGCATATATGTAATTGTTATGTATATATGTATGCATGAATTTATGTATTTATGTACGGATGTACCTATGTACATATGTTTGTATGCATGAATGTATGTATGTTTATATGTATGTATGTATGTATGTATGTATGTATGTATGTATGTATGTATGTATGTATGTATGCATATATTTATGCATGTACAAATGTATGTATGTATGTATATGTACATATGTACATATGTTTATATGTATGTACGTATGTTTACATGTATGCATGTATGTATGTATGTATGTATGTATATATGTATGCATGTATTTATGTATGTATAAATGTATGTATATAATGAATGCATATGTACTTACATACTTACATGCATGCATGCATGCATGCATACATACATACATGACCAGTGGGTCTAGGGCAAGGACATCTATTTATGTGTGTATAAATGTATGTACATATGCATATGTACATAATATATATGTTTGTATGTATGTATCTATGTTTTTATGTCTGCATGTATGTTTGTATGGATGCATGTATCTATGTTTTTACGTCTGCATGTATTTATGTATGTATGTATTCATAAATGTATTTACCTATGTATATGTACTTACATACACACATACATACATACATGTATGCATGCATGCATGTATACATTAATAACCAGCGGGTTTAGAACAAGGACATTCACCGTTCCTGGCCCAAAAGTATGGAATGCCCATCTGTTTCAGTTCGGGGTCGTGGGATTTCGGTTGAGGGCTCTCGAACGATGTTCAAGACTCATTTGTTTGTGTCACCTTATTAGCTGCAGCTGCTTTTTGAAGCTCATTTGCGGTGCATTTAGTTACATTTTCTTGTGCTTTACAAATCGGCTCATAATAATTCATACATGCACACTCTCGTAGATGCGTACATAGGTCTGGTCCCATGCATATATTTATTTATGTATTGAGAGTGTGTGCAGCGATGAGTGTCAGGATTCCATTGAGAAACCTGTGTCGAGGGTTTGTCTGCTCTGTTCTTTCTTTGTCTGCAGTTGGTTAAAGACGCTCTTCTAGTATTGCGTTGATGTTGTGATGGTTAAATATAACCGGAATTTAACGCCAGTAGACGATATGCAAAACATCAATTCGGATATCTGCTTAGATTTTTCATTTTCAAATTTCAACTTTATTATCGAGAATTAATAAAAAAAATCAATGAAAAATATATTTTTTAGAAGTTGTTGATGCTGAATGTGCTGTGTGTGAGTTCAAGATCTGTATGCTGATGCGCAACTGTCTCGTCGGTTTAATATAAGCTGCATCGTATACCCCAGAGCACTGCTACTCCGTGGTACGCGGCCAAGTGCTGGTCCACGGGTGATTGGTGACCGGTCCGTGAGTCATTGGTTACCGGTCCGCGGAACGATTACTAAAACCACATTTCTGATCGTACTCAAGTAAAATATTAGATTATATATTAGACATAAGAAAATGAGAACACGACAAAGTGTTCATACAAAATAACCAATTTTAAGGATACAACAGTAACAAAAGTATACCTGTAATAAACAACGACATCATTATGAAACCTAATTTTTAATACAACATCTGATGTATATTATAGGTCCATGCAATGTAATTTGATGTCGATTGACCGAATGAAAAGCACAGGTTCGCGGTAAGGCTGGTAAAGCAATTACCGGTACGCAGCATCAGAAAGCAAACACACACGTCAACACACACACACACACACACACACACACACACACACACACACACACACACACACACACACACACACACACACACACACACACACACACACACACACACACACACACACACACACACACACACACACACACACACACACACACACACACACACACACACACACACACACACACACACACACACACACACACACACACACACACACACACACACACACACATACATCAACACACACACACACACACAAACACAAGCACAAACACACGCGTACGTTACGTATACCCAGAACAACGCTTTTGAGCGCTATTTATTTCATCTTAGCCGGGCGTCAGATGTCTTCGTTCTACAACACAGGGTAATGTCTGTTTCCACCACCCGTGCTGCCACAATACAGCATGGAAGCAGCTCCATGGTCGGCCTCTCATTCTGGAATACACAACCTTCATCATGAACTTCTACTTTCTATGCCTCTATTTCGCAAGCGGTTGAAGACCATTCTGTCTATCACGGTCTTACGTAGTAAGGTCTGGAGCACGTCTGATGAACTTTCTGGAAGAGGCGCTATATAAACGAACAATTACAATTGTAGTTTTCAATTATAATATTTATATTTTGCCTATTGTTGTTGTTGTGGAGGTGGGGTAGGTGGTGTGGTGGTCGTGGCGGTGGGGTGGTGGTGGTGGTGTTATTTTTCTTGCTGTTGTTAGTCTTACTGTTGTTGGTGGTGGTGATAGAGTGGTGAGGATGTTAGAGGTGGTTAAAGTAATTTCGGTTATTTGGGACGTGGCGCCTCTGTCGAGTGATATTTTGCAGAGTTGAGGAATCAGTTTCTCTCTCATTCGCCAGGTGACGCCGTTTCAAACTTTCTCGAACTTGTTATTCGAAATAAAATTACGATCTGGAAAAGCAATATCGTCTTTCAGTTACACAATATTCATCATCTAACTTTGTAAATCCTCCTTCATTTGCATATATTCGTCGTTGTTATTTATTTATTAGTTAGCGTGGAGAGTTGCATTAATAAGCATGCATTGTTTGATATTCATCATAAACTTGTAATTTAAGCAAATTATTTTAGTTTATGATAAAGCACTCAGCATCATCATCGTCATCATCGTCATCGTCATTACCATCATCATCGTCGTCGTCGTCGTATGCGTCGTCGTCACCATCATCACCACTTAATCGTCATTGTTATCGTCATCGTAGGCTAATGATGATGATCATAGTCATCATCATCATCATCATCATCATCATCATCATCATCATCATCATCATCATCATCAGTTTCTGCCTTCAGCCACTTTCACATCGATGGGTGTTAACAACTGAGTCAGTTGAACTAACGCCCATTCAGTCATTAATCAAACAATGACTGCTTACTCAATAGTCCTTATCAGTAAATTTGTTTACTTAAAAACAACATATCATTTCTCAATTGCCAACTATTATTCGCAGCCAATTATTCATGTCTCAGCTAGGCCTACTTAAAACGCCCTCGTTCACTACTCAGTAGAATTTCACCCACGAAGCTAGGTCATTGATTATAGTTGCTCAACCATAAAAATTATGGGGAATGACGACATTCATCGTAATCCCCAGATGTCGCAACATGGAGTCCCTCTAAATAAACCTTAGGCTGTTACTGCTGGATATCGCGACGTTGTAGGCCTACTAGGCTTTTTATTGCGCGCAGCGTTACCAATCCTTGGCTTTTTTCACAAGATCTTGGGTTTTCTGTCCGAACTTGGGAAATGGGGTTTTCCTGGAGACCATAGGTTTTTCTTGAGTTTTCTTGTTTAATTGAAACCCTAGTTTTAATTAATTTAATAATTTTTGCAACGGTCGAAGTCAATAAATAAATGGTGCAATATGCTTGCAAGTATGTGCTATACTAGTCTATTGCTATTCTTATCGTATCGTATTTTGAGATTTGTATAGTGCTGCTCACAGCTGAGGCCACTCAGCAGCGCTCCCAGTGCGAAAGCTCCGAGAGAAGTAAAAGGTTTTAAGCACGGAAAGGGATGTAGGAAGACATCCAGAAATTAAGGTTACCCGTAGAGAGGGAGGAATGGCATTCCACAGGGAATGTTGCTATATTTAGAATATAACTCTAAAGACTAAAGGAGACTGCAGACTCAGACTGCATTTTTTCGAAAGTTTCCAGAAGTAAACTGGGTTTTTTTTTATTTAAGAAATAGTATTTTGCGTTTCAAAGTCTTTTATCTTTATTCTCGTTTAAAAATGTTTAAAAAATGTGGGATAGAAGTAATATAAGTAATAATTCATGCGATTCGGACTCTGATTAAAAGAAAAAAATGTATATAAATTTTTTTAAATTTGTTTCGAATATTAACTAATAATTTTTAGCTTTTAACGATTACCCATAAAATTGTAAAATTGAAAGATGGAAATAATAGATAGAACAGCATTCTTACAACAGAAATGGTATGAGTGCGCTATATTACTATATTATCTTATAATTCGTTTATTATTTTCTAAAAGTCTGCAGAAAATCTACCTTGGGTTTCTTGAGTTCTTAATGTCTTTGCTTGGGTTTTCATTTTTCAATAGTGGTAATACTGATTGCGTGGCCAGGCTAACCTGTCAAGTCATTTAACGCACGTCATCAGCATTGTCGTCGTTGTCATAATTTCTCCCATCATCATTCTCTTTCTCAGCATCATCATCATCTTTACGATCATCATCGTTGTCGCTGTTGCTACTATCATCATCATCATCATCATCATCATCATCATCATCATCATCATCATCATCATCGTCGTCGTCGTCGTCGTCGTCGTCATCATCATCATCGTCATCATTGTAGTCATCATCAACGTCATCTTCATCATTACCATCATCATCACTTTCGTTTTCGTGGTATATATGCTAGTTCCTGGACCCACTCCCACCAGAATCGGTGCCATGGATGCGATGCATGATAATTATATGGGTAGACGTTTACATTTACATTTACAGTTACAGCCCTTGCAGTCAGTGTTGCCCCACGTTTCATCAATTGTGTGTAGATCAGAGTTTCTCAAAGTGTGTTCCTTCGCTGATAAGACCGTTGACGTCAACCTTACCTTACCGTACTATGGCAAAAAATGATTTGGTACAATGTACTTCCGAAATACAACGAAAGCGAGTATTACATAGCGTGTGGAGCAAGTTACTTAAAGGTGTTTAAGTATAGGATGATAGTAAATACTATTAAGGAGTTAAACGACATCCAGTGTTTAATCTAGACGTCTTTTTGGGGGGAATTTCCCCCCCAGGATTGAAGTTTCCCCCCCCCCACCAGAACTCAGCAATATTGTACGGCAGATACCTTTTTGGGGGGAAATTCCTCCCGAGAAACCTTGTCCCCCCCCCCGGAACAGAGGGACTAGATTACACACTGAACGACATCTTATGGGTGTCGTCAGCCTTACCCTGCCTTATCGCTATTGTTTTCGTGTACTCCAGACATGGAATGAAACTGCGGCCTATACTGCATAGGTACTCAAAAGGTATGTATATTATCTATCTAAACATAGGATGATATTAATGCTGTCCAAAACTGCAACGGCACATTGTGGCTGTCAGAACCGTGTCTGTCGACAATATCCTTCCTTAAGGTAACCGTTTTCGAAGTTCTTAGTAGAGGTTGAACGAAAGTGAAGCGTTGTAATTGTTTCTAAACAGAGCTCAATACCTCTAACAGTATGCAGTGTTTAAATACGTCTGGTGGCTGCCAGGGTCGTCGAGCCTAACCTACCTAGCAGTCTTGGTGCAAAGAAATGCTGATGGTGGGGATGGTTCGCGTTAATGGGTTAAATCGTGAAATAAATTGTTAAATATGGCGGATATCGGGATGTCGTGTGACTTGTTCATGAGGAAAATATTGTGTATAATATCGTCGATGACTAGAAATGGTCAGTCAATATATAATCAGTCAGTGAAGGTCGCGAAGAGTGTTAGTGAGTGAGTGAATCAGTGAGTAAGTGAATGAAGGAGGGAATGAGTGATTGAGTGAGTCAGTGAGTCAGTCTGTCTGTCCATCTGTGTGTCTGTTTGTTCCTAAGCCTTGTTCCTAAGCCTGTCTATTTGTCTGTCTAGATGAACCTGAATGTATGTCTCTCTCTGTCTGCTTGTTTGTCCACTCGTCAATCCGTCCGTCCGTCTGTCCGTCTGTCTGTCTGTCTCTTTGTCTCTCTGTCTGTCAGTCTGTCTACAGAACAGTCCAATAATCGAATTTCCAATTGAATCCCTGGTTGAAGAGAGCGTCGTAGGGTCAGAGCCCGACAGAGGGCTCTAGTTCTGCCGATATGTCAGATACGCTTCTTCCGAAGATAAGACTTGAAGGCGCACCTGTTTGCGCGCCAATTCAGACGGACGACGACGACGGTGCCTCCCCCTAGCGGCCGGTTTTTTGCTCCGACGGACGGGCCTTCTCGACGACAAGGTCCACTCGAGGAGACCGGGCAACGGGCCAAGGACCGCGTTTGCCAGCCGGGCCGGTCCGGCTTTGATCAGGCTGACAGCTAACAAGTGTCGGGCCCTCGATAGTCGCCCGAACAAAGCCCGTATTATTATAGCGAACCGGTCGAGAGGACGTTCTCCCTCGCGCCCGCTAGGTGGAGGTACTGCGGCGGGGCTGGCACGCCATTGGACGGAGCGAGTGCGGCGTGGCTCTTGGTTATTATCAGTCGTCCCTGTCTCCATCAACAGCCGCAAGAGGACGCCGCTGGCCGCCGTCAGATGTTACGCTTTCCATAAGTTGCGTTTCGATATCAGTAAACAAACAGACCTACAAATGGAATATATTATTCAAGTGTATGTTAATATATATACGTACATACATACATAAGTGGGCTAATATATATATACATGATTGTGTTTAATAATATACATACATGCATACATACATACATACATACATACATACATACATACATACATACATACATACATACATAAACACATACATACATAAATACATGCATACATACATATACATATACATACATAAATACACACATACACATACCTACATACATACCTACCTACATATATACATACATGCATGCATGCATACATACATACATACATACATACATACGTACGTACATACATACATACATACATACATACATACATACATACATACATACATACATACATATATCTCAATGGTGTTGATATCTAAAGTTTATTAAGTATCGTAATCGTAATCGTAAACGTAATCTCCAAACTTCTAAAGCGCCACTCGAAGGCGAAGCGCAGGACACCAGCCTATTGACGAGCGCTACGTCAGATCAGAGTGGGTTTCCAGAGAGTAGTCCAAAAGAGATCCGAGTCCGGTTTCCAGAAGGCCAAACCAAATCAGAGGGGGTTTCCAGAGAGTAGTCCCAAAGAGGTCCAAGTCCGATATCCAGGAAGCCAAACCAAATCAAAGTATGTTAATACATAAGTTTAAATTACACATAGTCGTACGCCAATACCATGCATGCATAATCGTATGAATAATTACATATACATTACAGAAGACTACGTGTCTATGTGTAACCTATTCCTGTATACACGTATGAATAAAATATACGTAACTAGCCATACTCTTGTCAACTCTGTCTTTCTATCTGTCTGCGATATCTGTTTGAACATACCGACATAACCATATATGCATATAAAAACTAACACATATGATATATACAGCTTATATACATGCATATATGTATACATATGTACATACATACATACTCTATTTATGTCTATGTGTTTATGCATTATGTAAGATATATAAATATGAAATATCTCCATGTGTGTACATGAATATATATATATAAGTATGCGTGTATATATATATATATTATATAAGTGTTTGTATATATATAATCTAAGTAAACGTGTCGCTTTAAATGTATGTCAAATTAATCACTCTCGTGTGAGTCCGTGCGGCTCTATTTGTCGGCGAATGTAATTTTCCGTGCGACGGACAAACAGAAGAACAAAGGCGCCGACTGACAGCTATAGCGGCTCAACCGAAGATAGTGGCCGCACCTCCCTCGAAGCTCCTAATTGGCCGCATGCTGCTATGTTTAGCCATGGACACGACGACGACGTGTGCATGCGTGTGTGTGTGTATTTTTATGTATGTCTCCCACTGTCTGTATGTGTGTCTGCGTGTCTCTGTTTCTGTCCGTCTAGGTATGTGCGGGTGTTTGTCCGTGTTGCGCTGGTTGTCTGGATGCGTGTATGTTGCAATGCATGCTGCTGCGTACGTCTGTAGGTTGGGGCTGTTGGGGTATGTTTGGTTGGGTGTATGTGTGTGTTTGGCTGGGTGTATGTGTGTTTGTGTGTGTGTGTTTGGCTGGGTGTGTCCGTTGACTTTCGTCTGACACAGAAGTTGGTCTCTACGTGTTGGTCGACACAGTTAGTGACTCGTCTTAGTGTATGTCACAATCAGACAATGATGATGACAATTGTCATCGTCTTATCGATTGTTTGTCTATTACAATCAGTTAGATAAACCCTCTGAATTTTCCTCCTTGTCGTTACTAAGCAGTCTCGCGACGCTTTGACGCACGCACCCACAGACGAATCGTTCACTCCCCGAGGGAACTCACCTTCGCTCTTATGTAGCGTCTTTACAGACGTCACTTTTGAATATCTTGCTGTGCATGGCTGTGTGCCATTCGTTGTGTCAAACTGACAACTCGTTGTCAACCCGTTGTTAAATGCGCAAGGCAACGTCATCCGCTTGTTGCATTGGTGTTTTCGTCTGTGCGCTTTATAGTCAAAGATCCTTCTAAAACATAACTAAGAGGAAGTTAATAAATGAGCATTATCGTCGCCTTACCTATATATCCTTACCTTATCTTACATTACCTTACCTTACCAATCATTACCTTACTACATTACCTTACCTTACCAATCATTACCTTACCTTTTAACAATGGTGGTGACCTGGCACCATCGCAAGCACGGTCCGTATACACGGAGACCTTCAATGGCGTGGCGCCTATTCAACTGGGCAGATGTGGTGAATGATCTCACCCGATCAATTGATTGAAAAATGAACAGGTTCGAGGCCATACGGTCGCTATAGAAAATCGCGCACATTACATTTACATCGTCACAATGCAGTTTACGTCTGTGAACATACTATATTTAGGTCTTCAGTGTCCGACTATACTTGGACTGACATTCGTGAATTAGAAAGCTGGTGCCATGAGTTTTGCTTTAAAGTAGTGCTTATAAGAAATTTGGAGTTTATACGATTTACA
>OY744603.1:59014756-59073800 GCA_963556255.1 Allolobophora icterica
GTTCCTAAAGCCGTCACTGTATATACTCACTAAATCGCGAAAATGAATAAGACCATTCCTCCTCTTCTCCTTCATTTCGATCCCTCCTCTACACTCTATCTTCCTCGCTGCTCAGTTTCCAAAGACGATCCATTGTATAACAATTAACCATACAGCCATGCGCCTGTATACCTCGCTGACCTTCAATGTATATTGTATAGACCTGGACTTGAAACGGAACCTGACCATTACTGCCTTACCGATTTTGTTTTGGACTACGCGACGGTGTAGGAGGCAAGGTGGACTCTAGGGCCTAGGAACATTTTGTACTCTAGAGTTCATGAAACCTGTATGCTCTGCAGACTATGGAGTATACAGCATCCCCAAACTCGCGAGTTGGAGGCAGGATGAACTCTGGCAGAATTTCATACTCTAGAGTCCGAGATACCTGCAGTAGGCAAGGTGGACTCTGGATTGTAATTAAATTAAATTTATTTATGTGGCTTAACTAGAGCACACCTTACCTGCCGAAGTGCTAGGCATTTCTTACTCTTTAGAGTGCATGCTACCGTCAGTTAGCGCGCACTGCAGAGTACATTGCGCCGAGGTATGATGTACTCTACAGTACGTTGTGCTTAGAGTACACGTCACCTGCCACACGGCCCACACCGGCAGGAGAATTACCTGTTTTCCAAGACTCAGGTTGTCGCGGTCGACTCCTTCGATCGCAACGACGAACCAACGAAGGAACTATTAAAAGATCTTTAATTAAAAATAAAGTCGATTAAGTGTAAAGTAAGTCAACTCGTCTATCAAATATCACAATCGTAGACAGCACACAGGTTGGCTGGTCTCGATTGAACGTCATACGATCAATGTTTCAACGTTTACAAATCTTCGTCAAAAGGCCCTTAATGTACATCAGGTCTATCTTATATAGAGTTCTCCCGGATTCCAGAACGTTCTGTGACGTCACTGTACTTTTCCCTGGAAAGTCCTACTGAACACGTATATCCTTGTTGCATGCAACGAATTAATGTTGACAGCTTGCTGCAGAATTTTCCGTGCGTTGTAAACAAGCTTGTTGACGCGTCGGTTTTCTTCCCTTGATGCATGCACCCGCGTAGACCACGACATTCCCTCCGCCCTCAGATGATGACACGTCTTCAGCACCATCCCGAACGGGTCATCACAATCAAGCCGGGCCTCCAGACTCCATCTCGACACAGCATATACAAACAAAACAAAACACATCAGTTAGTCAATTTATCTATACAATTTGCGGGCTCGATCCTTGTGTGTCGGGCCATTTCCCCCCTTCACCATCCGAGTCACAACCGAGAGAGGAAATCAGCCACCGTGTTCTGACGTCCAGGACGATATCGAAAGTCCACGTTAAACTCTTGCAATGCTAACGCCCAACGAGTCAGTTTCGCACTCTTAGGGCTTGCATCTGTGAGATAAGACAAAGGATTATGATCTGAATAAATGATTATATTTGATAAGAATATCCATGACTTGAATCGTTTAAGTGCCCAAATTACTGCGAAAGCCTCTCTCTCAATTGTAGACCAATGCATCTGTGTATCTGTAAGTTTAAGGCTAGCAAAAGCAATTGGTTTTTCTTGACCTTCTTCGGTCCACTGAAACAAGCAACACCCGACCGCGGTGGCACTTGCGTCAACACTTAAACCAAATTCCTTAGTGAAATCAATGGTATGCAACTGTGTAGCTTTACTGAGATCATCCTTTAACTTATCTAGTGCTTCTTGATGCTTTTGCTCCCAAGGCACCTTCGTAGGTATGTTATCTCGTGTCAAATCAGTTATTACCCGTGCTTTTTCAGCTAAAGCAGGTATAAAATTTCGAAAGTAACTGAAAAAACCCATAACCTTTCTAACGTCTTTCTTTGTTGTTGGAGGATGGATATCATTGATCGTAGCGATCTTACCTGGATCAGGTTCAATACAACCTGACCCTACTATATGGCCAACAAACTTTATTTTGTTTTGTGCAAAATTACATTTTCTTAAATTCAAAGTGAGTCCTGCTTCCTCAATAGTTTGCAAGAATTTCTCTAGATGTTCTAAATGGTCATTCCAATTCATTGAAACCACTGCCATATCATCGACGAATGGTTCGGTAAAACTTCGCACTGGATGTAAAACTTGGGTCATAGCACGAATAAAGGTATTGCTAGCGGACTTGAGTCCAAACGGCATTCTTGTGAACTCAAAAAGTCCTGCATCACATACGAATGCCGTAAGCCATCGATGTTCTTTCCGAACTGGAATTTGCCAATACCCCGATTTCGCGTCGAAAACACTAATAAACTTTGCCCGTCCCACCTTTTGTAAGATGTCAGCAATGTCTGGGGTCGGGTAACAATCACCTAGAGAATATTTGTTAACATGGCGATAATCAATTGCCAATCGAACGCCATTTTGACCTTTGGGTCCCTTTAAAACGCAAACTACCGGACTGGCCATTTCACTTTTCGATGGTCGAATGATGTCTAATGCCAACATTTCTTCTATCTGGCGTTGTACTTCAGGTTTAAGTAGCTCAGGTACTTTATATGCCCTTAAACGCTTAGGAGTGAAATCATGAGTTATCTTAATTTCATGTTCTAATACTGGACAATACCCAGGTTTATCCACAAATACTGCCGAGTGCCGATCCAAAACTTCAAAAAGTTGCTTCTGTTCCTCTTGCGAAAGATGCGCTATAATCAGAGGATCAATTCGCTTACTCGGGCTTATTTGTTCACGTTCTTCCTGATCTACAACCTCTACTATACCAAATTCTTCATCTTGATCAACAATTACGAAACAGCTATTGATCATCGCTTGTTCGAGTCGTTCATGGTATCGCTTGATCTTATTTGCGTGTAAATGTCTTTGTTTTCCCTCTATTTCTACTATATAAGAATATGGGGATTTAACCTTGACTACGGTAGCAGGTCCTTGCCATCGACTATAAAATTTAGAACTACCAAAATCTGGTGCTAATACTGCTACTTTATCTCCAACTTCGTATTTTCTGTCAGTACTACGCAAGTTATAATAATCTGCATACCGCTTTGTTTCTATATCACTATAGTAATCTGCATAAACTTTCGCGAATTCGAGGTTTTCCTTCAGTGATTGGAGATACTCTTCGGGTGATTTACCTAAGTTAAGAGGTACTTTTCGTTCGCCAGCCCACGATTCCTTCAACACACTAAGTGGACCCCGAGGAAGAGTTCCATAAACCATAGTGAATGGCGAAATATGAGTCGTGCCTGAAGGTTTTTCTCTAAGGCTCCACAGAACAAACGGTAACAATTGGTGCCATCCACGAGGATCAGATTGAGCAAGCTTAAAGATCATGGTTTTCAAGCTTTGGTTGCATCTTTCAACCAATCAAGCTGCCTCAGGATGTCCAGGGGTATTAAATCTGGGACTACAACCCATTCGCCGCAAGAATTCTTTCGTCAAACGACTGGTAAAGTTGGTACCACAATCAGAACTGATGATCCTTGGAATAGAAAAAGTTGTAAAAACTTGCAACAGAGCTTCACAAACTCCCTTTGCATTCAGCGATCTAAGAGGATACGCCATCGGCCAACGAGAAAATTTATCCACCAGAACCAGAGCATTATTGTACTGGGGTTTCGATTTGTTGGATTCTCCAGTCACTACCATAGGGCCAATACAATCCATATTTAGATGGTTAAAACAGAGTTCATCCGCCCTCGGAATAGGAGTGATCGGGACTCGATCTGCCACTTTAACTGGAGTTCTTAGTTGACAAATTTGACAAGACGCACAATATTCGCGAATCCTCTCATCCATTCTTGGAAACCAAAAGTTTAATTTGATCCTGGCTCTCGTTGCCTTAAAAGCCATGTGCCCAGCACATGGGGCATCGTGTGCTACTCGCAAGACAACCTCGATTCTATCTTCCGGTAAACATAATTGATTAACCTTATGTCCCATAATTTCCCCTTTGTGGTACAGGAGGTTATTATCTATAAAGAAATTATTTTTATTCTGTCTCGCTTGTTGCCAGCAAGATATAAGATTGTGACAATTCTGTTGCTCACGCAATAAAGTATCATTATTCGCTACTCCCTCATCAGACTTGAACTCTGTTGACTCAACATCAAGAAAATTATCTGAATCATCAACTAGTTGCTCCTGAGAATATTCATTCACTTCTGACGGCAAGGATTCGTTGCTGTTACTTTTCTCGATATTAACTTCTAAGTTATCTTCTTCTGCCCCTTTATTTATTTGTACACATCGATCTACGCCAGCTACCATCACTACATATTGCGAACTATCCCTTAATAGGTCCACAACATGGGGTGTCAGAATAACCCGTTCATTTAGTTCAGGGACTGCAGCGAACATGACGCACAAAGATGGCGCAATGTTCGTCGTTCCTTCCATTGAATTAGCTAATTTCATTTGTAGGTATACTACATCTGCCTTACATCCTTCTCCCTGAAAACCAATTATATTAATCCGTTTAATCACGGGTAAGTTTAGTGACTCAATTAATTTCTTATCAATACAACAAATTTCTGCTCCTGAATCAGATAATGCTGGCTGAGAAGGGAGATCTTCAATCTGTACATTGATATACGACCTCTCTTGTAATCCATCAATACTATTCTCGTATACCCTTACAGCAGTTTCCAACCCTATTGGTTTAGAATTATCCAATAAATTCCCTTGCTTTACCTGTTCAGGTATCTCATGCAACACGTTGACCTTCTCAACACATGAGTCGATCACTTCTTCAGTTGGGTTCCCAAATATACAAGTACTCACCTTTTTAGAACTTGGTTTGGTCTGGCACTCCCTTGCCATATGACCCTTCTGATGACATAGGAAACAGAGACCCTTTACCTTGGCCTCCTCCTGAGACACCCTCGCACCTATCTTGGCTTCACCCCTTAATTCCGGTTTGGGAGACTTGGGTTGAGCTGTCTGGTTATTGACTTGAACATGTGGTTGACCTCTCATCCAATTGTTATACTTCGGTGTCGGATGACTACGGCATACTAAGTCATTCCCACCATCATGCGACGCTACATAAATGTCAGCCGCATTAGCTATGTCTTCACAGCTCAACCACTCCTCTTTTTCTTGGGCCAAGATATAATCTAAACAAGCCTTCGACAAGGACTCCTTAAGCCGATCCGCAACCAATAAACTTACAAGTTTATCAAACTCATCAGTTATCTTTCTACTTTTCAAATAATACATAAGAGCCACACGCAATTTGGATGAATAGATCGTAAATGATTCGTCCGATGCTTTGTGCAACGACCAAAATCGGGCTCTAAGATTTGAAGGGCTTATCTTAAACTCCCTTAGCAAAAACTCCTTCAGGAATTTGTAGTCATGGAGCTGTGCCTCAGTAAGGCGCATGGTTAATGCCTTAGCTCTTTCACTTAAAATGGCTAGCAATAATTTTGCTCTAACATCTTCATCCACCTCATACACATTAAACAAACCATCCAAGTGATCAAAGAAACCTGGAATTTCTATAGGGTCGGAAGGAAATTTCCAAAGAATATTCTTAAGGGCATCACTATAACGCTTAGTACGACTTGCTAAAGAATCTCTAACATTTCGTTCTTCCTGCTTTTCCTTCCTCTCCCTTTCTTCTTTCTCTTTCCGTTCCTTCTTTTCTCTTTCTTCTTTCTCTTTCCTTTCCTTCTTTTCTTCCTCTCTCCTCTTTTCCTCCCTTTCTTCCTTCTCCTTCCGTTCCTCCCTTTCTCTTTCTTCCTTCTCCCTTTGTTCTTTCTTTTCTTCCTCTCTCCTCTTTTCCTCCCTTTCTTCCTTCTCCTTCCGTTCCTCCCTTTCTCTTTCTTCCTTCTCCTTCCGTTCCTCCCTTTCTCTTTCTTCCTTCTCCTTCCGTTCCTCCCTTTGTTCTTCATATTTACGGATTTCGAACTCCAGACGGCGCTTCTGCAGCTCGTAATCCACTCCTGTTGGAGATATTGGACTACCCTTAAATTCCTCTTCCTCTTTTCCAATCTCCATGGCCCATTCTTCCATTAATTGATTTCGATCCCATGACATAACATCATCTTCGTCCCTTCCTGCCTTCATAAGATACACCCTAAGGCGCTCAGACGACATTTTGCGAATATTCGCTTGCATCTCTGTTGGCAACGCTTCCATTTTTACAAACAGTCAGTCAACAACAATCAACAAAAAAAACAGACACCACGCGGCAAACCCGCCACACAAAAGGAAAATTCCACAACCCAAAGTGCAACTGTGCAGTATCCAAAGAAGTACACTCGCCAAGTACGCAAAAACTATACAAGCTCACGCAAGTCTGGCCTCGATCACAACAATGGATCAAATTTCAAAGAAATAATCAGCAGATATTGAAAGAGAAATAATGGCTGCCTCCCACTCGGCTGCAACTCCACTCTCTTTTCTCCTTCTCAGCCACGACAACACCTAGGATCTTACCCGTATGTTGACTGCTGTCTTCTGCTGTCTCAGCCGAACGACGCACTTCGTTCGTCCGACTGTCGTATGCCGATTCACCCGTCTCCCACGGTAGAAAGGCGTCTCGATCCGCTCGCTGTCTGGAACAGACCGTCTCTTGATCCTCCGGGTTGACTCCTTCCTCCGCCGGCTCGCGTCTTCTTCACCGGATCCAACACCGATGATCCCACTTCTGACACCAATAATGTCGCGGTCGACTCCTTCGATCGCAACGACGAACCAACGAAGGAACTATTAAAAGATCTTTAATTAAAAATAAAGTCGATTAAGTGTAAAGTAAGTCAACTCGTCTATCAAATATCACAATCGTAGACAGCACACAGGTTGGCTGGTCTCGATTGAACGTCATACGATCAATGTTTCAACGTTTACAAATCTTCGTCAAAAGGCCCTTAATGTACATCAGGTCTATCTTATATAGAGTTCTCCCGGATTCCAGAACGTTCTGTGACGTCACTGTACTTTTCCCTGGAAAGTCCTACTGAACACGTATATCCTTGTTGCATGCAACGAATTAATGTTGACAGCTTGCTGCAGAATTTTCCGTGCGTTGTAAACAAGCTTGTTGACGCGTCGGTTTTCTTCCCTTGATGCATGCACCCGCGTAGACCACGACACAGGTCTTTTGTGTTCTGAAGGAAAATGCGGAGAAGAAGAGGAGGATGAGGAGGAGGAAGAGGGGATGAGGAGAAAGAAGATGAAGAAGAAGACAACCGTGAGTATGGAATGCTGGCGACTTCATTTTCTTAACCTCGGAATATGAGAGCGGGTGGCCAGTCCTCTCCCTCGCCGTCTCTTCTCCCACCGACAGTGTCAGACGGTGTACTCTCGGGGATTTGATCCCTGACCTCTTGATTGACAGCCCCGCACGCTAACCACGAGACTATCTGAATGAGACAAAGTTTGTTCCCCAATGTTCAAAAGGTTCGGCGCCATTGGATTGGTCCATCATATATCGTTCACGTCTCGACACACAGCGACAACGAGGTATGCTCAAAGGTTGGTTTGTGTCCCTCTGTGTATCCGTCTTTGTCCCTCTATCTGTCCGTCTCTATCCTTCTGTCTATCCGTATGCATGTGTATCTATCTCCGTTTGTCGACTGCCGTTGTAAATTAATATTGCTGTTCGTGCGGAACGCATTCCCAGATGACAAACAAACATATACGGAAATACACATATGCCGTCTAAACCATGCATGTATACATATATACGCGTGCGTACGTCATGTATACACAAGCGCCTACGTACATGTTTACATACATGCGTCTCAACAACACGACGACCATTACGATCCGAATCGTTACTGATATGATAACAATCAGCAGAAACATCGTCGTCGTCATTATCATCATCATCAGCAGCAACAGCATAATCACCAACAGCGTCGTGTATCTTCCATTTCTCTTCCTACTCTTTCTCCTGTCATTCTCCTCCTTCTCCTCCTTCTTTCTCCTGTCCCTTTCTCCTATTCCTCTTCATCCTCCTGCCTATCCTTCTGTGCATATTGTTTCTCCTCTTTCGATGTCCCTCCTACTCCTCTTCCTGCTCCTCCTCTTCCTCCTTCCCTTCGTCCTCCTCTCCCTACACAGCAGTGACAGTCTTCCTCTACATATCTGCTTGTCTTCATCGGGGTGCGCAGTGCATGTGTCTACAGCGGCGTATACGAGGACATCATCATCATCATCATCATCATCATCATCATCATCATCATCATCATCATCATCATCGTCATCGTCGTCGTCATCGTCGTCGTCGTCGTCGTCGTCGTCGTCGTCGTCGTCGTCGTCGTCGTCGTCGTCGTCGTCGTCGTCGTCGTCGTCGTATTCATCGTTATCATCATCATCATCATCCAATGAGGTACGGCCTGCTACGCAACAATATTTATTTGTCTGTCTACAGCACTCTACACACACACACACACACACACACACACACACACACACACAGAAACACACACACGAACGCATACATTAACGCACACACACGCACACGCACATATATACGCACACGCAAACACAACCACGAACGCACGCACACAAACACGCACATACGCACATGCAAACACACGAGCACACACGCACGCACGCACACAGTGTCAAAATTGGCCAAGATGATCAAATGCAAGTGTTAGATTATTATGGTAGATGTGGTATACGATGGCCAGTCCTATCCCTCACCGTCTGATCTTCTCACAGTCAGTGTATACTCCCTCCACTGACAAACTCGTTAGGGGACGCTATAGTGGGGATCCTTGTGAAACATCTTTCCGTCCTGCAGACGGGAAGATTTGAACCCCGAACTCAGTCCGAGACGATTCATCAGTATACATCTATGACTCGCTCCACCGAATGAATAAGCGTTAAGACAAGACGAAGAAGAGGAGCCGTGTCTTAACCCCTATAGCAGGAGAGGCAGCTATGAGTTATAGGAAGTGTCAGCGACTTCATATTACTTAACCTCGGCATATACGGTCAGGTGCCCAGCCCACTTCCTCGCTGTATCATCTTCTCATCGATATTGCACGGTCAGTATACTCATTATAAGCTGAGTTGGCTAGCAGAGGAAAATCTCGAAATACATGATTTGAACCTGCGATCTTACGACTGCCAATCCAGAGTTCAAACCACTAGACTAATGCGCAGCCCTCCAGATATCCCGATAATACCCCCACCCCGCATAAGAAGCTGCTGCTATGACTTCTACGGTCAGACAGACACACACACAGACACACAGCCACACAGACTGACACACATCTATAGACAGACACATAGACAGACAGGCAGAGTCGGTGATGGATAAGAAGTGACATTACTATTAGGACATCATCAGGGCAGAGTGAGCGATGTCTGTTTCTTTGTGAATCGTCATTACATTACATTAAGAGCGTGCTACAGTAACGAGAGCATCGCAGACAATCACTCATTGTCTCCCGCATCTCGGCGTCCGGTCATCGCCATTGTATTCGACGATGTTCCCTCCATCACCCGCATCAGCAACCGAGACATATAAAGCGCCGACGGGTCGTATAAGCGATGGGCAGTAGGTCGCCCTTAAAACCGTCGATCGGAAAATTGAGACGCAGATCGTCGTCCGAGCCAAGTGGTCAACTGGTCAACTGGTCACTATCAGCCAACTAACAGACGCGACATCATTTTCAAACCCAACCCTTTGCAATCCTTCAACAGCTTCATTTCTCTAATCGGCCGGACCTGGACCGCGTTATACGTCGGGGCCATTGCGCCGGGCAAAGACGGGCTTAGCGGTCAGCGGGGCGGTCAGTGTGCGGCGATCCAGATAGAGGGATAATGACCACTGAATGACCATCACGAGAAATTGCGCCAAGATCCACAACTCCGCCACTGCTCGTACTCTGGTAGTGCCAGTCCCAAGCCGGGATAAAGGAGGAGAACGACGCTAATCATCTTTATGACACAGCGTCGTTAGACAGTAACTATAGATCCACCGACAACGACGACGACGACGACGATGATGATGATGAAGACAACAATGTCGTTGTTTGTATCGCGCATGCAGAAGAGCAATGTCCATCTGCGCCAGACATTGATGTCTGCGTCGCATCGTTAGACACGGAGTTCATGGAACATCGCCAACACTGTTTCATCGCATACTGTGAAAATAAGTATACCTTCACGTGCTTGACTGCGTGCGTGCTTGCCTGTCTGTCTGTCTGTATGTCTGTATGTCTGTCTGTCTGTCTGTATGTCTGTCTGTTTGTCTGTACATATGCAAGTATTGATCCATTGACGTATGCATGAGTGTATGCTTGGCCAACTCGTCTTTCTTTATGCTTGTCTTTGTAGTTTGTATACATACGTGTCATCCGTTAGGCTGGATGTATCTGTTTACATCCTCCTGTATCATCCTGTATTATTCTGTCTGTCTATCTGCTTATCTATCTATCTGTTTTGTCTCTCTGAGTGTCTGTCCTGACCTCTGTGTTTACGTTTATGCATCAGTTGACTTATCCAGTAGGCCATAGGTTGCTTTAAGACTTCTTCAACTGACTTATAAAACAAAGGCTGCCTTTAGACTTTTTCAACTGACTTATCCAAAATAGGCTGCTTTAAGACTTTTTCAACTGGCTTTTCCAACATAGCCTGATTTAAGACTTTTTCAACTGACTTATAAAACATAGGCTGCTTTAAGACTTCTTCAACTGGCTTTTCCAACATAGCCTGATTTAAGACTTTTTCAACTGACTTATAAAACATAGGCTGCTTTAAGACTTCTTCAACTGACTTATTAAACAAAGGCTGCCTTTAGACTTTTTCAACTGACTTATCCAACATAGGCAGCTTTAAGACTTTCAACTGACTTATCCAACAAAGGCTGCCTTTAGACTTTTCAACTAACTAATCTAACATAGGCTGACCTAAGACTTTTTCGACTGACTTATCCAACATAGGTATAAGACTTTTTCAACTGACTTCTCCAACATAGGTATAAGACTTTTTCAACTGACTTATCTAACATAGGTTGACTTAAGACTTTTTCGACTGACTTATCCAACATAGGCTTAAGACTTTTCAACTGACTTATCTAACATAGGTTGACTTAAGACTTTTTCAACTGACTTATCCAACATAGGTATAAGACTTTTTCAACTGACTTATCCAACATAGGTATAAGACTTTTTCAACTGACTTATCCAACATAGGTATAAGACTTTTTCAACTGACTTATCCAACATAGGTATAAGACTTTTTCAACTGACTTATCCAACATAGGTATAAGACTTTTTCAACTGACTTATCCAACATAGGTATAAGACTTTTTCAACTGACTTATCCAACATAGGTATAAGACTTTTTCAACTGACTTATCCAACATAGGTTGACTTAAGACTTTTTCAACTAACTTCTCCAACATAGGTATAAGACTTTTTCAACTGACTTATCCAACATAGGTATAAGACTTTTTCAACTGACTTATCCAACATAGGTATAAGACTTTTTCAACTGACTTCTCCAATGTAGGCTGCTTTAAGACTTTTTCAACTGACTTATCTAACATAGGTTGACTTAAGACTTTTTCGACTGACTTACCCAACATAGGCTTAAGACTTTTCAACTGACTTATCTAACATAGGTTGACTTAAGACTTTTTCAACTGACTTATCCAACATAGGTATAAGACTTTTTCAACTGACTTATCCAACATAGGTATAAGACTTTTTCAACTGACTTATCCAACATAGGTTGACTTAAGACTTTTTCAACTGACTTATCCAACATAGGTATAAGACTTTTTCAACTGACTTATCTAACATAGGTTGACTTAAGACTTTTTCAACTGACTTATCCAACATAGGTATAAGACTTTTTCAACTGACTTATCTAACATAGGTTGACTTAAGACTTTTTCAACTGACTTATCCAACATCGGTATAAGACTTTTTCAACTGACTTATCCAACATAGGTATAAGACTTTTTCAACTGACTTATCTAACATAGGTTGACTTAAGACTTTTTCAACTGACTTATCCAACATAGGCTATAAGACTTTTCAACTGACATCCAACATAGGTATTTTCAACATAGACTTTTTCAACTGACTTATAAAACAAAGGCCGACTTAAGACTTTTTCAACTAACTAATCTAACATAGGCTGCCTTAAGACTTATTCAACTGACTTACCAAACATAGGCTGCCTTAAGACTTTTTCAACTGACTTATCCAACATAGGCTATAAGACTTTTCAACTGACATCCAACATAGGTATTTTCAACATAGACTTTTTCAACTGACTTATAAAACAAAGGCTGACTTAAGACTTTTTCAACTAACTAATCTAACATAGGCTGCCTTAAGACTTTTTCAACTGACTTATCCAACAGAGGCTGACTGGACTTTTGCTTTATGGTGCGCCATCGTTTGATGCCTTGAGCATTTGACACCGTTGCCGTAGAAGTTGCTAATTTTCATTAATGAATGTAAAACGCACGGAAGACACGAGGGGCATATTTTGTCGCTGCAGGGTGTCTGTCAAGATTAGCTTAATTGGTCAACGATGCGAATAGTACTATGAAACTAATCTGGAATTCTGATTTGGTCGGAGAATGGGAGGAGTGACTGAGGAGGAGGTTCAGTGGCAGACGGAGGAGTAAGAGGTGTAGGGGAGGATGAATGGAGGAGGAGAAAGACGAGGAGGGGAGGCGAAGGGAGGAGGAAGAAGAAGAGAAGAAGCAGTAGGAGCAGTAGGATTAGCAGGGCAAGCAGTAGGAGGCGAAGGAAAAGAGGAGGAGCAAGAGGGGTTCCTGATGCTGTTGACGATGTTGGTGGTGGGGATTTTTTGGGCGGAATGAAGGCGGAAGGCGTCATCCCGAGCGCATCCGCCCCAAGCCATCTGTTGCGTGGACACCCGGAAGTTATTTTGCTCAGGCGGCTGGTCAGTGGTCCATCCACCCCATCCACCCATCGCATGAGGCTGAACATCAACTCCTGTTAAGCGCTCTGCAAGCTGAGATAAAAAAAAAATGAGGCGGGGGAGTGGAGCATGCATGGAAAAACAGTGATATCAAAATAATTGCCTTCGTGCTATGATGAACGTGAATAAATTATAAATTTGTGAATAAAGATAATTAACCTTAGATGCAAATAAATGATAACTGTAAATGAACAACAAATGTAAACAACTAATAAAAGTATGGATAAAACAAATAAATGTAAGAGATTAAAACTCCGCTCAATCCGCTGTTCCGTCAAACTCCCACCGCTGACTCTTCCTTTCACTCCCTTCGATTTTTCTTTCACTTTCTTGCTTCGTACCTCATACAGAAGCCGTTACAGATACACATGCATTAATATATATATATATATATATATATATATATATATATATATATATATATATATATATATATATATATATATATATATGAATTGATGAATGGATGAATGGATGACCGAATAAACGAATATTTATATTATATATACAATACTCACAAGGGCATCAGGTATAAAGAACGTGGGTAAAATCGCATCCGGTCAGCCATTTCACCCCAGGGCGATGCGAAATCGTCGAGCACCAGGGTGCACATAGAGCGACTGCTGCTAATTCACAGGGGGAGATGATTAGCCAGGGGGTCCTCATGGTCAGTCAGTCAGTTACGATTAATGATCTGAAGCGCATTACACTGACCGCTCAATAAGCAGACACCGGGCCAAAAGGACAAACCAATTACTCGACGCTTGACCGTTATGTCCACTCCGCGTGTCCAACCTGCAGTGTCCAGTCTGTGTCCAGTGCATGCGTGTCGACTCAGTTCGTGGTCAGCATATATATAAAATTAGCTGGTCATTATGGCAACAGTTACATGTCCACAGCTTTCATGAAATATTCATAGGGGCAGCCGAGTGGAAAGGGCCAATCGTTTAACAATTAACCCTGGCGCTACCTAAATTCCACTTCTCGTGTATCAGTAGCAAGGGCTGAGGTAGACAATTGTGTGCTTACACATGCGCATCATTCCCCGTCGGTTGATGCAGAACCTTTGGTCCAATCACAACCAGCATCTTCTCAACAACGAAAGAATAGCAATCGATAGAGGACGCTATGTTCGAATGGGGTAAATTACCTGTTTTTAGACCAGCCTATTTAATCCTGTATGACAATCCACGTATTAACATACCCTAGTAACCCTACTGTACCTTACCTAATCTTACCTTTTCTCAGTTAACCTCACCTCAGCTATAACCTCGCCTTACCTAAACTTTGCCCAATCCTCTGGTATACGTTTCGTTTGTTTCTTTTATTAGATGACCTTTACCTTACCTAACTCTACCTTACCTTAGACTATAACTCGCTTATAGCCTTAGTCTACCTTACCTTGACCTAACTCGCCTAACCTGAATCTACCTTACATTATCCTAACTCACCTAATCTTAATTACCTTCCCCTGCCTTACATTATCTTACGTCACCTCAACCATGAACCATGCGACATCACTTTTCGGAGTCACACCTTGCCTTGCTTTAATTTCTTTTGTTTATTACCCTAGTATCGCCTTTCCTTGTATAAGACTTACCTATCATTTTTGACCACTTGATTGGTCCTGCTGGGCGTGGCTCGAACAAAGTTTCCCGTAACCTGGATTCAAAATCCGGACTTAGGTATCTCTATACGATGTACAGATTCAATGAACCCATATGCAAGCGACCGCTAAGGGTTAATTGCAGATGTTCGCAGCCGACGCCAATAAGTGTCTAAAAGGTGAACTATACTCTTGCTATACCGTCGTCGCTGCACTAGGAGAATCAACACCCCACCCCATCGCCGTCTTTCTAAGCACTCACCGACATATTCTACCAGATAACCGACCCATAAATAACCCTACACGACCATGAATCACCCCCTCTCGAATCACCCTTCTCAATCACTTTTCCCAAATAACCCTCCTCTAAGTCATTCTTCCTAAGTCACCCAGCCGCATTAGAAACCATCTCCCAGATCGCCATTCCTAAATCAACCTTCTCAAATCACCCTCTCCAACTCACCCTCCTCAAATCACCCTGTTTCGAAACACTGCCTCCAACTCACCCACCCACTAACAAATCTCGCCGCTCTTCGTGTTTTCGCTGGCACGCAAACAAAGAACCGAAACAAGATGAACACGGTCACGTGTCGCGGTGCTGAAATCATTTATTAACGGTAGAGGTCGCCGCGTCTAGACTCCGACGCGCCACCTAGCGATAACATCTGCAATCGGTCGGAAAAACATGGCCGACCTTATACGATATTCGGATCGTTAATTGGCTGTTTGCGGGGTCGATGTTGTCATCCGTAAGTCTTTACGTATGTTCGTCGCTCCAAACCGTTACGAAAGAATATAGGAAGAAATTCGCGGGCAAACGGTGGCTTATAGGTGCCATTTTCGGTGTATTAATAGAATTTTGTTTTTAACGACTTTCACACTATTTAGACTGGCGTTGTTATGCAGGGAATTTTGTGAGTTAGTAAATGTGTATGCGGTGTGAGAGAGACAGACAGACAGAGATTGACAGAGACAGAGACAGAACGTAACAAATCTGGGATTCCTGGACTGAATTTGTTCTAAAGTTTGCTGCAGTTTTTGGGAAAGATCTTTTCCCCAGTATTCCCACAACAACCGCTAGCAAACTAACAGTCCAAATAGAACCGTCTAGAAACTGCATTTTTTTTATAACATTGATATTGAAAATTTCTGCTATTGGTGCTCACTGTAGACGTGCGAGCTGACACATCAGTGTTAGAACACACGGGGTTAATTACGAACGTATGTTGGCATCTACACGCCACCGTATACGCGTGTTAACAAAATGGGGTTTGTCACGACAGAGGGTGATACTGCGACGAACCCTGGCGACGTCTGTCTGTCCGATATTATCGCTCATTTCAATAAGCCCCTTACTTTTGAATAAGCGGAGCTTTTAAAAGCAAAGCCATCCATAGTCTAATAATCTCAGAGATACCCACAAATTATTTATTGGCCTATATTTACTAAATATTTACATGAGCGCTTCTGAATGGATCTCCCGCTAGAAGCGCTGTATAAAGGTCCGAATACAATACAATACATTACACTACACACAAACACATCAACACATACATACACAACATAAACACATGCATTTATACTTGTATATGAGCATACACACATATACATTATACATACATATACGCATATATATATATATATATAAATAGAGAGAGAGAGAGAGAGAGAGGGAGAGAGAGAGAGAGAGAGAGAGAGAGAGAGAGAGAGAGAGAGAGAGAGAGAGAGAGAGAGAGAGAGAGAGAGAGACGAAGAGCAAGAGGCAGAGATATGTAGACAGACAGACAGACAGACAGACAGACAGACAGACAGACAGACAGACATAGAGAGACAGACAGACAGAGACACATAAAGACAAAGAGAGAGTGACATTAAGATTGAGACGGACGCATTCGAGACAGAAGCAGTACGAGACAGACACAGAGACAGAGACAGCTAGAAAGACACACAGGGACAGATAAACACACAAACAGCGACACACACAGAGACTGACAATGACCTGCAGAAAATGCGCTAAAGTAACTGCACTACTAGATACGAGCGATAATACGGAGGCAGCCTTTGATCCGGTGGCGTCACGTGGTCCCCGGCAGCGCCAGAGGTGGTCCGCGGCCTTTCCGGGTCTTAGTTTAGCCTTCGTCATTGGAACTTCTGTGGACGGATGTGTTTATGTCGATGTGGCTCTGCTAACTGTTACCCTTCCACCCTCGGCAACACATCTATTTATCTTTTACGGCCGGGTCTGGCAAATGTCCGCCAACGCTGACGTATTATCGCTCAGCTGCCGTTCCGCCAGTTGCCCGCACCCCCCGGACGCGCATGTATACGCAGACAACACACTTCAAACGATCGCTAGTCGTAAGAGGGCGCCTGTGTTGCGTCGAGACCCGGATGGAGGCGAGGAACGGACGAAAGGAATGAGGGAAGGAAGGAATGAAGGAAGGAAGGAACGAAGGAATGAGCGAAGGAAAGGACTGCGGCACCGACTGACTCGATTGTATCAAAGGCCTTGGATGTGTGAACAAAACGATGTCGATACAGATGGGTCTAATAGACTGAGGAAACTGGATGTATGGATGGATGAAAGGAGGATGGATGGATGGACGAATGGATGCATGGATGGATGAAGAGGGATGGATGGATGGTTGGATTAACGAACGGATCGATGCATGGATCATGGAAGGATGAATTAATATACGTAATGGACTAATAGATGTGTGTATGTATGTATGTATGTATGTATGTATGTATGTATGTATGTATGTATGTATGTATGTATGTATGTATGTATGTATGTTTGTTTGTATGTATGGATGTATGTATGTATGTGTGTATGTATGTATGTATGTATGTATGTATGTATGTATGTATGTATGTATGTATGTATGTATGTATGTATGTATGTATGTATGTATGTATGTATGTATGTATGTATGTTTGTATATATGTATGTATGTATGTATGTATGTATGTGTGTATGTATGTATGTATGTATGTATGTATGTATGTATGTATGTATGTATGTATGTATGTATGTAAGTATGTATGCATATATGGTGGATGGTGGATGTGTATAGTTGGATTGGTGGGTTGGTGGATAGATGGATGGATGGATGGATGGATGGATGGATGGATGGATGGATGGATGGATGGATGGATGGATGGATGGATGGATGGATGGATGGATGGATGGATGGGTGGGTTGATGGGTACATTGGGTAGAAGGATGGACGGACGCATGTATGCGTGTAGGTACGTGTGTATTCAAAGGTTGAGGGACAGACGAGCGAAGGGACTAGGTTGGCGGGGGAGGGACAGGGAACAGACAGTGGGTTAAGTATTTATGTATGCTGTGCTGGGATACTCGTGCTGATGGTAAACACAGATCCCATCGTCGCATTTACATCGCATTCTTATCGTTAATCTCTCTTCGCCTTCGATCGAAGATCCTCCACTCCGTTCACGACCCGTCGAAGGAGCGTCTTCGTTGGCGGCTGTTGGTCATCTATCACGCCGTCTGACGCTATCTGTCGCATTTGGACCCTTGAGGCGGCAAGGGGCTAATCATTCCGCTCAGCTGTCGCTCGCTACCACCCTCGCCATCGAACCCCTTCTTTCCCAACCTGCTGGCAAATCGACGTTGATTAAAACACTGATGATTAAGTCAGGTGTTTGGAGGTTTCAAGCGGCAGGAGTCCTAATCGCTCGCCTGTCAATCAATGTCAGGCCGCGCGGTATTGGGGCGTGGCAGCTCGGTGCGCTTAATGAGCGCGAGTTGGGATTAGGTTAATTAATTAATTGCCTGGTGTCTGGCATCAGTTACCTCGGAGATATTATTAGGAAAATGTTATTCTTGGCTTCCTCTTTCGTCATCTCTTCCTTGTTCTTGCACACGTCGACGGGTTTCGCTTTGGCGCGGAGGGGGGATAGTTCGACTGTGGGTATCTATGTCAAAGGATTGGGAGAGTAAGGGTGCTTACAATCACAGTTGAGTATACTATGGGTTGATTGAGTCCATGCCTGGTTGTCTGCCCGCCCGTTGACCGACTGACAAACTGACAAACTGACCAACAATACTTTCTGTATTTCACCTTTTCTCTTTCTTTTTGTCTGTCCAATTGTTTCATCCGTCTGTCTGCCTTCTGTGCCTGTCGATCTGCCTCACTGTCTGCTTGTCTTCCTGTCTTTCTGCCTGTCTCTGTCTGTTTACCTGTATCCTTGCCTGGCTGTCTGTCTGTGTATGCCAAATGCTAATGCGCCTCTCAATAATTGCCGAACTGCGCACATACGTAGCATAACAAACGATTACAAGTGATTTCAACATGCAATCGGCCACCTAGCGGCTGTTGATCAATTGCTGTTAGGAACAACAGAGTATAGATCACCGGCAAATCGCATCCAAATGCGATTATAGCTCTTCGCTTCCTTCGGTCTCCTTCGAAGGCGTGAATCAAACCCATACAGCTGCCACTTCTCTCGCCCACCACTCGCTAAGGATCGCGTAGACAGTTAATCCGTTTCGCTTATCTAATCCGTTGCATCGATAATCTCATAATCCGTTCGGTTAATTTCATTTCAAAGCAATCGTCTGCTTTCGTCCGATGGAAGCCGAACCGTGCAGAACACTGGAACACGTGTCCTAGCAACCGTAATCTCATCTAATCGTTTCTAATCGCTCCGCCTAGCAACCGTTGTTGAGTCGAACCCTATCTGAATTACATGTACGTACGTGATTACGATTAACTAATCTAGTCTGTAAAGTAACGTAGTGAGATGCAATGTAGTGAGATGTAATGTCATGGCATTGCGTTGCACTTTATTGTAATGTAATGTAATGTAGAACCATCGACCAATAAATCACACGGCAACTATGTGATCATAACGGCGCTACAAAAATGTCATGACACAGACATACGTAGAGATACGAAACAACTTCTACAGTGCTGTAAAATTGACAGCTGTGAACGGAGACTGGATTAACAGTGGAGAAGGACATTCACAGTGCATTGCTATTTTGGTCTCGTTAATAACGGATTCTGTATGTGAGCGAAAGAAAACACCAATTACTCGTCACCAGTGTACACGCACACGCCGACACACCTCCTCATCAATTGACGCCGTTCGGCTGCGTCAAATCGGACGGCGTGTTTGGACTCGGTGCCACGAGTCTTGGGGCTGGAAAGGGCGGGGTATGGGGCGTTTGGACGGAAGAAGGGAGGGAGACAGCGGCGCAGAGGAATGACAGAAGAGAGAGAGACAGAGAGACAGAGAGAGACAGAGACATAGAGGGACAGAGGCAGAGAGAGACAATGACAGAGAGAAAGTGAGAGACAGAGAGAGAGAGACAGAGAGATGGGCAAACTGACAAAAAAAGACAGAAAGCGATAGACAGCAGAGAAAGGCTCACAGAGAGGCAGACAGAAACACAGAAAGAGGGAGAGACAGAGAGAAAGTGAAAGAGAGAGAGCGAGACAGGGAGACAGAGACAGAGAAAGACAGAGAGAGACAGAGACAGAGAGAGAGACAGAGAGAGACAGAGAAAATTGAGAGAGAGAGACAGAGAGACGGAGAGAAAGAGATATTAAGACTGGCTGGCCGACTGACTGATCGACTGACCGACCAACCGACTGACTGACCGACTGACAAAGAGTAGAGAGACAGATGCGCACAGCGGATGTACGGTGGGTGGGTGGGTGGGTACCGGTGTGTTGGGTAGGTGGGTGGGAGTGATGTGGTGGGGGGAGGCTGAGCTTGTGTCTGGTCGTTCTGTTGTTCCTCGCAAGTGTCGATTATTTCGGCGACGTTTGATGTGCCATTGTTGTTGTTTTTCCGTGGCTTTACTCTGATTCCTGTTCGTGTCTAGCTCGCTGTTTCTGATTTCCCGCGGGTACCTGTCTGTTTTGTTCGACAACTGGCCAAGACAAATCAACCATATATATTTCATATATACGCGTCCGTCTGCAAATGCGCGCGCCGAATACAAGTATCTGCTGAATGCAGACACTAATGTCGCTCGGTTTTCCCAGTTAGACTTGCTCTGAATTTCCACATGAAGCGCTACCTACTTACCTTGCATAATCTTACCACAGCTATAAACGTTTGCATGCATGTTCGTTAATGTTTACCTGGCACTGCACTGTTTATAGGTCTTTGCACATGATTTGAATTTTTTTTAAAATTATTATGAAGTTCTTTGGTACGCTGGGTTGAATTAGCCGCCTGTAATCCGTTTATGTGAAAGGATAATCGAAGCTGTGGCGGGACATTTGACCATTTGGATTGCCCTTTTGACGCCAACAGTTGGACTATAATTATAGGTGTAAATGCCATAATTGATTTGCTTCGTCGTGATTCAATAATTGGTTTCAATCGATGGCAGAAACTGCATTTTCTGTGAGCAGGTCAACCTCAATGGTATATGAAATCATATGGGATATCTTTAACACCAATACTTATTTTACTTTACCTTGTCCTTTCTTATCTTACCTTGTCCTTTCTTATCTTACCTTGTTCTATCTTACTTTACCTTGTCCTATCTTACCCTACCATGTCCTATCTTACCTTACGTTGTCGTACCTTATCTTAACTTGTTCTCTCTTACCTGACCTTGTCCTATCTTACCTTGTTGTATCTTGCCTTTCCCTGTCCTATCTTACCTTACCTTGTCCTATCTTATCTTACCTTGTCCTATCTTACCTTAAGTCGTCTTCTTTTGTATGTATTTGTGTATCTAAACCCGTTACAAAAGCGCTGCCAAAATATACTTACCTTGTTTCACATAATCATACCTCACCTCGAATTACCTTAGCTTAGGGTAATCTACCCATATATTACCGTATACCTTTGCGCTCGTGAAAATGCTGGTGCCCAAAGCTTAGCTTATAATAGCGCTTAAAAAATTCCGAGATTACGATTACAATTACTTTACTTTATACTTATCTTCTGCAATCTTACCTTGTGTTACCGTATACTTACCTTAGATAATCTTACTTCGTGTTACCGTATGCATACCTTTAGATTGTCTTACATCGTGTTACCTTATGCCTGACCTAAAATAATTAATCTTACCTTGCGTGACCGTATACTTACCTTGTGCAATTTGTCTTACAGTTAGCCTTTCCTTGGATGATCTTACCTTGAGTAACCGTCTATATACTTACCTTATACTCCAGGCCTTGTTTACACACCATTCTGGCCACACTATAATGTGTGCTTCTAGGCAGCCATGACTCTGGAGCATATACTAGATACGTCTGCGTTTCGTGTGCGTCTGTGAATGATATCTGTGTGTATACAGATACTGATGACGACGACGATGGCTCAGTGTGTTCGTTCGTTCGTACGTGTGTCGGTCGGTCGGTCGGTGTGTGTAGAAATAGTTGTCGTTTAGGTAAGCACGGCGTCCGATCATACAACAACACGTTGCTCGCCAGCCTCCTCCTCCGCCTCTTCCTCCTCTTCCTACTCCCTTTCCTATTCCTCTTCCACCCTTTCTTCCTTCTCTTCTTCCTCCTCTTCATTCTCCTCTTCTTCATCCTCCTCTTCCTTCTACCGTTCCTCCTCTTCTTCCAGCTCTTCCTCCTTCTTTTTCTTCTCCTCCTCCTCCTCGTCTTCCTCCTTCTCTACCTCCTCCTCTTCATCCTCCACCTCCAAACCTCCTTCTCCTCTGCTTCTCCTCTCCATCCTCTTCTTCCCCTTAACCAACGCCTTCTCGTCCTCCGTTTTCTCTGCTCCTCTACCCTCGACTCCTTTATTTTATATTTCATCCTCCTCCGACGTCTCCTCCTCCTTTGCTTCTCTTCTTCTTTCCCTCTGTCCATTCTGCCTCTACTTCCTCCACTTTCTCCTCCTCCTACCCGTCCTCCTCTGCCTTCGACTCCTTTATCTTCTATTTCATCCTCTTCCTAAGTCACCTCCTCCTTTGCTTCTCTTCTTCTTTCCCTCTGTCCATTCTGCCTCTCCTTCCTCCATTTTCTCCTCCTCCCACCCGTCCTCCTCTGCCTTCGACTCCTTTACCGTCATCCTTCTCTTCTTCTTCCTCCTATTCCTCCTTCCTCTTCCGCTTTCCTTCTCCTTACCTTTCTGCTCGCCATCACTGTCTTCTTCTTCTTCCTCCTCCTACTCCTTCTGCTCCCCTCACACCACTCAAACCCTGACCTCCAAAGTCCTTCTGACTCGACTGTTTACCCGAATACATGGAATAGAAGGACATCTGGGCCAACTCATCCTGCAATTCCTGGAGTCGACCTCGGGTATCTGGCGAACACCAATGTAAGTTGGAAGGCTGAGGATGACGACGATAGGTAGTTAATAAAGTGATGATGATGATGAAGATGAAGATGAAGATGAAGATGAAGATGACGATGACGATGATGATGATGATGATGATGATGATGATGATGATGATGATGATGATGATGATGATGATGATGATGATGATGAAGATGATGATGATGATGATGATGATGAAGATGATGATGATGATGATGATGATGATGATGATGATGATGATGATGATGATGGAAATGATAACAACGACAATTACGTTGATGATTATGACAACTTTATTATTCATCAGATTAATGGTAACACCTATGCAATAATAATCATCGTCGTCGTCATCATCATCATCGTCGTTGTCTTCATCAGTTACATCAGCCACTTTAGGTAATTAAAATGCCGCTATAGATCGTCATATTTCCAGTGTTGTGACTTTCTCAAACGCCAGTAAACTTAACGACCCCTTCGTATGCCGAAGATAATGACATCTTCATGATGACAACTTGGCACAAGGAAAGTAACAAACAGTTCCCAATAGAAGAACCACAGTCTTAAATTATAGCCACCGACCTCCATATTATGAAATGCGCCTCAAGATTCTAGACCCTTTGATGTTGATTCTACCGATTTTAGCTAATACCTGGCGAATCATTTTAGCGATCAGATAAACCCCAAAGACGGATCGTTTCAAGTCATTATACTCAGAGATGGAACTAACGCAAGCTATTGTCACCCCTTTGAGGGGTTTACTCGGAATTGCCCTTCTTATCTTTGCTTTTGGTTTGCCTCTTGGGCGCCACCCGTCTGATCTTTAACCGCCAGCGCTGTTGACAGGTGCCCGCTCGTGCGCGCCACTGCAGATCAGTGGAGGCGCCAAGGTGTTGAGTCGAATTAAGCCAATCAACAGGTAGATCATGTCTTCTAAACTGGTGAAGTCGCAGATGAAGCGTGTCGGGGAATTTTTACGCTTCATGTGTTCCATGCAATACTGGGTGACTGCGGAATGACAAATAGAAATACCATCATCTATTCACATCGTGTCCAAGGTGGTCTATATATGTATATATATATATATATATATATATCATATATACTGTATATTATATATTGTATACATTGAATAAAGTAGGCCTACTGGCGATATATATATATATATATATATATATATATATATATATATATTATAAGTCATAAACATTATGAATCGCTCTAATCTACATATCAGTATACATATACGTAACATTACATGCATTGCTAAGTAGCTGTGGGTGTGATTAGAAGGGAGCATGCTATTATAACCTGTGCGTTTGGATGGATCTGATTTTCAATGGCGTTTACAAGTGGTATGCTGTCTCCGTTTGTTCGGTGTGTTTGGGGTTCGAATCCCGTTACGCTAATACATAAAAGGCGCTATCATTTACACTTCGACTGTTAGATCTGTTGTTAAATGTTAGTGCTTATAAGTAATCGCTCGGGGTGTAGTTGCCCAACTCGTCGATTCGTTCGTTTGTGCATGAAAGGCTATATAGAGATCAATGACCATGTTACCCAATGAAACGAAACGAATAAGTGCCTTAATGGAAACTAGGCCTTAACCTGTTATTACGATAAGCACGATCGTTATAACGCAAACCTTGATTACTGGTCTTGTATTCTGTATGCAGTGGAAAGTCTAATCGTAATCGCAATCGTCAATTCCAAATTTCTAAAGCGTTGTTGAAAGCTAAGCGCAGGGCACCAGCTTATTCACGAGCGCTGTTTGTATCAGAGGGGTAATCCAGAGAGCGATGTCCAGTGAAGATCTGAGTCCTGTTGCCAGAGAGAAAGACCAGAGGGAGGAGGAGACAGAGCAGATGTTTAATCTATTAAGGCAATCAGTTGCAGTGAATGAACGAAAGAATTAATGAACCAAAGAATGAACGAAGAATTAAGTAAACACGAAAACAAGTAAACAAGCCAAGAGGAAATATCTAAGTAAACGTCAAGAAACTATATAATCACAGAGTTTATATCTCTGTGAAAAGAAGTGTTTTCAACAAATAAGAAACTAAAAAGATGGAAATCAGAGAACACATTAAACGATTACCAGCTGAGAACACTTTGTGCAACAACCCAAGGAAATTCATTAGTATTGTTGTTGTTGTTGTTGTTGTTGTTGTTGTTGTTGTTGTTGTTGTTGTTGTTGTTGTTGTTGTTGTTGTTGTTGTTGTTGTTGTTGTCATTATTACGCATTTGTCTCTTAAGCTCACTAATGATGGTGAGCAATTATTGTGAGTGAAGGACTTGTTCAAGGTATACACAGTAGGCCTAACCGTCTCAAATGAGGCTCGAACCCGTATGCTCTCCGCGCTTTAATCAACCGGCTACCGAATCCCACAGTCGTGAATTCGCGAGATGAGGGCCAATGGAGGGGTAAGTGAGGGGTGGAGTTGAAGAGGGGGTTAATTTTCTTCATCAAATGACTTTCGATCTTATCGTCACCGACAGAAGTTCAGATCCTTCGCTCCGCGTAGAGTTATTTACCCGGAAAACATACCCACCTACGGCGATCAAAGACCCGAACCCTGCTGTTCTCGATAGAATCAGTTATATGCCCATCTGGTGTGACCCCTATAGGGTGTAAGGGACATCAGGACATCACTACTTGCCCCGTGCCTTCACCCTACATGTGACGACAACCCCATCTGTTTGTTAAGAATAGGGAACGCCCTCTAATGGCTTCGGGTAGTCCTATAGCTAAGTGGTTTGAGATCCTACCAAAGATTAGAGCGTCTGCTGTAGGTCTCACCTTTCGTGATTTCATTCACCCCGCCCCAGGGCGTCGACTGAGTACCCCAGGTACGCTGAAAGCACCCTAATGGTCTTTTCAATGCGACTTGCGTCTATACGATCGTTTGCTGATCAACAGACGATACTGATCGATAATGATCGATACCAAACATGGCGCTATAGAATTTATGAATTTCTTAGGCGACGGCGTCTGTTCTACATTTACATAGCGCATTTCTAATTTGATGGGTAACTATGATTAGTATTTTATCATTGAAACATAGAAAATTGCAGGCACATACATACCTTTATAGCACTTTAGTCCTGTCCTTTACGAGGTCTTGAAAGTCCATTATGAGATCTTGAAAGTCCTTTATGAGGTCTTGAAAGTCCCTTATGAGGTCTTGAAAGTCCCTTATGAGGTCTTGAAAGTCTTTTATGAGGTCCTGAAAGACCTTTATGAGGTCTCGAAAGTCCATTATGAGATCTTGAAAGTCCTTTATGAGGTCTTGAAAGTCTTTTATGAGGTCCTGAAAGACCTTTATGAGGTCTCGAAAGTCCATTATGAGATCTTGAAAGTCCTTTATGATGTCTTGAAAGTCCCTTATGAGGTCTTGAAAGTCCTTTATGAGGTCCTGAAAGTCTTTTATGATGTCCTGAAAGACCTTAATGAGGTCTTGAAAGTCATTAATGAGGTATTTAAAGTCTTTTATGGGATCCTGAAAGTCATTTATGAGGTCTTAAAAGTCTTTTATGGGGTCCTGAAAGTCCTAAATGAGGTCTTGAAAGTCCTTTATGAGATCTTGAAAGTCCTTTATGAGGTCTTGAAAGTCCTTTATGAGGTCTTGAAAATCCTTTATGGGGTCTTGAAAGTCTTTTATGAGGTCCTGAAAGACCTTTATAAGGTCTTGAAAGTCCATTATGAGGTCTTGAAAGTCTTTGATGGGGTCCTGAAAGACCTTTATGAGGTCTTGAAAGTCCATTATGAGATCTTGAAAGTCATTTATGAGGTCTTGAAAGTCCCTTATAAGGACTTGAAAGTCCTTTATGAGGTCTTGAAAGTCTTTTATGAGGTCCTGAAAGACCTTTATGAGATCTTGAAAGTCCTTTATGAGCTCTTGAAAGTCCCTTATGAGGTCTTGAAAGTCTTTTATGGGGTCCTGAAAGTCTTTTGTGAGGTCCTGAAAGTCCTAAATGAGGTCTTGAAAGTCCTTTATGAGGTCTTGAAATTCTTATATGAGGTCTTGAAATTCCTTATGAGGCCACGAAAGTCCTTGAGGTCTTGACCTTGTCCTTGAGGTCCTTTATGAGGTCTTGAAATTCTTTATTAGGCCATGAAAGTCCTTGAGGTCTTGACAGTCCTTTATGAGGTCTTAAAAGTCCTTTATGATCTCTTGAAAGTCCTTTATGAGGTCTTGAAAGTCTTGGAAGTTTTTTAAAAGGTCTTGGAAGTCTTTTATGAGGTCTTGAAAGTTCTTTATGGTCTTGAAACTCCTTTACGATATCTAGTTGAAAAGTCCTTCATGATGTCTTAAACGTCCTTTACAAAGTCCTTTACGAGATCATGAACGTCTTTAATGATGTCTTGAAAGTCCTTTATGAGGTCTTGAAAGTCCTTTATGAAGTCTTGAAAGTTTTTTATGAGGTCTTGAAAGTGTTTTATGAGGTTTTGAGAGTCCTTGATGAGGTCTTGAAAGTCCTTAATGAGGTCTTGAAAGTCCTTAATGAGGTCTTGAAAGTCTTCTTTGAGGTCTTGAAAGTCCTTTATGGGATCTTGAAAGTCCTTTATGAGGTCTCAAAAGTCCTTTATGAAGTCTTGAAAGTCCTTAATGAGGTCTTGAAAGTCCTTTATGAGGTCCTGAAAGTCCTTTATGAGGTCTTGAAAGTCCTTTGTTTCGCAAAAGCCTATATTATAACGAACATGAGAGAATGTTCGCGGAATGCACACACAGATATTTTTATGTTTTCTTTTCCGAAGTGCATAATTATGATTCCTCGGAATTAAAAACAGCTCCATAGAATTGTTGCATGTTAGAGTTGACTAAGAGCACGATTAAGACATGGACAGATTAGGTCATTTAAGACTGCATGCCGGGCGAAGTGACCAGGACCAAAGCTGCAAGATAGGCCATGCGATCCATTCGACTCCACGAGTGATCCGCAAGGGCAATTGTGAGTTTCGCAAACACTTGTTCCTATGCGAAGACCAACAGCCTCTCCATCCAGTCTTAGGCCACAGGTGGTTATATATGTAATGAGAATAGCCAGTCACCTGCAGCATGCATGTGGTGCATTGATGTCTTTGAAGAGCGCCTGTTGGTAGGCATCGGTGAGAGAGGCTTTGAGACCAGAAGCAATCTGTTGAATAAGTGGTTCATCCCAGTGTGATAAGACTCTGCAGGTCTGTGTCTGCTGTTTTACTCTCCTCGCTCCAACGCTGCTGCTGCATAGCCTCAAATTGTGCGTCGTCATTGTTTTGCACCAGAAGCAACCTGGGAGGATTGGAAACCGCGGGTGATAAGAAGGCAGGAAGCGCTATCGAGGACATCCATCATATATGTCCTGCAGTCCACCAGCTTTGCCTGGAGGGAAGCCTGGATCCATTGACTGTCAGATAAGAAGACACTGACAACGTGAGAAAGGCCATGTATACGCAAGAGAGAATCATCTATAGTTTGTCAGGTAAGGATGGTCAAGCCATGGACAGCATCGTATACATACGGTGTATGACAGCCTTGGAGAACTTCATTATCATCATCATAATCCATCATTATCATCATCATCATCATCACCACCATCATCATCCTCATCGTCGTCGTCATCATTATCATCATTATCAGCATTATTAAGCTGGGCGTTCCTCAAAATATTTAATCGATGTAATTCACCGGCCTCTTTCTGTCTCCTCGCATCGTCCACTTCGCTCCTCGAACAGATTTGGTCTTTCTAGTTCCTCATACTAGAGCAGCTATGGCGCAGTCCCGATCTTTTGTCTCAATTGGTTCCTCTCTCTGGAATACACTGTCCCCTTCTACTCGCTCTCAAATTTTAATAGGTAACCCCTTGTCTTCCTTTGCTTTCCTCAAGACTTATTTGTTTTCTCTTGGCAATGCGCCTTGGGAGCGCCTCTGAACGGTTCAGTCTACTAGAGGCGCTTTATAAATGTTTAAATACAGTACAATACAATTATTATCATCATAATCATAATCATCATCATCATCATCATCATCATCATCATCATCATCATCATCATCATCATCATCATCATCATCATCATCATCATCATCATCATCATCATCATCATCATCATCATCATCATCATCATCATCATCATCATCATCATCATCATCATCATCATCATCATCATCATCATCATCATCATCATCATCATCATCATCATCATCATCATCATCATCATCATCATCATCATCATCATCATCATCATCATCATCATCATCATCATCATCATCATCATCATCATCATCATCATCATCATCATCATCATCATCATCATCATCATCATCATCATCATCATCATCATCATCATCATCATCATCATCATCATTACTGTTATAATTTTTTAGTTATTACTGATGTTGTTGTTGTCGTTATTATTATTATCTTTATTATTATTATTATTGTTTTAGCATTATCATTACCATTATCATTACTACTACTATAATTATCATGACCATTACTTTTGGCATTGTTATAATCATCATTCTTATTACAGATATCATATATCTTTTACATATCTATTATTGACGTCGTAATATCTGTGTAAATACTTGGTCATGAGTGACTGGAACAAGGGCTCCATTGTGTTCAAAGGGAGGACCGCACAATGGTCGTATATATCTACCGATGTATATACATGCCTATCTGGATGTATATAAGTATATGCTCGAGTGATTGTGCCGACGGTCTGCTGTGTGGGGCGAGAGATCATTGTAGGATCAGACAAACTTCGTTTCTTCTCGTCGCCGTAACACAGGCAGCAGCGGTTCATCAAAGTCTCATTTATCTGTTCCGGCGGCCACTCGCCGTATCTGTCTCCACTTAAGTGATTCGGGTAATTAATAATCGTCTCTACGTCCGCATTGAAATCGGCAAAGCGCTTCTTGTTGGACTTCTCTTCAATGGTACTGAACGGAATGCCATAACGCGGCACAAACAATGACGATCTGTTTGGACATTTCAACGATGTAGACGTCTTGATGGGACGTATAGAAAAAGAGAAGGAGAAGGAGGAGGAGGAGGAGGAGAAGAAAGAGAAGGAGAAGGAGAAGGAGGAGAAGGAGAAGGAGAAGGAGAAGGAGAAGGAGAAGGAGAAGGAGAAGGAGAAGGAGAAGGAGGAGAAGGAGAAGGAGAAGGAGAAGGAGAAGGAGAAGGAGAAGGAGAAGGAGAAGGAGAAGGAGAAGGAGAAGGAGAAGGAGAAGGAGAAGAACATGAACAAGAACAAGAACAAGAACGAGAACGAGAAGAACAAGAACAAGAACGAGAAGAACAAGAAGTAGAGCAATCCCTGAAGCTAGATCCGAGAGGCAGCCATGAGTATACGAGGTGTGAGCGACTTCAACGCGACGTAATCCCCAAAAAAGTGTCTCGATGGGAAGCTGTAGAATTTGGTATCGGCTTCAGCAGGGAAGCAAGCGACAAGACCTGCGATGCACTGCATGCCATCTGTATGTGAACTGAGGCATTTCAGGAGTTCAGGACCTCGCGGTTCGTCTGTATACTGCCAACTCAAGATGGGATATGAATGCATCGCCAGTTGTATTTGCTATCTATAGCTTATACTGTCGGCAAAAAGAACATTTCACAGTATCCCACTGCAGGGGCTCAGTAATAAAAAACGATAATGTGCATGTCCATGGCATGCGTATAGATTAGCTCAGTCTCGAATAAACATTGCGAGTCTGCATATATGCGCGGAATCCGTGCAACGACCCTGCATTGAGAAGGTATACACATGCATTCTCCAACATGCACTTGCAATGGCTCGAGCCTCAGATTCGTGTTTACTTATCTCGCGCGCGTCACTGTGCAATAAAAACAAATGAATAAATAAACAAACAAACACATAAATAAACAAACAAATAAATATGGATGGTGAAATTAGTTTTCAACTTTTTACCGACATTAACCTTGAGTTTCATGTGTGTCGAAGTTCACGGATATGCAGTGATCGTGTGGAGAAGCTGTTCTGAGCAGTCCATAGAAGAGGGCAGTTGTGTTAAGCTCAAACGGGAAACGTTTATCCTTTTGTGTGTGTGCTGTATATATATATATAGCAGTTCATAATGTGATCGACGTCATATATGCGCATATGCGGGTGACAATGTCTCGAACGGACCACGCATGGCCGATTTCTTGCGGGTGTCTGAATTGCCTCAAATGGACAGTTGCGACTGCAGGGTATTCCTCACATTATGTTGGTCTTTCGTAGAATGACCGTCCCTAAGTGGTCTGCAACCCTAAAAGGGCGCCGAGAGTCTTATCGATCGTTGCTGGAACGCAACCCTAACCTGGGGCGCCAAGTTTCTGCCCGATGCAGGGTTAAAAGCCCCTATACAGAGATTCAACCTGGCTCCGATCTATGTAGATGTCCGCTTCTGATAGATCTGATCATGCGAATACCATTTATCGACGACTTTTGCACGATGTACTATGCATATTCTGTAGCACGCACGCACGCACGCACGCACGCACGCACGCACGCACACACACACACACACACACACACACACACACACACACACACACACACACACACACACACACACACACAAACACACACACACGCATACACGCATACTCACATACACCTATGCACACACGAACACACACACACACACACACACACACACGTACATACGTACACTATAGGTCGTCCTACAATAGACACATGCATTCCAACTGTTCACTCCACGCGTCATCACTTGGCGACATCTTCCGTAGCTGATATGACTCGAGGCAGTTGGTCTTCTTTTGTTGAAAAGGAAACCTGACAATGCATATAGCACAGACATATATCGCTACTCAACGCACAATCTCTCTCAGACTGATATACAGTTTTACGATATACGTTTATTAATTGTTTGGCCAACAATTGAATTACGACGCTGAATATTCAGTCATGGAACTCAACCACTGGCGTTTTCTGGTGGTGCCAGTCCAGAGTAGGAGGGGGATGACGCTGTTTAACAGCAGAACTACTTAACTTATTTTGTATAGTCTTTAGGATTCGGAATCTTTATTGTAGTTGGATTCCATTAAACGAGTGACGCCTGGAAGACAATACGCTCTAATATGCAATACAGAAATATACCATACCATTGATTCCAAACCAGACTAGACCATGTCATTATATATCATGCCACACCAGACTATAGATATCATACCATACTATACGACGTATGTATACCGTGTAGTGCCATGCATTACTATAGTATCAAATTAAACGTACCAGGCCGTACCACAATAGGCACCGTATACCTTGCCTTACCCTGCCATGGCATGCACACTCGTCCAAAAAGATCCTGAATCGCATACCATCAATGAAACCAAACACTGCATGCATCTCGCCTTGATGCCCCCGGAGGACCGTCCAAACAACGACCGAGCGACGGGTCGACCAGGAGTCTGCGGCCGGTCAGTGTCCCGATGCCAGCAAAAGAACTGGCGTCGTCCACCCCTCGTCGGCCGTCCCATCGTCGTCCGTCCGTCCGTCCACTGCAGCAGCATGGTCTCTGATGTGTACGAACGGACGCTGTGGTGTCGGTCGTCGCTCCAGTTCAACGGGTTCTTGCGTCGCTCGACGCCGTGTTGACAGTACGTAAACCTATCAGCCGTTATTTGCCAACTTAAAAGCATTGTAAACAGCCTTCTTTGGTTGGCGGACGCGCCGAAACAGCCGAAACAGCCGAAACTGCCGAAAACGCCGAAACAGTCGTCACCGACCCGTGTTTTCGTTCATTCCGACTCTATCTACCAGCGATTGTTTTCCCGACTCTAATGAAACGCCAGCCATTAGCCGGACCCTTTCACGGCGCCGATTCACATGCCGCCATTTAATTTCCGGTCTCTATCCGGTCGCCGCGATTCGGCCCGTTTCCGGTAGAGGCGGTACGCCGTTCCCTATCAAGCGGGCGCGGTCCTATCTTCTTCCCCGTCCGGGCACTTTCCCGCCGGACCGGCCAGTGCGCGTATTAGACGATGTCACTAAACAGATTCCAGGGAAATTGAAAGTCGGGGCGAACGCGCGGAAATCTTGCTGCATCGTCGCGAGGGCTTTATAGAGAACACGAGAACGACATGACGGGGTGACAGGGCGCGTCATGCATGTCATGCGTCCTGCTGTGTAAACATGACAGGAAGAACGCCGGCGTGATGACGCTGGACGCGCATGCGCACCGATGAATTACTTGGTCGTTTTCCGTTGACGCGCATGACTGCACAAATGACACCGGTGATATTATGACGGAACTGCTGTCTTCAGTACTTCCCGTGGCTCTATATAAATCTGGGTGATTGTACTTCACAATTTGCTGTAATTGGATAAATTATCACGTGGTCATCATCGCCGTCATCATCAATATTTTCAAAATTGTCATCATTATTATTACGCATTTATTAAGCGCAACCAGTCTGCCTAATGACCAAGCATAAACCGTTGACGCCGAACAATCGTGAGTGAAGGACTTGCTCAGGATCCCTACACAGCAACCGTCTCAGAGAAGACTCGAACGCGTATATATAGGCCTACTCTCGGTGAGCGCTCTAACCACCCGGCCACACCGTGTTCCACTGTCATCCTTGTCATCTCTGACATCCTCGCTAACATCATCATAGCCGTCGTCGTCGTCATCATAATCATTTATCTGACTGACTGACTGACTGACTGACTGACTTTCTCGCTCGCTCACTCACCCACACTCACTCACTCACTCACCCACTCACTCATTCACTCACTCGTCTCAACTGGCACGTCTTAGGACCAGAGATATACAAACACGTGGGCGGTCGTTATCTCGATAAGATCACCGAATACAGCGCGTGCGCACATATCATGTATATATACATATATGCGTACACACATATATAAGCAATTTGTACGATATGTGTGTATATATATATATAAGCTATAGTGTGTATATATATATATATATGTGTGTGTGTGTGCATGCGGTCTGTGTATGTGTATGTGATTGTGTGTATGTATGCTCATATGTATAAGCATTTGAATATGTATGTGTGTATATCTGTATATACGTGTGTATATGTTGATATGTGTGCGTGCGTGTATAAGTGTGTATCCATTTATAATCGTCGTGTGAGGCAGGGCTATTTATTCAGCCCTTGAGTCCCTGTCACGTTGTTTGCAAGTGAACGAGGACATCTTTGTCAGACCTGACTAAACAACCGAAACTCACTGATCTAGATATACTTAGCGAAAAAACGACAGCTATTCGCTGCAGTCCACAGTCTCTGCTCTTGCACCAGACACCACTGTTACAATACAGCAGACAATGCCTAGTGTCCAGAAAGGCGTTTGTGACTCTCGTATATATTGCTGTTCCATTGATTTGCCAGCGGTTGATGCCTTGTAATTGTAACTTTAATTCGAACATTTATATAGCGCCACTCAAGAGCAAAACTCATTAGAGGAGCTCTAAGCGCCGGCCTATATGAGGTTAAAATTAATGTCATTAATTAAATGATTAACGAGAATTACATCACTTACGAAAACGGTTCAGGGGGCTTTCACCTCCGGACGATTCACCTCTAGGGGTATTCACCTCCGGACGTTTCACCTCCGGACGTTTCACCTCCGGACGATTCACCTCTAGGGGCTTTCACCTCTAGGGGTTTTCACCTCTAGGGGCTTTCACCTCTAGGGGCTTTCACCTCTAGGGGCTTTCACCTCCAAATGTAAAATGAGACCTTTTGAAGAGATTCATTGACGCAAGTTTTCACCTCCTAATGTAAAATGAGACCTTTTGAAGAGATTTATTTACGCCGAAAACATAACAGACAACATACAAACTACCTTACCTCGTTTAGAAGCGCCGTATTCCAACAAATCAGACATTCTGTCAGACGACAAGTTCACTTTTGAATGTCTGTTTCTCTTGTTGGATGCTTAAATACTGCACACCGTGGTATTATATAATTACTTCTCGTTAAGAGCCTACAATTTAGAAATTGTTCCATAAATCTTCTTATCTAAATTCATTTCTTATGCGCCTGTGGTTAATTATGGTTAATTAGGGCATACAGTCACTGGCACGCGAATTGGTCTGTCCTTATTATCTGCCGTTATCAGGTTATTAGGTGTCTACTTAGCTAGGTTCTAGAAGCTTTCATTGTCTTCGTATCTCAATTCATTTCTTGTGTTCGAAATCTGCTTCATTAGTTGTATAGTTTGCATGTTGACACTAAGAAATCTACTTAACTGCTTAGTGATAATTAGTTTCATAGTTTGTATGTTGTCTGTTATGTTTTCGGCGTAAATAACTTGCGTAAATAAATCTCTTCAAAAGGTCTCATTTTACATTTGGAGGTGAAAGCCCCTAGAGGTGAAAGCCCCTAGAGGTGAAAGCCCCTAGAGGTGAAAGCCCCTATAGAGGTGAAAGCCCCTAGAGGTGAATCGTCCGGAGGTGAAACGTCCGGAGGTGAAACGTCCGGAGGTGAATACCCCTAGAGGTGAATCGTCCGGAGGTGAAAGCCCCTGATACCACGAAAACAGCTTTCCTTCGAAATGCACAAGACTCCGGCGCTATAGAAGTTACTAACCACAATTAATTTTGTATACGAGGGACGATTTCTGGGTATGACTGCCTCCCACTCTTTCAGACTCTATCTCTTTGAAGACACCTCCTCCTAAATTTCACTCCTGCCAGATACAGGTCTTTCCAGTACTGTTTCAGACTGTCTCCCATTTAGGAAACTCTTCCCCATGCAGGCACTAATTTAGTTCCTGTCCACATAGTCTTTGCCCTCATTGGTTGGGACCCTCCCCGTTGACGACACATTCTTTCCTCAAAGGATTTACTGTAATTCCCAAGGCATTCCAATGCAATGCATTGTTGCCAACCAAATACTGAAATATGGCCTTTCACATAAACATCCGATTGAATATTCGGTGACATGTGGACTGATTAATTAGTTACCAGTTGCGTATACCTCTGCCTTACCTCGGCTTTTCTTACCTTACCTCATGACCTTCCCTTGCTTTCTCTTGCCTTTCCTCACCTTACACGTCCTTGCCTATTGTTGCCTTATCTTTTACATTATCTTATCTTGCCTTAGTTGTCTTACCTCAACTTACCTTGCCTTACCTTTCCTTACCTTACATCATCTCATCTTACCTTGACTGACCTTATCTTGCCTGTGCCTTATCCTTCCTTGTTTTATCTCAGCTATAACCTTGTCATACTCTATACCTGGCCTTGGTTTCTCGAACCGACTCGACAGATTCGACTGTTTTGCTTCGCTACCACATCTATACCACGTGTCTAGTTGGGCCACACCAAGTTTAATGCCTGAACTATCCATGCAAAATAGATACGCATAGAGTCTATATATACGTACATATACATATATCCAAGTACATGCGTGCACTTATATCTAAATATATCCGGGGATCTGTTAACAGCGTGTAAACATTTCTTTCGTTTATACCTCAAAACATCTCTTCGGCTGATGGAGTTTCTCACCCGGACTCTCGATTGGCGCCAAGCCCTGCCTCAGCAGCAGGCAGGAGCAGCCGACCCCGTCGCTACCTCCTCGGCTGAGAACCTGGTACGAGTGAAGTTCATGCCTGTTGCTGCTGAGACAGGCAGCATCCGAGCATCGGACGGACGGACGGGAGGGAGGGAAGGGAGGGAGGCGAGGGAGGGAGGGAGGGAAGGAAGGGAAGGAGGGAGGTACGGTCTGTTATTGTCTTGACTTACGGGTCCGATCGGATTTATACACAATTCCAACAGCCTTTCATCTCGTTGTCGTGTCTTGTATAGTCTGCGAACAGTTTCTGCATATATATATACAGCGCTAAATACATCATACATATATATTTATTTAAAATTATATACACGTATATACGTACATTTATATAATTATAGTCTATGCGTTGTGTGCGATACTTTTGAGCCTTCCTTGCCTGTAGATACATTCCGTTAAAGGTTGAAGACCATCTTGTTATGATGTCGGATTTGGAGTTTTTTTGGGTCGGGAGAGCTGTCGAAGAGTTCCCTGTAAGTGGCGCTATATAAATGTCTGCTCACATTACACGACATTTCAGTATACATGGTTTACGTTTTATGCATTTTTAAAGCTCTGCTGGAATTCAATGCATCTCGGCCCCGATGATTTCAGCTGAACGCATCTAATCGCAATTCTATAGCCTTTCAACAATTCTAATGCAGCCGTAATATAGTAACGTAGGCTACTGCAGGGCATCATCAATCGCTGGCAGGGTGAGAACTGTCGGGGTTTGGGGGGGGGGGGTTCATCAAAGTTTAACCCCCCCCCAGTCTTTTTTCTATAATTCTCACATTGATCGCTGGTTGATTCTATAAGCAAAACCAAATTAAAAAACCATAATCCGTTGGAATGATTAATATGATTAATAAAGGAGACTTTAATGGCTAATCGAAGAACTATATTTATGCCACTGATGTTCCAACTGAGCACTTCAACCTGCATGGAACTGTGAACTGTCACTCTTAATTCATGCATGAATCATATACTATACAATGGATCTCAGTGTTTTTAGTGTTGAAGCGATGCAATGAAATGCGTGAACGACCGAACAAACGAATGAATGAATGAAAGCATGAATGACTTAATTAATCAATGAAGGAATGAAGGAAGAAAGGACTGAACGAATAAACGGAAGAATGAATCCTGACGCTGAATTGTTGTAGGCCTATACAGTATTCATCTGGATAGACCATCTATATATGTATACTAAAGCGAATCGCTAACGGGCGATGAAATTTACACTCGTTATTCTTAACGAGGCGTTGAAATCTCTGACAGAAGCGTCGTTTTATAAGGAGCTGAAGAAATCCAAGACGTAAAACGTTGAAAGGTCTTTTCAACACATCTGACAGTCCAGACACTCTTAAGAGATGCTGTGGGAAAGTCGACTATAGTATACGATTCAGTCCTGTATATATATAGGTGACCTCTAAGAAAACGCAGAATTGTATTCATGAAGTCCAAATTTCCAAAGCGCTATAGGGCCTATAGTCTAAAGCTATAGGCGCAAGGCACCAGCTTATTCAAGAGCGCTGTGTCGTGTCAGAAGGGTTGTCCAGAGATGTCAACTTAAGGAAGGATCCGGGTCTGGTTGTCAGACAGACCAGAGAGAGGAGAAGGAGGGTGAGTACTGGGAGCGCAGGATCTCCTCCAACTCCGGGGACACCAGACGCCTCTGGTCTACATTCAAAGATCTCCTAGGCCGGCCTCAACCTGTCGCTGCGACGCTTGTCCCTCCATTTACAGCCACCGAATACGCCAACTACTGCACCTCCAAGATCCTCTCCGTCCGCTCAGACACCGATGATTCCTCTCCACCGGACTTCACCCTGACTGGCTGTTGCCTGTCATCTCTCGAGCTCGTTACTGAGCAAGACCTGCGTCGCCTGGTGCTTGCCTCTCAGCCTAAGTCTTCTGAGCTCGATCCTCTACCTTCGTTCCTCATCCACGATTCGATCGACATTCTCCTTCCGTTCCTAACTCTTCTCTGCAATACATCCCTTCGCGAAGGAGTTCTTCCGGCCTCGCAGAAACGATCGATCATCACGCCTACTCTCAAGCAGTCGGGTCTTGACCCGTCTACGGCATCTAGCTATAGGCCTATAGCAAATGTCACTTTTATATCTAAAATTGTTGAAAAGTTGGTAGCTAGGCAATTGTTTAACTATCTCGATTCTAACAAGCTACTCCCTCCATGCCAATCTGGCTTTCGCAAGGGGCACTCTACTGAGACCCTTCTTCTTCATCTTCTCTCTGATATCTATTGTGCCATTGACAGATCCGAGGTTACTCTTCTGGCCCTTTACGACGTGAGCGCCGCCTTCGACTTCGTCGATCATGATATTCTCTTGCGCCGCCTTTCTTTATCGTTTGGAATCACGGCCTTACCTTTAGCCTGGCTCGAATCCTACCTCTCTGATCGTTCCTCCTCTGTTGTCTTTGGCTCTTCTCGTTCCCTCTGGCTTCCAGCTCCTTTTGGCCTCCCCCAAGGCTCTGTTCTTGGTCCTCTACTTTACATTCTCTTCACAGCTGATCTAGGCTCTCTTCTTGCATCCTGCTCGCTTTCGAGTCACAGCTATGCCGATGACCTCCAATCTTACACTCACTGCTCTGCAACTAAGGCTGCTGCTGCTGTTCAGCTTATGTCTGATGCTACTTCCACCCTTAATGCCTGGATGTCATCTAATCGTCTGCGTCTCAATCCTTCGAAGACTCAGTACATATGGTTTGGCACTCGTCAACAGCTGGCCAAGCTTGATTTGACGTTTCTTGCCACTGAATTCCCCTCCTTTACCTTTTCTACTTCTGTTCGTGACCTAGGTGTCATTCTTGACCAAGAACTCTCCTTTTCTAAGCACATTCATGAACTGACTCGTACTTGCTACTATCAACTGCGCCAGCTGCGTGTCGTATCCCGCTCTCTTTCATTCTCCGCGGCTTCCATTCTGGTACATGCATTTATTGTCAATCGTTTGGATTATTGCTCCTCTCTCTTTGTTGGACTTCCTCAGACTCGCATTGTTTGTCTAGAGAGGGTTTTGCGGTCGGCTGCACGCTTGGTTGGCGGTATCTCCAGGTTTGACCACGTCTCTGAATTTATGCGAGACGTTCTCCATTGGCTTCCTGTCCAGCATCGCATTCATTACAGGGTCTCCACCATGGCATGGCATTGTGTCCTAGGGCGGGCCCCGGCCTACCTCTGCGAGCTCTTTACTTTAACTTCCGCTTGTGCGGGGCGCCGTGCCTTGCGCTCGGCCTCCCGGGGTGATTTTGTTGTCCCCTATGCGCGTACTGCTATGGCGCAGCGTAGGGCATTCTCCGTGGTGGGTCCTACCGCTTGGAACGACCTCCCTCTTTCCCTTCGCTCTCTCCCTAGAGACCTCTCAGGTACTTTCTATGGCCTTCTTAAGACCTTTCTTTTTGACCGGGCCTGGGTCGGGAGCGCCACTGAGTAGATTTCTTGAAGGGGCGCTATAGAAGTTCATTATAGATAGATAGATAGATAGATAGGAGGTACAGAAAATCTGCAGAAAACAGACTCTATAGAATCACATACTGCAATCCTTATATATCACTTCCACTTCTTTGGTTCCGGTCTTACCTTGCTGATCGTACGCAAATGGTTATCTGCGGAGACTCCAGAACCCATTGGGTCAGAGTTAAATTTGGGGTGCCACAGGGCTCTGTCTTATAAGCCCTCTCCTTTACCTCATATACACGGCTGACATTTCCGCTATATTTGCTAAGCACTTATCAACTGGTCATCTTTATGCAGATGATGCCCAAGCGCTCGTTCATGGCACTCCCTCTGCACAGCTTGCATTAAGTGGACGTATTGATGCTCTCTCACGTGATTTACACCTTTGGCTGTCTTCTAATCGTCTCTCTTTGAACCCAACTAAGACGCAGCTTATATGGTTTGGTACTCGTCAGCAGCTCCTCAAACTAGACTTCCCACTTCTTGCTGAGAAATTCCCGTCATTCACTTTTCTCTCTAGTGTCCGTGACCTTGGTGTTGTCCTTGACAGTATGCTCACCTTTTCTGAACACATTGCTAATCTTACCCGTTCTTCTTACTTTCACTTGAGACGGCTTAGAGCAATCCGACGCTCTGTCTCCTCCTCCGTTTTTACCACTATCATCCACGCCTTCATCTGCTCCAGAATTGACTACTGTAATCCTGTTTTGATTGGGCTGCCAAAAGTCCGTCTTTCCCCCCTCCAGACTGTTTTAAATGCTGCAGCCAGATTAATAGCCCGACTTCCTCGCTGGTCGCATATTTCCTCTTTCATGTTCGATCATCTTCATTGGCTTCCCCTTACTGCTCGGATTCAGCTGAAGGTTCTCACTTTAGTCCTTCGGTCCTGTACAGGCTTAGCACCCAAGTACCTCTGTGACATTGTTCGTCTGCCAATTTCAGCTACTTCCCTCCGTCCATTGCGATCGCTTAATCGACATGATCTTCTTGTACCACGAGCCAGGACCTCTATGGCCAAAACTCGAGCCTTTTCTTGCATTGGTCCTGCTCTATGGAATCAACTTCCTCCATTGACACGTGCCTCTTTATTAGCTGGTGGCCCAAGTGCCTCGTTCCGCTGTCTTAAAACCTCTTTCTATTCACTGGGTCTTTCGCACTGGGAGCGCCTCTGATTAGCGAATACTGTGAGAGGCGCTTTATAAATGTTTAGATACAATACAATACAATACAATACAATACTTCTGAATCGTATTACGAATATCGCGACAGAGACATCTCTCATGTAACTATATATAGATAGAGGTAATAATTATATATATGCATGGCACGTCATTCTACATCTCGATATAGTTACATAATGCGCAATTATCAACCATATATCAGTTAACCCAGAACAACCGTAACTTAGCATATAGTGGTTAACGTGCTGGACTGTCAACTGATATATAGCCTACGTCCGAGGTTCATATCTTCGCCAGGGCAGAAAGATGTCTGAAGATGTTTGCCCATTGACTGTCAACTGTATAGATGGGAAGATCATGCAGCGAAGGATCGAATCGGCCGCCTGTATGTCCTCATATATGCCGAGGCTAAGAAAACCGAAGTCGCTAACATTTCAGAGCCATGGCTGCCTCTCGGGGTACTAACTGAAAAGAATGCTCTTCTTTCGGCTACGACATGTGAGGTGCACGCAGAAGAAAAACCTCGAAATGTATTCCTGGAGGAAGCTCCATTGCAACCATGCACTTCGTTGATTACAGGTCCAAAACAGAATCCATAAAACAGTTACTGTGCAGACTATAGTTGCCCTTCTAGTTAACCCTATATAAGTCGACACTAAATCAAAGCATACACAAACATACACGTTTACACCTGGGTGTATACACGCACGTATACGTACAAGATCGTAGAAGAGTATTCAGGCCTATGCGTAGGGGGAAGGTTGCCTGAGATGGAACGATTTTAAGTTTTTTGAACTTTTCATTTGACTGCGCTAACTAAAACAACTGCTATGTGGAGGATCTTGTAAATCAGTATCTTAGGAACAAATTTATTTCTTCTGCATTTCTTCACATTGGACAAAACACGTGCGAATAAATATTTTGTCTGACCCCCAAATCATTCCATCTTAGGCAACCAGTGTCCTGAGATGGAATTTATTCAGAATATGTCATTTTGCTTCATTAACATGTGCTACATGCTTGAAAATTCCTCAAAATACCAAACTCACTGGTAGTCAACCGGAAGTTAACTGTGCTGCTTACAAAGTTAAATACCGTACTCCATTGTTGTGGTCGTCAGTGAACAAAAAAGCTGTTTTCAACTACCCTATTTTTCAATATTGAACTGTCAAAAATGTAGCCTAGCCTAAACCATGTTAACAGGTGCAAGAAAAAGTTAGGCCTAGGCTACATCTGAAGCCAGATAGGGCCTATCATTAGTCACTAGCATTTGCACAGGAATCACATTTATAGTCAATCTGCTCACATTCAACACCAGCACACAGCTCGTGAGACCACTGCATGCAATTGGTGCATTGTATCCAATCTTCACCACTGTTGCTCTCTGCAAACGACTCACCACATACAAGGCATTGACAATGATCTTCAGTTGGATCGTATTGTTCCAAACGGTTATTCTGTAACTTCTTCTGCAACTTCTTGACCACCTGTTTCCCTTTCCCCTTCTTAGTGGACATATGCCTAGGCCTACGTCTAGTCAGAGTTTGATTTGGTTCTTTTGTGTCTTTTTTCCACAGTTTTTCTTTTAGCTGTTCTGGTTTCTTCTTTAGTCTATGTTCTTCTGAATCCTTTTTGGGTTTCTGTTTCTTCTTCGTTATCTGTTTCTTTTTACCTTCGTTTTCCACTGTTGTTTTTGCAAACTTCAGACTTAGGCCTACTCGTCGACGTTTGTCCTTATCTTCACTAAGCTTATTTTTATATGGTGAACTCGTGAGAACAGTCGAGCACTGTCCTACCCTTTTTCGTGTCTTCGCCAGTGGTGCACTTGGTAGTGGATATAGAGCCTCTATTTTCTGACGACCTGGAGATAGGCCTATGCCTGCAACAGACTTCAGATAGAAGGTAGCAGGAGCAATGCCAGAGGTCGACGTAGTTGCTTCAGATTCAGCAAGAGGCACTGTGCTCTGCTCGACAGTGGTGCTCTGCTCGACAGTTGTGCTCTGCTCGACAGTTGTGCTCGGCTCGACAGTTGTGCTCGGCTCGACAGTTGTGCTCTGCTCGACAGTTGTGCTCGGCTCGACAGTTGTGCTCGGCTCGACAGTTGTGCTCTGCTCGACAGTTGTGCTCTGCTCGACAGTTGTGCTCGGCTCGATCGTGGATAGTGCTGAATAGTTCTGATGCAATGGTCGATCCGTTGTTTCTGCAGCTGCAAAGTCTGCATCCGAAAACAAGTCGGGATTGAACGGCCAAATTCCACACTTTCGAAATGCATTGGTAACCGTCTCCATTGTTGCCGCTTTGCCATAGGCATCTGTGAATGCCTCTGCAACTTGTTATTCTGAAAAAACTCTACCAGGGTGGGTCTTTAACCATCGATCTATAAACCGATCGTAATAAGTCTGCAGGGGTTTAAAGAAACCCACATCTAATGGCTGAAGACGGTGCGTCGTATGTGGAGGCAGAGACAACATAATCACACCGCTAGCACGTGCCATGTCAATTACCTCCAGACTTTTTCTATGAGAAGCATGTCCATCCAGGATTAAAAGACATGGTTTCTCTGCTGTTGGCTTCACATGTTCAATGAAGTGATTCATATATTTGACAAACATGTCTCCATTCATCCACCCAGTCTCCTGAAAGAAACCTTTGGCTGATGCCGGCACATGATCCATCAGGACTGGATTCTCACGTTTTCTTGGAAAGATGAAACAAGGTGGAACAAACTGACCACAACCATTGCAGGTACAAATAACAGTCACATTCTTGCCCCTCTCAGAGCTCGTTAGGGCACCAACCTGCTTCACACCGGTTTTTGCAAGAATTTTTGCTTGCTGCTGTTGCACAGTTTTCATACCGCTCTCGTCGCAATTATATATTCGAGAGCCATCCAGTCGATGCTTTTCTATCAACTCGCCCAGTAGGTTGTAGAACTTGAGCACTGACGGTTTATTGAATCCAGTTGCTCTGGCATACGACGTTGCTTCTGGTTTTCGCAGGCTCAGAGTAGGGTGTCGCCTTCTAAATGAGTACAGCCACTTCTTACCAGCACACTTTTTGGTTCTGTTGAAGCTGTGATGGATAGAGTTGCGTTCAGCGAGTTCATATGCCATTACTCTCAGTTCAGTGTTGGTTATTCCAAACAACCTACTTGACATGTCTAGTACATATTGTTCGAGATCTTTTTCAAAAGCAGCATCAAATACGTTTCTGTGACCACCGAGATATTTTTCCTCGTTTCTCACAACTTTATTTTTCAAGTTCACTCTGCGGAAAAGAGTCGTCTTGCTAACCCCGTAGGCCTTACTAGCCTGGCCAAGTGTCAACTCTTTACTTCTCACTTTGTCTATTGCGACCCGCATGGATTCTATTGCCCATTCTCCACGTGATGACTTCCGCTTGAATGATGACATCTAAAAATTGCATAGGCTAAACATAAATAAAATAGTTGCACACCAGGTCGTGGCCTACCTATAACACCTCGTCAACCAGAGGGGTTGTCAGGGTTTATATTGTGATTGTTTATTACATGGTCATTTCTAAGATGGGCCACTGGAAGTTCGTCCTGAAATGATAAGTCATACTTTTAAAATGAGTTGCCTGAGATGGAATGCGTTTCATCTCAGGCAACTCAGTACTGTTCCATCTCGTGCACGTCGCACGTAACTTGTTTTTACGATCCCCAGTGGCAAATGCGTTGGATTATCGCTCATTTTTTAGTGCGTAATGAATCACAATTATTTACATTACAAAGTGACTATTCCGAAAAACTTGCAATTTTTAATAATCCTGACTGAAACTACAATAAGAACAAACCAAAATATAGTAACAGATCTTCATGAAATTTAACAAACTCTCCACTAACCGTTGCATGCACGGAAAATATTCCAAATCACACCCACAAGACCGCAGAGACAGAATGCATCGGGTAAAAGGAGATCCATGTCTGAAACCGAACGTTTACTACCGGAAATCGATAGATTCCATCTCAGGCGTCGTTCCGTCTCGGGCAACCTTCCCCTATATAGTGCGTGACACAATCTGCAGGTAATTTCTGTTACTTTCCAGATAAGCACAATTGCCCATGGATAGATGACTATCTGCATGAGGAGCCTCCAGTTAATTCCCCACATCATGAGGGCGTCTGATTAACCGGGTGTTGATCTCATTATGGAAAAAGGGGCGTGCTCACGGTGATTAGAGCAGCCACCCCATAGCTCGTCACCATCCATCATGAACTTCCCCTTTGACCCTTCGTCGATTACCAGGATAACCTGTTATATACTAACAACGCAATCAAATATATATATATATAAATATATGCATACATTTCTATGTACATAAATATACATATATATATGCCTCGTGTCACATAAGGCATGTATATGTGTATATATGGGTATATATGTGTATATGTACCTGAGAGGGGGCTGCAGCATGTTCAGCGCCTGTTTTCATCACTTCTGATGGGCTGTTATCATCATCCATCGTGTCAGGTATACACATACAGCTCACTAGCTTCAGCAACCCTATCACGAACCGCATCCTTATCCGTCACCATAGGGACCGCTTGCGTAACAATCACCTCATCCGGATGGCAAGCTGTTAACCCATCTGGGCCAAGTACGTCGTCACCTTAGGAAATTGACCTGCGTCTAATTCACTTAAGCTACATAGAGATCCAGACTTAGGCATTTCTAAGTGTGGCCAAAAATTAGACACATTTGTCCGCTTGAAGTGATAACAACAATTACCATCTGTTTCTATATTTGGCGGCGATTTATCAGGAGTGCAATAAGTGGCATTCATTCTTTTCTGTCATTTGTCAGATCCTGGACTGTTTTGTGTTTGATCCAGGTCTTGTTACGCCTTGGGCCTTAATTCGCTTCAATTATAGTCCACTTTAAAGCTTCACTGCTATGCATGCATGGTAGAAACGCTACGCAAGGAAAGACTTAGAGAGGATCAGTATAGCGGAATGCTCTCCTAGCCTCTCCATGTGCGTTAGGCGTAGCACTTAACATTCCTGTTTGCAACTAAACTAGCTGCTAGAACACCTATAGACATATGTACATTGCACATCGAGAAGATCGAGAATACCAACCATTGTGTATTGTCAAATTAGAAGAAGAGCAGTCCCCTATAAGCTGGCCCTGAGGCAGCTATGTTATGAAGTGTTAGCGACTTAATTCTCTTAGCCTCGGCATATGAGGGCGGCTGGCCAATTCCCTCCCTCGCCGTCTCATCTCCCCACCGATAGTGTGCGGTCAGTGTACTCATTATAGCTGAGTTGGCTAGGGGGCGCACGTGGAGTAGAAATCTGGAACAAAATTTCTGACCTGGCGGGGATTTGAATCCCGACCTCTCGAATGACACTCCAGCACACTAACCACTACACTATCGAGGACCCCCACTATTTAAACATTTCAAAAGAGCCAGAACTGTGACTGTATACATAGCAACAACTCGTTTTAAAATTATCTACAATCTGTTAAAACTAACGTCACAGTAATTTCATTTGTAGGCAAGCCACACTTGCGAAGTGGCGATCTACTTGTATACTTGCCTATATATATGCATAATGGACCTGCCATAAGTCAGTGGTTTGAAACTCTTTAGGTCTGTGTAAATATCTCAATTAACTTCTAAAATAAAATAATAGTTAAACTAAATCTGGAGTCATTGAACTATAATTATTCCAGTTGGGATTCAACTTTAGTAATTGCCAATCGCAACTGGAAATATTCCAGGGCTTCATATTTGTGCGTTCACAATAATTGCTAATTGTTGCAAGCACGCGAATTATCGGACTCAGAGTGAAATCTTTGATGTAGTATAATGCAATTTGGAGGAGGAGGAGGAAAAAGGAGGAGAATGAGGAGTAGGAATAGGAGGAATCGAAGGAGAAGGAGAAGGAGAAGGAGAAGGAGAAGGAGAAGGAGAAAGGAGAAGGAGAAGGAGAAGGAGAAGAAGGAGAAGGAGAAGGAGAAGGAGAAGGAGAAGGAGAAGGAGAAGGAGAAGGAGAAGAAGAAGAAGAAGAAGAAGAAGAAGAAGAAGAAGAAGAAGAAGAAGAAGAAGAAGAAGAAGAAGAAGAAGAAGAAGAAGGGAAAGCAATGTAAGGAGAAGGAGGAGAAGAAGAAGGAGAATTATAGGAGAAAAAGAAGAAAGAGAATGAGCAGAAGGAGAAGGAGTAGGAGATAAGGAAGAAGGACAATAAGGAGGAGGGATAGAAAGGAAGGAGAAGGGGATGAATGAGGAGGAAAAGAAGAAGAAAGAGAAGAAAGAGAAGGAGAAAGAGAAAGAGATATAGGAGGAGAAGGAATGGAAGGAGGATGAGAAGGAGAAAGAGGAGATATAGGAGGAGAAGAAGGAATGGAAGCAGGAAGAGAAGGAGATATAGAAGGAGAAGAAGGAATGGAAGGAGGAAGAGAAAGAGAAGGAGGTATAGGAAGAGAAGGAGGAATGGAAGGAGGAAGAAAAGAAGAAAGAGAAGGAGATATAGGAGGAGAAGGAGGAATGGAAGGAGGAAGAGAAGGAGAAAGAGAAGGAAAAAGAGAAGGAGGAATGGAAGGAGGAAGAAAAGAAAGAGAAGGAGATATAGGAAGAGAAGGAGGAATGGAAGGAGGAAGAAAAGAAGAAAGAGAAGGAGACATAGGAGGAGAAGGAGGAATGGAATGAAGAAGAAAAAAAGAAAGAGAAGGAGATATAGGAGGAGAAGGAGGAATGGAAGGAGGAAGAGAAGGAGAAAGAGGAGATATAGGAGGAGAAGAAGGAATGGAAGGAGGAAGAGAAGGAGAAAGAGAAGGAGAAAGAGAAGGAGATATAGGAAGAGAAGGAGGAATGGAAGGAGAAAGAGAAGGAGAAAGAGAAGGAGATATAGGAGGAGAAGGAGGAATGGAAGGAGGAAGAAAAGAAGAAAGAGAAGGAGATATTAGAAGAGAAGGAGGAATGGAAGGAGGAAGAAACGAAGAAAGATAAGGAGATATAGGAGGAGAAGGAGGAATGGAAGGAGGAAGAGAAGGAGAAAGAGAAGGAGAAAGAGAAGGAGACAGAGAAGGAGATATAGGAAGAGAAGGAGGAATGGAAGGAGGAAGAAAAGAAGAAAGATAAGGAGATATAGGAGGAGAAGGAGGAGTGGAAGGAGGAAGAGAAGGAGAAAGATAAGGAGATATAGGAGGAGAAGGAGGAATGGAAGGAGGAAGAAAAGAAGAAAGAGAAGGAGATATAGGAAGAGAAGGAGGAATGGAAGGAGGAAGAAAAGAAGAAAGATAAGGAGATATAGGAGGAGAAGGAGGAATGGAAGGAGGAAGAGAAGGAGAAAGAGAAGGAGAAAGAGAAGGAGATATAGGAGGAGAAGGAGGAATGGAAGGAGGAAGAAAAGAAGAAAGAGAAGGAGATATAGGAAGAGAAGGAGGAATGGAAGGAGGAAGAAAAGAAGAAAGAGAAGGAGATATAGGAGGAGAAGGAGGAATGGAAGGAGGAAGAGAAGGAGAAAGAGGAGATATAGGAGGAGAAGAAGGAATGGAAGGAGGAAGAGAAGGAGAAAGAGAAGGAGAAAGAGAAGGAGATATAGGAAGAGAAGGAGGAATGGAAGGAGGAAGAAAAGAAGAAAGATAAGGAGATATAGGAGGAGAAGGAGGAATGGAAGGAGGAAGAGAAGGAGAAAGAGAAGGAGAAAGAGAAGGAGGAATGGAAGGAGGAAGAAAAGAAGAAAGAGAAGGAGATATAGGAAGAGAAGGAGGAATGGAAGGAGGAAGAAAAGAAGAAAGAGAAGGAGATATAGGAGGAGAAGGAGGAATGGAAGGAGGAAGAGAAGGAGAAAGAGAAGGAGAAAGAGAAGGAGATATAGGAGGAGAAGGAGGAATGGAAGGAGGAAGAAAAGAAGAAAGAGAAGGAGATATAGGAGGAGAAGGAGGAATGGAAGGAGGAAGAAAAGAAGAAAGAGAAGGAGATATAGGAGGAGAAGGAGGAATGGAAGGAGGAAGAGAAGGAGAAAGAGAAGGAGAAAGAGAAGGAGATATAGGAGGAGAAGGAGGAATGGAAGGAGGAAGAAAAGAAGAAAGATAAGGAGATATAGGAGGAGAAGGAGGAATGGAAGGAAGAAGAGAAGGAGAAAGAGAAGGAGATATAGGAGGAGAAGGAGGAATGGAAGGAGGAAGAGAAGGAGAAAGGAAGGAGAAAGTGAAGGAGATATAGGAGGAGAAGAAAAAATGGAAGGAGGAAGAGAAGGAGAAAGAGAAGGAGATATAGGAGGAGAAGGAAGAATGGAAGGAGGAAGAAAAGAAGAAAGAGAAGGAGAAAGAGAAGGAGATATAAAAGGAGAAGGAGGAATGGAAGGAGGAAGAAAAGAAGAAAGATAAGGAGATATAGGAGGAGAAGGAGGAATGGAAGGAGGACGAAAAGAAGAAAGATAAGGAGATATAGGAGGAGAAGAAGGAATGGAAGGAGGAAGAGAAGGAGAAAGAGAAGGAGAAAGAGAAGGAGATATAGGAGGAGGAGAAGAAGGGATGGAAGAAGGAAGAGAAGGAGAAAGAGAAGGAGATATAGGAGGAGAAGGAGGAATGGAAGGAGAAAGAGAAGGAGAAAGAGGAGGAGATATAGGAGGAGAAGGAGGAATGGAAGGCGGAAGAGAAGGAGAAAGAGGAGATATAGGAGGAGAAGGAGGAATGGAAGGAGGAAGAGAAAGAGAAAGAGAAGGAGATATAGGAGGAGAAGGAGGAATGGAAGGCGGAAGAGAAGGAGAAAGAGGAGATATAGGAGGAGAAGGAGGAATGGAAGGAGGAAGAGAAAGAGAAAGAGAAGGAGATATAGGAGGAGAAGGAGGATTGGAATGAGGAAGAGGAGGAGAAAGAGAAGGAGATATAGGAGGAGGAGGAGGAGGAGGAGGAGGAGGAGGAGGAGGAGGAGGAGGAGGAGGAAGAGGAGGAGGAGGAGGATGAAGAGGAGGAGGAGGAGGAGGAGGAGGAGGAGGAGGAGGAGAAATGCAAGGAGAAAGAGAACGATAAAGAGAAGGAGATATAGGATTAGGAGGAGTTGGTGGAGGAGGAGAAGGAGAAGGAGGAACATCCACTTTTCCGCGCCCAGTCAACTGCAGAAACAAACAAGGAGCCATGTGGAAAACGTCGTCTTTTCCGCCCTTCTGGACAAGTGATGGACGGACCGCTCTTGGTGTTTGTGTCAGCGTATCGGTCTATATGGATGCATTTGCCTCTGTGCATGTATGCCTGTCCATGCATTCGCACGGTTCCAATCCATGGCAGTGTCTATGCATCTGTGTACATGTGAGTTTGTGTGTCTGTATATCTCTGTGTCTGTCTGTTTATTTGTTTATTCGCGCGTCTCGGTATCTCTGTTTCTATGTGCGTATATGTGTGTGTCTTTCTGCTTACCTGTCTGTGTGTGGGTGTCTGTCTGGCTGTCTGTGGGTGTCTGTCTGTCTGTGGGTGTCTGTCTGTCTGTCTGTGGGTGTCTGTCTGTCTGTTTGCCTGTGTACGTGTCAGCGTGCTCGTGTACGTGTCATACTGTTCTTGCTGGCAGAATAAGAAAACTTGTCAGAGGCAGAGATTTATATACATCTGCCAAACGCACAACTAAACACAGGCGCAACGTGATTTCAAACCGACGCAAGTATACCTCGTCGCTGGCATATGCATACCGCACATGCCCCGCGTTTCCCTCCTCCACTCCCCTCCCTCCCTGTCTCTCCGTCTGGCTCTGTCTGTTCTCCGTTTCTCTGGATGCTGATGGAAGGACGCAAGGATGAGTGATTCCAGTCTCAGCAACTGTGTCAAACGCAATCCGGACAGAAGGCCGATGCCGTCCCAGAGGTATAAACAAAGTCAGAAACCATCGGAAGTTGGCGATTAAGAAGGGAAACAAGACTCAACGCTATAAGGCTCCTTATGCTATGCCGAAGAATAGCATTTCTATTCAGCTTATATTATATACACATATATGCACATTATCTAATATATATCTATACGTATACATATAAATATAACCATGTGTATACATATACATCCATCGTAAGACTTATTGCAGACCTACTAACCTACTTATATGTATATATATATTATAAATACATATTCATATATGTGTGTGTCTCTATACATATAGCTGGTAAATACATTTATATGTAGGCCTACGTTTTATCAATAAACTTGTATACGATTACAGTAAGATATGTAAACCAGTCGACTTCATATATATACGAATAGCACATGATGTATGTGACCTATAGGATGTCATGGTCAGTGATCAGGAGAGGCAGAGAGATTACGATGAAGTAAAGTTCCAGGTGGATTTGTTCTCAAATGTCGGAGAATGAATGGTTGCCAAGATATAAATAATATATCTTAACTAGGATCAGTCGGTCAGTCGTGAGATTCATGTATACATTCGATTAGTAATTGGTTAAACAGAGGCATAGACAGACAGACAGACAGACAGACAGACAGACAGACAGACAGACAGACAGACAGACAGACAGACAGACAGACAGACAGACAGACAGACAGACAGACAGACAGACAGACAGACAGACAGACAGACAGACAGACAGATGGATCACGGACGAACAGACATACGTATACTGCAGACATACAATCAGGCAGATAGACAGACGGACAGAGAGGCAGAGACGTGGACGAACAGACATACGCAGTGGCGGCGATCTTGTCTGAGAGGTGGGGGGGGACAAAGTCGGCCACGATCTGGTTGACGCCCGTTTTCTTGTCCCCCCAAAAAATTTTCTGCCACTTTATCTCCGAAAAATGTCCATTTCATCTCCGAAAAAAGTTGATGACCTTTTTTTTTAGTCCTTCACCTCTTTTTAAAACTTTTTCTTACGCTCTCCTTTCTTCCCACTTTCATTTTTCGCCAATTTATCTCCGCAAACTATCGATTTAACCTCGAAAAAAGTTTATGACCTTTTTTACTACTTTTTCCCGTTCCCAACGTCTTCTTTCTCATCATTTTGGAGGGGGGACACTTCTCCTCAAAATTTTGATTTTTACCTCCTCTGGTCACAAACTCTCCGAAAACCCTCACACGCAATTACATTTCTCCACCTTTTTTGGTGTTTCTTCAAAAGGTGGGGGGGGGACAAATGCATGGGGTGTCCCCCCCACCCTTAAAGGTGGGGGAACATGTCCCCCTAGATCGCCGCCCATGGGTCATATACGTATACAGACAGACAATCAGGCAGACAGACGGAAAGACAGCCAGGCTGACAAGCCTGACAGCCTGGCAAACAATCAGACACGCAGACAGACGGACGAACAGACAGATGAACTGACAGATAGACAGACAGACGGGCGTGCAGAAAGCCAGACTGACCGATATATGCAAGGCATATACTTATAATATATATATATACAAACATTTGACTTACGTATACAATAAGCCTATAAGTTTTTTCTTATGATCCGCTGGGAGAAAATGTACAAAACATGGGGTTTCTGGACTAAATATTCCCCGAGGGTTTGTTGCCGTTATTAAAACAAATTTGGAAATATGTTCGTATGTACTATATTATAGAAAACAATCAAAACCAAAAGGCCAAAGATCACCATCTAAAAGCTGCTTTGCTGAAAAATTCGCTTCCTGCCCAAGCCATAGTGGGCTATATATCTCCTAAAGTTGTGGATAATGACGTCTAAACCTTTGCAGACGCATGTTTCCTAAATATAGTCCTATAGTAAGAATTGCAAAGTTTTATTCGTATAAAGTCACAACTTTTGACGCAACAAGCTATCAAATGTCACATAATCTCGAAATCTGTGGATTATGGCACTGCTGAGATAAACCAACTGAAGACAACTAGTAGCAGGTGCCATGGAGAACTGACGTCATTCTAGACTCTGTGGAAATGAGTGTGAAGCTCACCGGTTGTATCAGAGCAGCCAAATATGTTTGATCGAGACCCAAGGTATACACTGTGAAGAGATATGGAATCGTCTCTGCAGTGGGACCGGAATGACAAAATATATCTTCTGCTGTATACTCTCATCCGCAATGTCTTCGTAATTACTATCATTTTAATTACTATAGATATCACCTTATTACTGTCATTATGCACTTCTCTTCTTTTAGTAATCCATCAAGACATCTCAGAGATGTCAGCGATTTCCTGTCCAACAGAGTTGAGTTGTCTGCGATATCGTGTGTGCATCATCTGGTTTTTCTTTACATATATTCTACACTGCCGGCCTTGGGTCCTTGCTGGCAGCTGGGTCAGTTTTTAGCCAGTCCTATGCTGATGATCTGCAAGCCTATGTACACTGCCCGGGCTGTTGCAGCTGTGGAAACCATGACCAGTTCCATGGAGTCCCTGCAGGCATGGATGTCTGCAAACCGCCTAAGACTTAATCCGGTTAAGACGCAGTTTATATGGCTCGGCACACCCCAGCAGCTCTCTAAAATCGATCTGACTTCTCTTGCCTTGCAATTCCCATGTGCACACCTTACTTTCTCGACCTGGGTCCGGGACTTGGAAGTCATCCTGTACCAGGAACTTGCATTTACGCGGCACATAAACCTTCTCTCCAGCAGCTGCTATTACCAGCTCCGGCAGCTGAAGGTGACTTCTCGTTCTTTGTCCTCTGGTCCAGCTTCTACGCTTGTCCATGCATTTGTTGTTTATCGATTGGACTACTGCAGTGCCATATATGACGGACTCCCGGCCTGCCGGATTGAGCCCATGAATAGAATCCTGCGTTCTGCTGCCCGCCTTATAGGCCGCATCCCCAAGTTTGGCAGAGTGTCTGCGTATATGAAGGATGTCCTCCACTGGCTCCCTATCCGCAACGCATCACTTATCGAATCTCTGCCTTGGTTCGGTGGTGCTTTGAAGGCTTGGCCCCTCCATACCTGCGGGAGCTCTGCTGTCCCACTTCATTTTCGCAACGTCGTTGCTCTCTCCGCTCAGCTGCGCAGGCTGAACTTATTGTTCCCCGCGCGCGGACAGCCATACAGCAGCGCCATGCCTTCTCTGTGGCTGGCCCCATGACCTGGAATGGGCTCCCTACCAAACTCCGCCAAATACCGATTGGTCATTTTACCCTGTTTCTTACTGTTCTCAATCCTGCGTTGTTCGACCGCGGTTGGGCTCGGAGCTCTCCTGCAGAGTATAGGCAATCTTGAATGGGCGCTATATAAAACTGCTTTAATAATAATAATTTCGGCACCAAACACCACAGAATTCTAAACATAAAACAGGAGACCTGATAGTAGCAGTGCTTTTTTCTAGAAAAAAGGTTCCGGAACTGAACATTTATGGAAAGGCAAAATCGAGGGCGAAGCCCGAGAAAAAAACGGGGATGGGTTTGGGAGCGTCTCGGTGTTCCCAAGAAATTTTTCATGTCACATTGAATTAAAAAAGTAAATTATTCTTTTAATCAAACAATTTATATTTTTTAGTAACTGAACACAGGTGCCGAAACGCCGTTCCGGAGCGTTCCGGTAGAAAAAAAGCACTGGATGGCGGTATAATTGTTCTATAACTTACAAGGTATACCTTCAATTTGTTAACTTTAAACACTAAGCTATACTTAAAAGTCTATAACGACGATTTCGTAAATATTATGAACTTAGTTTTACTCAAAAGATCAGTAAACTATAGCATAAACTAATGGGCCTACTGTTCTGAAATTGTAAAATTGTCACAGTTTAAAAACGAGTCACTAAAATATAATACGAAAGAGCTATAAGTCCCATGCACGGTGCTTTTTCTTGGGTATTATTTTGGCCATAAAATTAAGCTTTATTTACTGTAGCCGCGGCCCCAGGAGGTTATATGGACCTTGAACAAGTCCATGGATCTCCGTGCACCATAGAAGTCGTGTATACAATTTTGAATTTAATTAAAAGTGAAATATCAAATATGGCTGTATTGTAGTGTTTTGAACATATGTATAAACACACAAACGTATACATCCTTACAGATGCGCATGCGCACTTGACGTAATCATTGCACCATCATTTTCAGACGTTTCACTGAACGTCCGTTACCTTACCTTACCTTACCTTACCTTACCTTACCTTACCTTACCTTACCTTACCTTACCTTACCTTACCTTACCTTACCTTACCTTACCTTACCTTGCCTTACATTGTCTAGCATGTATACCCACGGTCCTAGTTTTTCACGGACGACTTGTAGACTGGTGTCGTCACGGTTGAGTGACTCGACGAGCCCGCCCGACGGGAGCCAGTCGCTCCCTGTTGCCAGAGGGCCATGAGCTTTGCGTTAATTTGGCGCTAATTCCAGCGGACCTAAGCAGGTGCCCTCGTTGTATGAATTGAATAAAATTAGGCGCCGATTTGAGACAGAGGCCATCTGACGCCGGGTGGAAAGGCCTCTTCGGACCAACCAACAGGTAAAACGCACAGGACTCGGTAAGATCCAACACCGGATGTTATAATATACATGGAATCGGTCTAAGAATGTAAATGTACTGAAGCTAACTGTAAGACTACACTGACTTACCCTGAACAATTACCTAACCCTAACTCTAATCCTAACCCCAACTCTTATACCTAAACCGATGATATTCGCTATACCCAAAAGTACACCCTGCTATTCTTAATCTCAACTCCACGTATAAGCTATGCCAACAAAGCTGATGACTCTCATCTACCACAATAATAATTATTATCTTTGCCCAAAATAAGTTCAAATTCATCGCAACTTGGCGCTAATAGCTGTTCCTACAATCATCATGTATTCCTGAAGAGATGACACAGTATATAGCTAAGCGGTTAACGCGTCTGCTTTTTCTTCACTGCATGCCGTCGGAGTTCGAAGCCCATCATTGTAATAGTATTTGTAATAATAATTTCTGTAGCGCCGGTGTCTAATGAACAAGGCATTAACCGATGGCACAACAAAACGAAGCCGTATTCATAATCAAGTCAAAATCCAGAAGATCAGTTTGTAAGGCAGAGAGGCCGCAGCCTATAGATAAATGGAAGATTTGAAATAGACATTGTTCCCATTTACGTATACAATCGGAGGCCATCATTTTCGATGAGTTCAAACCAAAAGAATAGGGGGCCTACTAGCCCTTTACCTTACCCTACAAGATGCACAATCCCTGTGTTCGCCTTGCTTAGCATCCTCCGTCTCAGCAGCCCTTATTAACCGCCCCTCCCCATCCACATCCAGACGTCCAATATATTCAGAGTCAAATTAGCCTCCGCCGGCGCTCAACGTCGGTCACGGTTCACTTGGCAACGGTCTCAGCTGCAGCATCCCGTTGACACGGTCAGCCGATACGAGCACCGCTGCGACGCCAGTCGATCTAAGCGACTGGCTGTGGGACAAGGAAAGGCGGAGAGGTATACGACCGCAGAGAGAGAGAGAGAGAGAGACAGAGAGAGAGAGAGAGAGAGAGAGAGAGAGAGAGAGAGAGAGAGAGAGAGAGAGAGAGAGAGAGAGAGAGAGAGAGAGAGAGAGAGAGAGAGAGAAGCCAGCCAGAGAGAGGTTGGAGGTAGGAAGGAAGGGGAGGGAGGCAGGGAGCCTTGCAAAAACAATTATCGGCTTAAATGAATTATAATTATGTCCGATCGGAGAAATGTATTAGTAAAACATCGCTGACTACGAAATCAATTGACACACATTAACACTTCTCAGTCGCAACGATTATGTAAGCATGTATACTAATCGAAATTCTCACCACATACATAAGTCAACCCATGTAAGATATTATATATACAATACACTATGCGCATTTGCTATTGGTATTATGCATGCATATATATGTGTGTGTGTGGTATGTACTTGTATGTGTGTGTGATCTATGTGTTTTTTATTCAATAAAGGATTGGTATACACATGTCTCTAGAATAAAGCTATATGTAAATCCATATTTGACAGAATTCGGAATTAATTTTACGCGGTGCCGGATTAAGTTTTCCGATGTAGGACGCAAATAGTTTCAAATATCGACAAAGACAAACACATCTATGCCCTCAGTGTTGTCTATATCGGCATAAAAACCAGTGTGAGAATTGTCGAGGGTTGGGTTCAACCCTCCCTTGTCTTTCTTATAAGACTCCCATATGCAGTTTAGTCTTCACTGAGACACTGCAGGGGGTCGTTTCGAACCCCTCAGTTGTGATATATAGTGGGCATGATTTCGCATTATTTGACTCTGAGTCTCTGACAAAGAGAAGAAATTCCATGGTATATCATGAAAGCTCATGGTAATGGTTGCTCTAGATGCACAATGGAGAGTGCTCTGGTTTACTGTGAGATTTTTGAAAATATGAATTGTATACAAATAAATTTGGTGATGTCATCACTTTAAGGAGATTAAGCTTTCTAATGCTTTTCTGAATTTGATCAGTTTGCAAAATACGGATAAAATATTCAAATCCACATTGGGTCAAACTCATCAAAGTCTAACCCACCCCAGTCTTTCTTCTACAATTCTCATACTGAAAAGCTGATGCTTCTCAATTTCTATTTAATGAAAAATCTCACGTAAACCTGTGCATATGTATAAATGATATATATATATATATATATATATATATATATACATATCGCGAAGTATTTTACATTTAGTCTGATTTAGATAATGTTTGCCACATACATATAATTATATGTAGACTATGTAGTTTAGTCCTTTTGATCTAACTGTACAAAATTCGTATAGTCCTGTGATGCCTGTATAGTCGTGACGTTAATGTGAACCATTCCTGTCATGCCTCTTAATCGGAGCCGCCGTGAAATTCTCACCTCACTGTGCTCTGTTGGCCCAACAGGTAAAATATCTACTTAAGTCGGTCAGTCGGTCCGCGAGACATCGTTCAATTCCTTGCCAACGCAGACCCACTGCCTGTATACGCAATCGCATCATCGATGATCGATCCAGCATAAGGAGGCGTGACCTCGTCATAGCGACGCCCATTTTGGCTGTCAGTCAGCGGCGTCTACGGCGGTCGGCTGCTATGATTGGCTGGGTCTCGACGACGAATGGAATCCATGCGATCGCGGCGGCCCGCATGCAACGATAATGATGAGCAAGCGGTCGACAAGTCACGATATATTCGCTTGCGAGCGCTCGTCGGCTTGGATTCTCCAGGCTGGACGTTAGTCGTGCACGATAGATCCGTGTAATAGCGCTAGAAAACTCCACTGACCGTTTCCGCTGCTCGTAGGCGAAGCCGATTCTTGGCATACATCGCCCGTAAACGTCTGCTGCCGACAAAGAAAGTAGTTCCGAGACGTTTTACTGTGTTGCTTCGCGACAACTTTATGTAACCGTTGATCGTTGATAGGTTCGCACGTTCCACTGCCGACCGGATATTCGCTTTGTTTTATGCGATCGGAAGTGACACGTTGCGAGGAACCGGATCCGTACTGGACTATCCCATTTCCGGTTTTAAATCTGAGCGGAAACGGAACGTCGCTTCGTCACGTGGGCATTGCCTTCCTGTTGGTTCCGGTCTCCGTATATATTCAGGTAAGAAGATGTTTAATCACGGTTGTAGAGTACATCATCTTCACTTAAAGTGGATGACATATAGTTTCGAGAAGTGATCAATTATAGTAAAATACAGTTAAACTTAAATATAGTTACACTAAAAATAAATCTGCAGTCACTGAACTACAATTATTCTAGTTGGGATTCAATTTGTCATTGGCACTTGGAAAGTGAACGAGAGGTTCGCTTTTCCTCTTGTAAGTTGTAACGTATGCTAGAATTGCTAAGTGTAAAAGGAAGCAGTGCAGCGAGAGAGGTTCTTTGAATTAGCACCAAACAAGGCAACTGGGAGACACAGGTAGGCCTATAAATTATTCAAGAGCCGAAGGGAACATTAGGGCAGAAATTCTTCAGTGGAAGAGTTGTAGACCTGTGGAATGGTTTGGATGATAGTACTGTCTCAGTGGAGACTATCACAACTTTTAAGAAGAAGCTTGGAATTTGGGCTATTAAGCAGTCCAGATTAATTTGCAGTGGTTCTAACACAGACTACACGTCCCCTGAACCACTTAAAACCCTTG
>OY744603.1:59074000-59096500 GCA_963556255.1 Allolobophora icterica
GGAGGAATTGAAGGACAAAGGAGGGGAGAAGAATGAGGAACATTAAAAGGAGGATGAGACGGAGAATTAGAAGGAAGAGTTGAAGAAAAAGGAGAAGGAGAATTAGCAGAAGGGATGGAAGGAGAAGGAAGAGGAAAAGGAGGACAATGAGCAATCAGGAGGAGGAACAGAAATGAAAATAGATCGAAATACGTGCCTTTCAACCTTACGTCCTGGTTTCGAAACCCGGTGAAATTGTTGATTCTTTCTGCGAGCCACGTTATCGACACGCCGCCCGACTTATTTGTTTTACAAAGGGAAACAAAAAATCGTTGTCCAATCGTTGCGTACACGCCCAAGTACAATGTACAATACGCTACTTACGCCCAGATGAACATGCAGGGTTGGGTTGCCATAGTAACGACAGCGCTTCGCCCGAAACTGTAACCTTTCGCACAAGTGAGGTGGACTGCATGCCCTGCAGTGCCAGTTTTATGTCGTCCTTCAATTTTCGTCTATACTTTTTTACTGTTTTTATGAGATGTCTGTATACCAGAGTGCAATTAGCAATTGGTTACTAAAGAATATACTTACTTACTTACTTACTTACTTACTTACTTACTTACTTACTTACTTACTTACTTACTTACTTACTTACTTACTTACTTACTTACTTACTTACTTACTTACTTACTTACTTATGCAGACGAATCAGAGAAAAACAGATAAGCGACTGACGCATATTAACATTATTGTATACCTTACCTCTTTTATTATCATATCTTACCTTACCTTATTTTACCTTACCAAATCATATGCCATGTCCTATCTATCTGACTTTTCTTTTCCTTATTGTATCCCTCGAATACCATACTATGCCTATACCTGACATACCTAACCGTACCTTACCTTACCTCACGTATATAGGGTCCCACGCAGTACCTAGGGAAGGGAGTTCCATAGGGATGTATGGGCCCGCGACAGGGAAAGAGCGAGACTGAGCCAGAGCAGACCTCACCCGCGGATAACGATCTGATCAAGCCGCGATTCACAGAATGTATACGGGTCGATGAGAAGAAGCAGAGAGAGTTTGCGCATCAGGTCACAAAGGTAGACTGGAGCAAAGCCCTGTTACGCCTTAGAGACAAGTGTTATGATGTTGAAGTGGATGCGAGCGGAGACAGGAAGCCAATGCAAGACATCAGTCATGTAAGTAGAGATGAAGGAGAACCGAGAACGATGAGCTGTGAGACGAGCAGCCGCGTTAAGATGTATACCAAACTGTGTCGATTCATTGATGTCACTCAGGTTCTAACTTAAGATTCATCTATAGATTTGAACTTGCAATACCCATCTTTCATCTGCTTGGGTTCTGCAAGGTTTCTCTGGTCTGTTGGATTTCAACCTGAAGGGTTCTTCAAACGATTATGATTTCTGATTGAGATTTCACTCGAAGCGACCATAGACTGATGACGTCGTCGTGGACATTATGATAACGGCGCTATAGAAGTTAGGGCATAACCGGAAATCGCCTCGGACATTCGCCTCGGCCGAATATCCCGTTTTTCGGCACTATTCGGAAGTATTCGCCTCAGCAATTTATACTGTACACACAAATATATTACCTTTAGTCATCATCATCGACCGAATTTGAGGGCTCATAATACTAATAATATCAGCTTTGAGCTTCATATAAAATATTCATTTTGAAGAAGAGAAGTACAAAACACACCAACACCGGAAGTCCACAACGGAAGTCAAGTCAACTTCATTGATCATTTATTTCTAAAATTCTCATAATTTTTTATTACACGAAAATCCTGCTGTGTAGCCAAACTTTGGAATATAATAATAATGCATGTTTCTGCTTTAACTGTAAAAGTTTGGTTACCAAATAAACAAGTGTCAAGTGTCAAATATGGAACAAATGGTACTCGGTTAGTATCCGGATCCGGCAAATAGTACATCCAAATACTCGGATTCGGCACTCGGTGGAAAATGTCTACTCGGTTATGCCCTAATAGAAGTCATTCGATTGGATTGGATTAGATATATAGATCAAACCTTTATCTAGAAGCTTAAACATGCAGATTTATTCACACGTACGTACAAGTATGTTATACGCTTTCTATATGAAAGGATCTATATAAAGAACTAGATTATTATTGCCCGTCCTATGAGGCTTAAAAACAATTTGAAAATGTAGTTTGCAATGTGCCTGAAATTTGTTATGACCTTCATATATTTTAAAATTTTGTGACGCAAATCTCCACCTAAGTAAATTAGTTAAAACCCGTTTTAACCCTATGACGCACACCTTCCGATCCAACTCATTTAGCACACCTGGGGTCTAATGGACCCCATCGATAACACGGCCCCCAGTTCTACAATTTTAATAGAACATGGAAATGAATGATCCTAGTTTAGGTGGGAGAGAGTGCATGCAGTTATGGAACATGTTTGGATCATGGTATGATGTTATATTCACTGTAAGAAATTTTTTATTGTGATGAACAATAATCAGTTATTCAAACATACGCAGATAGATTAAACAGCGCTTTTACCGGGCTTGTGGTGCTGCCTGAAATTTTGATTGCTGGTCAAAGCCGAGTTGTCTATCGTTATGTTTCTTCCAGTTTGTACCATGGAAGTACAAGTCTTTCCATTATTGATGTAACCGGGATTATGCAATAGTCAATGCGTCATGAGACTATCAATGTTACAGCGTGGGGTCTGTTGGACCCCAGGTATGCTAAATATGCCCGAGGTGTCTATCTGATTTTTTTACTCTTTAACCAAAAACATAAATCTCTTCAAAGTTATCCACAAATGTAGGGGGATGAATAACTGAGGAATTAGAAATATATCAGATTTTTACTATTTGTATCGACGTAGTTATCAAGAAACTGCCATCGCTGGGGTCCAGTAGACCCCAGGTGTGCGTCATAGGGTTAAGCCGTTAGTTTTAAAGTGCAGCCCTTTACGGTATGAAATTTACGTTGAATAAGGGTGAAACGAACGTCTGTTGGAATGTCGCTTCTTGTAAAAAGTGACGTCATTGGTCATGAATATTCATTAGTTGGAAGCGGCAAAAAGTTGACTTCATGACTGACTTCATGACATTTCTCTCTATAGTATATTATTAATTTTGAGATATGCCCAACTAAACCGTTTCTACAGGCTTATATATAGTTCTGCAGGCTGTCGATTGCCATCGAAATGATTTCCATGCATGCATTGTTGAACATATATAATAACATTGGCGATTGATTTCTTTCAAAATCACTGTCAACTGTCAAAATACTCTGTGGGTTGTTACCTGCCTACTTATAACTAATACCTACCTACCTTACCTACCTACCTGCCTACGTATATACCAACATGATATTATATGTATACATAAATCTATATACCTGCCCACCCGGTTGCCTGCCTAACTTACTGTCAGTATAGGCCTATACTATAGATCCATCCATCCATCCCGTCCATCCATCCATACAATACATACATCCATCCATCCATTCATCCATACATCCACCCTTCCTTCTATCCATCCATCCATCCATCCATCCATCCATCGATCCTTCCATCCATCCAGCAACTGTAATTGCTACTTTACGATGACATGGATCACTTAGCATTACGCGACATGAATTCACCGTAATAAGGTATATTTAACAATAATTTGTCAATCAATCAATCAATCAATCCTTTTATTGAAGCCATTTGAAGTACAAGGAAAAAATACAACATAAAAGTTTGAACTTTGGCAACAAGAGGAGACCCAAAAGGGATCTTGATCCCGCTTAGCAGGGCCACCTAGTTAACATTTATCGTAATACAAGTAAATGGCAGCACAATCAATACTTTTAACGGTAACATCGATCAAGTTATATATGATCAGCAGGTAAAAGAAACAGTGATAGAACTCTTAACTAGAGAACTTAACTATTTGCATTAGATACTTAATATAGCGCCATGGTAAGATAAAAGACCAAGTCATGTTTCTACAGTCTATGGATCCAATGCCCTTATAAATATACGGAAGTTAGTGAATATGGCTAACAGTTTGGACACAAAATTCTGCTACACATTACAAGTTACGCGTCGTCAATTATGTGGTATTAAGATACAGAGGGCTTATTATTGAAACAACAATCGCTGTTTATACACTGACTATCAGTTTTCATCACACAATCAGTATATACTTATATATACATACTTACATATATAAGTAATATTGCATACATATTATACAGTATGGGCCATTAAAAATGGGAACATCGCGTTTAATCTTAATTGTTTATCTTAATTGTTTATTTAATTAGTATTTTTTCCTTTTCAAAATGCAAGTACTTTGTTGCTAGATGTTAATTTAAAAAATCTGTTATATTCTGTGTGCCTGCCTTAGTTCTCAGCAATTTTTTTCTAAACGTCTGCGCCACTCATTACTGCTCCTGTCTACAAATCGGGGTCTACCCGAATCGCCGAATCGCCGAAAGCCCTTAAACTGCAAAATCCGCCCAATCGCCGAAAGCAGTTTTCTACCAAGCGTGCGATTTGCCGAAACCACTGCCGACTTGAATCCCATCCATCCATCCATACAATGCATCCATCCATCCATCCATTCATCCATACATCCATCCTTCCTTCTCTCCATCCATCCATCCATCCATCCATCCATCCATCCATCTTGAATCGCCCAAACCAGAATCGCCGAAAGCGCTTAAACTGCGATAACACCATTTCGGCGATTCGGGATTTGGCGATTCGCTTTAGAACAGCATTTTCGGTGATACGGGTTTTCTTCACAAAATAGTTTCGGCGATTCGGCCGGAATACCATTTCGGCGATTCGGGATTCGACGTTTCGCAATATACGCGCCCTACAAATCGCTGGGGCATTTTTCACCATTCTTCAACAATGGCCAACTTCAATTGTTCTATTGTTGTAAATTTACGACGGAGGTAGACTATTTGTTGGAGGGCACCCCAAATAGCATAGTCTACAGTTGAAGGAAGTTGATAGTGTTTCTTGTTGTGTGTGAAGGAGTTCCGTCCTGCTGCAACGTCCAATTGTGACGATTACGTCTTGCTCGAATATCAAAAGTGAACCTCTTTCTAGAACGTGATCACATTAGCATTTACTGTTTACTTTGGCTCCGGATTCAACAAACACTACACTGGTTTTTCCAATCCGAGACACACCGACCGAAACCCTGATGCTGCGACATGCATGATGGGCTTCACGCTCACGTACGAGTCTCGTTGCTGCAATTTGCTTTCTTGCACCAGATTATACACGATCGTTTAAAGAATTAAGTAGAGTGGCAACTGTTTTTCTTCGAACGTGCGCAACGTTTGAATAAAATTAATATTGTCTCATTTTCTGGGGCAAATGAATCTGCAAAAATTAGCCGTGGATTGGCAAACGGCCCCTGAGCTGTCCTTAAAATCTTGGGGCGGCCCTTTGTTAAAATAAGTTTCCCATGTCTGATTTACAACCTTCGTTTATCAGATGCCCATCACGCGTTTGTACGCTTTAAGCTGTGAATCATGCTTCACATTACGCCGCTATGTAGTCTGAGATATAACTATCAGTTTCTTTTTCAATTTCCTGCGGAGTTTTGTGACTATAGAGGTCGTCATCTTGACTGCAAATCAAATCACTTATGCGCTGAATGTTCAATCTTGTTCTATCAGACTTAGGACGACGACGTCCTGGTTTACGTCCTTAGTATTGTACCTTCTGTATCAATTTGTTTAACAAGTCGGCTGATACTTGCAAGGCTCCAGGATTTATTCAGAATTTCCTTCATCATTCGCCGAGCACCCATTGTTTTTCAATTATCAAGTGTTTAATCAGAATACGGTCATCTACTGTTAATTTTGTCATTTTAAACTACTGTTGATCTAACTGAAAATATTTTGAAAATGTAAAGATGGCGACCGGAAGTTGGCGAAATAACCTACTTATTGCTTGATTCTGTAAGTAAGTACATCGTAGAATAACTTAGTTGTTTACGATTTACTCAAGACACAATTTGATATGATATCAATATTGCTTTGTTAATATTGTTATTAATCAGAAAAAAAGTATTTTAAAAAGTATTTTACCAATATAATTTAAATTACAAAATACTCCAAAAAAGTAATTTAAGTAAAAGTATAAATACTGTCATTCCAATTAAATTAAAATACAAGTACAAAATACTTAGATAGTATTTAAAGTAGTATTTTAGATACTATAGTATTTTAAATACTAGTATATTAAAATACTTCCCATCACTGTTGATATTGTATTAAACACGATTGTGCGTGACGTTCTCATTTTTAATGCATGGCCCACCCTGTATATGATGTAAATAATTATGAATTATGATCGGTAGCAGACTACTTTGTCTATATATTTATATCAGTTGTTAAGATGATATTTCTTGCACTACAATGTGGGTGTTTTAACAACAACGTGTGGGCATAGACTATAGTGCATGTATACAGCCCAGTCATCATTATACACAAAAAATTGCTACAGAGAAGTCTCTACGTTACCGCTGAGCCTGACATTCACATCGTGTTGAGCTTATAAGTCCAAACTTTTGGACCGATTCTCCATACAATTGTCTATAGAGTACACAACCTTTAGTTATACTACAAACAATATCTGGTATCCGTGGATAGTATCCGTGAATATGACGTAACTGCAGTGTACAACTTATTTAAATAATGTTTTAAAATGTATGTGTGTATGTATGTATATACGTTGTACGTATACTCATGTATGTATCATATCGTATCGTATTTGGAGATTTGTATAGCGCCGCTCACAGCTGGGGCCACTCAGCTGCGCTCCCAGTGCGAAGGCCCCGAGATATATGTATGTATCTTTATATCTATGTATGTATGTATGTATGTATGTACGTATGTATGTGCGTATGCATATGTATACACCGTGAGGCATAAAAAAGGAAGCCCCTGTAAAAATCGTTATTATTTTAACAATATTCAAACAATGTCAATGAAATTCATGAAATTTATAGCTAAATAGCAGGCAATGTAAAAAAAATTACAGTTTGTACTCAAACTGTCCGCCTTCAGCTTCTACGCATGCGCGAAGTCGCTTGCGCCATTCACGCACCGCCGAGTCAATAATTCGTTGGTCAAGATCGTTCCAAGCTTGCATGATTCGCTTACGAAGATCTTCAACATCACGGACCTTTGTTTTGTACACCATTTCCTGCATGCATCCCCATATTTTATAATCTACGGGATTCAGATCTGGGCTGTTAGGGGGCCATAGTGTAGGAATTATGAAGTCAGGAGTTTCATTCGTCAGAAGTGCAACCGTTTCTCGAGCTCTGTGCGCTGGAGCACCATCTTGCTGGAAAATGTAAAATTCAGAGAATTCTCGAATTTCAGGTAGAAGGTCTTCCATGAGTAAAACATCTATGTAGTGTTGGCCGTTGATTTTTACCCCCGGTTCAACAAAGTGAATTGACGTGCGCCCCAGAGAAGAAACACCGACTGACACCATCAGGGATTTGCTAAACGTCGGACGTGTGCGTAAAAGGCGGTCGGCTGCAATATCTCGCTTTCGAGTTCCAACTGCTACATACAGACGATCATTTTGAGTATTGCTAGGAGAAGCAACTGTGAATAATTTTTCGTCAGTAAATCAGATGAAATGCACTAGGCTAGCTGGGTAGCGACGCAACAAAAGGCGACTGCGGTCAAGTCGAGCTTGTTTGTTGGCCACGGTCAATTCATGTGCCCTACGTTTTATCATGCATATCAAACGTAAGTCTTTCTTCACAATACGATTAACGGAACGTTGAGATATACCAACTTCCCGAGCAATTTGTCTTTGAGTACGGTGTGTTTGCGGCAAATCTTCCTGGCTCAAAACAAGTGTTTCAACTTCTTCAATTTTGTCAGCAGTTCGAGCAGTGCGCGGACGGCCACTGCCGGGAAGACGTTGCGAAGTTCCAGTACTATCAATCTTGCGAATAATCTTGTCCAATCCACTACGAGACCAGCTTTTATGAGGAGACTCTTTTAAAAATCTTCTTGCTCCATAATGTTTGTTTTGTCTTAAAAATTTTATAACGTGTTTATCTTCCTCACTGAACGCCATTTTCGTAAATGGTAGAAAAATTAGTGACGTCATTATTATTACGTCAACAGTTTAGCGGAAATTTGTTATAGGGCCTTTTTAAAAATAAAATTATTGATTTTAACGATAGATGTTTTTGCGTAAATTGCATTTGTTTTGATCAATTATTGAATGAGTTATAACGATTTTTCCAGGGGCTTCCTTTTTTATGCCTCACGGTGTATATGTATGTAGCTATTTAAATAACACCTTTTAAGCATCACAAAGGCGCTATGCCTGGGTGAATGGATGAGAATCAGATGCGAGATAAATCAGGTAATATGTGTTATTATAACTGCATACATTTTAAGGCTCTTGTGTGTATCAGAAAACTTCTATAGCGCCTTTTATGTATCTCACAAAGATGCTGGAACAATTCTGAAATCGTGCGTTTCAGTTTCGCTGAAACTGCAGTAATATGACTCAGCTAAATGGTAAAATTAGAAGCTGGCCGAACCTGGAATCGAACCCTTGCTCAACATTTCAACAAAGCAGAGCCATGCTATATTTCTGTTTTGTTACGTTAAACCAATGTCAATTTTTTTTCTTTCAGACCAAATTTCATCAACACGAAGACCTATTTAGACTGCTTTCATCATTTCCTGGAACTATGTATAGCTTGAAACGTCATTTATAGAACGCTATAAATAGCTGGTGACGTCATTATTCTGAGCCAAGAATACCTAGTGGTATCAAGTTCGTGAACTAAGAATAGCCGGTGACGTCATCCTGGGCAGATTCAAAAAGCCTCTGCGGGAGCAGAACTATGATGAACACGAAGCCATCGCCCGTCTCGGCACCCACCCTCTACACGTCGACCCTGCTGCACGCCTACCCGCGGGTAACAAGCCTCGCCGACTCCATCTACAGTCCCGCTGCCTACGCCAACGCCCAGGGCTACCTGCCCTTCGGTCCCGCTCCGGACTCGTCGGCCTTCTACGCCCCCCTGGTGAGTACCAAGTTCACGAAGGGTAAGATAAGGCCGACGTCAACGGCCCTGGTAGCCATAAGATATCGTTTGACACTGGATACCAGTTCTCAAGAGCCAAAATCTATCGGTGTGGTTCTACGTGCGTGCTCGAGTCAGCCAGTGGTGACTCTTTAAGTTATCAAGACACTGTTTTAAGCAAAACGACTTCATTACAAGAGGACCACGTTACTGTTTCATCCCGGAAGTGCATTGCCGTGAATTAGTATTCTTTTTAATTAGTAACTTCTAAACGCCGGTGTCTTGCACAAGGCATCAACCAATGGCGCACATGCATGCAATAACAGACCCATGATCAGGTCAACACCCAGTCTGCAAGGCAGAGACAGCCTATGGTGCAGGGCTGTAGTGGTAAAATTTGAGGTGAGTACACACTACCGGTGAGCAGCGGCGTCACTAGGGCTGGTGTGACCCGTGTGACCCTAAACAAATGTGAAGACCTTTTTTTTAGGAATTCGTCTACGAAAAATTTCAGACTTTTTACCAATTCTCTGAAAATTTTCTGACTTTTTACGATTTCGTCTCTGAAAAAAGTTGATGACTTTTTTGTTTTTTTAGTCATTCGCCCTAAAAACCTTTCAAAACCTCTCTTTTTTCTCAAAATTTCATTGCTCAGTGGCTATACCGGTCTCAACAGAGGTAAGTATACGCTGTATACCTGCGTATACCCTCGACTATAGCCCTGCTATGGTGGATAATTCAATAGCGCCGGTGTCTAATGTACAAGACATCAACCGATGAGTTTTCACTGTTTCCACAACACAAACTCAATTATATATATATATATATATATATATATATATATATTTATCTATTTATATACATACATATATTTATTTATATGGGACATCCACAAACTTAATCGCTTTTTTATGTCTCGAAATGTCTTCATTGTATACTAATAAGTTGAAACAACCATTTGGTTTCTGCAATCGTCTTCAACAACGAAAATTGTAGCAGCATGTTTTCTTATCGGCATCAAATACCTTTGATGTTCATAAACGTATGGAATCCATCCAATTAATGTCAGAAGAATCAGTTTAAACCGTGTTTGTGCTAAGAAGTGCAAAAACGACTAATGTAGTAATTTCGCAAGTGTGAATGGTGATTAGTGCGTGGCATATTACATAATTTAGAATTACAAAAGAAACGCTGAAAATTTTCACATAGGAAGAAGAAGTGTTAGAGGGTTATTTTTGCTAAGTGACGACATTTTAGTCATTTGCTTATAGTCCTACTTCCGTCATTCTAAAAACTTAGACGCTCATTGGAGAAATAGCAACGTTATCGTAAGTCATTCGCTAGAGGTCGCCAGAATTTGGCTTTTTTAAGTTTTAGCCTACATATTAAAGACTTAGGAAAGAAGTGGTCATCGTCTTTTATGATAACGAAATAATAATAATAATAATAATAATAATGATAATAATAAAAACAATAACAATAAAGAAATAATAATAACAACAACATCAACAATAGTAGTAGTAGTAGTAGTAGTAGTAGTAGTAGTTGTAGTAGTAGTAATAATAGTAGTAGTAGTAGTAGTAGTAGTAGTAGTAGTAGTAGTAGTAGTAGTAGTAGTAGTAGTAGTAGTAGTAGTAGTAGTAGTAGTAGTAGTAGTAGTAGTAGTAATAGTAGTAATAATAATAATAATAATAATAATAAAAATAAAAATAATAATAATAATAATAATAATAATAATAATAATAATAATAATAATAATAATAATAATAATAATAATAATAGTAATAATAATAATAATAATAATAATAATAATAATAGTAGTAATAATAATAATAGTAATGTAGAGGTGATAATAATGTTTGTGACTTTGGAACAAAATAGTCCTCGTCTTGTGCAAAAACTAAATAACAGTGAAAATGAAAAGGTGATGACAAAGCATTCATTGTCTTACATGAAAACGAAATATTAATGATAAAGTCGAAGCGATGAAAGTGTTTATAATTAAGGAACAAAATGCTCATCGTCTTACATAAGAACGAAATGATAATGATGATGTTGAGGAGATAACGACGATACCGACCCTCACCATTCGCAGAAAAACCATTTATGATTGATTGATTGATTGATTGATTGATTGATTGATTGATTGATTGATTATTTGCTGTCGACATCGACCTTCTGATTTCTTTTGCAAATTCTTCTTATCTTCAACTACTCTCATCTCTTTTCTTGCCGGTGACTTTACGTTTGATGACATTCTTTCGAACCCCTTCAAAACCGGTTTCTTTTTATCCAAGTTCTCAAGTCAAGAGTTGCACAAGTTCGAGTGACTTCCTTCTGTGTCATTTAAGTAGATTGTCTGTCATTCTTATCTTCTTCAAATTGCTTATCCACCATATCGACTGTCTGTGTCTTGGCGGGCTGATCTTCTGGATGCAGGGTGGGAATTGTCGGAGGGTAGGACCCCCTCAGTTGCACACCCAAGGGGGTCGTTACCAAACCCTCAGTTATGCTAGTGTGTTTTAGCATTATTTCATTCTTAGTCTCTGACAAAGAGAAGACATTTTCATGGTGCACCATGTATGCATTTTTGAATTTGCTCAACATAGGAATTGATTTTGATTCGAGTCTGACTGCAAAACTGCTAGCGTTGACATCAGCTGCTTTCAAATTTCGTTGACATCAGTTTGAAAAATACGGATAAAATGTTGACCCCCCCCCGTATTTTTCTACAATTCCCACACTGTCTGGATGTTGACGTGATTATGGCTTGCCTTTGGTGTTCCATCGGTTGATGCCTTGTGCGTAAGACACCGACCCTACAGAAGTATCCAACATAGGCTGGAAGAAGATTTTTCTTAGAAGTGACCAACGATTGATGCCTTGTGCATTATTATAACGGCGCTATATAAGTTTCCAGATAATATGGCATTAGTATTCATTAAGTAAGTAAGCAATTGGGTATATATATATATAAGTATATGTATACGTACGTAGGGCTTACGTATGCATACATTCTTATAGCGCTTATCGACTTCTCAAAGCATTTGCTTTTCAGGAATCGTTCACATAGTAATGGCTCTTTAAATTACGAATTCTATATTATGTAATTCTAATATTAAACACGCTTTTATTTTAGAACGCCGACTGTGGAGATGCCTGGCGTAGTCTGTCTGCCCAGACGGCGGCTGCAGCTGCGGCTGCTGCTGCCTGGGTCTACGAACCATCCATGGTCGGTTACCCATACCCCGCCAGGTATACAAGAACACTATCAACACCTATAGTGTACCTATATTATATTTATATTAACACTTACGGAGAATACGTGCAATGTATTGTGTAAGAACAACTCATATTTACAGACAGTTTATGAATAATTTATTTTCCATTTGTAGGCCTGATAATGCAAGCACAGCTCACCAGCTTTCAGTAATTAATTAATTAGGATGGATAATTAGTTAGAAACTAATTAATTCCTAATTTATTACCTTGGTAGCTAATTCTAATTAATAAGTAACTAGAATTTTGTTAATTTACTTTCTAATTCTCAATGTTACTCATCAATCTTTTTATGTGCCATCATTACCTTAATAATTTTTAAACCAAATAGTATACGTGTTGAAAATCTGCGCAATTATGACATTTGTACTTTATTAAATAATAAACATTGTACACATTCTTCAATCATTACAAGGACTTTAATTATGACGTCAATAAGTGACGCTGCTTTACATTCTTTGTTTTGTTCTTCACGCAAAGGATCATGCATTATTATCTTTCATCCGGAGGATATACCTTACAATGACGTAGTTATTACTGATGATTCGACGTTTCTTTTGCTAAGTATGGCCTAGGAATCTATAGAATGGAAAGTCGTGCAAAATAATTGTATACCCGGTCTACTCCAACCAACAGATGTCACCACTCTTCAATTTCTTCAACATATATATTAAAATGATGTTTTACTCCCTCTGGCAAATTTCTTTGACTCTAAAAGTATAATTATTAGTATAACTAACTATTAGTAGGCTATAATTATTCGTCGATTTTTCTTCATAGACATGATAAACTGCAATACATTTGTTATGTAAACAAAAGGTGATACTCTCTGACAGCCAGGGGCGCTGCTGTATATATAGACACTCAAACTATAGTCACTGGAGTTTAATAAAGACTTCAAGTACTGTATTAATGGTATAACTGGATCTGAGTGTCTGGAACAGTTGCTTATCCACCATAGTCTGCTTCTCTGTCTTTGGTGGGTCTTGATCTTCTGCGTATTGACCTGATTACCGTTTGGTTTTGGTGCTCCATCGGTAGATACCTTGCGCTTTAGACACCAGCGCGATAGAAGTTACTAATCACAATTACAATTTCAATGATTTCTTAGCCCTTTGACCCGGCAACCTAATAACGGTTTCTCTTATAACCCGTTGGCGTGCCGTAATCACAGCCCGTTGACCCGTTGACCTAATAAAGGTCATCTTATAACTCGTTGGCGTGCGGTAATCTCTTAGCCCGTTGACCCGTTGACCTAATAAAGGTTGTCTATTATAACCCGTTGCGTGGCGTTGCGGTCACCTCTTGACCCTTTGACATTGCAGCTACGGGAACCTGGACGTGCGCCGGAAGAACGCCACCCGTGAGTCGACGAGTACACTGAAGGCGTGGCTGTACGAACACATCAAGAACCCCTACCCGACGAAGGGCGAGAAGATCATGCTGGCCATCATCACGAAGATGACCTTGACTCAGGTCTCGACCTGGTTCGCCAACGCCCGGCGCCGACTCAAGAAGGAGAACAAGATGCAGTGGTCGCCACGCAATCGCACGGGCGACGACGACGATGATGACGACGACAAGAACAGCGACAACGACGACGTCATCATCGGAGATCGAACGTCCGAACGAGAGGAGAGCGGAATGATGATGAACGATGATGAAGAGGACATTGTCGTCGACGCAGGTATACAGTGGCGCTATAAAAATACGAAGATCGTATGCTGCAAAAACAAGTATACGTTAGACGTAGAGTAGTTCACAACGTAGTAATACTTTGTCTATGTACTGTGTAATTCTATGTAAGCTTGACGTAGTAAAGTAGTAACGATGACGTGTAACACTTGTAGTGTAATGTCAGGCAGAGTAATGTAACGCAGTGTAATTATTAAAGTCTGTCGCCCTGGTGTCTAATGCACCAGAGGAGAATCATCCGATAGCACACCAAAACCAAACCGAGGTCAATATCCTGAAAATCATTTCCCTAAGACAGAGAGGCAGACTATGGTGGTTATAAGCGCAGCGATGTAATTCAACGTGACGGAACGCAAGACCATGCGATTTGATGTAAGATTATGTCATCTAAAGCAATATACTGATTGTATTATATTGCATATTATTGTATCGTATCTTATTGTTTATTGTTGAATATAATCGTATAGCGTAATATAATGTATTTTGCTGTGCAGCAGGAGAATGAAGCTAACTTTATCGTCACATGGCAATAGTTTATCCCGTATGAACAGCTGTTTCTATAGATGTTCGTAGGCCTACTGCGTGTGATCGTGTCAGTGTTAATTTCTAAACGCACTTCATGCAGCATTATGAAGCACACATGTCCGCTCACTTCTCAAACTGGTTTATTCCAACAGTATATATGTAGACACTAGGGTAATGCCGACTCCAGATACTGACAACCCTATTATACCAGAAGATCAGCAAAACACCTATAAATAGGCTTAGATAAATAAATTTATATCATAGCTATGCGTGCGCGAACAAGCATACGTAAATATGTATTTCACTCTGAGCTTGCTATATAAGCTTTATTATATGTAAAATATACATATACGCATGACACATATTTAAATAAATATTATGCACGAAAAATAAATAAATAACGGTCCCTATATAGATATAACATGAGTGATTGGGTGATTTACAGGCAGACAGACACGTCGTAGACGAACAGACAGACAGACAGACAGACAGACAGACAGACAGACAGACAGACAGATTAAGGTACATGTGTAGTCATCAGTTGTGTCGTGATGGGGTCAGACGGTTTGTGGTTCCTCGTCATACTATGGAGATGCCAATGATCCTGCAAATGGCCTGATTTCGACGACCAGCTGCTGTAACCTCTTGTCTGCCCCACCCGTTGACATCTCAACAATCGTATCAGCTCCCGCTTGACATCTCGTTGTCAGCCTCCGTACCTCAGACTAGCCTCACATTAAAGGCCATCCATCCCCGTCTTCTTCGTCCTCCTCCTCCTTCCCGATATGCCTCAGTGAATCCGCTAAATACTCGGGGCATCCCTTTCAGGGCTTTGTCACGCTTGAGCGCCTTCCGTTGATAGCATCTGGCCCCCTAGCGGCCGCCAGGGGGCGGGTCGGTTGGCACAACCGGAACCGATTTAATTAAAGCCGATTATCGCCCGCCGCAATTTAGAGTGCCATCTCGCGGTGTCTTCTCGCGATAGTCTCGTCTGTGAAACAACTTCCGGCCGTCGACTGGCGTTACTATGACGACGCCATAAAGCATAGATTCCGAGCGATTATATTCAAACCCCTTGCAACGCTTACAATAGCATCACTTAAACAGATAAATCTTTAATATATATATATATATATATATCCTTTTATTATATATATGTGTATATATACATTACATGTGTGATATAGAAATACATATATATTTTGTAGTATATCTATATATGCTGATTACGTGTTTCTATGTTGTATGTGTAATTGTCTTCTTATCTTCTGATGTTTCATCTCCTTTCAAACTGTGATATTGGAAATCCCATTACACGTGTTGGGCCCGTATAGACATCGATTAAGAAATCGATTAAGAAATCGATTAAGAAATCGATTAAGAAATCGATTAGGAAATCGCCCGATCTCTTGCATTGCAAGAGACGCAGGTTGGCGCTTCTAGCATCAGTAGGATTGTTACATTGATTGACGTCTTGAATATTCATTACGGATTTATAGAAATATCGTAGAGGAATAAATTACATATATGTATGTGTTATCAAGTGTTATCATAATTAATATCATTGTTGTCGCTAGTTTAGTCGTCGTCATCGTCAGCATGATCATCATCGTCATTGTCATCATCACCTCGACCACCCTCATCATCATAGTCATCACCATCTTCATCATGAATATTTCTTTTGCGTCATTATTTAAGGTATGTTGCGTACTGCAGGCAACGAAGACTCCCATCCGGGTAATTCGGACAGAGGGAATGATGTAGCGCCCGTTCGCTGCTATCCCGCAACAGATGACGCAACAAGGGCGTCACCTGGCGCCGCGCAGCGCTCGGAATGCATCGCTTCTCGACCGGAACCGGAAACACATCGCGGATACAACATTCGGACGTTCGCGGTCGCCGCTTCCGGCGGAAACGACTGCACTTCCGGTGGAGGCAAAGATGGCGGCGGTCAGGACCTTCCGTCAACCGGAAGCGCAGTCGAGAAGCCGCGAATATGGTCGCTGGCGGATGTTGCGACATCCAGCACGCCACCTAGCGTCTATCGTCAGCGTTCGTCGCCTTCCATCTCCGAACTTCCGGTTAGGACGAACGATCTGCTGAGTCACCATAGATACGTGCACGACATCCCACAATCCCCTGCGACTCCATTGACACCTTCGGCAGTCCATCACAGCTTCCAGCCGTGGACGAAGCGATTTCTCTCCGGACCCTCAATAGCCGCCCCCTCCGTGCACCCCTTTGCCCAGAAACTTATTCCCGGATACGTTCCCTACCTTGGACTCGGAACGCAAGGGTTCCGACAAGAGCCATGCGCCGTCACCTGCAACGGCGTCGACGCCGCCGCCATCGCGCGACCACATGCGCCAACCACAGCTGTACAAATCGCCGGCGGCGGCGTGGTCGTTGGCGCTCTGTCATCGCCCGCCCATCGACTGGAATTTGCGAAGGTGTTGACAAATGGATTGGCACCAGGTGAGAATTGTTATCATTAGTATTAGGAGTAGCAGCAGTACTTGGTCACAATGAACGAACGAAAGAATGTATGTATGAATGAATGAATGAATGAATGAATGAATGAATGAATGAATGAATGAACGAATGAACGAATGAACGAATGAATGCTCCATGGATGCTCAGTCTAATCTACGGTTATCTAATCTAATCTGATCCTATCTATATTCTATTCCATTCTATAGACTATTCTATCCTGAATTATTCCCGACTTATTCATTCTATTCCATTCTGACTTGTTCCCATTTTTTTCCTCAGAATTTGCCTGTCTCGTCTTATCTGGTCTATAGTTTATTCCATCCAATTCCATTCCATTTCATTCTATTCAATTCGACTCCATTCTGTTCGATTCTGTTCTTGTATAATGTGTTGCATGTATATATACGCGTCAGCTTTATTGTCTTGTTTCGGCTTTGGCTGCCACAAAAACACTTCGCTCCACGATCATGGTTGAACTAATCACTCCGACTATAGACTTTAACACGCACTTTGACAGTGCACCGTTGCGCCTTTTCAGTGGTTGGGATATTTACTATGGAAACTTGGAATAACCTCCCTCAGAATTTGTCTGTCCTTCTGGTTACATACATGTAGGGACGATACATACACATTTCGCCAACACTTGAATCTGTTCTCTTTCACATGCGGGACTTGGCAGGAAGCTCCTCTGCAGGTCATAGATCTTGACGAGGTGCTAAATAAATGCCCTGAATGAATGAATGAATGAATTAATTAATTAATTAATTAATGACTCACCTATATATAGTCTGAACTCTAAGTTATTAGTCTATGGTCTAATGTTGCTTATTTCAAGTAATCTAATAACTTCTAGAGCGCCGATATAAGACCAGCACCAATCCAGTTAATTCGATAATGGTCATGCATGCAGTCTGGCCAGCCTTGTAGACAGCCTACAATTCTTTCACGACTCCCATTCGTCCGTCCGCAAACATGTCACAGAATAATTGTGCAAATGTTTTGGACAGCGGCGGATCTCTCTGCTGTAACAACCCGTTCTCTAACAGCCGTCTGCCTATATAGACAAGACGTTGACGAAAACAAATATCTTCCATATATTTCTTCTAAAGCGGTTCAAGAATTAATAGCAGAATCCAATTAAGCTTTCTTCCACTAACCATCAGCGTCAGACGGTTGTTAGAGAACGGGCTGTTACAGTAGAGAGATCCGCCGCTGTCCAAAGCTTTGTACAAATATATAGGAGGTATTTCCATAGGTTACCCTTGTACCGGTACGGTACTATCGAGAAAAATTCCACATCAGTATGGTTCTGTCTGAGTACACGGTTCTACACTTGAACAAGTACGGCCCTGTATACAAGGCCCTCTATAATTGTACAGTTCTTTATGAGTATATGGTTCTGATACGTTACAATTTTTGCGGCGCCTCTTTTCTCTTTCTACTATATAGCGGGGCTCTATTTACATTCACTTATTCACGTTACTTTATTATTTACATTACATTTTGTTTTGCTCGATAGTCTACTGCAGCATGGTTAGCGTGCTGGACTGTCAACCGAGAGGTCAGAGGTTCAACTTTGGTTTGAGATTTATGCTCACCTGCGCCCTTTGGCCAATTCAGCTACAATGAATACACTGACCGTGTATACATTGTCGGTGGGAAGAGGAGATAGTCGGGAAGAGGCTGGCCAACTGCTCCCGTATGCCGAGGTTAAGAAAATGAAGTCGCTAAGACCTCACACCCATGGCTGTTTCTCAGGCTCTAGCTTAAAGGACTGTTCATCATACCTACATCACATGACATTACATTACGTACCTACACCACATGAACATACATTACGTACCTACACCACATGACCTTACATTACGTACCTACATCACATGACATTACATTACATTGCAGACGAGAGGACAGCGAATCCTGGAGGGAAATATTCGACACTGACAAGCGGATACGTCGCTCACCCATCCTCGTTCAGCTCCTCCTCCCCATCCTCCTCCACGATCCTCTCCAACTCCTCTTCATCGTCGTCGACCTCCTCTCCTAAATCCTCACCCATCTGCTCCTCCGCAGCAACCGCCTCCTCATCTTCCAACTCGTCCTCCTCGTGCCATCCTCTCGGGCCGGCGCTAATGTTGCCCTCGACGTCTTCGCAACCCGGCGAGAAAAGGTCAGTGGGGTAATTAATCAGACGGGGTTGTGCCTCGGTCAGGGCTGGAGTGGCTGGGCTGTTCTGTACGGTTGACCACACTGACCAACGGTCAAGAATCGCTGCCCAAATAGACTCGGACATTTGAAATTTATTCGGGAATTAACAGCGGGTGAAATTGCAAGCTGTAACAGGTGTTACTTCTTGACTTCTTAATTCAGAAGTGGATTTTCAGTTAATTACCTTTTGCACTCATTTAATTTAAATTTAAAATATTAAGTGATGCAGCGCTGAATATAGAGGAGGCGCAAATCTTCGTCTGTTTTTAAAAACTATAATAAATAAATAAAAAAAGGACCAGTTTTAGGGGCGTGTGAACAGTGCGGTCGCAAATATCCTAAGGCCCCAAATATCCTAAGGCCACAAATATCCTAAGGCCCCAAATATCCTAAGGCCGGCACTGAAAGAAAATAAGTTAATAAATAAATAAATTCTTCTCATAGAATTTAAAACGAAATTATAAGTATATTCGCAGAAGCACTCACCGTGGTTTCAAAGATTTCTAAACGTATTATATTGTCAACAGTTCAAAAAAATAATTTGTCGTTATTTTCTGTTCAACAGGTCATGACGTACGTCCTTGCTGTCCGAATTCTCTGTTAAATGTAAACATGAATTTCCTGATCAGGTAAGAAGTTGTTAATTAGAACTGTTGCGAAACTATTTACAATACTTCCTTAACACTTTCACGACGAGCTGCATTGGTTTCCCAGTCAATTTTTTTAGTAAACTCTCGTCGTTAAATGCATTTTTATAACCATGCTAAAGTAGTCGGATGAGATGAGATAATGTAAGAAAATGAGATTAGATTAGAACATCTGTGCTGCATATGGACCTCAATTGCGTCTTAAGATGAACATTTATAATTTATATAGCACCTATGTATGAGAAACGTAATACATACATACATACATACATACATACATACATACATACATACATACATACATACATACATACATACATACATACATACATACACACACACATACATACATACATACATACATACTGATATACATACAGAAATACATAAGCATATTCATACATTCATACATACATTCATAATAATTTATATAGCACCTACGTATGAGAAACGCATATGACCAGGAAAACCTATTCTTTAGTTTTCCAGCTATAGACAATATATACAAGACATACATACATACATACATACATACATACATACATACATACATACATACATACATACATACATACACACATACATACATACATACATACATACATACTGATATACATACAGAAATACATAAGCATATTCATACATTCATACATACATTCATAATAATTTATATAGCACCTACGTATGAGAAACGCATATGACCAGGAAAACCTATTCTTTAGTTTTCCAGCTATAGACAATATGCACTGTGACCGATCCTCTGCTTTTAATTTCAGTGACTCTGAAGAAGAAACAAGAAGCGACTTCCGGCGTCACTTAGCGACCTCTAGCGACAACGCGATTTCATTCCTGAAGAAACTGTTCTCGGCGTTAGCTATAGGATGAAGTTACACTTCCAGTCGCGTTTTGTCCGACTTTAGCAAATGCCTATTATCTTTAAGGGTCTACTAATTGATATTCACCGATAGACCTTAATGAATATTCAACAGCGTTGATGCTTATCGACGTTATTATGAATTTACAACAGATGTAGCGATATATATCGTTATGATTATTCAACAATATGAATATTTAACAGTATATTATGAAAATTCTACAATGTGAATTATTCTTATTTTACAGTTATTACTATTAGGCCTACTACCACTTCCACTACTGCTACTACTACTCTTGCTACAATCACTACTACTACTACTTCCACTACTACTACTACTATTATTATTTTTTCCGAAGTGTAATCCCTCTGGAGTCAAAACAACTATGCTACCAGCTGTTATGGGTAGCCTATCTGGAAAATCAGGCATTATTATTTTCATATAATTAGTATTCGCTGTTACATTGTTAGTATTCCTATTATTATTACGATATTACACCACAGGGGTACATTATGAATTTTCGATCTTGTGAATATGCAATTTGATATGAATATTCGATGGTATGAATATTCCCAGCTGTTATTTTGAATATTCAACAGTAACTATAGATAGAACACTTATTTACTAAATTATGGAATTCTGAAAACTATGAGCAGTAGTCAAGAACATTGAAAAAGCTATGAATAGGCCTATTGATTTAGGACATTACTGACGTTACGATTTAATTACAATACGTCCTTTGTAACATGTAAATTAACGATTGTAAAGAAAGTGTGTATTTGTTATATCTTCACAAAGAGTCCAATTTATAATGCACATGCATGAAACATATGCAATCGACACACTATGTCCTTACTCACTTATTAACTCACTGGACTATCCAATTTACTTACTCACCTATTTATCTACTTACTTACATACTGATAGGCGTATTTGTAACCAATCTCTATCTTGTTGTCGATATATTTCTTCGGAAATATTTGCGCCAAATGAATTCGTGTATGTAGGTTGTACACATGACAAACCTATAGTTACCTAACAGCAACTTCGTTCTTAATTCTTTGACAGGCCAAACGGAAGAGTTACGAACACGAACAGATATACACAGACAGCCAGACAGACAGATACACTAGCGGGCACTGACGCACAGACAGAAAGATAGGCACTAAGCCAGATTGACACACTAACCGACAGATATATTTATACAGACTCAGCTAGATAGTTAGATCGACGGACGGACGGGGACAGAGAAACAGACACACAGCATGTTCTGTAGTCTGTATACGGAAAGTAATGTGCTCAAGCAATCATTTTTGTTGTCTGTATTTGAAACTGTAAATCGAACTCACTGTCCTCTGCCGATCACTGGACTTCTTTCCCTTTACGCCATCTGCCGCTGTTTTATTTCAGTCGACAGACATCTGTCATCATCGGCCACGCCCTACTGAATAAGTAATCAGTCGTTTGAACGTTGCTAGGACACTCGTAAATCAATCTTTCAAGGGTTAATATATGGATGTGCTGTGTGGATGGCTCCAGTGTTATTGTAAGTAGAAACGGACCAAAAACTGTGGTATGTTATATTATACAAACGGTCAGAACGATTCAAAGCAATATCTGCCGTCGTTAACGGCCGTAGTTGCCGTAAGATGCCGTTAAACTCTGGATCCCTCCATTCAACTCCATTGAAACAGTGGCA
>OY744603.1:59101500-59214000 GCA_963556255.1 Allolobophora icterica
GATGATGATGATAGCAACAATAATAACAATTCGGCGCTTTAACACGATTACTTTCCCGGAAACATTTCAGGAGTCTGACATCTGCGAAGACTAGCAATACCTGAGGTGCATTCTCCCTTGTTTATAGTAGTTTTCCACATCCTCGGGATTTCATCCTTTGGGTTTAAAAATAATAAAAATAATAAATAAATAATAATAATGTGTTCAATTTCGAGGTCGGAAGCTCAGGGTTATAGCAGTAGGACAGAGGTCTGGTTACAAGTAGAGTTCAATGTACACTGTTAACACCATCCATAATTTTACGGGTATAGTACGCATTCACTTGTAGTATGATGCGTTGTGATTCAGTGTAATGTAAAGTAAAGTTATGTGCCTACGTCAATGTAATAGAGGCCTAATGTAAGCGTAGGATTTCGCATTTTCTCGTATATATCGAGTAGGTTATTGCTGCTTTTTAAAATGAAATTCTTATCCAATTGTTCTAATACATATAGAGTTCGGCGGGATCATACCAGCAGTCAATAGAGCAATAGAGTCAATAAAACAATAGATTCAATAGAGCACTAGAATCAACAGAGCAGTAGAGTCATTAGTGCAATACAGTCAATAGAGCAATAGAGACAATAGAGCAGTAGAGTCAGTAGAGCAATGGATTCAATAGAGTCAATAGAGCAATAGAGTCAATAGAGCAATAGAGCATAGAACAGTAAAGTCAGTAGAGCAATAGATTCAATACAGTCAATAGAGCCAATAGAGCAATAAAGTCAATAGAGCAACAGAGTCAATAGAGCAGTAGAGTCGGTAGAGCAATAGATTCAATAGAGTCATAGTAATACAGTCAACAGAGCAAGAGAGTCAATAGAGCAAAAGAGTCAATCAAACAATGGAGTCAGTAGAGCAGCGTGTTTGACTGATATCATTTAAAGTAACGTAAATGCAAATTTATCCCCTTCCTGTTACCTACGCATAAGAGAATCAATGATTGTTGCCTTAAATTGCTTTTTCAGATTTGTGTTGCAGCTTCTCTAACAGGTCCATCTCATTTCTTCAGATTCGTTAGGGAACTCTAAACGCAATCGCTCTCTTTGCGTGTATACTGACGACCTTAATTGTCTCACTTTAAAACAGGGACGGATCCAGCAGCCACGGAGCCTGGCTTAAGGGATTGGAATAGGCGGAGTATCCTGGGTTTTCTACCCTCATATGATGAGTATAAAACACGAGTCACGCGGCTTCTGATGAACATTTCCAAACGTAGTTCCGTCTTTGCCTACATCCGCCCTTGGACAGATTTACTCTTGCCTAGATATTCAGTCCTTGTCTGAATCCGCCCTTGTGTCATGCCAACCGAGTTAATCCTGACCTGCACCTATAGTTCAGCATTTGGCCGTTATGTTACTCTACGCGGCATCTCCCACGGAAACCGAAATCTTACGCGACCTGGTGCGGCCGGTAACCGTTTGACACAAGCGCGCGCCTTTGATGGATGGCGGGAGTAGACTGGACGAGCTGTTTACTATGCATCGCCGTGTCTTCGTCCGCCCTCCGGAGGCTGTGTTTAATTTGTTCTAACAGTCTGTTCGAATTTTCGTCGCCGTCTTCGGTCGCTCGCCCTTCGCACTTTAGTAAACGACTCGCGCCAACGGCTAATCCGCGGGGCAATCCCTGTGACGCCGGCCCCCCGTCATAATTCATTTCGGCTGTCGATAGCAGGGACGTGCGCGGAACACGGACCTCGTCTGTCGCTCCCTTCCCGCGTCCGGCGAGGTGATGGGCTTGTTTCGGAGCGGGATGATTTTATGACAGGTGGTTGGTCGGCTGCGATGCGCCCTCTGCTGCCGAGGTAATGAATTGTTGACCGCTGAATTATGGACACAACGCGACGCTCGAACATCGACCAGTAAGCCGACAGGATATAACCTCTGGACGTCGTACAACGGGTCGAACGGGTCTGGGTGTCTTGACCAACGACTGTTTGTTTTACACGTGCGCTGGTCGAAGCTTAGGCGAGATCTTGACCTTATGGTCAACCAAATTGACGCCTCCTAAAAGACGGAGCGTGGCCCGATTGCTCACTGAAATTAATTGGCTGCATGCAGTGCTCGCCTATCTACCGTAGTCTGTCTCCCTCTGTCACAGTGGAATCACCATCCACGTAATGACCTGATTACGGCTTTGTTTTGGTGCTCCATCGGTTGATACCTTCATTATGCGTTAGATACCGGCGCTATGGAAATTGATAAATAATGATGATGATGATGATTGTCAACCCAATCCTTCCGTTGACAATCCTTCTGATTAAATCCTTGTTCTCTTCGTACTTAACGCCTATTTAACGTTCACCTTTTGAACACTAATTCTACGTATAAGTATAACCTGAATTAATCAGCAACACAGTTTAATATCTTTTCAGTTTAATAAGAAACAAACAGACAGAACTCAATTCGATTACAACTCAACTAGTCAGCCACACTACTACAGCGAACATCGAATTCAAACTTCTCCAGTCAGCATAATTCTTCGCGCCCCTTGACACACCTGTCTTCTGTGCGCATAAACGAACTCTAATAATATACATATAGCGCGCCGCTGCCGATATCGGCCGGCCGCGCGTGTCACTAAGACTAAACGTTATACATCTATCATATATACATATACACGTGAAACTAAAGTAAGCGCACTTAATATATACGCTAAATATCTCGCACTGCAAGACTGTACACAAAACTCAGTTCACATTACCTCCTTCCTTTTTCTGGAATTGAGCAAATTAAATTTCAAAATTTGCGAAATTACCAAAATACATGAAACATATATATATCTAACTAATTAATAAACAGTCTTACGATTACTTATAACCTTGACAAACAATCAGCAATAATATTCAATCTGCCCTTCTTGTACTTCACCTCAACATCAAAAGTTTGTAAGGCTAACGCCCAACGCACAAGTTTAGCAGACTTAGACATTGACTCAGTCAAATATGTAAGAGGATTGTGATCAGTAAAAATGAAAATTTTTGATCCAATTATAATTTCTTTTAACTTGTTTAGAGCCCAAACAATAGCATAGGCTTCCTTTTCCACAGTAGCCCATCTCTTCTGGGTATCAGTTAACTTCTGACTGATAAATGACACAGGGCGCTCTATTCCCTTGTCGTCCATCTGTGTTAAAACAGCACCGACTGCAAAGTCACTACTATCGCAGTACAAATTGAATGGTTTTCCCACTTCAAAAACATATAACACTACTTTGGATCGCACAGCCTCTTTAAGTAAATCAAATGCTTGCTGATGTTCAACAGTCCAATCAATCTTATCAGAAACACGTTTACTAGTTAAATCAGATAAAGGTTTCGCAATCTGTGCAAAGTCCTTAATAAACTGTCTGTAATAATTAAAAAATCCAAGCAGTTGCTTAACTTGCTTCTTAGTTTCTGGGATCTTCAAATTAGTCAAACTTTCAATTCTGTCTGGATTCATCTTTATCTTACCAGACCCAACCACATGACCGATAAACCTTACCTCACTCTTACCAAATATGCATTTTTTCAAATTCAAAGTAACGTTATGCAATCTCATTTGCATCAAAAATGCATCTAGATGCTGCAAGTGAACTTTCCAACTGTCAGAATGCACAGCAATGTCATCAACATACGGTTCTGCAAAGTCACTTATAGGCTGTAAAACTAAATTTATCGCCTTAACAAAAGTTCGTCCTGAATTTATCATTCCAAAAGGAACACGAGTAAATTCATACAGTCCATTATGTGTTACAAAAGCTGTTTTCCATTGATCAGATTGTTTTACAGGACAAGTCCAATAAGCACTTCGACAGTCCAAAATGGAAATCACATTAGACTTTCCAACTTTGTTCAAAACGTCTCTGACAATCGGCATAGGATATTTACAATCCACTGTGAATGAGTTAATGTATCTGTAGTCACAGGCAAGTCTCAAAGATCCGTCTTTCTTTTTAACAATAACCAAAGGGCTTGCCATTCTGCTCGATGATGGTTTGATAATGTTTGTTTTTAACATTTCTTTGATCTGACGTTCCACTTCTGCTCGATAAATCAAAGGAATTCGGTATGCTGCAAATTCCTTTGTGTCTTGCTCTCTTGTTATACTGATTTGTGTATTGCAACTGCTTTTCTTGAGAGTAAGATTCTGCAAACAATAATGCTTTCTCCGTATTTTCTTTGAGTTCTTTCAAATGATTTTCGTGAAAAGGAATTATCTTGTGCCATTTCCTCGGGTTGTCTATTAGGTCCATTGTCATTCTCCTGAAGGCGACCTCTTCTCTTGAGACCGGAGTGATAGGTACTCTATCCATCACCAGACTCCTTGCCTTTAGTTGACACTTCTCGCAAGACTTACAAAATTTCACAATGTCTCTTCTCATCTTTGGCCATACAAAAGATAATTTTATTCGTTCTCTTGTTTTCTCTTCTCCTAGATGTCCTCCAAATACCGATTCATGCGCCAATTCCATCACTTTAATTCGTCTCTCTTTTGGTAACACTAGTTGATATATCGTCTGGTCTAATATCTGATATTTCTTATGCAATAAACCGTTGATCACACAGAATTCAGATTCTTTCTCTTGTGCTAATTTCCACCACGGCTTCAACGATTCATCCTTTCTCTGTTGCTCTTCGAACTTCTTCGAATCGGCAATCTGCACCTTTTGTTCTTCGTCCATCTCTTCATCTCTATACAAGTCTCTTATCCCCACATCACATTCATTGTCTTCTTCAGTTTCATTTAATGTGCCATTCTCGCATGCAGCCATCTCTTGCTCGTTCATCTCTGCTATTACACCATCTCGCGATAAGCTTCGTTGCTCATTACTTTCGTTTTCCTCATCACTTGAACTTTCAGTTTCACTCTTCTCATCAACATCTACCATTTCCTGTTTCCGACTCTGCGCTCTCGTCATTACATTTGCTCGTACACTCACATCTCCTTGTATCGTTTTAACTTTCATCTGTGGTACGGCTTTTAATTCGGCAATTATCTCTGGATGCAACAAGAATCTTTCTGTACTGCCCATCTTTGCAATACTAGCACACATCAAGGTGACATAAGGTGTAAGTGAACACTGGATTTTACGCGGAAATCCCTCTTCTTGCACGTCACTATCACACAGTCTAACATCCACTTTCACTAACTTCGCAGGAATGGCATCTCCTGCCACACATTGCAAATTCACTTTTCCAATTTGTTCCACCTTCATGCCTTCCAGTAATTCTTCACTAATCACCGGAATCTCTGCACCCGAGTCGCTCAGTGCTTTGACTTTCACTGGCTCTTTACCGTCTACTGCACGAATTTCAACCTCGACATATTGCAAGAACGATTTCTTCAATATTCGACTGTCATCTTTTCCTATGACTTCTCTCTGAATTTCAGCATCCAATAGAATTTCTTTTTGAATACCACATTTCATTACTGACTTTACTTCAGTCTCTTGGTTTTCTTGACTCGCGGTTTGATTATCTGTATCACTAACCACTTGAATCAAATTCACCCTTGTGTGTTCTTGATTTCTGCTAGAACTAGTTGCTGCCACTGGAACTGGACAAAATTTAACCAAATGTTTGTCTGAACCACAGTTGTGACAACGCTTCACAACCATGCCTCGTTGTTCATTTCCTTCATTTCTCTTATACTGCGTAAACGATGTGTTGCCTTCCCTCTTGGCAAACGGCACTGACGATTTGTTAAATCCCTGACGACCAAACGTCACTTCTCTGGTCTCATTGGGTACAGGGACACTAGCCTTGACTTCTTTACCAATAAACTGATTCCCTGTTCCTGGATTACTTTTCCATTTTCCACTCTGGCTTTGGTTTACGGAACGTTGAGAAGGATAACTGTTTATATTTGGGATCGCAAACCCAATTCGATTGTTTACATGAATGTCTGCTAAGTCTGCCACTGCACTAGCTTGGAGACAGTCAGTTCCTTCCTTCGACAATACAAACTGTAGTGGACCTGGCGGTAAACATTCTTTTAGCTTATCCGCTACCAGCAAATCAAAGAGCGTATCATACTCTCTGTTCACGTTTCGACTTCTCACGTAATAGTTTAGCAAGTTCTTCAGTCTTGCCGTAAACATCGTATAAGTCTCTTCTGTTGTCTTCTTAGCATCCACAAATCTGGCTCTGTATTCTCTCGAAGTCAATTTAAATTCTTTTAATAAGTGCTGCTTGACTCTATCATAATTGTCTAGATCATCGTATGACAATCTATTCAGAACGGTTCGAGCTTTCGGCGTCATCAATGGTAGTAATAATTTAACCCAAAACGGCTTTTCCACAGCAAAACTGCGAAACGCGTTCTCGACTGTTTCAAAATATAATGGCACCTCCATCATATCAGTTGGCATTTGAGGCAATACATGCTTCATTGCATCACCTATTTTCTTAATTTTTGACACCAAAGTTTCACTTTCTTGCTGCTTCCTTCTTTCTGCTTCCCGTTCTTCTCTCATTTGTGTTTCTTTCAATGTCAATTTTGATTTCTCCAGTTTCAGACGTTCCTGTCTTTCTGCCTCTGCCTTTTCCAAACTTTCTTTCTGAAATTTGAGTTCTTCCTGTCTGATCTGTTCTGCGCGTTCCAACTCTAACGTTCGCGCTTTTTCTTTTTCTTCTTCACGCATTCTCTTTGCTTCAATCTGTTGCTGACGTACTTCTTCATCACTTTTTCTAGCTTTTTCAGATTCAATCATCTGCTCCAGTCTTCTTCTTTCAGCATCTTCCCTATCTCTTTTCAACTGTTCTAACTGAATCTCAAACTGATTCTTTTGCAATTCAAGTTCTGCCTTACGCACTTGTTCTGCTTTATCTTCTCTCTCTCTTTGCAGACGCAATTCCTCTTGCCTTGCAAGTTCCGCTTTCTCTTCTTTCTCTCTCTGCAAGCGCAATTCTTCTTGCCTTGCAAGTTCTGCTTTCTCTTCTTTCTCTCTCTGCAGACGTTCTGCTTTCTCTTCTTTCTCTCTCTGCAAGCGCAATTCGTCTTGTCTTACACGTTCTGCTTCTTGTCTCAACTCTTTCTCTTCTTGTCTTCGTCTATCTTCTCTTTCTTTCTCTTCTTGTCTCAGTTCTTTCTCTTCTTGTCTCCGTTTCTCCTCTCTTTCTTTCTCTTCTTGTCTCCGTTTCTCCTCCCTATCTTTCTCTTCTTGTCTCCGTTTCTCCTCTCTTTCTTTCTCTTCTTGTCTCCGTTTCTCCTCCCTATCTTCTTTCATCATCATCCACTGCATCAACATCTCCATAGACATAGGCGCAGGAGGTTTTTCAATAGCCTTTTCTACGGCACCGCCAACGGCACCTTCTTCTTCGACTTCTTCTTTAACCCACACATCGGCGAGTTCCTGCATCATGTCACCACGTGACATACCTTCTAATTGTTCTTCTTTAAAACCGGCTTTCAACAAACGCTGTTTCAGCCTTTCCGTAGACATCTTCTTAATATTTGCTTGTCTTTCAGCACTTAGTTTCTCCATCTTACTTGTTTACTTCGGTGATTTCTCTTTTCAAAGAAGTCACGGTTTTTCTTGGTGTGTGAATCGATAAACAAACGGGATTTCTTTTATATTTGTTCGTGGAAAACAACGAAATTTTTATACCGTTTCTCGTGTTCCACCGTCGTTGATATCGTAAACTCGTCACACAGCACACAACGCGTAGATTCTTCTAACACCGTCGTAGATTCTTCTAACACCGTTGTAAATTCTTTTATCCGCCGAAGGAGGTGATAACGTGAATTTTAATCCACCGTGAGTTTACATCCACCGTGAGTAATTATTCCACCGTGAGTATTTATCCACACCGACGCTGTTCCACCGTGAGTTTTTATCCACCGTGAGTATTTATCCACACCGACGCTGTTCCACCGTGAGTTTTTATCCACACCGACGCTGCCACCAATAATGTCAACCCAATCCTTCCGTTGACAATCCTTCTGATTAAATCCTTGTTCTCTTCGTACTTAACGCCTATTTAACGTTCACCTTTTGAACACTAATTCTACGTATAAGTATAACCTGAATTAATCAGCAACACAGTTTAATATCTTTTCAGTTTAATAAGAAACAAACAGACAGAACTCAATTCGATTACAACTCAACTAGTCAGCCACACTACTACAGCGAACATCGAATTCAAACTTCTCCAGTCAGCATAATTCTTCGCGCCCCTTGACACACCTGTCTTCTGTGCGCATAAACGAACTCTAATAATATACATATAGCGCGCCGCTGCCGATATCGGCCGGCCGCGCGTGTCACTAAGACTAAACGTTATACATCTATCATATATACATATACACGTGAAACTAAAGTAAGCGCACTTAATATATACGCTAAATATCTCGCACTGCAAGACTGTACACAAAACTCAGTTCACAATGATGATGATGATGATGATGATGATGATGATGATGATGATGATGATGATGATGATGATGATGGTAATTATACTAATAATAAATAATAACAATATATAATAATAATATTACCATATATAATAATCATATTCATAATCACAATTATTTATAATAATTATAATAGTAATAACAATAATAATAATCTTGTTTCAACGCATTTCCCTGACCATCGAACGCTTCAATGCCGTTGTAATTTGCGGGACGTTTGCTCACCTTTTGCCTGAGCCCGAGGAGTTCTAGCCGTTCCAGACTCTTAACTGTTTTAGTAATCTTGAAGTCCCTGAGGGATCTTTTTTACCTCGGGGCAAAAAATAATAATAATGATATTAATAATAAAATATAAAACCATAATCATTATAATTATTTATAATAATCATAATCCTAATAACCAAAATAATAAGCATAATATTGTGAGGTCAATAACTTGGTGCCAATATATGTGAGTGCCGACTACTAAAAAGGGGTGGAGGCGAATTGGGGGTGTGGTTTACCATCTCCACACACTTTTCTCACATAGGTGACCTAAGAAGTTCCTACAAATATGATTAAAACCTATTAATCTAGGAAGCATCTACACTTTTGCGGTAACGTTAACAACTCGGCCTTAACGCCCAGAGAAACTCGTGCAAATTTTATTACAAACTACGTTTCGATGCGTGATACGTTTACGGTAACGTTCTAAAAATGCGCCATAAGATCTAATTCTGCCTCTCCATGAGCTGATACGTGGTCATTCTTTTAACCAACAGATTCATTGGAGTGCTCAGAATGCAGTAGTAGTAGTAAGTGGTATCGCCATGGTGTTTTGTACTCTCTTGGGCCGCAATTCAGACTATACGTCGCGTCGTTAATGTGTAAGTGTGTGGGGCCACTGCTATGTGGTGCCAAATTACTTTATGATGCACTGTTTGATGAAGCTAAATTGTTACACGATGCTATTTTGCTATACGAGGCCAAATTGGTATGTTATTGGTCACATTGCTATGCTACGAGGTGTGCACCTGTTTAAGGCCACATTTCTTTGTAAAGCCACATCGCAATTTGATGTCACATCATTTACTCAATCCAACGAACACTGCGAAAGCGTCTGCTAATCACCAACAATTGGCCATTTAGGGTCAAGGGTAGCCATGATTGCTTAATCGCAAAGAATAGTATGTGTTTGGATATTTATATAGCGCCCCACACAAATCCATCGAAGGCGCTGAAACATAGCTACATGCCCATAAGAGGATTCTTAGTCATGGTATGTTGGCGCTATATGATTAGGCAGACAATTATATTTATAGTAGTAGACATACGAGACATTTTCGGTCTACAATGGACAGTAGAGAACTGGATGGCGAAAATGTACGAATAGTGTGGGCCAATGAAGTTTTCCCTTAGATGAGAGACATTTCTCCTGATAAGGGACATTACCCATTTCCCCTACAAATGTCACACATTACCCATTTCCCCTACAAATGCCAGACATTAGTCACATTACCAATTTCCCCTACAAATGCCAGACATTTACCATTTCCCAAACAAAAGTTGGACATTACCAATTTCCCCTACAAATGCCAGACATTACCCACTTCCCCTACAAAAGCCAGCCATTACCCATTATCTTCTACAAAAGCCAGACATTACCCATTTCCCCCACAAAAGCCTGACATTACCCATTTCTCCACAAATGCCAGACATTACCCATTTCCCCCCAAAAAGCTAGACATTACCCATTTTTTTTAACAAAAGCCAGACATTACCAATTCCCCACAAAAGCCTGGCATTACCCATTTCCGCTTTATAATCCGGGCATTACTCATTTCCCCTACAAATGAAATGCCGGACATTTCCCTGCCTTCCTTACAAATGAGAGACGTTTCTCTAAATAGTTCCCATTATAGATGGGGACGTTTTCCATACTTCACCTCTATGAACTTCGCCCAAGATAACTTCTACCTTTCACCCCTGTGAACTTCGCCCAAGATAACTTCTACCTCAGCCCAGTGCTGTTGTCCGTCCTGCTGCCTAGAATAGATCCTGTCAAATCGCACGGCGTCGTCGAAGGCTTCCTCATTGCCATGGCGACCGTTGCATCGCGAGCACCTGCGGCCGATGGCGCGCCGTTGAACGAAGTGCGTGTTGGTCGACGTTCTGTTGACAACACGGCAGATTAGGGGCCAGCCATAAATTACGGTTTTGCCGCCGTCCGAACAACGGTGAGCGAAGACAGTGTCTGGGAGGAGGGTGGGGGTACGGGAGAGCAGGGAGAGGATAAGGAGTAGGGGGAGGGAGGGACAATGACTGTGACCACGCAAAAGAACTCTGATTCAATTAAGCTGATTGATCGTCGATGGCCTTAGCAAAGACATGCGTCAGTCGGCGCCATTTTCAGCCGGCTTGTCTGCCGCACTCGCTTTGCTTATACCATCTTCCGGTTTCGTGTTCCGTGTTCTTTGTTTTTTTTCTTGTTTCGTGTTCATCGTTATCTTGTTACATATGTGGTCTTCGTCGCGTCTTCTACTTGGTGTCGTGTTCTACGTCGTCTTGTTCCATTTTCTGGTCGCGATGTCCGGTGTTTTGTCTTATTATCGCCTTCTTTGTTCTTGTGCTTTGTTTCCTTGTTTTATCTTCTTTGTCACGATTTCCCGCCTGTCTTCTTCCCGCCTCTTCACCTTCTTTGTAGCCTCGCAAGTAGCCTTCTCTGCCGTCTTCCGTATTCTTTACGTATACGCCTACCTCCTGTTATGTAGTGTTATCTGATGCCTATACATTGTACAACGCTATTTATGAGCTCCCATTTTATAACCTCACACTCTAATGTAATGTACCATAACGTCGCTTATATAGACCTTTCTAGAAATCTTCCATTTTTCACTAGAAGAAGTTCTTCGTTTATTCCTCTTGTCTTGTTTCATTTACCAACATTATTCATTTATTTTATTATTATTTTTCTCCTCTTGATTTTGTCAATAGTCATCATAATTCGTTGTTGTTATTACTTTATTTTCTTTGTCGGTCTCTTGACTTTAATGTTTCAACGGTCGCTGCCACAAAAATCGCAGTCCCTGTGCGTTACATAAATTCAAATCACACCGCATTACCCAGTATTCTCTGCCAAGTGTTTTCCATGGTGTATTCGTTGACTAAGTGTCTAATCTTTTAAGCCCTTGACTCCAACGGGTAATTTATGCTAATTTATGCAAAATAATTACATTTAAACTAATGCACAGTGCTCTGAATTTCTGAAATACGGATCGCAGAAAAAGCTTTAAACGCTGCAAGGAAGACTTTATTTAGAAGATCTATAGGAGATTCGGGTCGCGCTTTGGAAGATTGGCTTTTGCGATAGAAATCTCAGATGTCGTCAAGCAAATTAAGGATTGGATTGGATCCCAGCCAGGAGTTGATATATCCGGCGATGGTGGCGACACCTTGATGTGGCAAGACTCCTTTAATCGATGTCTATGGCGCCATCCGTAGTCGTTAATGTCGCATTTACCGGAAGTTGATTTGTCTCCCGTTGTAAATACACCGCAGAACGAGACAGGAAACGCGATTACCGTCGTTCCCCACAGATCGCTTGTTTCGTGAGAAATAGGTTCTCAGCTCCTCATCATATGACTTGGAAAAACTCATCTCAGGCGACTCGCTCGGCGCTGCTCTGATCACTCAGTGCAGGGAGCTTCAAGTGAAACCGATGGCTTCAGATGATTAGATTAGATTAAAGTAGATTAGACAAGATTAGATAAGACTATTTTACATCATTAGCTTACACTATCGATTAGATTAGATTAGCTTAAACTAGACCAAACTCGATTAGAGTCAGCTATAGATTAGATTAGACCAGACCAAAAGAATCTGGATTAGATTAGACTGGATAAGATTAGTGATTGGCAACAGTGGGAGAACCGTGATCAGAGACAAAATGCACGACGACGTGTCTTCAAAGGAAAAACCTACACGTGCTGAATGAGTCTCGGATTCTTTTGCTGCAGAAGTAAAAGAATTCTAGAGATTTACAGAGGAAGTGGGGGAACTTATCGATTCCGGATTCAGATGTTAATAGTGACAGATTCGCTGGTTCCGAAAGGCTCTCGTCAAAATAGGCGATATTACTACATCTTACATACGCAGAATTTGACGTTATGTGTCCATGTGAGCAAGGATATACCTTTCTAGAAATCTTCTATTTTTCTCTGGAAGAAGCTCCTCGTTCATTCTTTTTGTTTTGTTCCACTTACCATGCACCATTATTCATTTATTTTACTAATTTTTTCCGATCTCTTAATTTTGTCAACAACTATCATAATTCGTTGTTATTAGGAATTTATTTAATTTATCGGTCTGTTCAGTTTAATATTTCTTCAGTCGCTGCCACAAAAATTGCACTCTTCTGCGCTACATAAATTCAAATCACACAATTCATATTTTTGGCAAATGCATTGGTTTCCAGTTGCCTCGATTACTGTAACTCGCTTCTTATTGGTATCAATATTCAAACATCCCGAAGCTGCTTAAAGCCAGAGCTAATACATACAAATAAGTACTTATAACCCACGTGCCTAAATCTTTGCATTGACTTCCTGTTCAATAGAGAATTAGTTTCAAATCGGGGCTAATAATTTAAAAAAAATTTAACTATTGGCCAGCCACAATACTTAAAATCAGTTCTCATTCCCCAGATTTATCATTATTCAACGAGGTCATCTGGTTATCTTTGTCTGGTCATGCCTAAATCAAGAACTGTTCTTAGTGAACGAGCTCTATCGGTTGCTGGACCTACCGTTTGGAACTTTCTCCCTGTGTCTGCGCGCTCTCCTCAATCACTTGTGTCATTTCGTTCTCAACTTAAAACTTGCCTCTTTAAAATTGCTTATTCATCATTCATCTTACGGACTGATATTCTGGATGTTGACCTGATTAGGGCTTGTTTTTGGTGTGCCATCGGTTGATTTTTGTGCATTAGACACCGGCGCAATAGAAGTTACTAATAACAGTTACAATCGTATTGTTATTGTTGTTACTACCGCTACAATTACAACAACTAATACCCCTTTTCACTACTACCATTACTACTACAGTACTACTCCTAGCACCACCAACCCCACCACCACCAATACTGCCATAGCCATACTACGATTACTACTATTACTATTTTTATCAAAAAGTGTAATCCATCAGGAATAACAATTACACTACTGCACCAGGAGCTACTAACGTGTATTAGGAAAATTAGGCCTCGTCCTCCGCAACATCAGTGAACGTGCTAATTTTTTGTATTATTATTATTATTATTATTATTATTATTATTATTATTATTATTATTATTTTTATTATTATTATTATTATTATTATTATTATTATTATTATTATTATTATTATTATTATTATTTATTATTATTATTATTATTATTATTATTATTATTATTATTATTATTTATTAATTTATTATTTATTATTATTTATTTATTATTTATTATTATTATTATTATTATTATTATTATTATTATTATTATTATTATTATTATTATTATCTTTATTAATTCAAATCGACAAGCACACAGCAAGATCACATCAGAAAATGACAGTACAATCAAGATCATAATAATAATATGATCCCTCAGGTGGTCAAAACTATTCCGGAGATATTATGGTGTTATTATGGAACAGCTTCTCCCTCATCAAGATTCTGTTGGGCAAAGGTTCCTCGACATGCAATTGCATTATTATTATTATTATTATTATTATTATTATTATTATTATTATTATTATTATTATTATTATTATTATTATTATTATTATTATTATTATTATTATTATTATTATTATTATTATTATTATACCTCAAGGCACATACCGCACATATGATCCCTCTAGTACTTGGATATTAATTAAAAGAGAAAGAAACATCTGAAGCAGCCACTATTCATCAAGTTCTGGTACAGAGAAAGTGGAAAGAATGTTATTATTATTATTTTTTTGTGCCCTGAGGTACTTCATTTCCCAAGGTCTTAGAAATTAAAAGTGTTATGTTTCTGGAACGGCTACACCTCATCCGTGTCGGATAGAGCTTTGGCAAAAGGAACCGCTGAACGCCACAGCATTAAAGCGTTGAATTGTTACTGAGAGACGCTGAAACAGAAAGCTAGTCTCTCGGGGTTCGCCAGTAGCTTGGGTGAGGTGACGGCCTAAGTCCGAAATAAAACAAAAGCCCTTGTTGTTAACTGGGCCTAACGTTTCCATAGCCAGCGGGATGTGGACGTGCGACTTGAGCAGGGCATTGTATTTCTGATTCTTTCTGTCCTCGGCCCTATTATTATTATTATTATTATTATTATTATTATTATTATTATTATTATTATTTTTTTTTTTTTTTTTTTTTTTTTTTTTTTACCCGAGGTATCAAGGATCCCTCAGGATTTGGAAAAAATTATTGTTTTTAGGAGCAGAGATTATTATTATTATTATTATTATTATTATTATTATTATTATTATTATTATTATTATTATTATTATTATTATTAATTATTATTATTATTATTATTATTAATCTATGAACTTATATAGCGCCCCTTCAAGAAATCTACGCAGTGGCGCTCCATTATTATTATTATTATTATTATTATTAGTAGTAGTAGTAGTAGTAGTAGTAGTAGTAGTAGTACTTTTATTATTATTAATATGACGAACGCTAACATTGTTATTATTGTCCGATATCTCAGCAGAGCTCAGAGAGTGCTGTGGCAATGTCCCCGAGAGGCAGGTGGCGTTCCTCCATTGAAGAGCCAACTAAATCAGCTGGAATAAGCATGAGGCCTCCAGTGGATCATGGGTTGCGTCCGTTATCCGGCTTCCCAACTTCAATATGAACTGGTATGATATTATTATTAAACAGCCAATAATTGTGACGTGCATATTATCAAAGGACATTGACGTCTTCTTAGCCAGTCTACTGTAACAAGAAATTGAACTCTGAAGAGAGGGCATTATGCAAGCAGACAAAGGAAATTTTAGTGGCGTCAAATTTTTTAATTTTATTTATTCTGTTATTCTAATTGTTTAAAATTCTAATTGTGCATGCAGATGTGTCCAATGGAATTCAAAGTATAAGTTCTTTTAAGTTCCATAGGTTACACTGCAATACATTTAAAATGTATGTCATACATCTCAAATTCTACTTTGGTGGTGAAATTACTTCGTACAAGATCTGGATTGTGGTACATAGCATCTGCTCCTTACATTCAGCATTCGCCTTGCGATGAATCAATTCATCCATGAATCATCGCATTCCTCGACCATCCTCCTCCTATTATATTCCTCCGTCGGGTCGTCCATCCATCCATCCATCCATCTGCTGATAAGCGACGATAGTGGCGCACTCTGTCGAAATTCCTATTTGTAGCTTATGCGTCGACAGACGTCGTCTTCGTCGGTCCCGAATGTCCCGGACGCTGCCCCCAGGCCCCGCCGCAGCGTCCGCCTTATTAGCCGTCGGCGTCCCTTGCGGTGGGGCAGCGCACACGGGATAATGTCCGATGTTTACATAACAACAGGGATAAGGGACGTTGACGTATGGCAAGGCGAGGCGCTTAGCCGAACCAGCGGATGCGCAATCACGTTTTCCGGGGCGAGCCAAGGAGCTGGGTCCGCCAGCGATTATCGGCGGAAGGAGAAGGGGGAGAGGCGGTAGAGGGGGCCCATTAAATAACCCGATCTACGGGATGTCGGAGAAAGCCGTTTAATTTGTGTAATGACAAGCGATACAAAGTTGATACGGGCGACCAGCGGCGCGTGAGCGTTCGATACAGCGTCGGCTTCGGCTGCGGTCTGATCGATGCGTCGGCGGCGGCCGGGCAGAGGGAGCGCTGAAGAAGATGGTCGTTTGACGAAGTCACGGTCTTCTTTTCGTTGCCCATCGGATAGGGTATCGCTCAAGGCACGCCCGATTAACGCCGCAGATGCGCCCCGTTCAGTCGGCCGTGTGTGGGACTTGATGCCCGCGCGGCCGCGAGGGAAGGCTGGACGGGCGGGCGGTGGGCGGGTGGTGCCGGCTCGCTTCTCGATTTGTTACGGTTGGATCGGGCGTGCTGGGTGCCTCTGCGAAGAAAGAAGATGAGAGAGAGAGAAACAGAGAGAGAGAAACAGAGAGAGAGAGAGAGAGAGAGAGAGAGAGAGAGAGAGAGAGAGAGAGAGAGAGAGAGAGAGAGAGAGAGAGAGAGAGAGAGAGAGAGAGAGAGAGAGAGAGAGAGAGAGAGAGAGAGAGAGACCGAACAAAGACATAGGCAGACAGACAGACGGACAGACAGACAGACAGAGTCGTTGGAAAGACGGAGAAACGAATGGTAGGACCAGAACATTTGGATGATACAATTCAGAATGAACACATAAACCGCAGGAAGACAAAGAAGATGAAATAATAATAAGACAATGAAAATGCAAAAAAGGACGTAGATTACATGTTGCCATATAAACAGCTGGGTTGTTTTCGTCCGTTTGATATATAAGTTTATGTAGCTATAGATTCTCCACCAAATAGTACAGTGATGGAATCATTAGTAAAAACATTAGGTCCTTTACCAAATGTACTGTAGTGGTGACATAATTTTGGGTTCTCCATTAAATACTGCAATGGTGAAATCTTTCTTTGAAAACACCGTGTACTCCACAAAATAATGCGATAAATCAATTCTGGTTTTCATTTAGGTTTACCCATGGAGGGTTTATATGAAGAATTTATAGGAAACAAGCATTTCGAATAGCCTTGCCTATATAGTTACGCGTTGATCCTAAGTAACATTGTGAGTTTTAAGAATATTAAGGGGAATAGTTACCAAAGATTATTCGGTATTATATTGTCAATTTCCTTAACACGTGCTGAGTCATATACGAATATTACTTTACAGAGGGCCAGAAATTTATATCATATTTGCGGGGTAACTCAAGTATACTGGTCTGAGATTGAACATGTACATTTCGATTACATTAACGCAGTTTTCCGCGAATATTATTCCGAAGAATGCGCACGCGCACAGTCCTCTAAACTCTACCCAGTAACCCGTAGATGCCTTCACGCTTGACCGCATCTCGGAATCTGCCAGCGCTGCATGCTGGTTTCCTGAATATACGAATAACGATCTGAAACAATATCTCACGCCTGTCGAGTCTCGTCTTCGGTACAGCCGTCTTTGCGACACGCCAACAATATTGCCGGCAACGATATACACGCAGTTAGAGTCGTCACGGTCGATCGCGCTCCGATTCTAACCGACCGAGAATTTAATAAGCGCCCTCTGCCCGGCCAGGTCGGCCCCTCACAATTATACTATTGGTAGTCCTTCTCGCGCTTGTCCGAACACTGCAAAACGAAATCCGTATCCGGCGCCGGACAAGAGTCGTGTGATCGGCAAACGCTTTCAGATGTTCTGTCGCCGAGGCGTTCACGCGTCGCTGAACAGCTCTCCGTTTCGCTTGGCGAGAGGTTCAGCGGCAGCGGCCAGAGGCGGAGACGGAGCGAGACAGGAGGTGAGACTGAGGCCAGTCACATTATAACCGTCAGTTTGACTCTCAACGACTGAATGACGTCGAGGGTAAACAGCTTGCCAAAGCCGTAATATAATCGGTTAATTATATATACGGGGGCCATTTTGATGTATCTCCTCAGGGGGCCAAGGAGAGAAAGATTAAGGGCAGGCACTAATTTGGATAATTAGTCCACACCTGCCGTGCACGCTCTTGATACTAACAACATATAAGCCTACTAATGTATACGGTAGACAGACAGACAGACAGAAAGAGAGAGAGAAAGACAGACAAACAGACTACGGTAGACAGACAGGCAGAGAGATACAGACAGACACACAGAGAGACAGACAGACAGAGAAATGCAGACAGACAGAGAGACAGAGAGACAGAGAAACAGACAGAGAGATACAGACAGACACACAGAGAAAGAGACAGTCTGTCTGTCTACGGTATAAGTTAGTAGGCCAATATGTTATTAGTATTAGGACTGACTGACTGACTGACTGACTGACTGACTGACTGACTGACTGACTGACTGAATGACTGAATGACTGACTGACTGACTGACTGACTGACTGACTGACTGACTGACTGACTGACTGACTGACTGACTGAATGACCAACTGAATGACCAACTGACTGACTGACTGACTGACTGACTGACTGACTGACTGACTGACTGACTGACTGACTGACTGACTGACTGACTGACTGACTGACTGACTGACTGACTGACTGACTGACTGACTGACTGACTGACTGACTGACTGACTGACTGACTGACTGACTGACTGATACACTGTCACATAAAGACACACCGATACTTACAGAGACAAACAGTTCTTAGTATAACAACAGTTGAATATACTGTTGTGGGTGGAAGACAAGTAAACAAAATGCATTTTAATGGGTACAGTGATTAGAATGGTGTACTGTCAATCGAGAGTTCTGGGGTTCTAATCCTAATCCCCACCAAGGCATAGAAGAGGTTCAATGTTGAGGTTGTTTCTGCTCCACTATAGCGCCTCCTAGCAACCTCAGCATGAATGAGTACATGACGACACCGTGTCGGTAGAAAGAATAGGCAACAAGGGGAAGGAGCAACCAACCGACATCATATGCCGGAGCTAAGAAATGAAGTCGCCAATATACTCCACACTCATGGTTAATGCTCCATATACTCATGGCAACATCTCAGGGTCAGCTATGGGGTGCGCTTCTATCCTGTATGGTTTATTAAATCCAAAATTGTGTCTTTTCTAAATCTAGGTTTACGTGCCCCCTTCGTCCCCAGTGGATCTCCCAATACAAGTCTATCATACATTCTCATATGCCTGAACATTCGTGTATCATAGAGGCGTTGAAACCTGGAATCATGAATCAGCCATGGATCTTAAGACCAAGGCTTTCATATTCCCATTAAAGCCACGATCTACATGTTACCCCTTTGCTTCTCGACGAATTTTCCTCGCAGCTAAATCTGTCGCGACACCCATATCATAGCGCTATAAAACTGCGTAATACGGACAGCGGGCGATCCATAGAATCCGTCGAAATTGTTCCTTCCATTCGGCTGAACCTCGTCGATACCCAACGCGGAAGGAGCGTCTAAATCTAGAAGATTCTTTATACCCAGGGACTTGGCTCTGCGTCGATAGACCCTCCGTCGACCGGAGGAGTCCCTCGGCGATGCGCTGGACATCTCGTTAGGGCGACGATGGACTCGTCTACGGTCCCCGGACCCCCACCGATCCCCTCTGGTTGCCACTCTTGCAACGAGTGTCTGCCAACACCAGGCACTCTAGTGTGGCCACAGACTGACAAACAACAGACAGAAAGACAGGCAGGCAGGCAGGCAGGCAGGCAGGCAGGCAGGCAGGCAGGCAGGCAGGCAGGCAGGCAGGCAGGCGGGCAGGCAGGCAGGCAGGCAGGCAGGCATGGGCAGACGGAAGGACGAATTGTATGGCTCTCTGGCTGGCTGGCCGACTGAATAATAAACAGGCAAACAACAAACAGACATACAGATAGACAGACGGACGGACGGACGGACGGACGGACGGTCAGCCAGACAAACGAAACACAGACAGACAAAGGAAAAGATGCTAAAGTCTCAGGTTGTATGATGGTCTCTTTCACAGTGAAGGGCCAAGAAAACTGCAGATCAAGAAGGCTTTACTTATCACAGCGGTTCTCAACCTTTTGAGATTCAAGGACCAGTTAACAATTTTGTGTCTCGGTCGCGGACCACCACTAAAAATTGTGCCAAAAACCAAATTAATACAAAAGAAATTTTTTGCCATAAATCCGTGTATTATTAGTTTCCTGCTGCTATCTAGCCGATTCTGGCGATTGAAATCAAACACAAATTTACAAACTTTGTCTGTTTACATGTTTTAAATTGTAAAAATATAAATTGTAGGCCTTGCTCGCGGACCACCAGACAGATGGCCGCGGACCACTGGTGGTCCGCGGACCACAGGTTGAGAACCGCTGACTTATCACACATGTGCACTTATCAATTTTTAATAGTTTCTGAAAGACTTCAAGTCCTTAACTGTGGTTGTGGTTGTATGCTGGCCATGGGAATGGATGTGGAGGAAGATCTATGGGCAGCAACACAAAGACTACAGCAATAACATCCAGTGCGTGGGTAAGATTTTGCACATTTCTCCCTGTTTATAAAATGCACGATCGGCACAGAACGCACACACGTAAGAATGTGGAGTTTGTAGCTGGAGGCGAATGATCTATAGTCGTGTGAACGAAACTTTCCGCTCCTTAATATAAGAAGTCTGAAATATACGGCTGAAGAAGAAAGTTGTTCAAAAACGTAACACCGACAAGTCGTTATATTGCTCAAATGTTTGGGTATGTGTACGTCGCCTACCTGTGACTGGCGGGCGCAACGCTGGTGCTGAGGTGGGCTAAACGTCAGCAACGATTCTTGCCCCGACACCTCTCCCTGTGAATAGGGAAGAAGCGTTGGGTGAACGTGGGCTAACCTAGCGTCTGACCTAATTGGCGAGTTACATTCTTATGTGCAGACGCTACAAATTCAAACATATATAAGGCGGTCGCAAATTTATTCAAAAACATTGTTGACTGTTTGTTAAAATATGTTGTATACATAGACAGATTGTCGTCTATTCAGTTGATTGTTGGAGTTACGAACTTCGTTGATTGTTGCCGATGATAGCAGTTTACAGATTTGTACATATGTTGGCAATAGAGGTAGACCTATGCCAAGCAGAAGCAGAGAATGGGAAACTGGATGGATGTCATAGATATTAGCGATTTATCAAACAAATTTGCCAATACAGTTACGAGTAGTTATCCCTATACCAAGCAGAGTCCGCCTCACGTGTACACACACTTGGTTGCCATTCCACCATTACTTTGGCGTGTCTGTGTATGACTTGAGGCCACATTGGTAGCTGTTGTTTTCAGACATCAATAGGGATTGTATATCTAGACAATGTGCGCCTGATCGGTCGCGTCGGCCGACAGGAAGTGCGTCATTTTTTCATCAAACTCCCAGCGGCCGGTCGGTTGTTTTCATGAGCGTCACGCTTGATTGACTCTTTGTCGCAGAACCAAGTCGCCGAGCCTAACGGAACTGTCAGACTTGGCTTCATAATTTCATCAATTCGCTCAGCCGTTGCTCAATACCGCCGCTCGCGTCCTCTAGTGAGTTACTTCCTCTTCAGTTGGCGCTCTATCAGTGTCCGATGACAATGAACGAACGTTAATCTTGTTTCATAAGCATACCATGGAACAAAAGACGACACACCGTGTCTGCATGAATCAGACACTGATCTGAATAAGAAGACATCGCAAATCCACCAAGCAGCCACCGGGGTGATGACTAATCGAACAGACATAAAGTGCGGACGCAGCTGGCCTATCACGAAAACAGAGAAACAAATGTCCAGTTGTAAGCCACAATTTGACCGTATAGTCCTTCGTTGTATACCAGACAGTTATTTAAGGCGATATATATCCATGGACTGTTTAAGTTGGGTATGGAGAATAGTTTCCGATAATGGAGCTCATTTACATGAGCCACATAACAGATATATATATATATATATATATATATATATATATATATATATATATATATATATATATATATATATATATATATATATATATATATATATATATATATATATATATATATATATATATATATATATATATATATATGAGAATGGGGTGGTCATGCGTGAGAGAGAGAGAGCGGAGGAAGGCGTCAATCCTGTCAGTTCCGTGTCTTCTTAATTAGGTGTTTCACTTGGAGATAATGGACGGGCGAGGAATCGCTGGATCTGCTGAGTCATCTGTCACTGCATGCCGATCTCTTTCTCGCCTCCTTGCCTTCTTCTAGACAAGCGAGACGAGGCAGGCAGGCAGGCAGGCAGGCAGGCAGGCAGGCAGGCAGGCAGGCAGGCAGGCAGGCAGGCAGGCAGGCAGGCAGGCAGGCAGGCAGGCAGGCAGACAGACAGGCAGGCAGAATTGAAGAATGGCAAATGAATGAATCAACGAAAAGAACGAATGAATGAAAGTGCGAGTGAATGAATGAACGAACGAATGAGCGAGTCGCTATGGAGAAAAGAACAAACAAAATAATACACCATCGATCTTTCAAAACAGCCAGATAGCTGTCTCCCTCCCTCACTGGCCCTCTGTTGACCGAATCTTGGTCACTTGTACTTCTGACCACTGTCAGGAGTACAAGTGACAGTTCATCTGATTTGATGCGTCTACTCCATAGAAATCTTGGAGCAAATGCTCCAACCAAGAAATAGGGGAAAAGAACAGTCAGTGTATGTGCCATCATTATTGGGGGGAAAGAAGGGGAAGAGGAGGGAGGGGAGGGGAAGTTACTCCAATGACTTCGAGGGGTGGGGTGGGGGTAGACGCCCCTGGACGCAGCGCTCGTGATTCAGCCGATGCATAAAACGCGTAGTCTATAAAAGTGTTCAAGTATCTGATTAGTGATTATGAAAATGAATATATTTATACTTTAGAAGAATTTCGATGAAGTTACTTTTCTAGTTGACGATTTAGGAATGTTCATTAGTTATGGGTTTAATAAAAATGTAAATTATGATATCTCTGTAAGAGGTAAGTCTCTGATTTATCGCTATGATTAAAAAAAATAACAAAGGACTGCCTTTAGACCTATGCGTTCTTATTTTTATTCAGAGTCTGCCAACTTAAAGGGGGACGCGGTGGTGTAGTGGTGTATGTCGGTGCCTTGTGACCGGAGGGTCGCAGGTTCTAATCCCACCTTAAGCCACTGCGTAGCGACCCAGCGCCATCGATGTTCCGTCGTATGGTACGGTATGGACGTGTGCACTTCTGAACTTTGTAAGGAGGTCAATATCAAAATACAGTTGTATTGTATTGTAAAGACTGGCGCGCACATTTGACGGGCGATGCTTTGAATGGCCCGTCCTCTTGCGAATAACTGGTAGAATGAACGACCACTGATTTGTTTCTTGACGTTGGCTAATCTTGCCCTCTAGCGAATTACTGAAATGCTCTTATAGCTTACTTCAAGCTGGAAGCGCGACGAAGAATGTTCTAAAGTATACGATAAATCTGCTCAGTGAGAAAATTGCAATTGCCAGTCCGAAAAATCTAAACTTATCTGATTCTAGGAACTTTTCACGCACAACATCATCTGCCTGATCAAATATTGGTAGGAGACCTAATAGTTCCATGGTTCTGTGTTTATACTGCTTGATTCACCAGTCCTGTTATTGCGTGTATGTCTCTTACAAATAATAAGAATAGCGTACTAATTAATTGTTTATTCTCTCCAATTAACTTAGATTAAACTACGTTAACAGTCTTAAAATTTGGCTAAGATAAACACAAATTCTGACGCGTCCTGCAAATTAAGGCGCCTGTCCACCACCTATATGCGGAATCTCAAGGTCTCTTCATTAAAAATATTAGGCACTGAAATAACCGATAAGTTTGGATTCTCTCCTTATATCCACAAACTGAGTATAAAGGCTGAACAATCCCTTTACGCTCATCGTATATTGATTTCACATAGGCTGTCAGGCCTAGGCTTCATGACGTGATACGGGCCACCACTGTCAACCGTATGCTATAGCAGCTATACTGTTCCCAGGTAGGCCTATGGTTAGGCTTTGCTAACTTGAGCATTAAGGCGCAATTATTCGTAAGCTGGTTCGTCTTGGCTACCTTCCTACTTCTTTTCCAACTTTTGAGGAACTCTGTAAAAAAGCTGACCGTGATCTCTTTAATAACATTCTTAAAACCTTAGTCACCTCCTCCATGACCTTCTACCTCCCGTTCTAAAGACCGGGTATGATTTGCGTCCACGTTCTCATAATCTGGTTCTCCGTAGATTTAACTCCCTTACCCGACGAGGTTTCCTGGGTAGGATGCTGTACAGTTAGGCTCTGTTGCTATTATTTCATTTATGATCTAACGTAATTATTACTGTTCTCTTTTTCTTTCCTCTTTATGTAAAATTGTATGTAAAGCGCTGTGCGTTTGCTAGCGTTTATTAAAGAATATACTTACTTACTTACTTACTTAGTTACATCATATTTCTGATACTGAAACGCGCCTCATTATTATTATTTTATTTCGAAGTCCCGAACATCACGTGATTTCCAGATGATTTTCTATGAAAATTACTGTTTGTGATTAAGTAAAACAATTTGCAAAACATGAAAATGAATTCTCTTAATTTTAATATCGATAACGGATATCTGGAAGGATTAGTACGTGGATTTAAGGGCGGAATACTGAAGCAGGCTGATTACTTGAATTTGATTCAATGTGAAACACTTGAAGGTAGGAGGAAGCGGGTGCGGTCCGAATCCCCGAAACCCCGAAACGAATTTCGACCGTATCCCCGAAATCGATTTTAGACTAAAACTACAAATAAACAGGTGAATAGGCAGTATATCGAGATACATCAAGGCCACGCCAGGTCTATGTCATGTATAAGTTTACAATTTAACTTTGAATAGTTCTCTGTTTCTATAAAACTGTTTTCGGGAAATCGGGCTTTTGTGTATTTTCAGCGGTTTCGGGGATTCGGGTTGATCCCGAGGAAGCAGCCCGGTTTTTTAAACCAGAAATTTATACAATGTTACTTTAAACTTTAGAGTTACGTAAACTTTATATTTGTGGGAAAGACAAGAGTTCAATCAATCAATCCTTTTATTGAAGCCATTTGAAGTACAAGGAAAATACAACATAAAAGTTTGAACTTTGGCAACAAGAGGAGACCCAAAAGGGATCTTGATCCCGCTTAGCAGGGCCACCTAGTTCATTTATCGTAATACAAGTAAATGGCAGCATAATCAATACTTTTAGCGGTAACATCGATCAAGTTATATGATCAGCAGGTAAAAGAAACAATGATAGAGTTACTTGTAGACAGCTCACAAATAGTTAACACTTGTCGTTTTAGCGTCCAGCATTATTCCACCAGTATAGCATATCTTCCGCGTCCCAAATAAAAAGACATGTACTTTTACGGAGTGAGTGTACCAGTAGTTTTATAATGCGTTAAATTGACAGCATCGCAAGAGAAATTGTTATTTAATTTCATTTGTCACAAACGACTGGCTGTGGCTTCCGGTAGTGTTAGAATGTGTGATATGCGTAGACGTTCATTTATTCATGGTTCTTCCAAATTCATTTTGTTTCTGGTTGTTGTATGCTTATTTTACAAACTATTCTAGATTCTGGTGTGAGAACATTTTACAGGTTAAAGTTGAAATCAAATTGTGACGCTGAAACGATATGGCATGGTGGATTAATTTTGGACACTAAAATGATAGAATACCGAGCACTTTTACAGGTTTTTTGTCTAATTACTGTTTTTGAAAAGATTTATGGGTGTTTTTAACGTCTGAAAAATTCACTATAAACTGGGTTTAAAGGTGTCTTTTCATTTATCTTTTAAAGTCTGATGATGGTGCAATAAACTTTCATAAAACTGATTATGATAGCAGTAGTAAAAATAATCAAGAACTTCTAGTGCTCCTGCTATATGCTCGAGGCTTTGGTCCATAATAGTTGTGGTTAAGCAGTTGGCATGCATGCCAAATTCCAGAGTAAGACCTGTAACAAGACGAACCCAGAATGGTGCATAAAGAGCACTACTCCCATGAGGTCGTTATTTCTGTAAAATTGTAAAGAAATAAATTATTATAAATTTACTAATCTACAGAGACATTTGGGCATTTAAGACTGGCTGAAAGATAAATAGTTGATGATGGTGATAAGAGAACAATACCTAATATGATGAGTCGATGATGATGTTGCAGATTTAAAGTTACATCTCCAGGGAACGGACTATGGCAATTTCTTGGCCAACGAAGCAAGTCCCCTTCTTGTTTCGGTCATTGACGACAAACTTAAGGAGAAGCTTGTGATCGAGTTCCAACATATGCGGAACCAGTCGGTTGCTCCACTGTCGACTTTTCTCGATTACATCACGTGAGACCACATCTTTAAACCTCTGCAAGAAAAGCCATCGAAACAGAATTTAACTGATGTAGTGCTATATAAACAAGCAAGTACATTACAAAGATAATGCAAGCAACCAAACTATAGACATATTTAACTAATGCAGTGTAACTTCTGATATGATAGTGGTGCGATGGAAGTCATTAGATTAGATTGGATTAGTAGTGACATCTGCTGTTTCTGTTTAATTACAATTCTCTACTGTATTTGGGATGCAATAGCTGTTTGTTTAGAAAACTTGCCTTGTAATGCATAAAGTATATAGATATATAGACGACATAGATCCCTGCATAGCCAATTCTAACTTAAGTTACTTAGCAGTTCCCTTATCAATGATAATTAACTGCTCATTTCATACTGGAATTGTACCGGCAGCACTAAAAATAGCCAAAGTTGTCCCGATATTTAAGCAAGGTAATAAAGAGGAGGTTGCAAACTATAGACCCATATCTATATTACCATGTTGCTCCAAAATTCTCGAAAAAATAATGCATGAAAGACTTTATAGCTATGTTACAAAAATGAACATTTTATATCCTCAACAACATGGTTTTCAATCAGGTCACTCTACTTCTATGTCACTCGTGGGTATGCAGGATAGAATTTCTCACGCTATTGATGCTAATGAATTCTCTTGGAATTTTCTTTGACTTGAGTAAAGCATTTGATACTGTTGATCATAGTATACTATTAAAAAAACTTGAAAATTATGGAATACGGGGCATTCCTCTTACGTAAATGGTACTATAGTTATCTTGACCAGAGACAGCAGCAGGTAATATGTAATGGAGTTTTTTCAAAACTTAGAGTTATTCATTATGGAGTCCCACAGGGCTCCAATCTTGGTCCTTTACTATTCTTACTCTATGTTAATGACCTTCCTAACTCTTCTTCTCTACTTCAATTCATTCTTTTTGCTGATGACACTAACGTCTTTTGCTCACATAAATCTCTGGACAAGTTGATGGACCTGGTAAACTTGGAACTCACAGCTGTTGCCGACTGGTTCAGAGCTAACAGATTGTCTCTTAATCTGGCCAAAACTAATTTCATTATTTTTCGTTCTCATAGAAAATCTATACCTTGTCAAAATTTTACCATCTCCATTGATAATAAACCTATTCTGCAGGTAAAGTCTACCAAATTTCTTGGTGTTTACGTTGATGAACACCTCACCTGGAAGGATCATATTAAGCACATATCCAATAAAATTGCCAAGAATGTGGGAATATTATCTCGTATATCTTACCTGTTACCCCGGAATATTATGTTTAATTTATACTATTCCCTCATCCATCCGTATTTAGCCTATTGCAATATCGTATGGGCCTCAAATTACCAAACTAGGCTGAAGAGATTGTGTATACTACAGAAGAGGTAAGTCCGTATTATCACCGGTAGTCCCTACAACTCTCACACAGGACAGATATTTCAAGATCTTCGTATTTTACAAATTGACCAGATTAATAAATTGCAGATATGTGAATTTATGTTTCGCTTTGCCAATAATTTACTACCACCTGCCTTTAAAGATTATTTTCCTAGTGTGTCCGACTCACATTCTCATCACACCAGAACAAGAGGTGATTATCGAGCAGGATTTGCTCAGACCAACTCACGGCTTTTCTCGATTAAATGCGCTGGCTCTGCTGCATGGAACAGTCTATCATTTAATACTCGTAAACTGCCTAACTTGTACTTGTTCAAAAAATCTGTGCGTGCACTCCTACTGGAGTCATAGCTCATTCAGTTTTGTTGTGTTTAAAATTTTCGTCATTGAGTTTTCTTGCACAGACTTGTGATTATCATTTCTTTTTTGCTTATCTTAGTATTTGATTCCTTAACTTGTTCTTCGTGATATTCGTGTTTTTTTTCGTATTTTTCACCATTTGTTTGTGTGCACTTGTGTCATGTCTAATGCACTTAATGATTGTATAATGTTAACCGTTTACTGCAATTGCACTAATTTTGTTTTGGATTCCACAAAAGAGTTCTATTATTGTTTCTTTTACCTGTTGATCATATAACTTGATCGATGTTACCGTTCAAAGTATTGATTGTGCTGCCATTTACTTGTATTACGATAAATGTTAACTAGGTGGCCCTGCTAAGCGGGATCAAGATCCCTTCTGGGTCTCCTCTTGTTGCCAAAGTTCAAACTTTATGTTGTATTTTCCATGTACTTGATATGGCTTCAATAAAAGGATTGATTGATTGAAGTAAGGATTCAAGACTCCTCTGAGATGATTACTGCGTAGGGGTATTAAGCAAATCATTCACTCTCGATTACTCAGTTCCAGTGATTGATGCTTGGTCATTAGATGGTGGCGCTTATTAAGTCCATAATAATACTAATTTGTGCCATCCTGTTCATTTCTTTGATCCATGTGCAGTGTGCACCGTTGTACTGTGGTGATGGCTCCTTTAGTTCCGTTGTGTTTTGCCGCCTAACTGTCAGTTCATAATCTTGAAACTACCCCACAACTATATATATATAGAGTGTACAGATGCATGCTGTCTGCAGAGCATCTCACCTCGCTGACCGAATGTGACTCGACTAATCAACATAAGAAGCATTTATTCCAAAACCATCATCTTGCAGCTTTGGCATATGATTAGGCCTGCGGAACTGGTTGTGTGGTTCTCCTTGGTTCACTGGAAATACTTAATGAATTTATACCGGGCTTCTTCAACAGATTTTGACTATGGTGCTTGATAGTTTAGTGATTAGCTCACTGGATTGTCAACCAAGAGGTTGGAGGTTCAAATTCTTCGACTGGGCAGAAATTTGATTCACGATTTCTGCTCCACCTGTGCCCTCTAGCCAGCTCAGCTGTAATGAGTATGCTGACCGTACACTGTCGGTGAGAGGATGAAATGGCAAAGGAGAGGACTAACCTCTCGCCCACGTATATGCCGAGATCAAGAAAATGAAATCGCTAACACTTCATACCCACGGTTGCCTTTGAGGCTGGCTTAAGGGACTGCTCTTCTTCACTTGAAGCAATGAGCGATTGATGACTTGTGCTTCGTGATAATGACGCTACAGAAGTGATTAGATTAGATTAGATACATATTTGCTGTAAGTTACGTCGTTTTGGGTCTTTTAGACAAACACCTTTTAGTATGAAACTTTTAACAGAAGTTATATCAATACTGCTAGGTTTAGGTTAAATAATTATGATATTTGTTGTCTTACAGTTACAGTTACATGATTGACAACATCGTTTTGCTGATCACGGGTACGTTACACCAGCGTGCCATCTCTGAGTTGATTCCAAAATGCCATCCACTCGGCAGTTTCGAACAGATGGAAGCACTGCACATTGCTTCGACACCTGCGGAGCTCTATAACGCTGTTCTAGTCGACACTCCGCTTGGTGAGCTAGGTTTTCCCAGGTTGGGTTTCTCAAGTCAGTTTTTTCTTAAGTCAGGCTTTAAAGTTGGGTTTTCTCAAGTTGGGTGTTAAATTCGGCTTTTATTAAGTTGGATTATTCATACCGGTACTTTGGGTTATTCGTAGCCAAAATTGAGTTTCTCTGAAGTTGGATTTTCCTAAGTTAGGTTTTCCTGGGTGAATGATTTGATTGATACATTTTATCTGTAGGTGTTTGAGTGTGGAAATAAGTATTTGGATGGACTGATAGAAGGAAGAGTAAATAGATTGAGGACTAAGTATGGAAAGGTGGATAATTATGCGGTTAACTGAATTAATGGATCGATTGATGGATGGTGGAGTGGATGTATGGATGGATGGATGGATGAGTAACATGTAGATGAGTGGATGGATAATTATGTGGTTAACTGAATGAATGGATGGAAGGATTGTCAGATGGATGAATGGATAGATGGACAGAGAGATATGCTGATTGTTTTGTATATTTGTAGATTGGTTGGTTAGATGTAATGTACAGAATTACCTGATGGCAGTTATTGTATTTTAGCGTCCTATTTCATTGACTGCATCTCAGAACAGGACCTTGATGAGCTGAACATTGAGATCATCCGCAATGCGCTCTACAAGGTACACAGCCTCGTTTTTCCTTTCCCGGTCACCTCTTGGTTTGCGATAGTCTAGTGGTTAGCATGCTTGACTGTCAACCAACAGCTGAGGGGTTCAAATCCCGGCCAGGGAAGGAATTTGTTTCGAACTTTCTAATTCACCTGTGCCCCCTAGCCAAACTTGGCCATAGTGATTTCACTGACTATTCTATAATTGGGAAGATCAGACAGTTAGGGAGAGGCCTTGTCATCCACCCTCATAAGCCAAGGCTAAGAAAATTAAATTGCTAACACTTCATTCCCATGCCTGTCTCTCAGGCTAGCTTAAGGGACTGCTCCTCCTCTCTCCTCCTCTTTAAGATCACCTGCTGTTTTCTCTACCTGGATCTTTTCCCTACCTCTTAGGATTAAGAATATAGTAGCTGATTGCCAAGTACGAACGTGTTGCCCTGCAAGCACGCGTCCAAGATTCAAATCTGTTAAGTCAGAGGTGGGCAAACTTTTTGCACACGGGGCCACATTCAACACCAAAAAATCGGATGGCCGGATAACAAGTTTTTAACTTTTAATAACGACTAATATGAAAAGAAGTTTACTTATTTATAATATATAAAATACACTAGTGGTTACTAATGAGATGTATGTGCTGTGTACATGCATGCATTAAATTAACAAGTTTCTCGAAATCTGGAGTGATTGCACTGGTTGAAATTCGCAGTTTGAGTTCAGGTTTAGATCACTTAACTGGATATGTTTATCTTCATAGTTGAAAATCTTTGTTGACAGGTGTAAGTGGATGAAAATAACACAAATATTTTTAAAGCAAAAGTTTCTAGATTTGAGAATTTTTCCTTCCTGAGCAAAGAAAAAAGTGTTATCAGGTCTGACCCTTTGAGCTGTTTTTTTAGAACAGTGTCATGTTGTGGGTCGGTTAACTCCGGCTGAAGTTCTGTATATGAGCTAATTGTCAGTGTCACATGTGAACGGTATATTAAGCACAGCAAATTCAGTCTCAACTGATTTAAAATCCAAAAATCGTCTCGAGAACTCTTCTGTCAAACTTGACAGCTGAAGGCTATATTTTTCCTACCCTGCAGTTTGCAACTAATGAGATGTATGTGCAGTTTGCAACTGCAGGGTAGGAAAGTTCCCGTAGGTTTGTTATTTCATCTGCTTTGAAAGCAACATTAGCTTTACTTGAACGGATTTCGCTTCTGTGTATACAGATCATGTGCAAAAACCTCTAGAGGAAAGTGGGGCAGATGCGCTGAGTTAATGCATAGAGTTATTATTAAAGACGAGACCGGAATAGTAAGCAAGTGAGCAGCACCAGTGCACTTGAGTAAAACGAAGGAAACTTCTTGCGGTCTGAATTTTTTTAAATTTTCTGAAGAATTGTGGGGCCGGATAAAAAGTGTTGGCGGCCGGATCCGGCCCGCAGGCCGTAGTTTGCCCACCTCTGTGTTAAGTTATACAAGTTTGGCATCGTTGAGTCTCATAATTGAGCTTGTATTCATCTTGCTTACCCTGCACAGACTGTCTTATGATCTCCCTGACCTGTCAGACTGAAATTCTCAATTGAATTGTGATCATCTTTGTGGGTTTGAATAGTGGCAGCCCTCAACTGGTGACTGCTTCATTGTAATTATGGTGCTATAGAAGTTTTGTTATTTTAGGTTAGATTAATAATATCTTGTCTGAGTTATGATCCTTCGACTTTGCGACTTCTTTTGCCCAAATCAGGGACATCAATGGGTGATTGCAGTAATATTAGAAATTTGCTCTTGTTTGGTTGTCGTAGTACTTTGTTTATTTCCTTAGGCTTATTTGGAAGACTTCTATGGTTTCTGCCAGACTCTGGGGGACACCACTGCTGCTTACATGTCCGAAGCTCTTGCCGTGAGTAAATGATTGCTAGTTATCAGTGATAAAGACTGATTTTATTCTAGTTATCAGCGATAAAGACTGATTTTATTCTAGTTATCAGCGATAAAGCCTATAATTTTTCTTGTAGTTATTAGTGATAGAGACTATGATTTTTATTTTTGCTTTAGCGCTAAAGGCTAAAAGTTTCATAGCTGTTATCTGTAAAGAAGTCTGTGATTTTTATTTTCTTTTGTTGGATAAAACTACAATTGTTATAGCAGAAAAGGCTGAGATTTTTCAGTTATTAATTATCAGTAATAAAAATTATGAATTTCCTAATCGTTATCAGCAATTCAGGCTCACAAGCTCACAATATAGTCATAAATTATTTTCGGAAGTATTCTGAGCATTATTACAGCACCTCTATGGAATTTTGTTGATGATTGTGCATTTAGTTCATCTGCTAGTGATGACTTTTTACTGAGCAACTCTTTTCTTTTTTAGTCCATTGACTTTGAGTACAAATGCTAAAACAGACTGGAGTTTCTTAGAACCAAGTCATGTAATGTTGCATTTATTTTGACTTCATTGCATTTTATTCACTGACATGAATTGTTTTGTTATTGATGGCATACAGTTTGAGGCTGACCGAAGAGCATTTATTATCACGATTAACTCATTTGGGACAGAGCTGCCTCATGACGATCGGGCCAAGCTGTATCCACGCTGTGGTAAACTCTATCCTGATGGCCTGGCGGCCTTGGCCCGGGCTGATGATTACGAACAAGTTCGGGCTGTTGCTGAATATTACAGCGTAAGTTTGTAGAGACTGTACGGTTTTTCTAAGCTGGATGTATTTGGAGTCCAGTTTAAAATGCCATTGCAGGAGTATTTATGAAATTCTCTGATATGATGTTAATGCTGACGTGTTAATGCACTCGGCATCAACTGATGGTGCACCAAAACCAAGCCATACAGGAGGTCAATGTCCAGAAGATGAGTCTATGAAAACAAAGAAAATGGTAAGTCGGTTCATATCAGAATGAAATGACATGTCACGGGCTACAGCAGCTAAGCAGAGTGAACGGATACAGGGAGAGAGGTCTAACATCTTAGGTCCAGCAACTGAAAACACGTGATCATCTAGAACAGTTCTAGCTTAAGGCCGGAGAAAGATGATGAGGTGACCTGAAATAATGTTCTATTGTGTTGCTCTGAAAATGTTCAATTCTTAAGCACTTAAAAATCCGACAAGGTTGACCCACCAAACGCTGACTGGTTGTCCCGACCTTTGCATATCAGATTTCAACCAGAATTCTCCAATGGATCTTGTAGTTTTTCTTGGATTTCACTTGAAGTGACGATCGATTGATGCTTTGTATATTGTGAAATGTACTTTGTGCATTATGCACTACACATTTCATTTGACTATATTAGAACGTGATTGGCCATCACACTGTATTTTGTTGCCATTCGTGTTAATCTCATATTATTGATTCATTCTCATATGATTCATCCATTCTCATTTCATTCATTCATTCATTAATTTGGTTTCTTGTAAACAGATTTTTTCTTTTCTTTTGTAGGAATATCGAGTTCTTTTTGATGAGTCGAGCAACAATCCGGGTGAGAAGACTTTGGAGGACAAGTTCTTTGAGTATGAGGTAATCTACTCCAGTGTAATCTAATGACTTCTATAGCGCCATTATTGTGATGTATATAACACACCAGTCGATAGTCAGTTCAAGTGAAACCATGGTCAGAGAGTGTCATTTGCGAGAGAAACCTGGTCAAAATCAGGAAACCAGAAGTCTGGGTAAACAGAGAAATTGGTAAACAAATTGAAACAGATGGGCTTTAAGTATAGAAATCGAATGACATTAAGAACTGAGAAAATGTACAGAACTGGGCTTTGAATTCTAAAGCTTTGGACCAAACACTGAGAACCCCCAGGAGCCCAACACTGTCTTGGGGCTGCCATCCTGTGTTTGTTTGAAACTATGGGGCTGGTAGGTTTTAGATTTATTAAAATTTGTGAGAGGCATCAGTAACCGACCTTAGTTCCATCTCTGTCATTGGATGGTTGTGCTGTATAAATGCTAGAAATGAATACATGTATACAGTGAGAACTCGTTTATACACTCAGGACTGGTTTACATGCCATTCTGCTTAACATAAAGTGATTTGTCTCCCAAAGCTATTAACTTAACACACTTTCCTGGTTAAAGCGCTATACAACAATTGCAGTGTTGCACTGAACATTAACTTTTTCAGTGTTATCACTTTTTACATGCCGTATCAGCAGAAATGCCCCCGATGATTTTGTGGTACAGCATCCATACTGTATAAAATAATAATAATAATATATTTGTGTTTATTGACAAGCTCGCTGACAAACCGCAGTAAGTAACATTGAAATATGTCAGAGTACAATTATCAAGATCTCATAGAACATATGTCTTGGCAGCCTGTTGGTTGCCTGATCATTTTACAGCTGTCCCCAGGAATTGGAAGGCTGAATCGACAAAGAGGGAGCTTATGGGTATTGAACCGCATCTTTCAAGATCTTATGTTCTTCAAGCAAGAGTGTTACCAGTCATCTATGCCCCCTCTGTATTAGATGTCTGTGTGATGTAAGTGCAACAAAGAAAGAAATAAACAAGTATGCAATTTGCAGGTCATGCTGATGAAGAAGGCATTCTTGGACCAGTTCCACTTTGGCATCTTCTATGCTTACGTTAAGCTCAAGGAACAGGAGAACCGCAACATCATTTGGATCGCCGAATGCGTTGCGCAGAGACATCGAGCCAAAATTGACAGCTACATTCCTATCTTCTGAGAAGTACTGGCAACTAAAGTAACAACCCACTTCCGCCGACACACTCTTTTCACGATATATGAAAGGTGTAAATTTTCGTTGTTGAGTATTGAATCAAATGGATAGTCACTATATGGTATGTACAGCTGATGTAGTCATTTTTGCATTTTGTTATCCAGCTGTATTTCATTTAAAGGCGGTGCAGAATCTAAGAGTCTTTTTCTGTAAGTGATTTTATGTAATCTGTCGTTAAAATGTTCTTTTGCTCATGTCTAGAATTTTATCAGTTTATTCGCTAGTTTGAGCGAGTTTAATCTGCTGTTTATTTTTCCAGTTTTCATAGTTAAACCATGACTAAAGAATTTTTTAAACTTGTCTTGAGAAAGATTTCTACGGAGGGTTACATTTCTTTGTGAAAATAATAGATCATGCTGTGCTTTTGAAGTGGTTTCTGTTGTAGAGATATGTAACTTCATTATCGTAACATTAAATTAGCAGGTACTTGCTGCAAATACTCCTATTCTTGCTACCCTGAGGATATAGTATTGCTAACTAGTCGTTGAACACTTAATGAGGGTGCTAAATAGACATTTACATATTGTATTTTACCGGAGGATATTTATTTCTTGAAGATGCCTTTTAAGTTTCTCTGATTTTTAATGAACTTCTGTGTTATCCATGTTTTTTGTTAAGTTTTCCTGATTGTTGACAACTTTTGTGGTTAACAAGTATAGTAGACAACCTTCACCCTAACCAGCTTTTTGGGCCCTTGAATGGATTTGCCCTTCAGACTCTGACAGGTAATTATGGTGGGGTTGGATTCGAACTTGCTGTATGTGGTAGACATGTAGCCAAGGGTAATTCTATTCGTAATGATACTGGCGCTTTTACTCCATTCCTAGGAACCATGATTGTGGCCTTGTTTGTGAGGCAGCTGATAGTATTTGGAGGCTGGGATGGGTTTAGCTCTCAGCACAATATTTAGGAAAGTTCTCATTTCCTGTTACTTGTCATGTTTTGAATACTTGTGACACTGCTACGTCCATTAATACGGATTGGTATGGAATAATTAAAAAAGATAACTAAGCTTAGTGTCATGACAAAATGAAATAATTGCAGTAACTTTAATATTAATAATATATAAAATAATAAAAAATTATAACTAGTGTCCTGACAAATTAAAATAATTTCAGTAATAGTACTACTAGTAATAAATAAAAATAATTAAAAATAATAACTAATGTCTTGACGAAATACATTAATTGCAGTGATCTTAAAGATATATGAAATAATTAAAAATAATAACTTGTGTTATGACAATAATGAAATAATTTCAGTAATATTAATGATATACAAAATAATTTAAAACAATAATTAGTGTCGTGCCAAAACTATAATAATTGCAGTAATATTGATATTAATGATATTATCAAGGAAAGAAATATAAATTAAAATTTTTTAAGGTTTACTTGTTATTGCATGAAGCGTATGATATTCTCTTGTTTAACCTGCAGTTTGTGGAAGTAAATTAGTGATAGGATGTAGAATGTAAACATAGTTTGCTGTTAACTTGTTAGTCAATGTTGAATTATTAAAATATTTTTCAAATTTGGCTTCCTTCTTTGTATATCGATTGTTTTCCTCGCCCAGTCATGGATGTATGCATCTGTAGGTTTAAAGTGCCTCTCAGGGACATTCTGTGCTGAAAAAAATTATGCACGCGTTCACCCAGTGAGGGGCCGTCCACATATTACGTACGCAATGAGGGGGGTCGGGGGTCGGATTTAGGCGATTTTGCGTACGGGTGCGAACGGGGGGGTTGACAAAAGTGTACGTACGCAAAATAAATTTCTAATTATGACGTCCACGTTAGCCTATTTATAACTCTGTATTGTCCTATAGTCGTCCGATGGCATTTTATTACATTATATAAAAGCCATGTACAGTTATTCTGTGCTGTGAACGAGACACCTATAATTTGTCTATATTGGCCCTTCAATCTGGCCTAAAGTGCAGACAGCCTGGAGCTGTCGAGACACTTTCTGCAGCTGGTCCCCGGGGGGGGGGGGGGGTGCGTCAAGAGTACGTACCCAGGGGGGGGAGTGTGGAAGAAAGTACGCTTGCGAACAGGGGGGAGGGGGTCCCATTTTCCCGGATTTTTACATAATATATGGATGGCCCCTGACGAGATCACACGTGGTCGAATGATGCTTGGCAGCTTGTGTGAGCGAAGGTATCCACTGCAGTCTGTTCCGTACGCACAGAACCGTAATCAATCGAGTCTTGTTTGCAGTTACCGTCGTGGAGACTACTGTCACCAAGTACTGTAGAATAAATGAGGCTTTTGTAGAATTCTAGAGGTCAGCCGGAAATCGCCTGGGACATTTGCCTTGGCCGAATATCCCGTTTTTTCGGCACTATTCGCCTCGACAAATACTGTACACAGTGTACACACAAATAGCTGCTTGTCTGCCTCACATACCGGAATTTGTAGGCTCAATACCAGGTTTGAACTTCATCTAGCATATTCATTTTGAAGAAGAAAACTACAAAAAACCCATCAACACCAGAAGTCCACAACGGAAATCAAGACCATTTCAATGATTATTTTTTTTCTAAAATTCCAAATGTATTAATCAGTTATTACAAGTACAGAAATTTATTTCGATAATTTTCATTATATGAAATGGTGAAGTTTTTGCATATGGAACAAATTTAATGGTAATCGGTTGGTACCCGGATCCGGCAAATAGTACATCCAAATACTCGGATTCGGTACTCGGTGGAAAATGTCTACCCGGCTGACCCCTATAGAATTCATTTGCTAGAGATCCGACCAAAGTTGTACATATGCGTGATTTAACTGAGCTCAAAGGAATAAGCTGGCTAATGCGATTTAGTTTTGTGGATGCTGAAGAAATCCAAAGATTGTACAGCAAAATTTTGTTATATCAAACCTCGAGGGACCATCGTCAACAGGGTTCGATATATCCATGGTTCGAAATAAGCGAGATATGACGTCGATGAGGCTCTATCCGACTTGACGGACACAGTAATATGTGAATCGAAATTTAACAGCCCCACACAAAAACGGCATTAGAGAGACCAGCTAGGCCCTATATAATCACCGTAAATGTACAATACATGCCTATATAGTGACAGTATAGCCACGACCCTGCCCATTTTTCAATGAATTGATCAGATGAGATCCATCACCACAGGGTGAGAATTGTCGGGGGGGGTTGGGGGTTCAACCCCCTAGTCTTTCTTAGGACCCCATAGTAAAGTCTTCATTTCACACCCAAACTCCACATGAATCAAGGTCCAACCCCCTCCGTCTTTTTTCTACCATTCTCATACTGCATCACCACCGCTGCCCTTTTGAATAGGCGCCATGCCATTTAAGGTCCCCGTGTACGGACCGCGCTAGCCCAAGATATAAATCTTTGAAATAAGCCACCTTCGGGAGGCGAACCGCACGTGCACTCTCGTACACAGAGGAGTATGGGGTGCAGCCTACGCTCTTACCAATGTAGCTAACTGGACCCTTCCCTTGTCCGCATCTAGCATTACCGTCAACACCTCATTCGTGGCGTCCACACTCCAAAAGAGTACCGGTTCTAAGTAAGTAAAAAGTAAGACAGGCATAGATTAGGCTACTATGCTGATCGTACAGGGCTTGATGTACTGTGGGGGTGGGTACTTCATACTGACGTCCAGCAGTTAAAGGGGCTTAACTAGATTACATGCAGTATGGACTATCTGCTTTCTGACTGATCGAAGTTGGCGTTTAAGGCACAGTCTACGAAAAGAGCTTACGCATCAATTTTAGGTATGGACATCCACATTGGGGATAATTCCGTTCCCTTTCTGTTTACGCCCACGTTCTCGTAATCTGGTTCTCCCTAGACTTTACTCACTTACCTGACGAGGTTCTTGGGTAGGATGCTGTAGAGCTAGGCTCTGTTGCTATTATTTCATTTTTGATCTAACGTTATTATTACTGTTCTGTTTTCTTTCCTCTTTGTGTAATATTGTATGCAAAGCGCTGTGCGTTTGCTAGCGTTTATTAAAGAATATATCCTTACTTACTTATTCACATAAGGGGCCCGATAGCGCATTGGATAACATCTGGTGTAGAGTGCGAGAGGTACAGGGATCGAGTCCTATAGGCGGACATGCTTTGTAGGCTGCAATTTGCGCCGTGTATTGTAGGCTGTCTGTTCTGTTAGTAGTTAAGATTTATCGCATAACATGTACATGTAGGCCCTACAGCGCAGTGCGTTTTGCAGGCGCTTAATTATAGAATAAATATTATTATTATTATTATTATTTGTCCTCATATGACCTTTCCTAGATACAATCATGTATTTTTACATCATGGTTGCACGTGATACAAATCAAATAACATGATTGGCTAATGACTGATGACGTCAACTATAGACACAAACACATTTGATGACGTCAAATCAGTTGCCGCAGAAACCCGCAAAGATGTCGGTAGCGCCCTTAGTTTGACAATGTAAGATATACACTTATAGTTTGGTTTTTCTTCTGTTCCTCCAGTTCTTTTTCGCTGAAGTTCTACAAGGTAGGTCTAAACGATAAAGTAAAATATTATAACTGTTTCTCATCGAAATATATGGAAGAAACGAACCCATCGTTCGAGTGAAGGATGAAAGAAAATGACTTCAATGTTGAGTAAGACCTTATAAACATGCATCGACGATGATGCACGTCCCTAGATAAAACATTCATTGAGAATCAAAGTAGGCAATTTGCCCAGATAATTACAAGACAAATTGCTGCATTTGATGAAGTGAATTAACTTTAAAACTTGTTTTATGCGTGAATTTTTCGATATCTTCTGGTTCTCTGCCTTTAGGCAGGTTCAAACGTCCGACGTCGCCACTTCTCTCGGTTATTAGCCTCTTCTTTGAGTGATCTGTATGATGTATCCGTCCTTCATCATCCAATCCAGCAGCATATCTGTCTTGGTCTTCCCCTTGCCCTCCTCCTCTTCAGTCTTCCCTCGATGACATTTCTTTTTCGATATGATTATTAAAAATATGGGTCGTAGGCCTATATTTCGCACTTGTGTCAGTTAACAAAATGGGCGAATGTAAGGCTGAAATCGACGTTTAGCTGCTTATGGTTCGAAATCCATGAGTTTCGTTTCATATACAAGCTTATTCTAGGTATGTGTCATAGACCTAGGCCCTATAAGGAACTGATTGAAAGTTGCCAATTTTTACTTGTTATAATTATATGACTTCATGTCTAACTTCGGAATCTTTAGCGGTTAATTCTGTTCTCGATAGTGTAGTGGTTAGAGTGCTGCACTGTCAATCGAGAGGTCGGAAGTTCAAATCCCCGCCAGGGCAGAGATTTGGTTCGAGATTTCTGCTCCACGTGCGCTCTAGCAAACTCAGTTATAATGAGTACACCGACCGTACTCTATCGGTGAGAGCGAAGACTGGCTATCCGCGGCCCGCCCTCATATGCTGACTACTGAGGCTAAGAAAATGAAGTCGCTAACGCTTTATACCCATGGCTGCCCCAGGGACTGCTCTTCTTCTTCTTCTTCTGTTCTCTGATTTTCATATACGTGCAGGAACGGAAATGGCATGATTCTGCACGAGTCCTTTTATCAAGTTTTATGTGATAATTTCATATTAAGATTGTCTAAGCCTATTAGATATCTTTGTCATTTTAATGGCTAAATCTTTCTCAGTATACACTGTATAAGCAAAATACACAAAGAAAGCCAACCAAATAAAGCCAAATTCAAGCAATGCCCATGAGGTCAAAACAGAAGACCAACAAATACTTTTAGGAATATTTGTTCTCTGAAGTATGTTTTCTTCTGGGAAAAATACGAAACATGAAGAAAGCTAAAATCAAAACAAAGCCAGCAACAAACAAAAGTTATAATGTATATTATAAGGACTTGCATATTAAACCAAATCGCAGAGGTTGAGAGCACAAACCAATTGGTATTTTTAAATTATATGGTTACTCTGTTTCATACATTTATGTCACTTTAATAGTTAAAACTTATTTTCAGCAGATTTAAAGCAAGAATAAAAGCAAGAAATTCAGAAAGCCGTCATCACTACAAAGCACATTGGCAGGTATTTTCAAAATTCAGATTCCTCTATTTCATACCCCTGTCGTGTGTGTTGGTAAAAATTGTTTTCAGAAGGTGATAAAATAAAAATGTAAAAAGTCAATATTACAGCCAACCAGAGTCAACCACAGAAAAGCCAGGAAATCCAGAAGACCAGGTCGTACTTTAAAATAAATGTTCCATTTAAAATCATTGTGACACTTTGCTTTACGAGCTAAAGGTTGCTTAAAGCAATTAAGCTTTAGCCTACCATCTTCAAAGATGTCATCATGAAAACGAAACCTAGAGGTCCGGAACAGAAGATCAGCAGGTAATATCAAAGACTGATTCCTCTGTTTCATATCATCATTGTCATTTTATGGGGGACTTATTTTCAGCAGATAAATACAAAAAGCATAAAATGCCAAAAATCAAGTCACCATTTAAGACAAAGTCACCACCAAAACAAAGCCATTGACGGGGAAACGCACAGAGGTAGAGAAGAGTAGTCATACGGATACGGGTTAGCTAGAAATTAGATAAGGCTATAAAGATTCACGTGTTTCACGCCTGGTGAGGCCTACATTTTTTTGCATATGCGAGATCAGTAAAGCTGACTTTAAAACAAAGCTAAAACCCAAGCAGCCATCATCAAAAGAGAAGACCTGCAGGTATTTTTCAAATGAAAATTTCTCATAATCTTTATGTCACAGTACGGGTAAAGTTTTGTAGCAAACCAAATCATGTAAAAGTTATAGATCAAGAGCCAGTGGTACCGGCCCGCTATTCCGGGGTCCGGTATTCTGGGGATCCGCCGGAATATACATACATACATACATACATACATACATACATACATACATACATACATACATACATACAACATACATACATACATACATACATACATACATGCATACATACATGCATACATACATGCATGCATACATGCATGCATACAAACATACATGCATACACACATGTATGTATGTATGTATGTATACATACATGCATACATACATGCTTACATACATGCATACATACATGCATACATACGTGCATGCATACATACATGCACGTTTGAGCGGGAACTTTCCCACCAAAAATACTGGTGCAGTGTAGAATGAGCCTATCACACGCGCAGATATATTCCACTTTCCATCCATGGTAACGACTGAACATAGGAATCTTGACTAGTAAAATGAGCACGGGAGTAAGACTCAGTGCTCATTTGAGTCACAACCCGTCGGATAATCTCCTGTTAACTTCCGGTGGACCCAAATATGGTAGCTACCAAAGCGAACCAGGTGGTGTCGCTTTCCCGCCAAATGCTCACTTCCGGTCAACCGCCTCCATGTAACAGGGCGAGTGTCCGCCAGAGGACGCCACGAGCGCCACAAGAACTTCAACGAAGGGATTTCGTAATTAGATTTCTGTGTTCTATATCTTTCTGACATTTATGGGCCTCGATTTTTCTGTTTAATTTCATAGACGTACTGGTAGAAGTTCAGCAATAGGCCTATCGCAAATACGCAATATCTTAAAATAGCCAACATTGAGAGAAAGCATCTTCAAAGCAAGAACATGAAACAGTTCAACTAAGGAAGATAAACAGGTATTTACAAAATTAAGTTTTATGTCATTTTAAGGGCTAGAACTACATGTATTTAGTTCATCAAGTAAAAAAGAAAATCTGAAGAAAGCTGATGTTAAAACGTAGTTAGCATCAAAACAGACCTGAAGTTAAGAACACGTTCAACTGGTATTTTGGTACTGAGTAGGGCTGTACCGAACATTCGCTTCGTATTCGCTTCGGGGCCGAATAGTGGACCAAATAGCTATTCGGTCGGACCGAATACGAATAGTGGTCACGTGACATCTCTGCATATGCGGCTGCTATAGCGAGTGGACTGAAGTAACTCTCATAACATAACATATGCTCAGATTGCAGCCAGGCGTTGTGTATACTGCCTGGACCGCGGTATCGCAGTGTCAGTAGTCACTGTAGTCTCATTCTTTGTGTACAGTGAGTGAACGAACGTTAACGTATTTTTTAATGTTGTCGGTAGACCTGTTTTGTACACTATTCGTATTCGTATTCGGCCGAATAGTGATAATCACCTATTCGGTACAGCCCTAGTACTAAGTTTCACCTGATTCATAGCTCGACTTTCTTTTAGGAATTAAAGTTTTTCAGAAGACAAATATGCATATACCAAGAAAGGCCAAACCACAACCAAGTCGTCATCAATGCCCAGTGGCAACAATTTTTAGAATTAAGACTTTTCTTGCTTATATATTAAAGTTATTTCATACTGAAATTTTTAGGAGATAAACACAAACACCAAGATGGCCAACATCACAACAGAGCAATCCTCAATCAAAGCCCAGAGAAGATTGTCAGGTATTTTGAAATTAAAATTGCTTAGTCACAAGAAGTCATTTTAGTGATGAAACTTTTTTGAACAGATAACACAAAATACCAAGAAGGCCGAACAACAAAGCCGTCATCAAAGCCCAGGGAAGATTGACAGGTATTTTTCAAATTATGGGTTCTCTGTCTCATATATTGAATGCGTTTTAATGATGAAAGTTTTTCAGTAGATAAATACAAAACCCAAGAAGATCAAAATCGCAAGAAAGCCACAATCAGAGGAATGGCAGGTAATATTCAAATTAAGATGTATGTCTCATATCAAAATCGTTTTATTGATGAATGTCAGTCAGATAAACTAAAAACTAAAATGACAAAAATCACAAAAAGTCTTCCTCAAAGCCCAGGAAGATAGACATGTATATTTTTATGGTTTCTGTGTCTCATATACTGAATGCATTCTAATGAAAGTTTTTTCAGCCAAATACAAGAACCAAGAAGACCAAATTCACAACAAAACTATCAAAGTCCAGCAGAGATTGGCAGGTAATTTTCAAATTGAGATTTGTTTGTTTTATGTATTTGAGCCATTTTAATGAAATTATTTTTTTAGCAAATAAACATAGAAACCAAGAAGACTTAAATCACAACAAAGCCTTCCTCAAAGCCCAGTGAAGATTGGCAGGTACTTTTCAAATTATGGTTTCTCTGTCTGGAATGTGTTTTAATTATAAAGTTTTTCAGCAGACAAACAAAATACAAAGAATGCCAAACAACTAAGCCATCAGCATTCAGCAAAGCCCAGAGAAGATTGACAGGTATGTTAAATTAAAATACTTGTTTCTACCAGGATGTGATTTTAGGGATGACCGGTTTTTCAGCAATATAAAAAATACAAATAACCAAGAAAGCCAACATTAAAGGAAACCTTCAGGAGAGTCCAGAGAAGGATATTAGGTACTTTTTTTAAAGTTACATTCTTTGATTTTAATCAGAAAGTCCTTTTCGGTGTGTATGTTCTACAGAAAAGAGAAAATCCTTACAGAAGGCAATTTCAAAGTAAAGACTACCTAAGCACAATTGATTGAAGATGATGCCAAAGATATTTTTAAATGAAGATTTTCTCTATTTCACATCTGTATAACACAGTAGGTGAAAGTATTTTTTTAGCCAATAATCTACAATCATTATATTTCTCTGTTCATACAACAGTAAATTTAGGGGCTAAACTTATTTTCAGCAGAAGATAAAAACTATGCAAAGCATAAAGAAGCCACAATCAAGACAAAACCAGCATTACAAAGAAGTCGTCAGAGTGAAGCCGTCAACAAAGCAACACCCACAGGTGCAGAAGAGTTGTCCTGAAGGTTACTGTTAAATTAGATCTCAAACATTCATGTGTTTCATATCTAGGCGCCAATTTAGCAGTGAAGGCATTCAACAGACGTACAACATCAGTAAAGTCAACAACAAAGTAAAGGCCAGAAGTACAGAGCAGAAGATCAACACGTATTTTCAAACTAAGACTCGTCTGTTTCAATGTCTTTATCACTGTAGTGGCAACAGTTTCTGTTTCAGCAGAAAAAAGTATCAATGAAGCCAAAATCAAAACAGTCATCTTCAAAGCAAAGTGAACATGAAACACTGGTCAAGGAGAGAAGATAAACAGGTATTTGGAAAATAGATTTCCGTTTCAATAGCTTTATGTTATTTTTGAGCCTAGATTGCCTTGTTTCATGTTTAAGCAATCACGACATGATTCTAGCAATCAGTTCTTGATTCTAGCAATCAGTGCATTATTCTAGCAATCAATTCTTGATTCTAGTATTCAGTTCCAGATTCTAGCAATCAGAGCTCAAATCAAGCAAGTGCATGATTCTAGCAATCAGTTCTCGATTCTAGCAATCAGTTCTCAATCCCTAGCAATCAGTTCTCGATTCTAGCAATCGGTTCTCGATTCTAGCAATCACTGCTGGATTCTAGCAATCAGCAGTTCTTGATTCTAGCAATCAGTTCATGATTCTAGCAATCACTTCTCGATCCTAACAATCAGTTCTCGATTCCAGCAATCAGCTCTCGATTCTAGCAATCACGGCATGATTCTAACAATCAGTTCATGATTCTAGAAATCAGTTTTTAATTCTTTCAATCATCCCGACGCTGGCATTCAGTTCTGGATTCTAACAATCAGTTTATGATTCTAGTAATCCGTTCTCGTGTCTATCAATCAGTTCACGATTTTAGCAATCAGATCTGGATTCTAACAGTCAGAATCATGATGATTCTAGCAATCAGTTCATGATTCCTGCAGTCCCTTCTCGATTCTAGCAGTCAGTTCTCGATTCTAGCAATCAGTTCTCAATTCTAGCAATCAGTTCTCAATTCTAGCAATCAGTTATTGATTCAAGCAATCAGTGCATGATTCTAGCAATCTGCTCTCGATTCTAGCAATCAGTTCATAATTCTAGCAATCAGTTCGTGATTCTAGCAATCAGTTCTTCATTCAAGCAATCAGTTCATGACTCGAGCAGTTTTATCTCGACTCTAACAATCAGTTCGTGATTTAGCAATCAGTTCTCGATTCTAGCAATCAATTCATTATTCCAGCAATCGGTTCTTGATTTTAGCAATTAGTGCATGATTCCAGCAATCAGTTCATGGTTCTAGCAATCAGTTCTTGATTTTAGCAATCAGTTCTCGACTCTAGCAATCAGTTCTCGATTCTAGCGATCAATTCATTATTCCAGCAATCGGTTCATGGATTTAGCAATCAGTTCTTGATTCAAGCAATTAGTTCATGATTCTGGCAGTCAGATCTCGATTCTAGCAATCAGTTCTCGATTCTGGCAATCAGTTCTTGACTCCAGCAATCGGTGCGTGATTCTAGCATTCAGCACTAGATTCTAGCAATGAGTTCATGATTCTAGCAATCAGTTCATGATTCTAGCAATCAGTTCGTGATTCTAGCAATCAGTTCGTGATTCTAGCAATCAGTTCTTCATTCAAGCAGTCAGTTCATGACCAGCAATTAGATCTCGATTCTAGCAATCAGCTCATGATTTAGCAATCAGTTCTCGATTCTAGCAATCAGTTCATGACTCTAGCAATCAGCTGATGATTCTAGCAATCAGTTCTCGATTCTACCAATCAGTTCTTGATTCTAGCAATCAGTTCATGATTCTAGCAATCAGTTCTCGATTCTAGCAATCAGTTCTCGATTCTAACGATCAGTGCATGATTCCAGCAATCAGATCTAGATTCTAGCAATCTGCTCATGATTCAAGCAATCAGTTCACGATTTTAGCAATCAGTTCTCGATTCTAGCAGTCAGTTCTCGATTCCATCAATCAGTTCATAATTCTAGCAATCAGTTCTCATTTCTAGCAGCAATCAGTTCTTGATTCTAGCAATCATTGCATGATTCTAGCAATCAGCGCTTGATTCTAGCAATCAGTGCATGATTCTAGCATTCTTTTTCAAATTGTAGCCATCAGTTCATGATTCTAGCAATCGTTTTCAAATTCTCTCAATCAGTTCTCGATTCTAGCAATCAGTTCATGATTCTAGCAATCCGTGTATGATTCTAGCAATCGGCTCTCGAGTTCTTGATTCTAGCAATCAGTTCATGATTCCGGCAATCTTTTTCAAATTCTAGCAATCAGTTCTCGATTCTAGCAATCAGTTCATGATTCCCGGCATCAGTTCATGATTCTAGCGATCGTTCAAATACTAGCGATCAGTTACCGATTCTGTCAATCATTTTCAAATTCCAGCAATTAGTTCTCGATTCTAGCAATCAGTTCTCGATTCTAGCAATCAGATCATGATTCTAGAAATCAGATCATGAGCCCAGTAATCAGTTCATGATTCTAGGAATATGCTCACAGAAGGGTGTGCCGAACAAAGGCCTCTGAGGCGCAGAACACAAGAAAGCCTTAGATGAACTTAAGGCTGACCTAAGTACCGCCACATGATTACCTACTATTGAGCTCTTAAAAGATTTGTTCTTTCGGTATATGCAAGTGCGTCTGTTATATTAGCTATAGGATGTTGTTTGGTTCATTGGGTCGATTACGGTAGCGAAACAAGTAAAAGAAACTATCTCTTTTGTAAGCATTAAACTCTCAAACTTGGTGGTGAACTATCTAGCGGGAGGCTTTCGTGGTCATATGGGCTCTGAAGAAGTTCAGAGCTTGAATCATGGATCTGTCTCTCTCGAGTTGTCATATTCTCTGATCATAACCCATTGTCGTATTTAACCGAGACGTCGCCTAAAAGCGCTAACGCGTTGGGTACCTGGTTTGCACGAATTTAATTTTGACTTTCGTTATCACCCGGGATTTAAGAAGATTTTTTTATCCCGGATTTGATTGAGTTAGGAGCAGTGGCGGTTCTAGAGTTTTTGTAATCACGCCTAGTCGGCTACAAGGGTTGGGGTCCACAGAATTTCTCCGTAGAATTTAAGGGATCGCGCCAGTGATGTAGTACTCGAGTCCGGCCAAGGACTCGAGTCCGACTCGAGACCGATTTTCTGCGGACTCGGACTTGGACTCGGACTTGGACTGTCACGACTCGGACTTGGACTCGGACTCGAGCCCTGGACTCGAATTTGACTCGCTGACTCGTTTTCCGAGTCACAATTTTTGGGCAGAACAGGCAACAGTATTGACGTGTCACGGCTAAGACCACCCGTCATGCGAGAACTGACGTGAATACCCGACCGACAGAGATCAGCCAGAACAGGTGAAACTATTCCGTTTGAAGACGAGTATCATGAATAGGCTGGGGTATAAGACAGAGGGTCTCTATTTGGCCTGGTATAGGCATATAATTATAGCCAACCAGTTCCTAGGGCAGACAATAGGAACTAATGAAGTGTCATGAATAGACAGAGGTCTGTTATCGGCGTGGACATAATTTTATGGAGGCGAACACCGTGAAGGGCATGATATTGAACCGAATACTAGGGATTGTCGATTTGTAAATATATCTTCAATCATAATGCTAAACTATGCATGGAGTTATTAATTTATGGCTTCATTAGAAGAAACTTTCGTATCGCCCTTTCCAGTGTAGAGTAGGAGCGAGGACGTGACATGACTGCACTTGACAATTGTGGCATTTACAGTTCTAACTCTTCCTACCTACTGAACTTGTATTTAGCAGGGAAGAATTTTTATGTGTCCTCATGATCGTGCCAGATTATCGAACAAAACTCTATTTAATTTAGTGTTTTTAATGTGAAATTTGGGTAATTACATTAAAAATTCTTTCTGCATAAGGCCAAAATAGTCCTGTTATTTTTTATGGCATTGAATTGCGTGGTTCAGTGTATTTTGATGTGGATGGACTCGGACTCGGACTTGGACTCGATCTTTAGTGACTCGGACTCGGACTCGGACTCGAACACCTCAGGACTCGGACTCGACTCGGACTCGGCTTAGATGGACTCGGACTTGACTCGGACTCGGCTTAGGTGGACTCGACTACATCACTGGATCGCGCTTGGGCTTTATAGAATGAGAAAAAGAACTATGGAAAACGCCAGTATACTCATTCTATAGGAGAAACTCCCGTAGATCTGTCCGTGAATTAAGACAAGATGGTGGGGGCTGGGCTTATTGATGACAGCTACTCGCCATATCACATTCTCGTCAATGGGTAGCTTACCTGCGGTATTTTAGCGGGGTGAAGGTGCCAGTGTTTAATTCCCGCACCCTGGTGAAAATGCCGCTCTGTGTCCGCGACTGCTTATTCGTCGGCGAGGTAGCGCTTTTCTCGCATCCACGTAAGCTACAGGCCTATTGTTATCATTGCAATAATTGTGTGATGACAATATTTTTGGTAAACGCTCGATAAACGCAGCAATTGTCCTTGTTAAACACTGACACTAAACAATTAAACACTTAAACTGTAAAGACAACGGTTAGTTTGAAAGACAACAACACTATCATTTAACAGTTGGTCACAGGGGCGTCTATCCCCCCTAAGTCATTGGAGCAACGTCCCTTTTCCTCCTCTTCTTCCCCTCACCGTTCCTTCCCCCCTTAAATGGTAGCACACACTGACAGATCTTCCCCCTATTTTTTGGATGGAGCATTAGCTCCAAGGTTTCTCTGGTGTAGACGCCCCTGGTTGGTCAGTTTGCTGCCTACATTGTCAACGTACAGGTGCATGGTTGTCTTAACAACTTCCCTTGGAGACAGAGACAGACACAGAGAGACAGACAGAGACAGAGAAGTGGCGATCCGGAGTGAGTGAGTGAGGGAGGGCAGTCCATGCCTGGCTCACTGACGCTAGGCTGTTGGTTGGCGTCAGGCATGGATGAGGCGTGTATGAGGCGACCTGCTTGGGTTGGCCATAATGAGCACATAGCCCGAAGTTAGGCGACAGACGGAATAACAGACGGGACATCGGATATTATGTTGGTAGATTATATAGGTTTTGCTAAAATTATCTGAAGTTAATACTGTGTGTAGCGTGTTTCATCTTGTCATCTTGAGACTAGAGTGGATGTCAGGTTAAAGTTTCGTTGTATAAGGCCTAATGCTTGTATTATAATATAAGTTAATAATATTGATTTTCCAGAAAAAGGCTTTACGCGTATTTTTTAACATATTGCAAACACTTTAGCCTACATAAACACATAGTCCGCTTATGAAACCAGAAAAAGAAAATATCTTCCTAGAGACTGGGGGGTAAAAATTATTTGAGAAAATAATTTGCTATAGTGCGAAACAATATAAACAATAACAATTAACAAAATTCATTAATTTTTTAGTTTTTGCTGACAACGTGTTGACGTGTCAGCTGTCTGGCCTCCGTGGTCCAGGTTCCACTTGGGAATTATTTAACAAAAATCGCAGTCAACAAGTTTCTTCCAAATTCGGGGGACATCTGTATACTGTGTCCGCCCACTTTTAAAGGTGGGGTCTTGTTCCCCTCGACCCCCCCCGGAATCGCCGCCTCTGCTTTGGTGTAGGCCTAGGCCTATAGCCTACATACCAAAGTTTACTCGTGTGATTTTATTATATTGATCTCTAAGCTTTGGTGTGAAAATTTACTTAGGGGCCTATTATTCGAGAGATCCAGTTTCAACTTTACTGAAAGACAGGCAGGTCGCTTTCTCGATATTTTTGCAAAACATTTATCGGCAGTTAGGCCTTGGAAAAGAATAGAAACAGCTTCGCGTAAACTGCGATGCAAAACGCACCCACAAGTGCCTGGGCTAACCGGAAAAGGAAATTGGGCTGGTTGCGTCAGCAAGACGCAACGTTTATAGATAAGTAGGGCCTATCGCGAATAATTCCTATAACAAGACTGCATTAAGCCACAGGAACGGTGAGAACTGTTCAAAATAATTTCTCCTATCGACGTCAGCGGCCTTTGATGCCATAAGATGTCATTAAACTCTTGGATCCCATAATCACAACATTTAGCGAGAAGCTGATTAACGTCTCTTGGGCGAAGAGACGTCAAAATTGTCCTGCTAAGGTCGCTGAAAATGACGAGGCGATACAAACAGAGCGCTCGACAGGTATACACACATTCACGTTTTGACGCCGCCATGTTGACCAAATACACCACTGTGTGAGTGCAATTTATGAACGGCAACTCGCAGCTGACTCGGAAGAGAAATGATAATTATAGGTGCTCGCTGATTATTAGCGCAATGAAATAAATCACGGACCCACGGTGTCGGCCGAGTTCCATATACACAACGCGTATAGTCTTGTCTGTATATACATTTGTTCATACGGGTAGCTTACAACTGTAGACGTACACAGTCTCTGTATAACTTACATTGTAAGCTTATAATTATAGGCTACATGCGACTCGAGAATATAGAGCCCTTATGAGACATAGGAAGCAGCGGCGCAAACTTTTTGCAACGGGAAAGGGAAGTAATCAAAGCTGTATACACTTAACTTCACCCTTCTGATCCTCATTATGACGAGCTTTCTTTCTTAGAATTTTTATCATTTGAGCTAGGCCCTACCCTATTTTTTTTAAATCTTCTGGTGTCATGATTCATCGCCTCTTTTGCAAAGGCCTAACTTCAATGAGCAGTTATCGCCCAAAAACTTGGGAAGAACTCAGTTGCGTGGTCCCCAAAGTCTAATGAGGCATGGAAGATTTCCTTTGGATCCGCTAAACGAGAATAATATGTATTTCTATAGGGCCTATGTTACATTCAATTCGTAAAACCAGGGATTTTGTAAAATGCCTGAAATTTTTAGGCAATTTGTAAAATCCCTGATTCACTCAGGCACTTTACAAAATCCCTGAAAAAACCAGGGATTTTGTAAAATCCCTGAAATCAGAAGACGAAAATTTGACACATTGCCTGAAATGAAAATGACGAACATAATCGAAGTTTATTATGCAAACAAACCCTATTTTCAAAGGTTTATCATTTTTAGATGGTATTTTATTTAAAGTTCAGTTCTCAAGTTGTAAAACCAGGGATTTTGTAAAATGCCTGAAAGTTTATTATGCACACACACCTTATTTTTAAAAGATTAACATTTGTACATGGTATGACCATATATTTTAAGTTCAGTCGTCAAGAGCAGTTTTTCTGTTTTCACACGACATACTAGAATGACATCGACTGTTACACTTGAATTATTAATTATTAATTGACAGATTAATTTTTCATGAGAAAGTGAAGTTGTCGAGCCAGATTTACAATCCGGTGTTAATCCGGCTCGACAACTTCACTTTCCCTTTGAAAAATTTGCACCTATTTGTCTTGCAGCGTCCAGCGAACTTTGAAGTTTTCTGGATAATTGAAGTTATTGATACCTCACAAATTAATTAACAATAGGCCTACCGCTCGACAACTTCACCTTTCCTTTAAAAATTTGCACCTATTTGTCTTGCAGCGCCCAGTGAACTTTGATTATCTATTTCCTTATAATTCTTTGATGTGTCGTCGCAGCAATTAGAAGTTGACCGAAATATCTACGACTGGCTGAGATTAGGACTGTGGTCAGACGAGTACCCTTGCTACAAATTAAAACCCATCTAGCACTATTTCATTTCTGGTTTTCCATGGTTAGGTCAGTTCTAAAATTAATCTGTCAATTAAAAATTAATAAATCAAGTGCAACAGTCGATGTCATTTGAGTATGTCGTGTGAAAAAAGAAAACTGCTATAGCTTTCAAGAACTGAACTTAAAATAAAATACCATCTAAAAATTGTTAATCCTTTTAAAATATGGCTTGTTTCCATAATAATTACATTCAGGCATTTCACAAAATCCCTGGTTTTACAACTTGAGAACTGAACTTTAAATAAAATACCATCTAAAAATGATAAACCTTTGAAAATAGGGTTTGTTTGCATAATAAACTTCGATTATGTTCGTCATTTTCATTTCAGGCAATGTGTCAAATTTTCGTCTTCTGATTTCAGGGATTTTACAAAATCCCTGGTTTTTTCAGGGATTTTGTAAAGTGTATCAGGGATTTTACAAATTGCCTACAAATTTCAGACATTTTACAAAATCCCTGGTTTTACGAATTGCCTGTAACATATATAAATAGGCCTATAGGCTCTCTCTCAAAGTAGATAAATATAGGCCTATTTATAAATTAACTCTTGTGAATATTGTAGGCGCGCACACACACATACGCATGCATCTTGTGGTTGAAGTATTAATATTCTATAGTGCATGCATATATAAAATTTATATATATATATATATATATATATATTATAATAGGTATATATTTTATGTATGCATGCTAACTATACACACGCATGCAGGTACACTTTCCACGTAAGCTTATAGATTTCTCTTTCTTTCGCCGAACGCTGATAGGCTAATTCAGTGAAAACTGCTGCCGCTACATAAATGAACTTTGCGTCGCGGCATCTTTCGACTTTATGGTGATGGCAGCATTAAAGTCTGAATTTATAAGCCAATCGTTTGAGATAGCAGTCTTTTACGCCAGCGCTTAATCATGACTGTAGTTATGCAAAGATTGGACAGGTTCGGTGAGGCACTTGACGCAGACGCCATGCAAGTCAGAGTATCCACGATGCATGCGCACGGATGAACATTGTTGTAACAGAGCGTTTCTATAGCGCCAATCTACGCGCGTCGAACTGTTGCATATATATATATATATATATATATATATATATATATATATATATATATATATATATATATATATATATATATATATATATATATATATATATATATATATATATATATATATATATATGCTTAATGGACAGGACTATATATAATGGTTAACGTGCACGGACTGTTTAACCCAGAAGTTGGGGGTTCAAATACCCGCCTGTCAGAGGGGTTGTCAACCGTCCAGAGATGTCATGTGAAGATTGAAAACAGATTGCCAGAGCGAGAGAGCAAGCGACAGTGTGTGTGTGTGAGAGAGAGAGAGAGAGAGAGAGAGAGAGAGAGAGAGAGAGAGAGAGAGAGAGAGAGAGAGAGAGAGAGAGAGAGACAGACAGACAGACAGACAGACAGACAGACAGGGAGGGAGGGAGGTAGGGAGGGAGGGAGGGAGGGAGGGAGGGAGGGAGGGAGGGAGGGAGGGAGGGAGGGAGGGAGCTGCTAGGACGAGTTCTTTAGCTGCTTACTAGAAGGCTGTCTGTCAGTCGCTTAGTGTATACTCTGCCTTAACATCTGTCGTCTGCGATTTCTAGGAAATTGTCGCCAAGGCAGGATGAAGGTATGCATAGTTCGAGAATTCGCATTTTACGAATTTTAAGAATTTTTAAAATTCACGAATTTTAACGAATTTTAAAACTGCAGTTTTAAAATTCGTAAAAATTCGTAAAATAATAAAAATAATAGAATTCTTTGCTGAGGCAACGAATTTTATTATTTGTTTACTTTTGAACTTTTTAAGCAAGTACATGTCAGTGTCATGGGCAGTCAGCCGTAAAAGATAGCTGACTAGCTACACAATTGTACTGATTGATATTCAGTTACTGTTCTACTTGGAGTCTTGAACTTCGATTTCTATCATAGTTTGGGTGTGTGACTGTGAGTGTCAGCAGAACGAAAAACCACCAGTACCCCATGCAGCTCCAGTGTCACCAATCAGCCTCTAACACAGCTTGCAACCAAACATGGTTAAAAAGGGTTGGCAACGTTCACCGAGCTGTGTCTTCTACTTCATCGTCTTCTGATTCTGAGTCAGAAACAGCCCACTGCTCCCACTCCACTCTGGTTTCTTTATTTTCGCCATGCAAATACTCCAGAATTCAAGCAGAACAACCAACAAATTCCTTGTCACAAAAACAACACTGTATTTTTGGAGTAGCCTAACCTTTCCTTCTCCTACAAAATTACTACACACTTCCACTCCGGTCCATGTTCTTTCATCTTTAAAAAATTAGATTTTAACTAAATTAACTCGTTACGTAATAAACTTTTATATTGAATTTTACATTAAATTCTAAGCAGAAGCTTAACACAACAAATCATGACGTCTTCACATGTGTTGTTGCCTACGCTGTCTTTGCAAAATCCACTGTCAATGTAAAAAAGGCCAAACAATGGCCCAACGAATTTTTACGAATTTTTACGAATTTTAAAATAGACCAAAAATTCGCGAATTTTTACGAATTTTAAAACCGAAAGTCACGAATTCTCGAACTATGAAGGTATGATTAACCTACCAGCCTGCAGACTGGAGGCTCTTAATGTAAAAATCTTCAGAGTTGGATTTCATATCCCTAGGATGAGATTTTGCTCCAAACATTAAATGTCACAGTATAGGTCATCTTGTTCCAAATCCAAAAATTAAATATAGTTATTTAGCACCAGCTTTGAAAGAGACTTTAGGTAATACTGCTACCTTATAGCACCCTGTCTGTCACACACACACGCGCGCACACACACCTATACACACTGTCACACACACACAAATCTACAGTCACATTCTCTCTAGCCATCTTACAGTCTTCTCTTAGACAGCATTAGAAATAATCTGACAAAGCATAGGAGCCTAACAATATTGCTGCCTGTAGGCCCCTATACGTCTTTCAACTTAGACGTCACTCTTCTCTTTCAAGTAAATTTGAGTACGTGTGATTTCTCATAAATACTAGATTTATTTAAGCAATCTACGCTCCGTTGTAGGCCTATATCTAGGCCCTATAAAACTGGATTGGTTGTATCCGAAAATTTTCGAAATTGGAAGAAAGACCGGCCCAGATTAAGAGCCAGTAACACGTGGGCACGAATATAGACTTGTAGGCCTACACACGCCCGCATGGGTAAAATAGGCCTATGTGTAAATACATTCCTTCAACGGATCTGTTTATTGCGTCAATTAAATATTTAGGGGCGAGACCCCGCTGTTCCTTAGACACCAGAATGAGAATTTTGAACTTAATAAGTGACGTTCGATTGATTCTTTGTGGACTATGACTTATGCAGGGCTGATATCATAGTCTACAAGAAATCAATCCTCTTCCTCGCCGTCTCATCTTCCAACCGACAGTGTGCGATCAGTGTACTCGTCAAAGCTGAGTGTAACGTTGACCTACCTTTAATTAACCTCTACCTGTAACGCGGAGAGTACGGGTTCGAGGCTCCACTCGAGGCTCAGGTGATCACTGTGTAAGGACCTTGAGCATAAAATGAGCAAGTCCTTCACGCACAGTTGCTCAGCGAAATCCATGTTCCGTCTTACATGCTCGTATGCGTACTTTTAAACTGCGGAAGGAAGGCAATATCAAATGCAGTTGTATTAGGCCCCTACGGTACATATTGTACTATAGTAACTATACGATCGATAAGATATATGTATTGTTTATTGGATGTCTGTATAAACATCATATTATAGCTAGTTTACGTCACCAGTGTCTTCTAACATCGATTTCCTCCACGGTTGCCAGAAGTGGGGCTTTAACTGTGGGAGTTGTTGATTTCCGATAAAATATTTAATTTGCGTATCTTGTATGTCATCGAAAACACATATATCTCGGATTAATTTACAGTTCTGAGTGACTTCTGAGGGGGTGAGTTTGTTCTCCCATTCCAGTTAGGGGTTAGACACCACTTATGGCTTTACGTCACGTAAAGCCATATATGTTGGCCCTATATATTTTTAATTAGTTATAGGCCTATAGGATAGAGTGGCAGACTTACGCCAATCTGAAACTTGACAGCGCGTGCAGAAACAGTGACTATGTATGGCTCTGCCCTAGTTGTCGGCCTTTTTACGACATTGATGCAGTATATAGATACGCTGCTTGACCACAGTGGCGCCGCGTGGCGGCTGGTGACGACGCAAATATAAAGGCCTTCATTCGTGCATAGGTGAAGTGTGCGGCGGTCAAACAGTCGTCTGCGAGTAGAGCAAGCGCGGCAAATTTGCTGGCAGCGGTGTGGCCACGGAAGCTCGCAAGAGACGGACAATTATAACGAACAGGTGCTTGTTTGTATATGAGCCCCGGCCTATTTGTGTGTGCACCCACTCGTCTCATGCAGGTAGGTTGATTGACATTGGCTGGAATTGGCAATCAGATTGCTAAATATAGATCTAAGTGTGCGATGAAATCCATTTGTCGGTTCTTACAGTCGAGTGTTAGGGCAATCAGAAGAGATTTTATATAGCGCTGTTAACGTTTCCGATTGAAAAAGCATGGTAATGTTTATGGACTTATAACACGATGGACATACCTATGGTCAGATGTAAAGCAGGCCTATTGAAACAGTTTTAAAGCATTTGTACTGGCGGGTTCTTCAGATGATTACCATGACGATGAGTGAGATTGATAATGATGATGATGATGATGATGATGATGATGATGATGATGATAGGTGGTGATGGTGATGGCGATAGTGTTTAGGGATATCTTATGGCTTCCAGGGCCGTTTACGTCGCCCTCCTCCTTTTTCATGGCTTGGCACCATTGGCACTACGGGTAGTTGAATTGGTGTGAGACAACAATGATCGTGCTTGTGTTTATGGCTCTATGTGGCTGGCTGGCTGAGCCTTTGACCTTGTATTATACACCGTACACTTAGATGAATTTCAAATAGATACGTAAAAACAAAGCACAACAGTTTCTCGGTTTATCTTTCATTGTTTGTTGTAGTTTTGGCGACCTAAGTATGCATTATGCACATCTGATACGTTCTAAAGAGGCGCTACATAAAGATTTAAAACTTATATTACAATTTACAACTATACAGGCCTATATATGTATATTGATTCGTTTATAACATTATTAAAATTTTCCAATATTTCGGAATTAGAACATCAAATTGCCCATCGTGAGACTGACAATTGTTATTTAGGAAAGAAATGTCAAAGGTTTCCCAATATTTGTTGCGGTGAGCGATAATAGAACGCTAGCTGCAGCGAACAGTGGTTACTTTTAAGATAGCAATTAACGGTAAATTAGCTATTTTAGCTTGGCTATAATAGTAAGTTAGATATTACTTTCAGAATAGCCCCGAACTGTAAGCTACCGTTTTTAGAAAAAGATTACATGTAAGTTAACTATTACTTTTAACAGGCCGGGATTTAGGCATGGTCACCAGTTCCAGTGCACAGGGGCCCCGACCACATAGGGGCCTCCACCACAAAGGCGCAAGAAATTTGTTTGACTTGTGCTTCATAATTGATTATAAAATATTTCGGAGGTGTGCAGGGCGCACAGACACAATTAACACAAATATCTAAAACTAAGAAACAGTTGAAAAGTCAGAAGATAGTCTCATGTCAAATTAGTGAAATTTGCGTGTTTTCTTCTTCGCATTTTCGGTCACCAGATCCTGATCAAAGATGATCTTACGCAGAATGTCAGCTTCTGTCCTCATCAAAGCCAGGTGGGACAACCGCTCATTGCCCATCGAAGTGCAAAGTCTGTTCTTTAGGTCTATATCAGTTTCATTTTTGAGATCGAACGTTCCGCACTGCAGTTACTGACCATCAGCACCAGGTACATGCGGAGTGCTATCTCCACATTAGGAAATGATGCCTGAACTTGTGTCTGGAGTGTCGGCCGATACATGAAATTCTCTCGAGAGACATCTTGAGCTTGTTCGTCCTTGAATGTGCCCACAAAGTTAACAAACTGCACAAGCTCATTTCCGAGGCATGCATCAAGGTCGTCTTTACAGACCTCAACGAGATTCGATGCCGCTGCCAGTAGTTCTTGTGATGAAAGCACATCCAATTTGCGTAGGAAACCTAACCGAGAAGAAAAAGGTCTTGCGCAGATTACGCACCAAGCCGATGTTGCAAAGCAGTAACAAACTGATCAATGACTGGTAGAAAGTTTTGTATTCGAAATTTATCTGACTGCGTCAACTCCATCCGCGGAATAGTGTGCCTACGGGCCTCCACAACGGCGGTGCACTGGAGCCTCCACTTAAGTTAATACGGCCCTGTCTTAATATTTACTATCAGTTAACTATTTTAGAATAGCTACTGTAGGTCAGCAATTTTGAATTGGCTTTAATTCGAAGTCAACTATTACCTTGAAGATAGCCATACTGTTACTTTTAAAGAAGCCATTAAGTACAGGGTGGGCCAGTAGGAATGCACCAACTTTGAATGGATATAACTTGAACAACAATTTATTACCCGAACATCGTGCCCAATATACTAAATTGAAAGTAATCATCCACTCTACTACTGTGTCAAATCTTGCACTGATATACGGCACCACTGTTATAAAATTTCGGTGCGGCGCACACCTCTCAATTTTGAATGTAAATATTGAACATCATGACGCCGCTCGCGGAAGAGGATAGAATTTTAATCCGAATTTTAAGAGCAGAAAAAGGATACAATGCACATCAGATGATGATAGAATTCCCTTCTAGAAAATGGAATAAATATGCTCTACATCGATTGATTAAACAAATTGATGCTACGGGAACGTCTAACAGCCGCAACTGTGGTCGCAAACGCTCTGCGCGCACAGCAGCGAACATTGCACAAGTCCAAGAGTTAATTTCCAGCCAAGACAACAATCCAGGGACGAGTAAGAGTCCGAGCACGTGGTGGACATTATTGAGTATTTGTTTGACTGATGGTAAATTCACTCAAGATATTAATTGTTAGTACTAAGTGACTGTTTAGAACTGACGTCTTCAGTTTCAGACTTTTGTTTTTTCTTGCAGTTTTATGGCCAGAAAATGGCACATCGAATATTAATAGCATTATCTCATAAAGTCGTAACATTATCTCGTAGATATTTTGCAGAATCAAAAAATGGATAATTATCTTCAATCTGATATATTGGACAAGACGCTCAGATAAAAATTATTCAAGTTATAAGGCGTCAAAGTTGGTGCATTCCTACTGGCCCACCCTGTATAAGTTAGTCATTATAAAAAAAATTACAATTTATTGTGAGTTAGCTATTTGTTTTTTCGGATAGCCTCGCCGAGAGTATTGAAGGAAACCCAAAGCCAAACGGATGTTTCCTCTAGAACTCATACAGCTGTTGTGCGAAAGCCATAGAATAACCCACTTGAAAGAAAACTAATGCTGTTTCTGTGATCGGAAACTGTCGGAAAAACACTATTACCGTTCAAGTTCCTCTATTATCGTTCATTTATACTTTGTCAAAGTGAACGAAAATAGCGGAACTCGACGTACAATCGAGCCTTTTCGCCATTAGTCGGATGGTTCCCGTTCATTCTCGTCGCGTCGCTTTGTAATTTAACCGTGCCGAGTTTCCACAACAATGGAGGCTTCGATTTTGTCCGGCCGCCATCTTATCTCCTTCGGAAGCGTACGATGTCTTCGCTGCAAACAAAGATGGACGACGTTTCCGGGCGTCGACGAACAGCTAGAGTTTGCGTCGGCGATAGAAAATTATCTGTCGGTCTGTGTGAAGCTCGCTCTTTGTCCTGGCATGCTTTCCATTTTCTGCATCGATAAACAGAGATTTCGCCCCTGAGAGTCGCAGCACGTCGTCCTGCCCCCCGCCCCCGTTCACTGTCCTAGTGTGTGTACCCTGTATATAATGCCGTGAAAGCTTGCGCCGGTCTCTACGGCAGGTTGGGGGACGTTTCGGGAAGAAATAGGCAAATTAACTTTTAAAAGTGGCAATGAATTTCGATTGTTCGGCAGCCGCAGTGAGGGTGAGACCGTCCAAGGAGGGAGAATTGATGCGAGGAAAGGGTCCTCGCTGCTGTGGAGCTGTGAAGGGAGGACAAATTCGTCGCGACTTGCCATTGTCATCGTCACAGTCGTCGTCACCGTCATAGTCATCGTCACATTTTGACGTGCTGGGTTGATTGATCGTCTGCCGATATCGATTACGAGCGCTGACTTTCGACTGCGCGACCTCTGAAGTCCAGAAAACGGTGTCTGGTGTGTACCGCCGTCTGCGCCACCGGAATAAGTTTCGTTGGTAAAGAATGTTCGCCGCACTCTCAGTAATCGAATGTCCGTGGCGATACACAGCGGATCTTAAATGCCTCGCTTCCTGTTTTCGGTCTCCCGTCATCCATCCATCCGTCCGTCCTTCTCATCCATCTTTTCTCATCTTTGCCCCTATCCATCCATCCATCCATCCATCCATCCATCCATCCATCCATCCATCCATCCATCCATCCATCCATCCATCCATCCATCCATCCATCCATCCAACCAAGCAACCGTATTCCATCTAATTATCCATCCAATCACCCATCCATCCATTCCTCTCCATCCGTACAACCGTAAATGCCTCCAACTATGCACTCATCCGTCCTACATCCATCCATTTATCCATCTATTTATCCATCTATCCATCCTCCATACATACAATCATACATCTATCCATCCATTTATCCACCCATCCATCCCTCCTTCCATCCTCTCAGTCCACCATCGAACTCTGCAGATGAGATTAGATAGGCGTTTCTTCTCGCCATTGTTTGCTCAGTGCTCCTTGGCGATCGCGTAACCTCTGACCCCCGACGTTATGGTCATCTCGTGTGTCTCGACTCTTGCGGTCGGATGGCGCTATATAAATGTTCGATTAGATTCCTCTGGGCATCGATGGGCAAGATATTATTTTTCTGATTTAAACTGCGCTTCATAAAGGCGACTATGGATTTACTTGGAGCGCTCTTGATGTTGACCAGTTGGTGGAGTTTTTGTCCACGTGTACAGTCAATGGCTACCCGATGACCAGTGGTCACTTGTCGGTCAGTAAGTGACTGGTCAGCGGATGGCTCCGCTGGTCGCTTGTACTAGAGGAAAGCAGTTGGTAGGTTATACGTGGGTGCGAGAGCCAGACAGTGGAGACCTTCCAGTTCTTTCAGCATCATAATCGTTATGATGTGCATAATCATTATCTTAGTCATCGTAATCATCCTCAGTATCATCACCAGTATAATCCTACATGTAGTCGTCATTTAGGCTTAATCTGATCCGATATAACCTTATCTATTCTATTTTAGTCTGTTCTGTTCTGTGCGATTCTATTCTAGATGATTAGAATCTAGTGTACCTTACGTATCCCTACCGTGTCGAGGCACGCTGGCAGAATGGATAGAGCGTTCGGCCTGTAATGCAGAGAGTACGGGTTTGAGCCTCCACTCAAGCGACCATAGTGTCTAAGGACATTGAGCAAGTCCTCACGCACCGTTGCTCAGCACCATCGATGATCTGTTGCATGTGCACCTCTGAACTTTCGAAGGAGTGCAGTATCAAATACAGTTGTATTGTATTGTATAAGAATTGTGTAATACACGGTAACCAATTGATTAGAGCGCTCACCTTGTAAAGTGGACAGTTACAGGTTCGAGCTTCCCCGAAACGTTTGCTGTGGAAGGACCTCGAGCAAGTACTTCAATGACAATTGCTCAGCGCCATCGATTGATACTTAGTAATGCTGAATAAATGCATAACAATAATTAAACAAATAAGTAAAAATGCATGATGATGATGATGATGAAGATGATGATGATGATGATGATGATGACAATAATAATAATAATAATAATAATAATAATAATAATAATAATAATAATAATAATAATAATAATAATAACAAATATAATATAATAATAATAATAATAATAATAATAATAATAATAATAATAATAATGATAATAATAATAATAATAATAATAATAATAATAATAATAATAATAATAATAATAATAATAATGGGTATAATAACAGTGATAAAATAAACAATAAATGCATAATAATAATTTGGCATTCAGGACAACATCAACGAAAACTGAGCCGTTCCAGAAATGTTCTAACCATAATTTTTAAATCCTGAGGGATTACAAGTAGGCCTAGGCTTACCTTGGGTAAACTAATAGTAATAATAATAATAATAACAACAACAGCAGCAACAACAACAACAACAACAGCAATAATAATAATAATAATAATAATAATAATAATAATAATAATAATAATAATAATAATAATAATAATAATAATAATAATAATAATAATAATAATAATAATAATAATAATACAAATCTGTGTTTCTAAACAATGTTGAAGTCCCTGATGTATCCTTTTTACATCTGGACATGAAAAGATAAATAATAATGTATAAGAATTGTACCCTAGTTGTTTCTCATTACAAATGTTGACGAAGATGTCGTAATTCGCATTCCTTTTGACTGTGCAACAGGCGATTTCTTACCACGCGACTGAGTTGTAGGCAGTCGTCGGTTTGACCATTATCATCGTCGTCGTTATCATCATGGGTAATACTCATGACACGGAGATGGCTCGACTGGAGGCCGACTACATCCACAACCGATGGAGGACAACGAACGACTATCGATGGGGTTACTCAAACGACAGAGGTAATTGTACTTGTAACCGCAGACTTATTTAGCGCCTTTAAAAAGATACTTATCAGAGGATCCCGTAAGAAATTTTGGCTGTAATTGTGGCGCTGTCTTCCTGAGAGGTCGGGGGTTCAAATCCACGCCAGGTCAGAAGTTGTTGCGTGATTTCTGCTCCGCTTGTGCCCCTAACCAACTCGGCTATAATGAGTACACTGACTGTACACTGTCGGTCGGAAGATCAGAAGGTGAGAGAGATAGAGGTGGGTGAGAGAGAAAGAGGTGGGAGAGAGAAAGAGAGGGAGGGAGAGAGATGGAGAGAGAGGATTGGCTACCCGCCTTCATAAGCCGAGGTTAAGAAAATAAATTCGCTAACAAGTCATACCTATGGCTGTCTTGGGGCTATAGCTCTAGGATTATTATTTCTTAACTTCTTCTTAATTGTTTCCTTCTTAGTTATCAAGAATTTATAGTTAAAATTGAATAGTTGTTTGTTAGCCAGACTAGTGTTGGTGTTTTTTGGCTACATCGCTGCGCTAAAAGCCATGGCCACTTGATATTTTGTTCATACGCGGATCTAATTAAGCGGAACTTTTACTGGGATCAGCAAAAGTGATAAGGATGATGACGATTATGATGATGACGACGCTGATGATTGCATTGTACTGCATTTCAAAATTTATAAAGCACCTCTACCCAGTGCCCAACAATCAGAGGCGCTCCCAGTGCCAAAATCCCCGGGAATAAAGGCAAGTTTTAAGGAGCGGGAAAATGTGGCAGGACCACCAGATAGCAGGGTGGCATGGACTGAAAGGGAGTTGATTCTATAATGAAGAGCCAATACTCGCTAAGGCACCAGACTGGGCCATGACCGTTTCACTTGGGGAACAAACAGGTGAAGACGATCAGAGAAGCGGAGCGGGCGAAGGGAGCCAACCGAAATGGGCCGACGTATGGGGTCGCTGAGGTATTTAGGGGCAAGTCCCAGGTAAGATCGGCAGATGAGGAAAAGTACCCTCAGCTGGATGCGGACAGCAAGAGGGAGCCAATGAAGATGCTGAAACACGAACGTGTAAGTAGGGCCTACTGGAGAGGCGCGGGAGACGGGCACTTAGCCTGACAGCCGCCTTAAGAACCGATTGCAGAGGGAAGAGGCGGACTTTAGGGAGGCCAACAAAAATGGAATTGCAATAATCTATACGAGAACAAAAGAAAGCATGGACAATGGAAGTAAAGAGCAGAGAAAAGACAGATCTTCTGATAGCCTTCAGCCATCGCAGATGGTAGAAACAAGAGCGGGTGAGATTAGTGATGTGGTCTGAGAAGGAAAGAGACGTATCAAGAGTGACGCCCAGGTTACGGACAGATGTTGAAAGGGTGTACGAAGGAACACTTCGAGCCAAGAGACTTGAAGAGAGGGTAGTCAATCTTGACTAGTTGCTGGCGAATGCCAAACCAAAGCAGTTGGGTCTCTGACGGGTTTAAAGAGAGCCGATTACAGGACAGCCATGCCTGTAGGTACCTGCCAGAGAGCATCAATGCGAGCAATAAGGGAGAGCTGGGCAGACGGGGACCTATGCACACAAGCCTGAGCGTCATCAGCGTAGAGGTGGCCAGTGGATGGAATGTTTTACAAAAAGAGTGGAAATATTAGCTGTATTTGAAAATCTCAGCAAAGTAAAGTGTACAGTCAGTGTACTCATTATAGCTGAGTTGGCTAGGGGCACAGCAATTAATCAAAAGTCTGTGAGTTCTACTTCTGAAGTTCTGTGTTGAAAATTGGTTGATTGCAATAAATTATCGTTTATCGGTATTTTTGTAATGCTAAGAAGGAAATTTATTAATAGGTGAATTAGTATTGTGAGTGACTTAATTAGTAGGACTATTACGAATCAATTTTTTCTTTCTTCCGTTTATTACGTCGTGCCACACTGCATCTGTTGTCTTCGACTAGACATTACTTTCGTCAGGACAGTTATTGTTTCTGCTTCCTTATCAACATTTTGCACCCGTTATCACTGTCATACATACGTTGCGTTCCGCTCGCTTGGCCTGACCCTCCAGCCTAATCGTACGCCAAGTAATGTAATCGGGGCTTTCCTGCCACATATGCATGATGATTGATGACGTGCTGTATGACGCGACACCCGGTCGAACTGCACCCGCTGAACCCGACTGGGGTCACGAGGTCATCGAATGACGTCGTTCCAGTGGATTTCGAGTGTCACGCGTTTGTTTCGATTCCGTTCGACTGGCCTGCGATTGCTTTTTCCACGCGAAGCGGCGTCGATTAAAGGAGATCACATTCTGTCGGCAAACAATGGTCAGATGAAGCATCTGTGCTCAACATCGCATGATGGCGCGTGGTTAACTGCACCGGGTGTGTGATGGACTGGTGTTACATTTGACAGGGTAGATCGCACCGAGTGTTCGTGATGGACCAGTTGTTACATTGGACGGGGTTAAATGCACCGGGTGTTCGTGATGGACCAGTTGTCACACTGGACGGGGTTAAATACACAGGGTGTGTGATGGGCCAGTTGTCACACTGGACGGGTTAAATGCACAGGGTGTGTGATGGACCAGTTGTCACACTGGACGGGTTAAATGCACAGGGTGTGTGATGGACCAGTTGTCACACTGGACGGGGTTAAATACACAGGGTGTGTGATGGACCAGTTGTCACACTGGACGGGGTTAAATACACAGGGTGTGTGATGGACCAGTTGTCACACTGGACGGGGTTAAATACACAGGGTGTGTGATGGACCAGTTGTCACACTGGACGGGGTTAAATACACAGAGTGTGTGATGGACCAGTTGTCACACTGGACGGGTTAAATGCACAGGGTGTGTGATGGACCAGTTGTCACATTGGACGGGGTTAAATGCACCGGGTGTTCGTGATGGACCAGTTGTCACACTGGACTGGTTAAATGCACAGGGTGTGTGATGGACCAGTTGTCACATTGGACGGGGTTAAATGCACCGGGTGTTCGTGATGGACCAGTTGTCACACTGGACTGGTTAAATGCACAGGGTGTGTGATGGATCAGTTTTCACCATGGACGGGGTTAACCGCACCGGGAGTGTGATGCACAGTGGACAGAGTTAATCGTACCCTGTGTGTGATGGACAAGTGTCACATTGGACGGGGTAACCAACCGCACAGGGTGCGTGTTAGACCAGCGTCACCTTGGACAGAGGTTAACCGCACAGGGTGCGTGATAGGCCAGTGTCACATTGCATCGTTTACATTTGCTGATCAAAAGGTAAAATGTAAACGTACAAGTTTTTCTACAGCTACCGTATGGTCTCGATCCTGTTATTTTTCAGTGAACTGATCGGGTGAGATCCTTCACCAGCGCTGCCCGTTTGAATCGGTGCCACTCCATTCTTAATCGTAATTGTAATCTCCAAACTTCTAAAGCGCCGCTCGAAGGCCAAGCGCGGGGTACCAGCCAATTCACGAGCGCTGTGTCAAATCAGAGGGGTATTCCAAAGACTATTCCAGAGGAAATCCGAGTCCGGTTACCAAGGGGTAGGTCAAGAAAGAAGGCAGAGCAGCTGTTAAGGCGGGTGTCGTTTTGGACGAGAAGAATTTGATGAGTCAGGGTAAGAGTTCTTGAAAAAGTGAGACCAGTTTTGAGTGGAAAGCCCGGGGGTGATAGACAGAGGAGCATAAGGAGGAGGAAAGAGGACGGGTTGCAATGATGATGGAGGAAGTGAGAATCTGCAGAATTCAGAGGGGAGATCGTTCTAGAGGCTGTGGTTGCTATAGTTGTCTATGGCTTGGTTGGAGAACTTGAGATGAGTAGTGACGGGGGGGGGGGGGAGGAAGAAAGACTGAGATAGGAGGAGGATCGGGTGGAGCGGGTTGCCTAGATGGTGAAGAGATCACGGAGATACTTGGGGCTGGGAATATTGTAGGGAGTTGTAGGTTAGTGATAGGACTTTGAAGTGGATTCGCTCTGGGATTTTTTACCAATGAAGTGATTTGAGGTTGGAAGTGATTTGATGATGTTTGGGCGTTCTAGTGACAACTCTGGCTAGTGAGTTTTGGATAAGCTGCAGACGCTTGGTTTCACTGGATTCAAGGTTGAGGAAGAGGGAATTGTAGTAATCAAGCTTTAAATGAACAATGGAGGTAACAGTGTTGGAGGCAGTTTTAAGGTCCGGAGAGGGTTATGCGGCGGAGGTTACGAATGTCCACGAAGCCGGAGCGCGAGAGGCTGGAGATGCGGATATAGAAAATGAGAGATGTGGATAAAAAGTAATACCAAGATTGCGGACTAGGGAGCCGAAGGTGAAGGTAAGAGACGAAAAGTTTGTCGATAGATGTATAGAAGGGTCGGGGATTTTTCTTGATTTGGTCAGGAAGGCCTAGGAGGATGAATTCTGTTTTGGAAGGGTCAAGGCAGAGGAGATTGGATACATTGATTGATTTGGTTAACCTCGTTGAGTACCGGTAATTGTGTAATGGAGGTGGAAAAAGAGCTTGGGGAGAAGGATATGAAGAGTTGGGTGTCATCTGCGTATAGATGGTGGTCAACGGAGGAGGTTTTTTTTATGAGATGGCCTAAAGGTTTGGTACACAGGATGAAAAGAAGTGGACCCAGGACAGAGTCTTGATGGAGCCACAGGAGAGAGGAAGGAGTTGCGAGCAGCATCTGCAGGCATTGACAGAGAAGGATCGGGAAGACAGGTTGGACTGGAACTATAGAGTAGAGCAATGCCAGAGACGCTAAAACCAAGAAGATAGTCGTTGAAGAAGGAGGCTGTGATCGATGGTGTCGAATGCGGCGGAGATGTCAAGAAGGCAGAGGTAGGAGATTTGCTGATGGCTGACGGCAGAGACCAGTTTATTGTAGAGAGATGCAAGTAAAGTTTAAAGTCCCGTTGTTTACGGACCGTGCTAGCCCAAGATTTTAGTCTCCGAAATAAAACCACCATTGGTATGCAAACCGGCATTCTGACGCCCAGGGACGTAGGACGTGCCCTCTAACCGATGCAGCTAACTGGGCCAGCGGTGGGATAGCTGCCCTGGCAGTCAAAGGAAGTCGTCAATCACGGTGCAATAAAACTACAAAGGATACGTTTAAAATCAAGCGTCAACATTGACGACACTGGAATATTCTTCCATGTCATTCTAAGTGAAGAAAGTCACGTAGACCGGATGCAGAACCGATAATAAATGTAATATAAAAAATCAGCATAAAATACGTCGTATAGGACGATGTTGTCCATCTTTATTAATATAAACAAGTATATAGCTATGCGGTTGGGTCATACACAGTCGTGCTAATTCTGGATGCTTTGATTAACGCAATCTTTGTCGAAGAGGAGAAACGCATGGCTGAGGCGCGGCGTCGTCGGCAGAGTCTGGATTTCGTTAATGTCCTGATTTCACCGTCCAGACGAAGGCGGCTTGTTATACAACGGCGGTCTTAATTAAATCACAACAACTTTATGTATCTTTATAACCAAGCACACTCCAACACACACACTTTATATATATATATATTTATATATACAAACACACACATATATTTATATATATATATGTGTGTATATATATATATATATATAAAGTGCGTGTCGTATATAACGTGTATATATAAAACCAGAAACGATATAAAGATAATTGCTGTGCGTTGCTTGTCGTAAGTTTGTATACAAGGCGGGTGTTGGTGAAACTGACCGCTCTTATTTAATTACGCCAGCGGTGGGCGCTACTTAAATTGATATTATGGACATTGACGCAATCCAGAATTAGCAGATTATTGTGTTTCCTTGGTATTATGGATAGTGGTTAATATATGAGTGCATATATTGTGCGTCTATATAGTCTGTATAATATATATATATAATGTATGAATTGATATATACGTATATGCATATATGTATATATGTGTGTGACAAACACAATAATAGACGCATATAGAAGTTAACTATGTATGTATACCTATGTGGATGCGTGTATGGTTTATGTTGGTGTGTATGTGGGTTTGTTTGTGTGCATAGGTATGCGTGTGTGTCTTATTCTCTCTCTCTCTCTTTAACCATCCTCGATACGAGGGTTGGTCGCATTGTAGACGATTCTTCTCCATCCTTTCCTGTCTTCGGCTACTCGCAGCAACCTCTCTGTTGATAATCCCAACCATTCGCCAATGTTGTCCATCCACTTCTTTCTTGGTCTTCCTCTTGCTCTTGTTCCCGGTACCGTTCCCTGCATAATTTCTTTCTCTAGGCAATCCCCCTGTTTCCTCATTATGTGCCCAAAGTATGACATCTTTCTTCTTTTGATTGATTCCAATAGGTTCCTTTCCACCCCCGCCGTCTCCAGTACCCATTCATTTGTTTTCTTCTCCGTCCATGATATTCCAAGGATTTTTCGTATGCATTTCATTTCAAATGCCTTTATTCTATCCTCCTCCCTCTTTTTGATTGTCCAACTCTCACAGCCATACATCATCACTGTCCTATTATTACGAACTATATGCTAGTTGTATTTTTGACGGGTTCCACTCCTCAGGCATGGCTGCAGTGGCGGCGATCTTGTCTGAGAGGTGGGGGGGGGACAAAGTTGGCCACGATCTCGTCGACGACCGTTTTTGGAAAATCCTGACCCCCAAAAATTTTTTCTGCCACTTCATCCCCGAAAAATTTCGCTTTCATCTCCGAAAAAAAGTTGATGACCTTTTTTTAGTCCTTCACCTCTTTTACAACTTTTTCTTACACTCTCCACTTTCATTTCCGCCAATTCATCTCCGCGAAATATCGATTTCATCTCGAAAAAAAGTTTATGACCTTTTTTTAGTCATTCGCTACGTTTTACAACTTTTTTCCCGTCTGCCAACAATAACCTCATAACCCTTTTCTCTTTTTATCGTTTCGTCTAAAAACTTTTTATTATTTTTACTTTTTTACGAATTCCTTTACGAATTCCTTCTTCTTTCTCATAATTTTGGGGGACACTTCTGCAAAAATGTTTTAATTTTACCTCGTTTGGTCAGAAACGCTGCGAAAACCCTCACGCGCAATTACATTTCTCCGCCTTTTTTGGTGTTTCTTCAAAATGTGGGGGAACAAATGTATGGAGTGTCCCCCACTCTGAAAGGTGGGGGACATGTCCCTCCCGTCCCCCGTAGATCGCCACCCATGCATGGCTGGTATGCGGAATACGACCACCGTACTAGAATGATCCAGTGACTCTCGCGTCCATTGGATGGCAATGCAGTGACCCGTGGCCATCGGGTTAGGTTTCGTCTTTGCAGAGTTGTGCCTTAGAGCCTGCATATCAGCCACACATCCCAGTTGGGGAATGCCTCTGGATAGAAGTCGAAGACTTGTCAGAGCTGGAATTACCACTCCCGTTTTGACAGATGTAATCCCCCGTCAAGAATACCATATGGAGCAAATACAGACTGCTGTCAAGTTCAGAGATAAATTAAATCTAGTATCGCCTTGGCAGAGGCGCACCGAGTAATCTAATTCGTCATTGTCTATGTATATAGTATATCTATGCATAATTTCAGACATATAGGAGGAAACATATATAGGCCTAATATATGTATATATATTATGTATGTATGTATGTATGTATGTATGTATGTATGTATGTATGTATGTATGTATGTATGTATGTATGTATGTATGTATGCATGTATATATATATCAGATCACTTAATATAGCGCAGTTTATGTACCTCACAAAAGCGCTCATATGCCTATATGTAATAATAGACATGATAAGTGCCCTATAAGCATATATATGTCTTTAAGTTGATTGTGTGTGTGAAGTGGGAGAGGTGAAGGGTGTGTAAAAAACTGTTCCGTGTGCGTGATATTTTCTCCGCCACAGGTCCAGACACGTGGTGGGTCTTCTACCCTTCGGCGTCCGGCAGCAACCAATCGCCGATCGACATAATAACGGAAGACGTGACCTTCGACCCCGACCTCGGTCATAATCCTCTGCAGATATGCTACGGGCGGACGACGGGCGAGGGGGGCGAGGGGGACGACTGGGATGACGACGACGATGGAGATGCCCTGCCTGCTGCGGATGGTGGTGGTGGTGGCTTGGCGACGACGGTGGGTGAGGTGGGATGGAGAGGAGGAGGAGGTGGTGGTGGTGGGCGAAGGGAATCGATGGAGCTCGTCAATACGGGAAATACAGCCACGATCAACGTCCACAATTCGCAGTCCTGTAAGTTCACGTAACTACTAAGTCCATCATGTGTTGGCACCCAACACAATACGATCTATGCGCAGAAATCAATCATTAGCAGTGGCGGCCCCAGACTTTTTTGTAACCGGGGCACATCCGGGGCAATCATATAAGTAGCCAGTGCAGGGGCAATTTATGCCCCGAACAAATCTGGGTAGGGCAAACATTCTGGGTAGGGCAACGACCAGGGCAAAGGCTTTTACCAGCATTTGCCCTGGCTTGCCCTGGTGTAGTGCCGCCACTGATCAGCAGGTTTAAGTAACTGAGCCGATCGATCGATCGATATTTGTTTGATAAACGGATGAATGAAAGTAGGAAGAAAGAGAGGAAAAGCGAAGGAGGAAGGAAATAAGGAAAGAGTCACAATCAATCAATCGATCAATCAGTCAATCAATCTCAAGCAATCAACCAATCCATCAGCCAACCAACCTATCAATCAGTAATGTCAGTCAATCAATCAATAAGATAACTGTTTAGTATGGCAATTCAATTACTGGTTTAGATTAAACTGAATTGTATTAGATTCGATCAGAGATGGTCAGATTTGCTGAGGTTAGATTTGTCTAATTTGCTTAGGATTAGATTGTATTTTTAATGATTTACGTAAACTGTAGACAGATCAGATTAGATTAGATTAATTGATATCGATTAGGCTGAATAAGACAGTATTTATTAATTGGCAACTTCTATAGCGCCAGTTTACGACATACAAGGCATCGACCGATGGCGCACCAAAACCCCAGCCTTAATCAGGTCGACATTCAGAAAATCACAGACCGGATATTATTATTACATCTGCATTTATTAAGCGCCATTGTCTAACGACCAAGCATTAATCGATGACGCTGAGCAATGTGAGTGAAGGACTTGCTTAAGGTCCATACACAGAAATGGTCTCGGGGAAGGCTGAAACCTGCACTCTCCGTGTTACAAGGCGAGCACTCTAACCACAGAGAGACAGACAGACAGGCAAACAGACAGACAAAGACAAAGAAAGGTGGCCTGCCGTGGATAAGCAATTTGAAAACGGTATGAAATGAAAGAGATAAGATTTGATTGAAGTAGATAAGATTTGAAACGGATGATTATGGCATTGGATTATATGAAACTAGATTAAATAACTAGTATTCGATTAGTTTGGATTGACTTGATTAAACTGAACGATAGCTGTGGTTTTCTTAGACGTAACCGGAGGTCCGTGCAAAGAGCACAATTACCTCCTGCAGCAGATCCATTTGCACTGGGGCGAGGACGATCTCAGTGGATCCGAACATCTCGTCAACACAAACTCCTACGCAGCAGAAGTCAGTAACTTTTAAGTCATTACATCTGCTCTATGCCCCGCTGTGCCTCGCCATTCACAAGGGGCAGGTTTAACGGGCAGATATGGTATGATTGGTATGGGACAACATTTTTGAGGAACTGCGTCAAAGGCCTTGTTTTGGACGGCTTCCCTGGGTATGTAGGCCTATGTATCTGGACTTTTATAAGTTCTTTTTAGGAATCTTCAAAAAGCGGCTCTCCTTGGCTCTTTACCAATGAATGCTGCCTCTTTTCCTTAATTTGCTGGACTTTCTTGTCCTTTTATCTTACATCTGCTTTGAAACTATTTCCCACAGCCGTTGCCCCGTTTCTAATTTACAATTCCGTGTATAACCATCGGCGAAACCAGGTTGGGGCCAACGCAGTGGCGTGTCCCACCTGAAATTAAATGTTCAGAGATACCAAGTTGAGGTTCAAGGTCCGTCCATGTGTAGCTTGTAGTCAGACAATCTGTGGCACACAGATTGTCTGACTACAAGCTACCTTTTAATTTAAGGCAATGAGGATTTAATCATTAATCAGCTGTTATCAGACTTCGTTTACTATATGGGCGAATCTATAGTCTCACGGGATCGGTCATGTCTTGTCTTGGCTTCGTGGATCGTGGCCTGGAACCTTGTGAGTCTTGGTATCGCTAACGTTATTGTTAACTGCAGACGTGGCACGAAAGATCACAAATTAAAACCCGAGGTCATGATTCTAACTATCCGGGATTTTTAATTAAAACAGAGTTCGTAATTCTACCTATCCAAACATGGATATGCAAACAGTCCAGAATACCCTTCCCCGAGCAGTCACCAAAACTCCCAAACAAAACCACATAACCCCTGTTCTGAAATCACTTCATTTTCTAGAAGTACCCAGCGTATCTATCGAAAAATTGTGTCTCTTAGCTACAACGGCCTTCAAATCTCTCAACCTTCTTACATTCGCCAGCTATTCACCATCCAACCGTCATCATATCTTTCTCAATCTCGGCCTCCAGTCTCCTCCTCTCTGAAATTCTGCAACCGTTCCTTAGTCTATGCTGCACCGGCTCTTTGGAATGATCTTCCAAAAGATCTCCGCCAGTTTGCTCACCCTCCTATCTCGCCTGTTGACTTCACCTCTCTTCATCTTGCACTGTCCTCCGCTGCTTTCCACTCACGACTGAAGACCGAACTCTTCAAGCTATCCTATGTTGATGCCAATTTTGCGCCACCACAAAACCACCATCATCACCGATTACCACCGTGGCACCATACCGGAACATTTGTGTGGTGCTGAGAAATTTTGGGGATTTACATTACATTATGCAGGATTTTTTAAATTAACCGAGTTGGTAATTTTCTCTATCTAGGATTTAAAAAATTAAAACCGATATCGTGATTCTATTTATCCAAAATTTTTGCTTGAAGCAGTGTTCGTAATTCTATATATCAAGAATTTCTAAAAATTAAAATCGACTCGGTAATTTCTCTACCCAGGACTTTTAATTAAAACCTATGTTGTGATTCTATTTATCCAAGATTTTTAATTAAAGCAGAGTTCGTAATTCTATCAATCCAGGATTTTTATAAATTAAAACCGAGTTTGTTATTTTCTCTTTCCAGGATTTTACAATTAAAGCCGAGGTCGTGATACTAACTATCCGGGATTTTTAATTAAAACAGAGTTCGTAATTCTATCTATCTAAGAGTTCTTAAATGAAACCGAATTGGTAATTTTCTCTATCCAGGATTTTAAACAATTTAAACTTATGTTGTGATTCTTTTTATGCAGGATTTTTTTTAAACACAGAGTTCGCAATTCTTTCAGGATTTAAAAAAAATTAAAACCGAGTTGGTGATTTTCTCTACCCAGGATTTTTAAATTAAAACCAATGTCGTGATTTTTATCTATCCAGGATTTTTAATTAAAACAGAGTTCGTAATTCATCTATCAGGATTTTTATAAATAAAACCGAGTTTGTAATTCTATCTAGCCAGGATTTAATCAGCAATTTCCAAAACTGCTGTTTTCAGTCTTCGTTTACTATGTGTAAATTACAACGGATATCAGTTGGCATGTGTACACACGTGCCCACACACCACTCTATCGGCCTCCCTTAAAGGCGCTATATAAAGATTGTCTCATTTAATCGGACGCCGTTTCGATATTGGTCGGATGAATTTCGGCGAACGGAACAATAATCCGACGTCACTTCCGCTACGCTGGATAGCACTTCTACTATACCACCACCACCGCTGCCGCTACCACCTCTGCCGCCACCACTGTCACTATCATCTCCGCCAATGCCAACGCCGCGTTTTAATAAACTATTCGACAAAGATTGAATTTTCGTAGCACAAATCACAGCTGACACGTCGGCACTTGCTCCGTCTTTTCCATCTATTCCTTTACGTCCATCCTTCTCTTTCATTTCCTCCTCTTCCTCCTGTATACTTATAGTTCCATCATTTCCGTCTCTCTTCGTCGTCATTTCATCCTCCTCCTCCTCCTATCCCTTCTTCTCATCCGCCTCCTTCTCTTCCGTCTCCATTCTTTTAGTCTCATTCCTTTAGTCTCACTCCTCTGTCTGATTCTCCTTCCGTTTTACTCATCTTCTTTTCCCTACTCTTTTCACCTTACATCCTCTTCGCTCTCATTCTCTTTCTTCAACTGTCTTCATCCTCTTTACCTCCTCTTGCGTCACCTTTTCTCTTTCTTCGCCTCAGCCTCTCCTCTTCTCTTCTCCTCCTCTTGTGCTCGTATTTGTTATTTCTGCGTCTCCTGTGTCTTCTCTCCTTCTCCTTCGATGGAGAGACAGACGCGGTTGAATGAGTAGATCGTAAGAAGACAGCAAAGGACAATTTCTTTGGAATGGATTTCGTCCTCCGATGATCAGCGTCGATTTCATCCATCAGTGCTCTTCCTCCTCCTCCTCCTCCTCCTCCTCCTCCTCCTCCTCCTCCTCCTCCTCCTCCTCCGCCTCCTCCTCCCCTTTCCTTCTCCTCTTACTCCTCTTCCTCCTCCTCTTCCTCCTCTTCCTCCCCTGTTCCTCCTTCTCCTATTCCGCCTCCTCCTCTTCCTCCTCCTCCTCCTCTTCGTCATCCTCTATATCCTCCTTCCATCATCCTCCGAACCAGAGGGATCGGCGAGAGCACTATCCTCTCATACAACCACACAATGTCTACTGAATGCAGACACTGAGAAGATAAGAAGAAAAGCAGCGTTCCATTGAGCTTGCCTGCCATAGACCTGTGTGAAGTGTTAGCGACTTCATTTACTTATTCTCGGCACATGAGGTCAGTTCCCACTGATAGTGCACGTCATTATAGCTGATTTGGCCAGAGGGCGTTGATGGAGCCGCAAACTTGAAACAAATTTCCAGGGTCTGAACTATCGAAATCTCGCTTAACAGTCTAATGTACTAACCACTATACCATCTCTCAATCCGCGAATGCAGACTGGCTGAAAATGGTAATGGACTACAATAGCAATTTCTCCTCCTCGAAAGGACTCACCACGGATTTTGACATGCACGCTGAGTTTGTTTAGCAACGATCATCGACTGCTGCATTGTTAGTTTTAGCATTCCTGTTAGAATTAACGCATTGGTCGATAACTGAACCCAAAGGACACCAGTTTGAAATTCTAGTCTGAAGGACACCTGTTTAGAATTTCAACCTTAAAGAAGCTTGAATTGTTATAGGCTACAAAACACATCTGCGTAAAATTCTAGTCCCGAGACACCTGTTTAAAATTCTATCCCCAAAGAAACCTGTTTAAAATTCTAGTCCCAAGGACACCTGTTTAATTCTTCTACTCCCAAAGACACCTGTTAAAATTCACCCCAAAGAACACCTGTTTAGTATTGCCCCTAAGCTGCTTAAAATAGCAGTAAGGAAACCTGCTTGGAATTCCAACTCCCAGGACACGTGTTTATACTTCCATCCCAAGGACAATTGTTAAAATCCAGTCCTAAGGACACCTGTTTAGAAATCTTTCCTATCCAAGGACATCTGTACGTAAACCAAAAATTCCTCGCACTTTGAGACTGCTTGAAAGCGATCGATCGAGAGAGCCGCCCTCTTAGACGGACTGACTCGAGGCGACCGCAAGAGAGACGATCTCAGGTCGCAATGATTCATGGGACGTAGATTACTCTGGAATGGACCGAACGGTAATCAGAGTCGATTTCAGAGCTCAGATCAACCGCCACGGCGACGGGAGTAGGAGTGCCCCAACTGCCTCCGATCGGATGGAGGAGCCGAGGCCGCCGCGTTCGGCGTGGCCAGGACTAACCCCGAAACCGGAACTACAAGGACGACGCAGCGGCCACAGACTAATTCCGCCCCAATTGCAGTTTGTCACGCCGTTGGCCCATTCGTCACCCGTACACACGCAAGCTGCATGCGTATCTCGCACTGCGTTACATTATAAATTATACATTATACAATGCATTGAGAGTATTGTACATTGTGTCTTGCACAATGTGCATGCAGTTTCACAATAGGAAATGTCATTATCTTTGCCTAACCACAAAGGGAGTCCAAACTTTGAAGAATGCGCGAAATCCCATTACGCTATATACAGGCTCCCAAGCACACTATAACTATATATTATGTGTGTTTGTGTGTATGTTCATCTATGTTGTGGTGGTCGCGGTCCGGGCATAATTTGACAGGGCGGAGAGAGAACAAACCAGTTGTGCACTTGGAGCCACTAACATCAGCGCCCCTTCGACTTCCGACGAAAACTGACCGTTCCTTATTAATGTCTGCTCATAGTGACCATTCCATCCATGAAAGTTTAGGATTGGACGCTTTCTTAACAGCCGCAACGCAGGGAAGCTCTGTCTTGGGATACGACTCTGCCTCTTCAACCGTCCTCGGGTGGGCAGTGTCATGAGGATGCATGGTCTCCTCTCGGAACAGGGTTCGTTGCTCTGCCGACAAAAGTCGTTCTCTTTTTGTTTGGCTTCTTAGCTATGGACTTTCTTTTCACCGCTATACCACATAACTACCGCTATTTGTTTTATGAGTCGTCAGTCGTCCTCTGAATTCGTGAGGCAGGGATGTCTTGACAGTGTCTTTTCCTGGATCCGTCCTTCGTATACCAACACGAGGATCGTCCTAGGAACATGGAGATCTTACCATCACAACACGTCTCGCTCTATTTCCGTGTGTAGCACTTACGGCCTCACACTTATATTTGTCAGGCAGGTGCAGCACAGACAGGGAAGTATAAGTTCTCATATCCGGACTGTATGCTTGCCGTTCTCGACCAACACAGTTAATAAATTCTGCTTCGAAAGGTAGGATATCTCCAGTGAAGGTCTCCTGTCTGTCACCTTCGCTGTTTGGAAACAGACCCTCGTCCCGAGCTGCGTACGAGGGAACCCGACTCCTCACGTCAGTCAGTTCTCTGATTTGTATGGTGACAAGCATATATTGAGACGGTGGTGTCGACTCACTCTAATCCACCTAGATGATTCGGTCCGAACTTCGAGGTTCACTATTCTCTTCTTCGTCTGTTTTGGTCTCCTATTTGGTTCGGTTTGGAGTGTGAACTCTTTTGTCTTCAGCTTGGAACACAACACGTCTGAATTAAGGCATTAATAATAATAATAATAATAATAATAACAATAATAATAATAATAATAATAATAATAATAATAATAATAATAATAATAATAATAATAATAATAATAATAATAATAATAATAATAATAATAATAATAATAATAATATTCAGACATTCAACAACAGCTCCTAGCATAATTTTTTAGACTCCTGAGGGATTACATGTACCTCGGGAAAAAAAATAATAATTAGTAATAATAATAATAATAATAATAATAATAATAATAATAATAATAATAATAATAATAATAATAATAATAATTATAATAATTATAATTATAATAATAATAATTAATAATCTGTCCTTCTCACGATCTAGCAATAGGGTGAACCCGAACTCTGGGGAACGTATACGCCTGAAAGTGAATATTTCGACTACTACTTGTCCAACAGTGTAATGAGCGCAGTGACATATTTCTGGAACGGTACCGGTAGGGTAAACTACCTTAGCGTTTCAACCAACCCTGTTTTATATGCAATTTTTATACATCTGTTTAACATGCCCTTCCCCGGGTTTCACACAACCGCTTTGACCTTTGGGGTTAGCTTCGGCAGCGTTACCTCTTGTGTTGCACAGGCTTGTCTACGGTTTCCTTTTGCAAGTTTCACTCAACCTCTTATCTACCCTATTTCTGGATCCAGACCTTCTCGCGACCTAACAATAGGGTGGCTCAAACTGTGTCGGATAAGCGGAAGCAGCCCAAGAACAAGACTGATTCTTTCAGCTGGAACTCGGGAACGCACTGATTTTGCCGGACGACCACCGTCTGAATTATACCCCGTGATCGATCGAGTCGAACTGCTACGACCGACTTGGTTCGGCTGACGATCGACTCGATCGACTTTGTCGACTAGTCGACCTCTCGTCGACTCGATCGATTTGGCAAATAAACGATCGACTTGGTCGACTTTGTCGACTTGGACTGTATCTCTTGGCCAGGGATCCAGAAGCCATGGCGCCAAAGGCGCCAATGCTCACACAAGTTTTGGCTAAAGTAGTAATAGACTAATTGTGCTATAGACGCGTTTCATTTCATGAATATGTAGGCCTAGTATAATAAACTTCCACTGATTGTAAAAAAATGACTAAATATTCTTATTGGTTATATCGGATATAATGTATAATTCTATCCATCTTATAGGTCTGTAGGCCCTACTTTTCCTGACGTTAGCTCACGCAACTATTAAACACTTTCCGAGCCACTGATCTTGGCCAAAGTCGAAGCATTCAGTCCCGTCCTAACATACAGACATTCGAACGTTTTGAAATCGTCGTTACTGACTAACATCATGTAAAAATAACAACTATTTTTACATCATGCTGACTACAGAGTTGAAATTTTCTGAAACTAGCGCATTTTTAACGCATCTTAATCTTTCCATTTTCACCGTAAACGTGTGAAAAAAGTATCTGCAGCTTACACCATACGAAATCACCAAGAGGCTCATAGTTTGCACTGAACTTCAAATCAGGTTAAAGACGGTAGTTGTGCGTTTACAAAGCATTATGTCATCACATCATGTGGGTCATTTTGTGAAGTAGCCGTAAAAAAATAGTAAGAAAATATTTCATAGTCGAGTCAAGTCGAGGAAACAACGATCGACTCGACTTGTCCAAACATATGATCGACTCGACTTGCAAGTTGATCGAGTCGAAGATTTTTCGACCGACTCGACTTGGCCGAGTTTCGATCGACTTGATCGACTGACTCGATCGATCACGGGGTATAGTCTGAATATAATTATTTTCTTTTCCCCCGAAGCCGGGCTTTGATTTGCGGACGTTATGTTCGCCCGGCACACGTCTGTAATCAGTATGTATCACCAGCCACACAATGACAAGAATCCTCATGATCTCATCTCGTTTGCACGTAGAACGTATCTTTCGCCGTTCAATATCAAGTGCAGCGCACGATGAGACAGCCTTTAGTCAACCGTCTGCACTCTATGGTGCAGCTCGAACGACGCTTATTGTCTTCCGTACTACTTCGTCGGTACCTTGTGAAGCACTTCGACCGAAGATCGATCCGTCGTTCGTATGGAAACCCTTAACGCCAGGTGCGATTGTTCTTCAACGAAGGCTCCCGAAACTTAGATTGTTTGCCTAGAGCGACGACCGACGTCGCGGGTGGATGGGTGTAAAATGAATAAGGGCTCAATTATATTAAATTAAATTAGTAAATGAAACAAATGATAGCGAACCGAACAGCGTCAATATAACGCTATAATTTGCACTTCCTGTATTGTTTAAATAAGATAATTAATAAATTTTGTCTATAGAGACAAGCCATGAAATTTGTCCGCCACAGACATATTTAACACGGGAAACATTCTACATGAATTATATATATATATATATATATATATATATATATATATATATATATATATATCGATGTGTCTGGTTGTATGCCACAGCATAATCTCATTGTGACCACTGCTATTATCTCTAGGCCAAACTGGTTCGGTCGTCTGTGTCTGGTTCTGTTCTATCAGGCCTCCGTTCTCATGGTCGCGAATTGATCTGCCGGGTATTGACCTGATCACGGCTTAGTATTGGTGCGCCAAGGTTTATGTCTTGTGCATCAGACACTGGTGCAATAGATGTTACTATTTACAATTTCAATTTTCCATCGGCAGTCAGTCAGTCTGTACCTCTGTCTGTCTGTTGTGTGTCTGTCCGTCCGTCCGTCCGTCTTTCTGTCTGTTTGTTTGTGTGTCCGTCTGTCTGTCTGTCTGTCTGTCTGTCTGTCTGTCTGTCTGTCTGTCCGTCCATCCCACTCATCTTCTGCAGGATATTGACTTGATTATGGTTTGACTTTCTTGCGCCATCAGTTGAGGTCATGTGTACTAGACACTGGCGCAACAGAAGTTATAAATTACAATTACGCCTTCAATTTTCGACCGTCACTCGTTCATTCAGGCTGTGTGTCTGTCTGTATGTATATATGTATGTCTATCTGTATATCCGTCTGCTTGTCTATCTGTCAGTATGTCTGTCTCCGTGCATGTATGTATGTATATCTGTCTGTTTATCTGTATGCCCGTCTGTCTGTTTGTATGTATGTATGCTTGTCTATGTGTATGTATGTATGTATGTATGTCTATCTGTATGTCTGTATGTCGGTCTGTATGTATGTATGTATGTATGTATGTCTATCTGAATGTCTGTATGTCGGTCTGTATGTATGTATGTATGTATGTATGTATGTATGTCTATCTGTATGTCTGTATGTCTGTATGTCGGTCTGCATGTATGTATGTATGTATGTATGTATGTATGTATGTATGTATGTATGTATGTATGTATGTATGTCTATCTGTATGTCTGTATGTCGGTCTGCATGTATGTATGTATGCGTGTATGTGGGTCTGCCTGTCCATCTCTGCCCGTTCGGACAACCTGTCGATGTCCGTTGGGTCTCGTTCGCGAATTACTTGGCTGGTGTAGCTAGTGAACGAGCGAGAGATACGCAAGGGTGAAGGGGTTCAGAGGATGCGGCGGATGCGGTGGGTATTGATTGCAGCTCTGGTCCTGATGTTGCTCGCTAAAGATGCTGCGGTAGCTAGCCTGACCTGAATGGCTTACGATACAAATTCCTCGCCAATTGCACGTAATGCAAATACAGATATATATATATATATATATATATATATATACACATACATACATACGTATATATATAGATGCATGCATTGTGTGCATACAATAGATGTCTCTTTTAAATACATAATTATTTTAGTCCGAATATGCCCATATTATGCTTGTATCCAGATATGTAATCATATAGCATATATCTGTGTGTATGCGAATATATGTAATTATGTATGCATGATTTGTTTATGGGTATGAATATATACATGCATTTTTAATATGACCTATATTCATATATTTATATGAATATATATGTATGAGAATGTATTATGAATATATATGCGCTATATAAATGGTGAAAGAAACAACAGTGGTCGGCTTCCTATCATCTATTACGGGCAGCTCTAATTAATCTTTACCATCCCTCCCTCCCTCCTTCCCTCACTACCAACATGCCAGGCGAAGGCACCCCGTGCCTTCACTCCCTCTGAGGCCCAGCCACCGACCCATACACCGTCGGACGGATAGAGCCAACGGATGACCGGATGGATAGGTACGTGACGATGATGTTCGATTGGATTGGAGCATCCCCCGCCGTCAGACGATAGGGGTTCGAATGATGCCACTTGCATCGAAAATTATACACACACATAAACACATATACACACGTACATGTATATCTTCTTATTACGCAGTGTGCAGGGGCGTCTATTCCCCCAAAGTCATTGGAGCAACTTCCCTCCCCTCCACTGCTCTTCCCCTTCCCCTTCTTTCCCCCTTCCCATTAATGATGGCACATACACTGACAGATCTCCCCCTCTATGTTTTTATGGAGCGCATACATACATAGGCCTGTATATAATGTTATACATACACAGACATACAAAGACATGCTCGTGGCGCTTCGGCGTGAAAACTCCGATACAGTATACCTATGCTGTAGTCGGGAACGCCTCTGAGTAGTAGTAGACTTGAGGAGGCGCTATAGAAATATCCGAAATAATAATAATAATAATAATAATAATAATAATAATAATAATAATAATAATAATAATAATAATAATAATTTGGAATAACATTTTGCATGAAGGACTTAATTTGTGAATTCGAATTCAGAAATTCTCTGCAGTCTGCATTTAGAGTTGGTTTGCTTCGAGATTTCTGTTCCACTGCACCCCCTAGCCAACTCAGCTATGATGAGTACACTGACCGTACACTGTCAGTGGGAAGATGAGACGGCGAGGGAGAGGACTGGCCACCCGCCCTCATATGCCGAGGCTAAGAAAATGAAGTCGCTAACACTTCATACCCATGGCTGCCTCAGGGCTAGCTTAAGGGACTGCTCTTCTTCTTCTTCTTCTTCTTGCATCATTAAAGTAGCGAGTAGTCCGACTTGACAATTTTTAGTAAGGAATAGTGTGGATATGATTGTGATTTTTGGGTCTTGGTCTTGGTCTTGGTCTTGAGGTTCAAGGTCTTGGTCTTGGTCTTGGTCTTGAGGTTCAAGGTCTTGGTCTTGGTCTTGGTCTTGAGGTTCAAGGTCTTGGTCTTGGTCTTGGTCTTGAGGTTCAAGGTCTTGGTCTTGAGGTTTAAGGTCTTGATAACAAGACTGATTATATATGCAAACATTTCCAACGCTCGCAAGGTCACAAAGAAATGCGAATCTGAGGCGTCCTTAGTGAGTCGCCAGGTGAAGAGCTGTTAGATATCCAAATGTTTGAAAGCCAATGAGAAATTGTGTTTTGAGGCGTTTCTTAAAGGAAGAGAAAGAGTTAGAGCGTCGAACAGATATGGGGGGGGGGGCAGCATCATGGAATACCAGAGAGCCAGTGCTACATCGAGGCTCAACAAAAGACCCATTTCCGAAGACCGAAGACTGAGGGAGGGACCTACGTAGGTAATAGTGGTTGAAAGTAGGTAGGAGTGCACATAGTGAAGGTTCTATAGGTCAAACATACCAGTTTCAATCTTATTCTGAATATATTTGTGTGCATGTACGTGTGCATGTATGTCTGAATAATCTATGTAGGTGTAGGTATGTATCTGAACATTTGGAGAGCGTCTTTTAAGAACCTCACAACGGCGCATATATGTGTATATCATGCGGTGGTTTGGATCCCGATCTGGATATGAGAGCCGCCTCCTAAAAGACGAGTAGGCCTATACCCGTCCCCTAAAAAGGGAGATCCGCCACCCAAAATCCGATTTAAGGCTGTTTAATTTTAAAGTGTTATTCCGGTATTTTTGTATTTTATAGTTATGTGTTTTGTATGCTATGTGTTTTGACATTTTCATCGAGGTCTTTTGTAACATCTTATCAACTGTAGTTTTTTTTATAAATTTGCCTTTGATCACGTGTCGTGTTTCAAACATTTTACGCTGCATAGGGTGGCCCATGAAACTTATAACTCTATGAAGTTCTCCCAAAACTGGAAAACTGTACAATATGCATCTTGGATGGATACCGAAAAAAGAATCATCCTGATGAGTCTAAAAATATTAAAAGTACATCAAATTGATCAAAATAAGAATGAGGGAAGAATTATCTTACTTAATAAATACCCGGTAAAATCGGTCAATCTGCAGCGTTTGTTCCTGGACCCCCCTTTTAAGTATGCATGATTAAGTATGTATGTCTCTAGATACTTGATTAGAGTGTCTATATAATTAAGTACCTCACCAAAGATGAAACTTCATGAACCGCCACTGGTATATGCGTATGTATATGTATGTATGTATGTATATAATATATGTATTTATATCATATGTATATATAATTATATATATGCGTCTGCATTTTCATATAGCGCTTTTTAGAAACCCGTACTAATCCGGAAATTATTAATCCCTTCAACTTCTATAGCGCTGCTATAATAATGCATAAGGCATCAATCGATGGTAGCTTCAAAACAGGACCGCAATCTATTGGACTTGGTCATTGGCGACGTGTGCTCAGCTTGGCTCTGCTCCTCATAATATGCTGTCGACTTTCTTACTTACGCACTGGGTCCTAATTGTCGCTCTAACAATAACCAGCGGAGCGCGATGTCGCCGATTTATCTAGCGCTTAACGACCAACGCACCGTGAAGAATTGCCGGATTATTCGCAAGTATTCACCACCAGATGGACGAGTCTCTGTTGTTTGCGTCTCCCACTTGTCTGTGTCTCTGTCTGTGTGTCTGCATAGGCGTAATTTGTGGGGGGTACGAGGGGTACCCGTACCCCCCACTTTTTGGACTGGGGGGTACTGTACCCCCCACTTTTTAAACAATGTCAATCAATATTTTATTATTGTGCCTTCTCAGAGAGCGCAATCAACACCAAAAGTACGAAAATACTTAGATACACATGTAAACCGGCAACCAAAATTAATGAGAATACTGACAGGGAATATGTTCAAAATGGGCGCCTTGCGAAAAGCTAAAGTGGAGAAGAAATTGGTACCCCCCACTTTTTAGATCAAAGTATTGGTACCCCCCACTTTTTAGACTAAAGTTACGCCCCTGTGTGTCTGTATGTGTCGCTGCTGTCTCTTTGTGTCTTCTTTTGCATCTGTCTGTCTTGCCGTGTCTTTCTCTGTGTTTTTGTACGCACGAACGTCCTTGTCTGTCTTTTCCGATCTTTTAGCCTTCTTCTGTCTGTCTGTCTGTCTGTCTGTCTGTCTGTCTGTCTGTCTGTCTGTCTGTCTGTCTGCATATTCCATATGTCTCTTAGTGTCTCTATTTGTCTCTGTTTTGCCTCCCACTGGCTCTAAGCCTTTGTCTGCCTGTCTCTCTGTCTGTCTGTCTGCATATCTCCCTTGGTCTTTTCTCGTCTGCCTCGCTTTGTCTCTGCTGTTTCTGTATGTCACTACCTCTCTCTTTCTCGGTCTCCTTGGTTTACTCCGTCTCTCACTCTCACGTTTTCGCATGCTCAGAAAGCATTGCTTCACACTTGAATCAATTGCTTTGACACGATAGCAGAAGGTTCGAGAATGTTGCAGACGGGAATAGACGAGGCTAGGGACTAGCCTGAGAGAGAGGAGGAGAAGAAGGAGGAGGAGGAAGAAGAGGATTAAGAGGATGGAAAGAAATGCAGAAATTTCGAGAAGGAAAAGGAGGATTAAGAGGATGGAAAGAAATGCGGAAAGGGAGAGAATCATGAAGAAGAAGAGGTATCAGAAGGAGGAAACAGACTAAAAGGAATAAGAAGAGAAAGCAAGAGAAGGTGCAGAAAGAGCATGAAAGGAAGAGAAGGAGGAGGAAGATTAGGCTGCGGAAGAGGTAATTGAAGAGGACGAGGAGGAGTATGAAGAAGAAGATAAAGGAGAAGAAATTTAGCACAAAGAAGATGAGAAAGGAGTTCTAGAGGAGGAGTAGGAGAGGAGAAGGTCGCTAAGCGACGAGAAGGGGCAAGAGAAGCAAAGAGGAAGAACAAGACGAAGAGGAGAAGGAGGAAGAGAAAACTTAATATGAGGAAAACCTGATGGGAGGAAGAGGAGGATTGTAAAGGAACAAAATAGTCAAGGAATCATATTTCTTTTGCTATGTACGTAGTATTGAGTGTAGGTTTGCTGTGTCGATCTATCTGGTTGTCTGTGTCAATGAGTCTGGTTGTCTGTGTCAATCTGTCTGGTTGTCTGTGTCAGTGAGTCGGGTTGTGTGTGTCAATGCTTCTGGTTGTCTGTTTCCATCTGTAGATGCATCTCGTTCACTGGAACGAGGATCTCTTCAGTTCTTATGAGGAGGCAATCCGAAAAGAAGATGGCGTCGCCATCGTTGCCATCTTTGTACAGGTAAGCACACAAGAACAAAGACCTTTGTTCTCGTCTCCATTTTACCTTCCTTTAGCCTTCTCGTTTCACTTGATCACAGATCTAGTTCTCACTTCTATTTAAGCTTCACTTAGCTGGTTGTTAGCGCCGTTGCTATCTATACAGTACACTATTCTCGGGGTTGGTGAACGAGTGCCATCTGGGAAGGAGAAGAATAGTCGGTCGTTAGAACGATCGGTAAAGGCAGGCAGTCAGACAGACGGACAGATAGACAGACAGGTAGACAGGCAGGCAGTTGCCGGAAGGCAGGTAGACAGGCAGGCAGACAGACAGACAGGCAAACAAGCAACCATTCCGCTACTAATCCGCAACTATCGCTGCGATTTCTGATGCAAATCATTTGCATCAGTATTTCCGACCTTTTCGTTCTTTCAGCCCATCAATCAATCATTCGATCAATCTATCGATCAATCAGTCAGTCAGTGTATCAATCGCTACTCCATGGGATGAGGAGCACTTGCATATTGCGTCACTCGAACCAGAGTCCGTGCCACTTCCTACCGCGGACTAATCATAGCAGATGCGGCGCGCAGTGAATCTCGGGGAAAAGGCGCTGCAGCAACGTCAACAGATTGAGCAGCCGCCGATTCACTAAATCTAATTGTAATCGGTTATCGGCGGGAAACAACGGCGCTATATAAATTGCACCACATCGCCACCGACCATGCCCGTAATTCTACGGCGCGCGTATTGATCCGGCGACGGCCAGATGGCGCCAGTAGAGAAAAACAGAGACAAATAATGGAGTTAGGAGGTTTACTCAACGGACGAATTGACTGATCGATTGAAAGAAGGAATTAGTGAGTGGATGGACGGACGGACAGAGGGACGGACGGATGGATGAACGGACGGACGGACGAACGGACGGATGGACGGATGGATGGATGGGTGGATGGACGGACGGACGGATGGATGGGTGGATGGACGGATGGATGGATGGGTGGATGGGTGGGTGGGTGGATGGACGGATGGATGTATGGATGGGTGGATGGGTGGATGGATGGAAGGATGGATGGATGGAAGGATGGATGGATGGATGGACGGACGGACGGATGGATGGGTGGATGGACGGATGGATGGATGGGCGGGTGGGTGGATAGACGGACAAAACGTGACGGAAAAGCTAGCCGGATGGTGAGTCTGCACACGGTCATACACAGGAACGGATAGACATTGACGGATGTAGGGACGGAGTGACGGAGAAAGGGAGAAATAGACGGTCATATAGAGAGACAGAGAGAGACGTACAAAGAGCGGGACGGAAGGACGGACGGTGAGAAGGACAGAGACGTGCGATGAGCGGGACGGACCAGCGACGCGCGGCACGGACGAGAGGATGGGCATAGAGAGGATTGAGGACATTTGTTGTGCAGTTAGACGAGAACTGGCGAGAAGAAGTGACAATAATGAGGCGGAAACGGAAACGGTCCGTCTGTGACCTTTGCAACGTCTAAAGGTCATTCTCAACAAAGACAGAAATGGCGGCGAGTGGCGTTCCACTTTATGAACAATCTCTGCCGGAAATGACGTCGCTGCACAAGAATAGACTTCTAAAGTTGTTTTCCATTCGCGGCTTCCTTTCATACGCGGACTATAGGACGAATACGGAACGGGACAATGCCCCCACTTGATTGTTTTGGTAGCCATTAAATTTCTCCATACAAAATACTCGGCCAATGCCCGTACTTCGGTAGTGCCAGTCTCAAGGCTGGATAAGGGGAAGGGCGACTCTAATTATCTTTGTTTTGACACATTATCGTTAACAGTAACTAACCATCCCCTGCCAACTGGTGAGGGCGAGGGCTGTGTGTGGATATATAGATGTATACGTGTTAACATACATACAGTACATACATACACGGACACATCACTTTGAATTAGGGACCCCCAGGGCCGTTTTAAGGTCGTCGTAAGCCCTAGGCACTCTTGCATTCGTAGACCCCAACTCAACTGCCAACTCTGCAGCTTAACTTAAACTGTTTCAGTACAAAAAGTTACTAAATTATTATTTGCTTTTATTTGCAATTTTCCTTTTTCCATTTTCCTTGTCAATCATTCTATATCTCATTTTCAGACTTTCCTAGGCCTCTGAAAGTTTCGTAGGCCCTAAGCACAGTGCCTACTGTGCCTAGTGGCCCTGGGCAACCCAAAATAATGGAGCCAGTTACTTACCTGGAGCCAGTTACTCATCTGGAGCCAGTTACTCACCTGGAGCCAGTTACTCACCTGGAGCCACTAGTCCAACCCTGACTCGTTCATCCATTCAGTGACAATTACATGCATTGCCTTATATACCTTACCTTACTATACTTAACCGTAACCTTTTTTTTACTTGGAATAGTTACCTCACTTTGCCTTACCATGCCTTACCTCACCGTACATAATCTTACCTTTCCTTGCCCTACCCTATCTTAACCCGCTACGCACATAATCTTATCCTAAATTGCCCTACCAACAGAAATTTAGTAACGGATTTGCTAACAGGCCAAGTGTCCATCAGCTGAGCGAGGAATCGGTGAGCGAAAAAAGGGAAGCTGCATCCCAAGCTGCATTTTAATGAGCCAGAATAGCTGGAGAGTTTTGTTAGAGAAATTTATAATTGTACAAAGTCCGTAATATTAAATAGTTTCGACGGAAACTTACGAATTCAGTAAGCATTGGAGCCAAATAATTGTGTTAAAATGCAAAACTAGGTCCTCACATATTATGCGTGTTTTAGCATTGCCAGTGTCAAAACAGCTAATAATGATTTAAGGAGTGGCTTTTCTAACTTTATCATAACAATATATTTAGTATTTTTTAAGTTATACGTTACAACAATGACATTATATTTCTAAGGGAACTGAAAATAAACTGGGAGGACTTCACTTCAGTCTGGGGAGACTCAGTTTTGGGGGAAGCATTCTTTATATTGTAACACCGTAGCTGAAACTCGCCTTTTCAGAAACGATACCTTTAGTCCTAGGCTACCTTAGTTCTACCTTGCTCCTTGACTACCCACAACCTGACCGTGACATGACCTTTAATACATGACCTGACCTTATTTAACCGACAGGTAAGCGATGACAGTCCGTGCAAGGGTCTCCGTTTCATCGCCGACCTTCTCCAGGATATCACGTACAGGGATCAGAGACATCCGCTTCCACGCCAGTTCAATGCCACCGCGTTCCTCCCAGGTCAGATTGCAATGCATATTCATTAGTTAATGAGTATAGTCATCGGATGCGCTCATCCATATTCAACAGCAAGCCATAGCCTACGTATTCGTAAACATGTGCATATTTTTCATTAGGAATTAGAGGTAATTGAAAATACGATTAGTGGCACTTCAAGAGAAACCAACAGAGGGCGCTAGTCTATATGGTGTCAACTGTCATTAAGATATGTGTCAAGTGTCAACAGTCTCTTCTATTGACACTGTCACTATATTCTTTTTCTATGCTTCACCTACTTAACCAGTGCATATTTTAAGGAATTTTGACTACTGGGACAAACTCAGCCATGGGTCTAGTTCATGATCTTTCTTTGGAACTCGTCTCTCAGAGGTGGGTCGGAGAAAGTCGGCCATGATCTGGTCGAAGAACTTTTTTAAGGAATTAATCTTCACAAACTTACAACTTTTTGACTTTTTCAAAAAAAATTCAAAATTCATCTCCGAAAAAAGTTGATGACCTTTTTTTTTAGTCATCACCTTCTTTTACAACTTTTCTCGGGTCTCCCAACCAATAACAAGGGACCATTCAACAATAATGTCATACCTTTCTCATTATACTACTGGGACAAATCTTACAATTCTTGCGACATTTGTCCCACTAGTTGTACTTTATACATACATTGCCTGGGACAAATCGCTGTGACTACTGGGACAAATCCTAAGTCCCACTAGTTATACAGTTAAAATATGCCCTGTACTTAACTGTCTTCTTTATACTTCTCTAAGTAGCTCAATTAATAGTGGCTATCACTTCATGAGATGATGAGAACAGCACGAAACTTCTCAATTGTTTTTTTTTGCAAATCACACACAATATTTTAAAACAGATCTCTGTTGTAATGTACAGTTAGCACTCTTCAAACGCTTAAATCAAACTCGATCAGCAAATTCTTTCACGCGAGAGCACGTGCACCTCATAAACGTCTGCACAAGCAACTATTTATATAAGCATAGCCGACGGTTTACACCTGCCCAACGCCCAGCCACGCACAAACACGCATTAGGCCTATATCATCATCATCACAGTCCGTGGGCTCGGCGCCCGTTGGTGTCAATCGCATGTTTCAACATTTTCCTCCATTCGTCTCGTTCCTGTGTTATCAGGCTCAGCCTGGGTATGTCCATTTCACACCAATCTTTAACAACGTCCAACCATTCTCTGCTTGGCCTCCCTCTGATCCCCGTACCGTCGATTAACCCAAACATGGTTTGCTTGTTGTTGTCCATTCTGCACACATGTCCGAAGAAGTTGAGCTTTCTTTTCATCATCAGTTGCCTGATGTTATTGGTGTTTCCAACTCTTACGCGTACCTCTTTGTTTGTTAAGCTTATCTTTTGTTGCCACCTGATGTGTAATATCCTTCTGTAGCATCTCATTTCGAATGCCAGTAGTTTGTTTGTGTCGCGCTTTCGCAGAGTCCATGTCTCGCATGCGTATAGAAATACGCTGAATACGCATGTTTTGATGATTTCTATTTTGGTTTGCATTATATACCTATACATATAAACGACACTACGCATTATATACCTATACATAAACACGACACTACGCATTATATACCTATACATATACACGACACTAGGCCTACTGTAAAGCAAATTAATCAATAGTGGAGTCCATCGCAATGAACTATCGCTGTTCTAAAACTGCTCTGACAAGATGAAATGTCATTAGTAAGCAAAACAACGCACAGATGACTAGAAGAGTTGCCAGACGCGGTCCCACGCATACACGTGGAGCCAAACCAAGGGATTACCATCCAAGGTTGACAGATGGCATCATGCTCACTGAGTCGATGAATCAAGCTGCGTCGATAGTTTAGAACGACGATAGGTGGCAGCGCTCGCAGCACACGATGACGCTGCCGCCGAGCAGTACCTCATTGGTAGAAGATGACGCACGTCCGGCTATTCGTGGAGGCGCCAGGTGAACGTATAAACAGGCATTCGTCGCGTATCGGTCGATGATATTAAACAATCAGAACATATGCATTATGCATTTGCTCATGCATATTCGTATGCATGTGCATTGTGCATATTCACGCTTTTTCATACTAAATAGTCAGATTATAAGTTTTTAAGTACTTTTTTTATCATGCATAGTTTCGGACATGCATTTTCATGTATTTGGTTATTAACGCTCAAAGAAGTCTCATACATATTATTCATAGCCATGAACACTTTCAACAACGGGAACTACATATGCATATTATTCGTCTGTAATTGTACATATTCATAAAATTTTACGCATACTTAGAATCCTATTAATAAAAATGCATGCATATTCATCAGCTTATGTGGTATACCTCAATGACGGTCGTACATATTCATGAACGTAATGTATATTCATCACCGCTTGCCATACATCTCTATATACGTGTACGTATGCACCAATTGTGTTCCGGATATCCGGGTTTTTCGGAAAGACGGGCGAGTACTGTGCGTTGGCACTGAACTGCGCTATATAAATTTTCCTCTTTCAATACGTTCCATCACATTACATGGGTTGAGATCTCGCCAAATTGGGCTGAAATTGAATTATACGCGAGGCAGAGAATCTAATATAAGAGCGACACCTATCGTAAACAAAAAACTAACTACACGAACATCAAGCTAAAGTGAAAAAGCACTTACGCCTAACATGACATATCATTGAGCTTGAGCGAAGGTGAAAGAGCACAAGACAACAGCAGCACTAACTCAACAAGACCCGAAAACAATGCCTCGAAGATCAGACACTACGGTCAGCGCTCTTAGACATATAATGTGCGCTGTAGGTCTCTAGCATTAACGACCGCGGGTTCGAGCCAGACTGACGGACTCCTTGTAAGGTCCCTGGATAACTATTAATCATTGTCGTTAATTAGCAATTTCTATAGAGTGTATAATGCTCTCATTCAAACGGGAAGCAGAAGGATCTTAGCCGACCAATTCATTTAAAATGAACTACAGAAAACCGTGTAGATTTACGGTTCAATATGTTATAAACCTTAATAGATTCTTCGCTGAACAGGAAGCCACTACTATTCTCCGTTACTCCGTCCCAGCTGTCGTTCACCCCGTATCACTTGCCTCGAGCCCTTTATACTACAATCATACAATTAAAAATTAGCTAGGTTGTACTGCGAGAGGCGCTTTATAAATTCGTAAATACAATACAATACAGTTCGGTAACAGATTGGTTAGGGCGTTCGCCTTACAAAGCGGAGAGTACAGATCCGAGTCTCCTCTGTGACAGTTAGGTTCAGAACTTGAGCAAGTTCCTCACTCACTATTGCTCAGCACCATCGAATGATGTTTGGTCATTAGATAGTAGCGCTTAATAAATTCTTAAAAATTTCATAGAACGACGTTGTGCGTTCACTTAACTTATTAAATGACAGTATAATACAGAGTCGACCTTTACCATTACATAGCATTGCAGCAGTGTATTATCATAGGCCTACATTAGAGTAGGCCTATGCATTGCATTACAATAAATTGTATTACAATACATTGTATTACAAAAACATTGTATTAAACTACATTGTATTCAAAAACATTGTATTAAACTACGCTGTAGGCCTGTTACAAAAACATCGTATTAAACTACATTCTATTAAAAACATTGTATTAAACTACACTGTATTACAAAAAACATTGCATTAAACTACATTGTATTACAGTTCGCTGTATTTTTACAATACAGCCAGCATAGAAGCTTTGCTGTTGTCGGTCCATTTTTTATGAAATAAACTCTTCAAAACCTTTAACATGAGATTCTTGACCTTTCTCTTTCTTTGACTCTTATCCATAAGAGCTTGGACGAGAGTCTCCTGAAGCGGCGCTATATAAATTCTCCATTACAACTACAATTGCATGCTATTTCATCACATTGCATTACCTTACGTACAGATGACGTCAGCAAGTACTGGACGTACAAGGGATCTTTTACGACGCCGCCATGCTTCGAAACGGTCACGTGGATCCTACTCAACGAACCGATACAGGCGACCAGCCGAGATGTAAGCAAGAAGGCGCTATATAAATGATCGGATACATAGCCTACGTACATACATTTATAAATACTTATATACATACATACTAACACACTTACATACAGACAAACATAGTACGCAGATACACATTGAGGCCTACATAAATATCTAGATATCCAAATGAGTGCAGACTGTAGTGTAGTGTGTAGACCACATTGAGAACAAGGTGACAGACAGACAGACAGACAGACAGACAGACATACAGACAGACAGACAGACAGACAGACAGACAGACATACATACATACATACATACATACATACATACATACATACATACATACATACATACATACATACATACAGACACAGATTAATATGGGCAGTGAGCTGAGTAGTTAATGGTTAAGTGGCTGTCAATATATAGGAGTACCCAAGATGACCAAGAAAGGGAGAAATCCTTGACCCATACACTGCGTGATTCACCAAAAAACGGCATATAGGCCTACCTTACCATAATTGGTCTTGTTCTGCCGATGCTATCCTGAATCAGAAATTACGCCATCCGCTGAAAATTGTGTAAATAAAATATACAGTCTCTTAGGCATTAAAACTCTGCCACTGCACGTCCGTGCCCTAGTGCCAGTCCCAAGCCTGGATAAAGGAGGAGGGCGTCGCTAATGATCTTTGTTATCACACAGTGTCGTTAAACTGAGTGAGAATTAAAACAGAGATTGCTTCCTGTCTGCTTTACGAAAAGTTTGGGTGAAATAAAGAATCTCTAGAACATCGTATTCGTGTCTACGATCAGTCGACAACCCTCACAGGATTCGGACGACCGAGCAACGTTACACATACATACATACATACATAGCCTACATACATACATACATACATACATACATACATACATACATACATACATATGTACACACATGCATGCATACATAATGCAATACATGCATGCATACAAACATATAGGCATAGGCGTAATTTTTGGGGGTAGGGCCTACGAGGGGTATCCGTACCCCCACTTTTTGGACTGAAGGGTACCATACCGCTCAGTTTTCATGCCCAGAGGAAACAATGCCCATTATTATTTTCTCGGAGGAAGACCTTCATTTCTGCCCTCAAGACTGAAAACAATTAGGCCTACGAAGCACCATTATCATCGTGATCATTATTATTATTATTATTATTATTATTATTATTATTATTATTATTATTATTATTATTATTATTATTATTATTATTATTATTATTATTATTATTATTATTATTATTATTAGGTTTGGCGCGCATAAACGCCGCCGTTATTACTATTTTACAGCCGCTATGGAAAACTATGCGAAATTTGGTACCCCCACTTTCTAGACCACAGTTACGCCCTGCATACAGGCATAGATATACACTAAAAGGGCATACATAGACACAACAGCAGTGGTCATTGCAGCTGGATCGTTTCCGTCATCTGAAGTCTTACCGCGACAGTGAGCTGCTACTGGAAGAGGGAGACTCCTCCTCAGACGGTCCAATCGTCAGGAACCGTCGCATGGTCCAGCCGCTTGGCACCCGACGTATCTACGCCGCCGAAGTGCCCCACACCCAGCAGCACAACACGTCCGGGGGTTACGACGATGACCCGTTTCGACCTACGACGGCGACGACAACCAGTGGCACCCCTGGCGGCGGCCGAGGGACGCAGTCCACCGTCGCGCCATTTCCGGAATTCGTCCGGCAGTGTGGTCGAGCTTGACCGGATGTCGACCGCGAGGGAGGTCAACGACGTCCAGCCGGCTTGCTCCTGCTGCACAATACTATAGTAGGACATTTGTATGCATGAAGATATACAATCAACTTTCTGCATGAAGATATACTGTCGAGTTCTTTATCTGCATGAAGATATACTGTCGAATTGTTTATCCGTATGAAGATACAAAGCAGAGTTGTTTATCTGTACGAAGATACACTGTCGAGTTATATATCTGCATGAAGATACCATGCTAGGGTGCGGATCAGCATGAAGATACACTGCCGAGTTGTTTATCTGCATGAAGATATACTGCCGAGTTTATCTGCATGAAGATACACTGCCGAGATGTTTATTTGCATAAGATAGTATACAGCCAAGTTATATAGCCTATCCCGTGTACAATGCATACACTGCCGAATGGTATATTGGAAGCACAATGTACTAGATCGAACAGCTGAGTTATGTACATGTATTTGTATATGTGTATGTACTACATTGTATTACCAGGGCACTTTATATAGCTCACTTTTAAATATCTGATGAAAGTGCTGTATCTATGGCTATCCAGCAGATCGAAACAAATGCATTTTAAGATAGTTAGCAAATGTATGCTTCACAGAGTCAGAGGCAACAGTACTTTAGTGCATTGGCAGACTGTTCCAGGAGGATGGTCCAAAACACGAGAAGGCATGATCAGCTTCAGTTGATGTGCAAAAGTGTGGTATCTGCATATCTCCATGAGCCGCAGAGCGCAACGATCTTCGACCCGGCTGACTTGAAACTATGATATATGGCCGAGTTGTATATGTTTGAGCACTAGGGTATACAGCCCAGTACGATGCCCAAGGATCAATAGGCTATACAACCAACTTGTACATATGTAAGCACAATGCGCAAGAATATACACGAGTTGATTTACAGACGAGTTGTAGGCCTATATTTATGTGCATATACACTGTGTCCCGATGAAAGTAGACCCCAAGAAAAATGTCATAACTCGGTCAAAACTTTTAGCATTTGCCTGAAATTTTAAAAACAACAACAGCAGCCATATTATCACCAAATCCTAACGCCGTTTGGAAATGTTAGTGAGTTTGTCAAGTTTATGAACGTTTGAGATGCAGTACTGAAAAGGGGAAGTTTCCAACATACAAGAGCCATAAGGAAGTGAAGTTCAGCTACAGCTGGTGTTAAAAATGTCCTCCTTGTTCACGGACACACGACCGTAGACGTGGACGCCACTGTTTGATGGCCTGGTCAATGATCACGTGGTCAACAGCTGCCACTTTTCAATCAGGTGATCAACGTCATGAATGCGGGAACGATAGACGCGCTCCTCCAGTACACTCCAGATTTGATACTCAACTGGAGAGAGGTCTGAACTGTTGGGCGGCTACAGCTGCGGGGATATGAAGTCGGGTGTCTCCCGGGACAGCAGAGCAATGGTCTCACGCGCTCGGTGCGCAGAGGCACTGTCTTGTTGAATGTGAAGTAGCCGCCTGATGAAAAGTAGATCCCTAAACGCTTGTCAAAAATGTGTATGTTGGAAATTTCCCCTTTTCAGTACTGCATCTAAAACGTTGATAAACTTGCCAAGCTCATTAACATTTCGAAACGGCGTTAGGATTTGGTGGTAATATGGCTAATGTTGTTTTTAAAATTTCATGCAAATGCTAAACGTTCTGACTGAGTTATGACACTTTTTCTTCGGGTCTACTTTTCATCGGGACACAGTGTATAATGCACATACAGTCATACACATACAGCTGAGTTGCATACAGTATCTGTATGTGCAATGCGAAATATTATACAGTCGAGTAGTGTGCGTGTGTGCATACAGATATACTAGCATGCACCAGCATATAGAGTTGATTGTGTATGTTTGTGTATAGGATGCAGCTTGAGTTGTATACATTCATGTAGGCTTTATAGATAAACAGCCCAGTTGTGTACATCTAGAAATAGATGTGCTATGTGTATACATACATGCCCATAGATGTACATCTATATAAAGATAACTCGGTTATACATCTTTACACCATTTCCTATTAAAGTGGCATGCATCTAAGAACACTTGCACAGGTATAAAGTAGCAGTTTAAACATAGATAAATCACTTAGTTGTAGGCCTATCTATCTGCATAGATATGCAACAGGACCGTCTCGTTGCAGCCAGTCTTGTTGTCAAGACCTTAAACCTCAAGACCAAGACTTTCAACCTCGAGACCAAGACCAAAACCAAGACTTTCAACCTCGAGACCAAGACCAAGACTTTGAACCTCAAGACCATGACCGAGACCAAGACCCAAAAAATCACATTCAGGCCAAGACTTCTTTTCCTTGCAAAAAAACTGTCATGTCGGACTACTCGCTATTTTAATGAAAACGTGTCTTTTATTTTATTGAAGCAAATTAACTTTAAATGCACACTGCAGAGAATTTCGAATTCGTATTTACAAAAGTCCTTCATGCAAAATGTTATTCCATTATGCCTTTTGCATTTTATAAAAACTGATTCGCTCAGAATTTTCTGACCAAGACGTGCCTTGTGGGGCCTCATAAAACTTTCGCCATGTGGAAAAAAAACTTTCCATAGGTCCTGAAGTCAATGGCACACACCGTAGCTTTTCAAGCACTGGACTTGAATGTACAAACCATGAGCCTTTTTTAAATCCTTCCATGGTTTATCAGACCGTCTGGCTCAAAAAAAGTCTTGGCAGGGCTTCCCGATACAGCATAGGCTAACTTTGTAGATGCTGCCGATGGGTTTTCCTGACCAACAATACCTGTATCCGTCCATAGGTATTGGTAGTAGGCTATGATGCAAACAGGCTTGATAAATTTTTTAATTCTTGAGTTTTGTTAAATGACTTCATATTCACAGCCGGTCTTGGTCTTGGTCTTGCGAGACCAAAACCAAGACCCTGAACCTCAAGACCAAGACCAAGACTTTGACCTTCAAGACCAAGACCTTTGGTCTCAAGACCAAGACATTTAAAAACGAACTCGAGTGCACTCGAGACCAAGACCTTGGTCTCGAGGACAAGTCTGGTTGCATAAGTCTATGGCCCAGTTGAATATATCTTCTTGTGCATTGGTACACGACAGAATTTCATAAATCTATGCATAGATACATTAACGTATTAAGCCTCTGAACAAGTATACACACAAACTGTATGTATTTGCATAATATGCAATCTGACGAGTACAGACTGTAGACAATTCATTTCTGACTTTCTGACTTATTTATTTAATTCTGACAGATTCTTAGTCAATCTTTATGCATTTACTAGTCGTTCTTTTTTCTGGTAGGCATTGTCAAGTATAGGTAATAAGTACTACATTAAATCCATCCATATAATGTATATATATATATATATAGATATATATTTATATATATATATATATGTATACATACATTGTGGACTCGTTCATGTGTTCCTGGTTTATGCACCAGGCTGCTTAACACGAAGTGGTGTTATATCTCCAAAGCTGTTAACTTAACATGCCTTATTTGCTGCCTGGTTTTACACGTTGTCTCATATTAGAGTGTCCTCTGACAACTTTGCATTAACGAGTCCACAATGGACCTTAGAGATGTTATATATATAGAAATATGTGCATATATATATATATATAAATGTTATATATATATATATATATATGTGCTTAGGAGTTGATTTGGAAAAAACATTTAAGAATTTAGGTATTTGAACTTTGAAAGGTTTTCCGTTTTCTGTATATACAAAAAGTCATCAGTTTTCGTTGATTAAGCTGCAGTGCTGTTAACATTGTTCTACTACTGCCACTACCACTACTTCTGATCTTACGACTGAGGTCATTGACAGAAACAGAAGCAGACAGCAAATAGACAAAATGACAGTGACCAAGGGGTCCTGCGGGGTCTGAACCCCTGAGGCCAACACCGTCAGTTGTATGATTAGTGAACGATGAGCAAAATAAATGTACTCCTCCCCAATCGGGGACTCAACATTTCACTTTTGTATTGAATACAAGTATCATGTATCATACACCAAAGACTGTTTTCCAGACCTCTCAATTTTCATTACGGTACCGGTACTGAATCACCAGAGTTACAAAGTCTACAATATCATTGTAAATTGGTATCGTACAATCTAGTTTTGCTACAAAATGTATAGATGTTCAAATGTGAAATGAATATGTAAGCCTATACATTAAAAAATGACAGAATAACACTGTGCAAAGACGATTACATATAAATGTCCTTGAAATTATAGAAATTAGAAACTGATTATGAAGGGCAGTTCCAGCTGCCATACCTCCATTTGACTTTGGTTTGGGTTAGGTGTGCCCACTCAACTTGTAGTGTAAAATGCGATGACAAAATTTGGAGAGTAAAGAAAAGGGTAACCAAAATTCTTGCAAATGCACAGCAGGTAATCCGACATTCAGGAAATTTGCAAAACTTTGAGTGATAACGAAAAAGGTCATCAGAGGTCATTTTGAAGACCGTAGAGAGGTCTTGAGAAAGCTCAAGAGACCAAAAATGATTGTGAAATTTTAGAGCTTCCTAAAGACTTAGCAAAGTGAAATTGAAAAAGTGCAACCTTCCTTGCACTTTGCCCCATTTCTCAATCTGCCACTGCCGATTATTATAAACTTAATTACAAAAGTACAAATAAAACTGCAAACTAAGCTGCTAAATACAGTCAACAGATATATGAAAAGGACAACAGAAAAGTTACATTTGTAAGACGACAGACACCGGTTAAGTGGAATACACACTATGTGCACTTATGCATCAACATTAAATTCAGTGTCATCGAAATCAGTCACCCTCATTATCATCATCATCAACAAGAGTCATCATCATCATATTGCCAACAACAATAAGCATGATCACTCAACAACAACAAAATCATAATCAACAACATCACCATAGTGCAATTGAGAGGTTCTAAAAAGGTACTCCATAACTGGTTTGATGCATACATACACTATCAGTCATCATCATCATCAAAAGTCATCATCAAAAGTCATCATCAAAAGTCATCATCATCATCATCATCATCATCATCATCATCATCATCATCATCATCATCATCATCATCATCATCATCATCATCATCACCAGCATTCATACTATGATTAATGTATCATTATAATTGATACCTTGAATGACCATTGTAAAAACTATCACATGATCCAAAGTAACAGAAAGCAGTACATATTCAGTTCAAAGCATGATTGAAAGAAGTTCTATGATCTTTTGGCTTGATGCAAAACAACATCGTCATCGATCGAGACTTAACGTTCAAGTAAGGTCCATCCGACAGGAGTTTGGAAGGAGTACACCAAGCAGCCCACCAACTGCCAGCAACACAGCAATCAATATTGTAGGAACCATGCAACTGGCAAGAACGAACTGAGCAAATGCTACGACACCGCAGTAAGAAGCCAATGAACCAATGGCTGTCAACAGACCAAATGCCGTGCACCTGAAATAACAAATTAAATTGAACGCTACAGTAAATTCAACATTAAAAGAGAAACGAAAGGCTAAGAAGATGCAAGGACAACCTTGACATTTGATACAGTCTATGTAAGTGGAGATACACATACATACAATTCATGTATACATATATGCATACACAATTACACATGTATATACACACACTACATACACACATACATAAATACAAATATTCATACATATACAAGCACATAAAGATGGATATACAAATACATACAAGCATACATATAATCTAGAATTTTACATACTCCGTAACCTACACATAGATTCTCATACACATGCATACTTATATACATACATACACACACGCATACACACATACATACATAATGTAATCCAATATAAAATTCCTAGACTCTTCATAACACACACACACACAAATGTACGACCTTCCCGCCAAAGGTTTTATTTCAGCCATTCTTACCTCAGAGTAGTTGGGAACATTTCGACAGCAAGGACGTTGAGGGTGGTCCATCCCATGATTGACAGGCAGCTGAAGATGGAGGACATGAGGACAGCATGGAAGTGAGTGTGCAGCAACCAGACAAAGAAGACAACAACTCCAGAGAGAACCATACTGATCGCTGTCAACAACAACGACAGATGATAATTAGGTTTTTATTGGGAAATAAAATTATTCATTACACAGCAGCTCTTGACGGAATGTTATCAAAACACGCCCATAAATTTTGCACTTCAATTTAATATACTTTATTAATTTTGAAATGGATTCCAGTTGTGATTTTTCCAGCTAATCGAGCATCATATCCTTGTACATGTGTATGTAACTGGCTATTTACAATATATTCCGCCTTATGGATGACCTGTTGCACTGAATGAACTCAGGCTATTATGTCGTCTCGCGAGGAGTGCATTTGGTAAATGCCTAGATGGTGCTATAGAAATTGTTAACCTACACATGCACGCAAACACACACACACACACCCCTATTGATGTCATTCAGTGAGGACAGCTTTCATTGACTGACTGAATGAATGAAAGGAATAATATCCTGAGATCTACGTGTCAGACACCAATGTTTGAACCAGAGGCATGGTTGGTCAAATGCACATTGCATAAAATCTGTGGGCACATTCCTAAATTCTGTGGGATAATTTCTACCATGGGTTAGCAAGCAGTACCTATATTAGAAGTCAGTCCCTTAAGCTAGCCCTGAGTATGAAGCGTTAGCAACTTCATTTTCTTAGCCTCGGCATATGAGGGTGGGTGGCCAGTCTTCTCCCTCACTGTCTCGTCTTCCCACCAACAGTGCATGTCCAGTGTACTAATTATAGCCGAGTTGCTAGGGGGTGAAGGTGGAGCAGAAATCTCTAACCAAATTTCTGCCCTGGTGGTGATTTGAACCCCGACCTCTTGACCGACAGTCCAGCATGCTAACCACTACACTATCGAGCACACAGCAATAAAAATAAACAATGCATATTCATTGTACCTAAGAGAAACCTTCTTCCGACCCTGTCGATGAGGCAAATAGCGAGTATGCATCCTGGCAAATTAAAAGCTGCAACAATAACGTTGTTGCGATAGAAGTGCTCCGACGGATAACAAGGTTCGCTTGACCCCGATTCCTTAGAGTAGTTGCGAGACAGGCAAACGGTTTCATCAGTTTTATCCACGTTCTTGAATCGTTCCAATAATTCATGGAACCAAGTGAAATATCCATAATATCTGGAAATCAAAGAAAAATCACCATTCGGTCAGAACAGTAAACACAAATGCAAACCTAACCAGACTACTCCACAAGCAGAGCATAAGCATGCTAGTTCAGCAAATCTCCTGTTGTTCCCTATAAATTGCCCATGACCTATTCCCGTCGCTCCCCTAGACCTCTCTCCCTGGTTAAGTGCAAATATTATTTTCTTTTCATATTATTTGCAAGATAGCACCAGATCTAAATGTACTGCCAACCGTAAATGTAATTAAGCCTTTTACTATATTGATTCTAATACAATACTTATTTCGATAATAATTTTTAATCAGATGAAAATGTGAAGCTTCGCAAATGGAACAAATGGTACTTGGTTCATACCCGGATCCAGCAAATAGTACATCAAACTACTCAGTTTCGATACTCAGTGGAAAATGTCTACCCAGTTATTCCCTATCATCACCATCATCATCATCATCATCATCATCATCATCATCACCACCACCTGCTGATAGATCAATCATAAATGACTAAAGTTGATCAGAATAAACTACTGTAGTGGCACACACAGTTTTGAGTTACAAACCCAAATGAGATGAAAACGAAGATGGAAACCATTATCAGAAAACGTCTGATTAGCACAGAGCTGAACAAACGTAGCCAGGATCGGAACAACTGCAAAAATTAAACAACACATCTCTTTAGCTTTTATCAGTCAGTCAGTCAATCAATCAGCCAACCAGCAAGTCAGTAAGTCAGTCAAACAGTCATTCAGTCAACTGATCAATCAGGATTATATCACAGTGATTTCTATGGGCCCTAAATAAATTTAACAAATTCTCTAAATAACAGTACAACGAAACAAACTACAATAAAACCCCACAAGAAACCTCGTCGTCTTGAACCGACCTCCATGAATGACCTCAGGAAGGCGCCGACAGCCTGACAGCGTTCGTCATATTTTGAACTGATCCTCGCTGACTCCCCCAAGGAGTTCATATGATCGATGCTCCAGTACAAACGATTGACACGCATCTAAGTAAGTAAGTAAGTCAAACCAGTCAACAAATTAGTTATGTCTACATCAAAACCTTTAGTTTCTTTTTTTAATTCAATTCAATTCATGTTACTGATCTGAATTCAAGTCAGTACAGTATACATAATACAAATGGTGAAACGTTTTGGGATACAATAGGCAAAACTCAGAAGGGACATAGGTCCCACTTAACTAGGGTTGCCTAGTTTGTTTCGGAACAGTTTGATGGCACTAAAATTAAACTCAAAAGATAGGAAAACAAAACATGGCACTGAAGATAATATCCGTAGCACACAGTATAAATGAGGACTGTCGTCCCAGTGCAGAGTATAAAAAAGAAAACTATTAGAAAATACAAAAAAAAAACCCTGAAAAACAAGATAGATGTCCAGCATGGGTCAGCAGGGCACCCATTACCAGAAGTAATGTTACAAAAACCTTAGTGATATGAGCAAAATAAGTATATTTAACTAGAGTATACCAACAAAATTAGCAAAATAAAATGAACTAAAATAAACATAGTATTTAACTAGTTGAATCCCAAGTGCACACAATTATCACCTACAGTACAATGTACAATCATTTTAAGCATAGCAACTGTCACATCTGTTTCTTAAATAAAGATAAACTTGGCACAGAGCAGATGTCCAGAGGAAGTGATTTCAGTAATATAGCACCAACCTCTAATGTATGTCTGCATGTATTAGAACATATTTATATAGCCCCTTTTCAGAACCTCTCTATGGCACCAAAACAAGGATAAAAATCTAAAAGCTCATTCTGAAGTAAGAGCTGAAAATGTTTCTAGAGCCCTTTGTGACGGTAAAATTCTACACTGGAAGACTGTCACAAGAGAGAATGATATGTTCACAATTTTAGATTAAGGATTTGCTCAAGGTCCACTTCGGCAGAGACTGAAAAGATGTTATATAACTGTCCAGTTACATACAAACATGAATGCTGAGCCAAATGGCCTGGAATTTAATTCAGAAGTCATTCATCCAGTTGGATAGGAAGTTTCCAAAAGGACTTTATAGAAATCAACTGAAGTTATGAGTGTAATACGATTTTATGATGCTGTCGCAGTGGTCTCTGACGTACCTCAAACTCTGAGGGCAACAACTGACTATGGTTGTCTTCAAAGATGCTTTGAAACACGTCGTACGCTTCACTGTCCCGACCAGACTAGACAAAAGCAACACATGAGAGCGTAAGAATTAGGAGGGATAATAATACTAATAATGACGATAATGATGATGACAATGATGATTAAAATGAATTTGATGACAAATAAAACAATGATTATTTGACAAATGCAACACACAGATTACAATAATTACAATGTGAACAGCATGATAATACTCCAGATTCTTGTCATAACAATTCATCTCAGCATAAATTCTGATTCATTCATTCATTATTATCATAAATAATTTTACCAACTTTTTAATGCACACAATGTCACACAGAAATGCAAACTGAAGGCATGGTGAAGACAAGTAAGATAAGTACATTCATTCACTTACATAGCACCACTCCAAGATACCTACTCAGAGGCGCTCCCACAGCCAAACCTCGTAGAAAAAGAACAGTTTTCAAATGTTTGTAAAAGGTGTATGCATGCATATTTTCTAGTTAAAAGAACATGCATATTCAGTGTCTAACTAATTGACAATGTTCAAACCTCCATCAGATGCAAAGGACTTTCTGGCATGAGGAAAAACAGCAAAGCCGACACCAGGCTCGGCATGATACACAAAGATAAAAAGATGTGCCAACTGTTGTAGTGAAATCCGTCTCTCTCAATACCAAACTTATAAGGCACCATCAGCCAAGCCAATCCTGAAATACAGAATGATAATAGTTATTGCAAAAATGTAAATGCACACGATTTTATATCGCGACTGTATGGCCTCGAGCCTGCTCATTTTTCAATGAATTGATTGAGTGAGATCATTCACCACCACTGCCCTTTTGAATAGGCACCATGCCATATAAGGTCCCCATGTATGGACCATGTTAGCCCAAGATTTAAATCTCTGAAACAAGCCACCTTTGGGAAGTGAACCGCGATCCACATGCTCTCTAACACAGAGGAGTATAGGACACAGCCTAAGCTCTAACCAATGTAGCTAACTTAACTGGGTCAGAAAATGAGCTTGAGATAAACTGGAGCACACCGTAACTTGCACCTTGTTAAATAGGTCACCTAGCCTTATTCTGGCACCTTTGCAAAGTCTGAAAATATAAATGTTCCACAACACACATATATGAATATATTTATAAACTCAAAAGAAACAAGCACTTCACAATACATTATATTTGAATATATAGCATCACCATTAAATTTTTATATCATTTTAGATAGCCATATTAGTGCCTAAGTTGCAAAATTATGAAAAGGTGCTACATAAAAAGCCAGATACACAATTACATTACCAGGACATTTGATAGTGATCTAATGTAGTTTAGTGAACAAGTTACCATATTTGGACAAGTTACATTACCCTACATTACCAATGTACTATAGTTACTGGTACCAATTTGTTGTAAGATCACAAGTACTAAAAAACTTATAAATTGACTAAATATTTTATATATATTTATTAATTTGGACATTTAAACTGCTCCTTTGGTCAGCCTCTCTCATTAATTGCACTTTTACAGGTATTTAGAAAGAAGGGCCTATATAAATGATCAGTTACATTACATTCTGTAGTGTAAATAAGGAGATATTTAAATGCATACCAGACACCACAATGTTGCCAAACACCCAGAAAGTTGATAGGAAGCTCAACATTATTCCACGACACGACTTTGGCTGAAACTCAGCAAAGTATGCGAAGAGCACAGGAATGCTGGCTCCAATCCTGCAAATTTATGAAATGCACACTAACAATATCTACACAAGTGTATAGTCATACAGAAAACATATAGAACATGCACATACTCTTACACATACAGAAATTAACATTTGTAATCGAAATCATAAACTCCAAATTTCAAAGGCACCACTCGAAAGCTAGAGCAGGGCACCAGCCTATTCATGAGCACTGCATTGAGTCAGCAGGGTTGTTCAAAGGGTAGTCAAAAGGAGGTCTGAATCCAGTTGCCAGGGAGTCGGAGATGACAGAGTAGCTGCTAGACGTGTATCGTTTAGGTCAAGAAATTTTAGGAAAGTGACCCCGAAGTTTTGCTTTTCCCAGTAATAATGGTATGTATAGCAGAACCTGTGCAAAACATGTTTTGTTTTAACATGCATTCTTGTTTCACATAATCAATGATAAGCATCATAATTTAATTCAGCTTTCAAACATCATTATAATGCAACATTGTTAAAACTTGGTACATGAAAAACTCGGTAACTCTGAACGAATTTCAATAAATAAGAAACAAAAGCTTTGAAATATCGCCTATCTTGTCAAACGTTGCATGTGAAAGAAAACTTCCTCAATAAATTTAGATTATTTCATTGTAATCTGTAAATCAACAACTTTAAATGACATCTGTACTACTGCTGTATATCATGCAGACATAAGCATCTATTAAGAAGCAGCCATGAGCAAAGACCATCAGGTACATCACCCTCCCAAAACAAAACAAGTCTACCTAAATAATTATTCTTCATATTACACAGGTCTGGTACATTATACTTTGGAATAAGCAAAACGCTAAGAATTTCTTTTATTGTTACGTTTTTTACTTGAACATGGCTGAACGAATTGAGCCCTAAAGAAGAGAAACTTAAAATGGGCTACCGAGAGAACTGATTTAAAAAATCAAACTTCATTTAAATTTTGATTAATTTATAATGAATTTGATAATGATGATCACTATGCTCATTACAATTACTATTATTTTTTTTAATATTACTACTAAAGGTACTGCCATTATTAAACAAACTCATAATGAAATTAATAGCTATGTAATAATAACAATCTTCAAAATGGCTTAAGGTTAAACTCACCCAACTCCAGTGAAAAAGCGGAATGCTGTAAACTGCGCAAAGTCTTGAGCCAGACTAGAAGCGAAGCTGAACACGGAACCAAAACCAAGAAAAAACATGAGAATCTGTCTGCGGCCATGCCAATCAGCCAGACTGGCAAACAGCAAGCCACCAACCAAAACACCTGAAATTAAAAGATTATGGTCTGAATGAAGTCACTATCTATGTTACAATGAGTTACTAAACCACATGCGACCAATGCCCATGCATGACAAAACCTTCACAAAAATTCAGAAAGAATGAAATGGGGTTTGAAATCCCACTGGACTGGGCTGGAAACCCTGAATTATTAGGTGAAAATTGCATGTTTCTATCACAAATTTAAAAAAATAAAAAGACAAAGGCTTTACAGATTGTAGCTAATTTCGAAAAGTCCAAGTTAAAGTTTACCATAACTTTGAACCAACCTAAGTTGTTGTGTCCACGTGTCATGAAAGTTTATGAGAATATTGAACTGGATTGTAATCACAAGCATCTTAGGCTGTCACCAACAAATCTCCATAAAAACTGGTGAAAACAAATATCTCCATGACTTCGTCATTTGCATAATAATCGAAGCATACAACTTCAGATTAAGAAGCCAAAGAGACAAGCTAAATTAAGTTTCTGTTGGGCATCATCATAAAATTGAAAAAAGTACTTTGACAGTGAAACTCTATATAAGGACTTCCAGTTTCAGAACTGAAACAGGAATATAAGTATTCAAAGAACTCATTTTGACCCAGAAAATTCTGAAGACAATATTATTTATAAATCTACCCAACAATAGCCTTAGACACATGGTGGCATTATCTGGCACATAAAGATATGGTAGCTGGAATAGGCAATATGTTATCATACATCTTAGAATATCTATAAAATTGTCAACATTTAAAAGTTTTTGGCAGATGCTTTCATAACCTATCACTAATAAGAAGCAATAGGGATTTTGACCAAAGGACAGTTTGCTGTACTGCTACAAAAGTGCACAGCATGCTAGTTTAGTCAATATTTATGGCAAAATCAGTCCTCATTGTCCAGATTTATCATTATTCAATGAAGTCATTTCAGTCTTTCTCTGGTCACACCGAACACTAGAAGTGTTCGTGGTGTACGAACTTTTTCGGATGCTGGACCATGGTTTTCAGATCTGTTCATTTAGCTCAGCCACTTGTGTCATTTCATTCTCAACTTAACCCTTTAACGACGAGCGTGTACTAAAATGCATGGAAGACTAGTCCTTCTCGTCATTAAAGGATTAAGACTTACCTTTTCGTATTGCTCATCAATCATAGGCTACCTTTTATGGTAACCTATGACAGATAAGATCTTCTAAATATTGACCTGATTGTGGCTTGGTTTTTAATCGGTTGAAGCCTTTTGCATTTGACATCGGGGCTCTAGAAGTCACTAATTCATTAAAAAAGTAGTTCAAAGTGGTAAAAAAATTCACAAAAGCAATTTTTTGCATTATTGCTGTTGATATAACCAATAAGATGTTAAGTAAATGCCCTTACTGGTGGCAAGAGCTGAACTCTGCTTACCAAAGAAGAGGATATTGCTGAACAAACTGCGCTGGTATTCAGTCAGATGGAATTCACAAGTAGCTAGCGGAAGGACAAGAGACACGCTGAGTATCTGCATCGTGTTCCCCAACAAAGCCAAGCCGCACAGCAGCAACAGCTTATAATGAAATCGACCAAAACCTACAAGAAAATTAATCAAACCAGTCTGATCACCGTCAATCTAATAATATTGTAATTATAATCTTGAAATGTCTTCAGTGCCTAAAGAAAGCTCAGTCACGGGAACCGACTCATCTACTTAACCAGAAGCAGTTGAAGGATTATGTTCTTGCTGACTTCAGATGCTTAGTAGCGACCATCAGGGGCGCCGGCAGCGTGACGCACTGGATGCACGTGCGTCCACCCACCAAAACAAATCCACACAAGGATTGGCATCCCATCGATAATTTTGACAATTTCGCTGTGTAATTTTGGTCTACCACACAGTATGTATAAATAATATCATATGATATCATATGCAAGTGTTATACTGTACTTTTATGAGTCACTCTGAGTCATTCTCAGTGTATGACTACGAGTGGCAGGCAGGGGACGGGTGTGGATGGGAGGAGACAGGAGGGAAGTGCGTCCAATTTTTTTTAAAGCCTGGTGGCGCCCCTGGCGACCACTGACTGAAAACTTGAGCTAATTATTACATTAGCATCATAGAAGTAGTTGGTTAGTTGCTGTTTAATGACGCTGTCATAACGAACATGGTTAGCATAACCCTCTCCTTTCTCCACAATTGGGACTGGCAATACTATAGGTAGAATAGTGGCAGAGTTATAAAAGTTGTTAGATTATTATTATTATAATAAGGCAAGATTTCTGTTTCACTTGCTCCCCAAAACCAGCTCAGCTATAATGAGTAAACTGACCATCACACACTGTCAGTGAGAAGATCAGAGGCAAAGGGGAGGGCTGGCCACCCACTCTCATATGCTGAGACAAAGAAAATGAAGTCGCTAACAGTTATATTTTCGTGAACAAGAAGTCGAATAAGAATAATAATTATTTGATTTTCGTGCAGTAGAAGTAGAATAAAAATTATTTTTGGAACGAGAATAGAATAAGAAATGAAATTAAGACCTTCAGAAGTGAATAAGAATAAGAAGTATAATTATTTTTAGAACGAAAATTAAGAAACTTTTAATTTTTAGGAGTCTTATTTTAGTACTAAAATACAGAAATATGTTTCAAATGCCCGTTTCTTGTTTGGATTTGGCGCATACATTCATGCGTGACGGGAATTTCATAACCTACTTTAGCCATAGTTAGTGAAACATTTCCAAATATTTTGTATGTCCGAGAGAAAAGGTTTAAAAGTTTCGTTCGTTTTTATAATTATATTTCTTTCACACTGAAATGAGTGTGTCAAGAATTTTCGTTGGTAGTAAAAGGAATGTGCTGTGTGGAGATACTTTAGTCACAACCCAGACATTGGAGAAAAATGGAAAATGATGAAGTCTATTAGTAAATGATAAAACTGAAGACAACGGTGGTTTAAATCTCAGGAAAAACTCATGAACTTGAAACTTCATTTGTAGCGGGATTACGCGGTTAAATTTTTTACTGTGTTAAAAATTAACTCTAAATATTATTGATTGGTGTCAGGTTAAGGACTGTTCCAATATACTGCGTGTCAGTATAATCTGTCTTTGAGTGAAATTAAAGCTTTGGCCAAAATGAAACATTATATTGACAAAATGAGTATAGAATGAAAGCACTACAGGTAAGAGCAAGAAAAACCTGATAAGTAATACCTGAACTTGAAGTAAAAGTAAAATTATTTGAGAACAAGAAGTAGAAGGAAAAGTAAAATTGCTTCAAAAGAAGTGAATAAGAACTAGAAGCAAAATTATATGAGAACGAGAAGTAGAAGCAGAAGTCATATTACTTCAAAAGAAGTGAATAAGAACTAGAAGTAAAATTAATCTTTTCTTTATGTTCTCTGCCCACCGGCAGGTTCGTATGACCAATGACGCCATCGTTCTCTGTCTTGTGCTCTTCTCTTCAGTCCACTGTATCCTTCTTCTTTTGTCATCATCCAGTCTAGCAGCATTGCCCTCGGTCTTCCTCGCGTCTTTCTCCCCTCCATCCTTCCCTCCATGATGTCTCTTAGCAGTGTCTCACTCCTTAGGCCAATTAAAATTAATCAGCGAAGTAAAATATCACTGGTCGCTAACACTTCATAACCATGGCTGTCGTCAGTGCCGGTCTTAGGGACGTGCGAACCGTGCGGTCGCAGAGGGCCCGCAACTTAGGGGGCCCGAAAATGTTGCAGAAAATTAACATGAACAAGACACCATAATAATAATAATATGGTTTCGTTTAAATCTTCTCTGTTGTCAATAAAATAAAAGTCAGTTTCCTCCATATCCCAGAATTCTTGTGTATAGGTAAATTTTACTTGTTGTACTTGTTAATAATCTACTAAAATAAAATGATGAGGAGCATGGGACACAATTTGACCTGTGTCATGGGAGGCCTGTACAGTATACTCTGCACAGGGCCCGAAATATCCTAAGGCCGGCACTGCTGTCGTTCAGGCTAGCTTTAAGGACTGCTCTTCTGCTATAAGTGTCTACAGCTTCAAATGTGAATGTAAGTGCACTGTAATAATAAACTTGCATAGCGAGACTTACAAAAAACTAATCAGAGGCACTAATGCAACATGAAGATGCTTACACTGACCATGATGATTTAGAAGACAGATGTAGAAGACTAATATATGATTAGTCTGATCACAGTGATAAAGTTGAGTGACTGAGTGACATAAGT
>OY744603.1:59219000-59229000 GCA_963556255.1 Allolobophora icterica
GTCTTTTACTGCCGAAGCATTCTTGGAACATTTGACTACCAAGACTTTTAAAAACGAACTCGAGTGCACTCGAGACCAAGACCTTGGTCTCGAGGACAACAAGTCTGTAAACGAGTATACATAAATGTTATCATAATGCGACAACGGTCGCTTTACGCAAACCCTTATATTATTGCAAAAGCGTAACCGAGATCGATCCTTTAAGCTTCTGTTTAACGACGCTGTGTCATAACAAAGATGATTATCGTCTCCCTCCTCCTTTCTCCAGGCTTGGAATTGGCATTACCAAAGTACAGGCAGTGGCGGAGTTTGATCGATGCGTAAGATCCCGTGACGTAAATAGGTCCAAGTAGCTTAGGAAAATGCACTCTGCCTACCGGGACAGAGAGAGAGAGAGTCTACCGGGAGACAATTATCATCAACCAGTCCAGAGAACCTAAGAAGCTCTGGACCACGTTCGACGGCCTCCTTGGCCGTTGCTTTTCGAACCGTCAGACGCAGTCTTCTCCGTCTTTTACTGCCGAAGCATTCTTGGAACATTTGACTACCAAGATTGCGCCTATCCGAACTGCTACTTCCGCTTCTCATCCGCCAGATTTCTCCACTACTGATGCTCGTTTATCCGTCCTCAGTGAGATAACTAGTCTGGAGCTACGATGTCTCATCCTAGCCGCAGCACCAAAGACTTGTGAGCTGGACCCGGTGCCTACGTTCCTTGTCCAGGAACTTGTAGACGACCTCCTGCCGTTCCTCACCCTGCTCTGCAATCGGTCGATCCAGGAGGCCCATCTACCTACTTCCCAGAAGCGGTCGATTCTCATTCCGGCCATGAAGCGAGATGGGCTTGACTCAAGCGATCCTGCAAACTACCGCCCTGTAGGCTGAGGCTGTAGCAAATGTGACATTCCTCTCCAAAATATTGGAGCGCATTGTTGCAAATCAACTAATTGGTTATCTGAATATGAATGGTTTACTCCCTTCACTCCAGTCTGGTTTTCGGAGGAATCATTCCACCGAAACTTTACTACCATTTTACTGTCGGATTTATATATGGCTCAATGGACCGTGATCAGATTACCCTTTTAGCCCTTTTGGATGTTAGCTCGGCTTTCGACTCTGTCGATCATGCTATACCTCTCCAGCGCCTCTCTGTTTCCTTTGGGCTAGTTGGCAAACCGTTAGACTGGCTATCATCTTATCTTACTGGTCGCACTAACTCTGTTATTGCTGGTTCCTCTAGGTCCCGCTGGGTCTCCGCCTTCTTTGGTGTACCCCAGGGGTCCGTCCTTGGCCCACTACTTTATGTTTTGTTTACTTCTGATATTAGCTCCTTGCTACAGTCATGTGGGCTGCTTCACCAGCTTTATGCTGACGACGTTCAAGCATATGTCCACTGCCGCGCAGCTGATGCAGTGGCTTCTATTGGGTTGATGTGCCGAGCTATTGATGCCCTCTCAGCTTGGATGGCCTCAAACCGGTTGCTTCTGAACCCGTCCAAAACTCAATTCATTTGGCTTGGTGGTCGTAGGCAGCTGGCGGGGGTTGACCACCTATTGACTGGGACCTTTCCCCATATCACTTTCTCCCTTACTGTTCGTGACCTAGGTGTTACGCTGGATCGAGAACTTAGTCTCTCTCAGCATGTTAACTTGGTCACTTGGAACTGTTATTATCAGCTCCGGCAGTTGCGTGTTGTACTGAGGTTCCTCTCCCATGATGCTGCAGTGATCTTAGTTCATACATTTGTCACTGGTAGAGTCGACCACTGTTGCTCGGTCCTTGTTGGTCACTCTAAGGGCCTAATAGGGCGACTTGACCGGGTCCTTCGTTCTGCTGCTAGACTTATTGGTCGTATTCCAAAATAAGCCCCAGTCTCTGCCTATATGTGTGACGTCTTGCATTGGCTTCCTGCATCTGATCGCATCTCCTACAGGATAGCAGCACTAGTTTGGCTGTGTCTCTCCGGTAGCTCCCTCTCCTACCTGTCTGAACTCTGTCGTCCGATTTCCGACTTAGCCTCTTGCAGAGCTTTGCGCTCTGCGACTAATGGGGAGCTATTGGTCCCTCGGGCCCGCTCCGCAGTCAGGCAATGCCGAGACTTTTCAATTGTTGGCCCATCTACCCAGGGGCGTCTACACCATAGAAACCTTGGAGCAAATGCTCCATCCAAGAAATGGGGGATCTGTAAGTGTATGTGCCATCATTTTCGGATGGAGGATTGGGAGGGGGAAGAAAATGGGAGGGAGGGGAGGTTGCTCCAATGACTTAGGATACAAGCCCCTGCATCTACTTGGAATGGTCTTCCAGTCTCCTTACGCTGCTTCCCCGGAATAATTCACCTGTTTTTACGACAACTCAAGTCCTATCTATTTAGCTGTGGCTGGGCTGGGAGCGCCTCTTGAAGAAGCGCTATATAAATTTCCAGAATGAATGAATGAATGAATGAAAGGATAGGGATTTCATTTTCTTATGCATTATGCACCTTTCTCTCCATTTCCGTCTGATCTTCCCACATATACGGTGTACGGTCAGTGGACCTATTGTTGCAGAGTTGACTAGGTCACGTAAATGTCGAAACAAATTTCTGCCTTGGCTTGGATAATTGGATTTGAACCCCCGACCTTTCGATTGACGGTCTGGTATACTAATCACTAGACTATCACGTATCCCAAGCGTAAACATATTATGCTGGCCTAATGTATTGTTATGATAAAATTATAATTATATGGACTCGCTTAACTTTCTTCTGTAGATCACATGCGTTCGATTCTGCGATTGTAATGATTCTACGATTGTAATGATTCTACGATTCTAGTGATTCTACGATTCTGATGATTCTACGATTCTGATGATTCTACGATTCAATGATTCTACTGCTCTACTGATTCTACGATTCTAGTCATTCTACGAGTCTCATGATTCCGCTGATTCTACGATTCTACTGAAATGCCAATTCGCCGCATATGAACTCGGTCGCCTCTGTCTGTGTGTGTGTGTGTGTGTGTGTGTGTGAGTGTGTGTGTGTGTAGGTGTGGGTGTGTGTGTGGTTGTGTGTAGGTGTGTGTGTGTGTGTGTGTGTAGGTGTGGGTGTGTGTGTGTAGGTGTGTGTGTGTGTGTGTGTGAGTGTGTGTGTGTGTAGGTGTGGGTGTGTGTGTGGTTGTGTGTAGGTGTGTGTGTGTGTAGGTGTGGGTGTGTGTGTAGGTGTATGTGTGTGTGTGTGTGTATGTGTGTTGGTCGTAGTACCCCATGGAGCCCCTGGCGTGGCGTAAAACCCCGTAAGCTCCATGGGGTACTACGACTAACACACACTATAACTTGGTTTGCGGGGTTTTACGCCGCGACAGTGACCCAACAGACCCATGGAGCCCCTGGCGTGGCGTAAAACCCCGTAAGCTCCTTGGGTCTGTTTGGTCACTGGCGCGGCCTAAAACCCCGTAAACCAAGTCCTAGTGTGTGTGTGTGTGTGTGTGTGTGTGTGTGTGTGTGTGTGTGTAGGTGTGGGTGTGTGTGTGTAGGTGTGGGTGTGTGTGTGTGAGTGTGTGTGTGTGTAGGTGTGGGTGGGTGTGTGGTTGTGTGTAGGTGTGTGTGTGTGTAGGTGTGGGTGTGTGTGTAGGTGTGTGTGTGTATGTGTGTTGGTCGTAGTACCCCATGGAGCCCCTGGCGTGGCGTAAAACCCCGTAAGCTCCATGGGGTACTACGACTAACACACACTAGGACTTGGTTTGCGGGGTTTTACGCCGCGACAGTGACCCAACAGACCCATGGAGCCCCTGGCGTGGCGTAAAACCCCGTAAGCTCCTTGGGTCTGTTTGGTCACTGGCGCGGCGTAAAACCCCGTAAACCAAGTCCTAGTGTGTGTGTGTGTGTGTGTGTGTGTGTGCGTGCGTGCGTGCGTGCGTGCGTGCGTGCGTGCGTGCGTGCGTGCGTGCGTGCGTGCGTGCGTGCGTGCGTGCGTGCGTGCGTGCGTGCGTGCGTGTGTGTGTGTGTGTGTGTGTGTGTGTGTGTGTGTGTGTGTGTGTGTGTGTGTGTGTGTATATAGAACGACAACCGCTGTCAAAGCCTTTCTGGTTTTTATCCGACACACACACTCCCCATTCCTCTCTCTCACTCGTTGTTTGAGGATAGCACATAGCGCGTGTCAGATCAAAGCCTCATTCACTGGCGTAAACTTGTCCAAAATATTGGGGGGGGGGAACATTTGGTTATTCATTCTACACTTGTTGCATTGGGTGGGCATCTCAATTAAAACCAAAAAAATAATACTAACTATTACTGTAACTATAACTAAAATAAAATCTGTAAGGAGAATCACACTGGTATGTCATTGAGTGCATGCCTTCCAATGATTCTCTGGCGCCGTAGAAGTCAACTACTACAGCTGTGTAGTGTTAACTCAAACTGCTGAAAAGTTTTCCGTCGTGATTTATGATTGCAAGGTCATTAACTATATCATCGGTTGGAAGACTTAGCAGTTTGTCACTTTCACAGGCCTCTACGCAAAATGCTGAAAAGCGAGGACTGAAACTCCATCAGAAAATTTCGTACCATGCAAGAAATCAACAATGGCAAAATTACTCACACTAAACTCCTGGATCCACCATAAAAGAGTAATCCTGGATGTATACATCGGATAACTTAGGCTACATATTGTGGAAATATGTAGGTATGTTTCAATATATATATACAATATATAGCCTGCATAAAATCACTCTGCCCGCAAGTATAGCCTATATTACATATAATGTTTGTGTATGTTTTATATATAAGCAGCTATTTGCGCCTTCTTTTCATCTAAGTCAAAGACAATATAATATACGTAGGCTATACATGTATATACATTCATGTAAATGTATACATGTACAATTGTACATATTTACATGCATTCGTATAATAGATGTATATACAGGAAAGTACGTTATATGTATATATGTGTGTCGGCCTATATATGTGTGTATATATATATACACGAAATTATTATTATATAAACGAGCAGATGGCGCTAATAGGCGGAGATTTTCTCCAATTGTCCCATCAACACGGATTTCCGAAGTACTCAAACTGGCTCCACGAACGGATGGACGCGCATGACGTCGACCAATTACACGGAACCAGATGCAGGCAGACTGGCCGACGGACACGACGCAGACAGACGCAGACAGAAAGGCATACACGATGGAAATAAGACAGAATTATCGGATAACCATTCAGGAGACATACGTACATACGCACAGACACAGACAGACAGGCGAACCGTGAGCCAGACATCTACAGGAGAGAATAATCGAAGCATCAATTGTTCAGATAACAAAGAGTGCAACACTTGGCATGTCCTTGACTGACACTATATTAGGCATCCATCCATCCGTCCGTCCATCCGTCCTTCCGTCGTTCCGCCCGTCCGTCCGTCCATCCCTCCATTCATCCGTACACATAGTCACATACATATACAATATACATATACATACACGCTATTACAAATACTCAAGCATACTTGTATACACATAACACAACATGCATGCATGCATACATATAGAGCGAGCGAGAAGGAGAGAGAAAGAGACCGAGACTGAGACTGAGAGAGAGACAGAGAAAGAGAGACAGACAGAGACAGACAGACAGACAGAGACAAAGAGAGACAGAGACATAGAGAGACACACACAGAGAGACAGAGAGACAGAGAGAGAGAGACAGATAGCCAGACAGAAAGCCTCCTTCAAACCCATGGATAGGCCGTCCTTAACTGTTATACTGCAGCGACCCAAGCGTTGATCAGAGAAGACACGAGAGGTAGCGCCAGGCGGTGGCGGGGACGGACGGACAGACACGGACCTACAGGGTGGGCCAAAAAAAGTAACCCCTACAGATTTTTGCTAATATTTCGGCCAAAAAATAATAATTTTTAAATCAAATTTCACTGGCTGAAAAGTAATTTATATTTACGTATAACAGCCAAATTTCACCAAAATGTTTCAAATAGAACCAAAGTTATATCACATTTACTGAGTCCACCCACTGGTTTTTGATGGTCCAGAAACATGTAATGCAGCAAAGAGTAACAAAAAACGACTTTATTAAGTCACATCTCAAATAATTGGTATCAAACAGACTTGATATTGCTTCACAACTTGTGTTCAATGTGTCCACCACCAGTACCCACACATGTTCTGAGTCTCATTGTAAAGTTTTGATGGCCTTGTTGACAGGTTCCAGAGGTAAATCTTCCCATATAAACTCCAATGCGAACTTCAATTCTCTTATCGTTTTTGGCTTTGGTCGCAGATTGTGGTATTTCTCCAGCATAGCTCCACACACGTGATAATCGAGGGGGTTCAAATCCAGAGAGTTTGGGGCCATTGGTCCTTCTCAGTGAAACCAGGGCAATTGACATTGAGCCAATCTTGCGTGAACCGAGCAGTATGCGCTGGTGCGCCGTCTATCTGAAAGATGAATCCAGCTGGCAGCAGACGCAATCAGAAATTAATTCTAAAGGCGAGAAACGTAATATTGCAGCATTCACCTTCGACTTAATCAAGTCGTTTTTTGTTACTCTTTGCTGCATTACATGTTTCTGGACCATCAAAAACCAGTGGGTGGACTCAGTAAATGCAGTCGACCTTTTGCGACCAAAACAAATTCCAGCCGATACCGTAACATGTGGAGCGAACTTCACGCGTTCAACGATCAAGCGATCAGGTCTTGATAAATGATGTTACAGTGACGTGTAGCTACGCTGGTGCCCCGTTTCTTTTCTAAACAATAATAATAATAATTACATTTAACGATTTAATAGTCCTTACTTTTGGCCGAAATATTACCAATTATTTTAGATGTGACTTAATAAAAGTCACTAATCAGTTTTTGTTATTTTTTGTTGCGTTACGGGTACATGTTTTTGGACCATCAAAAAACAGTGGGTGGACTCAGTAAAAGTGACATAACTTTGGTTGTGTTTAAAATATTTTGGTGAAATTTGGCTGTTATATGTAAATATGAATTACTTTTAAGCCAGTAAAACTTGATTTTAAAAAATCTTACTTTTGGCCGAAATATTAGGAAACATTTGTAGGGTTTACTCTTTTTTGGCCCACCCTGTACATAGGACCAACACGGACCTACATAGGAGAACTAGAGACAGAGAAAGGACTGTCCGTTCTCCGCCATAGACTGACCAAGACAGGCAGCGGCTGATCCTCGCCGCCCATGCATACAGTGCATCGAGCGACGGTGAGTCCGATAGAGGTCGCTCGCTCTCCCGTCCGTCCGTCCCCGCCACCGCCTGGCGCTCCCTCTCGGCCGGGCGGTCCGTGTCTCGGTCGGTCTGTCGGTCGGTCTGTCGGTCGGTCGGTCGTCAGTTGAGCTATGGGCGACCGGTGGACGAGGGCGAAGATGGTGGTCGCTTTAGCTGCGTCCATCGGATACTGAAGCCATGAACTGGTCGCTTGGATTTACTACACATCTCCTGCGCAACGACGAACAGGTCTCTCTCTCACTCTCTCGCTCGCTCTCGTGTCTAGTATGGTTCTCTCTGGCTGCTGATGGTGTGTGTGTATGTAGTTTGTACATGCGTGCATGCATGTATGTATGTACTATGTATGTATGTATGTATGTATGTATGCATGCATGTATGTATGTATGTATGTATGTATGTATGTATGTATGTATGTATGTATGTGTGTATGTGTGTGTGTATGTGTGTACGTATGTATGTATGTATGTATGTGTGTGTGTATGTGTGTACGTATGTACGCATGTGTGTATGTATGTATGTATGTATGTATGTACGTATGTATGTATTTTAATCGTAATCGTAATGGTAAATGATTATTTACATAGAGTCTCTTGAAGATAACTAACTCATCAGAGATGTTCCAGATTCGATTTCACACGACCGCAATCGAACAGAATGGTCGTCAACCAGAGGCATCGAAAGTATAGAAGAAGAGTGGAACCCTGTTCCAGAATGAAGAACTGCAGAGCTTCCATGCTGTGTTGTGGAAGTACTCATCGGTGGAACCACAGGATTAACATGACATTGTGTTGCAGAACGAAGAGACTTACGACTAATTATGGATAACACTGGAATGCATAGTTCTCTAAGGTAGGATGGATCACAACCGGTCAGGCAGATATACGCATCATTACAAGGATCTCAAACTCTTCGCTTGGGCAACAAATGCAGCTCCCCTTCCGCATGTAATTAGATATATATGACCATACTTAAGAATCCCACCTGTGTGGGATACACTGTGTCTATGTATATATGTGGGGCGTGGTGGCTCAGTGGTAAGTTCGGCGCCTTGTGACCGGAGGGTTGCAGGTTCGAATCCCACTTTAGCCGCTGCGTACGGACCTTGGGAAAGTCCTTCACTCGCGATTGCTCGTGTCGCTTCGGCGTGAAAATTCCGGCACAGTATCAAATGCTGTAGTTGGGAGCGCCTCTGAGTAGTAGTTGACTTCGAGAGGCGCTATAGAAATATCCGGAATAAATAAAAATAAATATGTACCCACGCACTTATGTATTTATGTACGTATGTATGTGTATGTATGTTTGTGTGTATTTGTGTGTGTATGTATGTGTGTATGAATATGTATGGCATCATTATCATCACCACCATCACAATCATCATCATCATCATCATCATCATCATCATCATCATCATCATCATCATCATCATCATCATCATCATCATCATCATCATCACCATCATCATCATCACAATCATCATCATCATCACAATCATCATCATCATCATCATCATCATCATCATCATCATCATCATCATCATCATCATCATCATCATAATCACCATCACAATCATCATCATCATCATCAGTTCCTATCGTCGGCCACTTGGCAGCGATAGGCACAAAATAATGATTTCTATTTGTTACTCTCATTTGTCAAATTAAGTGGTTCTCTCGTATTTAGTCCAAATCTTTTTATTCTCCATCCTCTCCATACGACTAAACCTTCTCAGTCTTCGCTGACCGACTTTGTCTAGCAGTGTTGTTGGATACTGAATACTTCCATTATGTCATTATTTCTCATTTCCCGTAGTGTTGAGTTTCTCCAGGCAACTCATTTCTACTCGGGGATTACTTTTTCTCTCATGTTGCTTTAGCAGTATCCAGCATTTAGATCCATACAGGAAAATCAGTTGAGTCATCGTCTCATATATATATATATATATATATATATATATACTTTATTGGTTTCTTTTGTTATTTTCCTGTATCTCCATACTTCTTCATTTTGAAATGCTATAGTATATAGTGGAGCCAATTCCCTTTTATATATCTATTTCGATGTTTCCATCCGCTGTTATTCGACCCTATAAGTTAGGCGAGATGCTCGTATGTATGACGACATGACCTACTTGTTCACTAGATACTCCTAGGATGTTGATAGTTATGGTGTGTCTTTGATTGGAAAAACATTGTTTCAGTTATCTATGCACTTTTCATTAGGCCGACTATTCTACTGTTTTTTTTGTCTATATCTGGTCATAATATTGTTGTAATTCTGATATGCTTCTAGTGTGGAGATCAATATCATCAAGAAATTTAAGATTATTTGTCAGACCTTCATTTAGTTTGATTCCTACCTTGATGTTTCTTAGGCTGAGTTGTTCTCTGCTTCTAATATTAGGTTAAACAAGTTTGGCGATGAGGTCCATTTTGTCGAACTCCCGTTTTCGTCAGGATATATTACGCGCTTTTTGTGCATATGCCATATACCTTCATCGCAACTGATGATGTTGATATATATCTCTTGCACAAGTTGGATTAGCTTCTCCGCTATTCCTGCATTTGCGTCACTCTTCACATTCCGTCGTGCCATACGCTGTCGAGTGCTTCTCTGAAGTCTACGAAGTTGATGAAGACTTTCTGGTTGTGTTCAATGCTTTTTCAACTATCTGCCTCATTGTCAATGGTTGATAAATTTATGCTACGGTATTGCTACCTCTCGGCCTGAATCTGGCTTGTTCTTCTGAAGCGC
>OY744603.1:59234000-59267250 GCA_963556255.1 Allolobophora icterica
GAGTTCGACGGAAAAATCTCAAAACGCACATTTCTATCAACGACATTTGAAACTCCAACTATCAAGAAAATCTCTTCGCTCTTTCTTATCAAAGCATTTGCGACCGTCTTATATAGGCCTACAATCTTTCTTCCCATGTCAGCAGACACGAATTGACATGTCTATGAATCATTGCCAATGTTGTGCCCCTGGGAACCCCATTGTTGCGCAATCGTGGGTATTTCCAAAACTTTACGACATGTGCAAGGTTTGGTGTTCCAAAAATTCGCTGACCAAACGCTTCCATGGCAACGTCAGACAAAATTAGGTTCACATACATACATACATGCATACATACATACCGTTCATACATAAACACATGCATTCATCCGCCTATCCATCTATCCGCCCATCCATCAATCCATCCGCCCAATCATCCATCCATCCATCCATCCATCCATCCATCCATCCATCCATCCATCCATCCATCCATCCATCCATCCATCCATCCATCCATCCATCCATCCATCCATCCATCCATCCATACTTAAATACATGCATACATACATGCATGAATAAATCCATACACACATGTACATATAAAAGCATCCATACCTACATTTCTTACATACATACAATACATGCATGCACACACATACATACATACATACATACATACATACATACATACATACATACATACATACATACATACATACATACATACATACATACATACATACATACATACATACATACATACATACATACATACATACATACATACATACATACATACATACATACATACATACATACATACATAAACACAAGTACTTGTGTAGTGTCTGCGTTGGTCGCCCGGAATTCGGGGTTACCGACCAACGGAAGAATGATGAAGACGACTCGGGTGTTGAAGAGTAGTTTTATTCACGCAGCACGACATCCGACCAGCGACTCCGACCGACAGGGCACGATCCACAGACTGAGCCACTTTACAGTTCTAACATGGCTCTTAAATCCCCTTCCGGTCGGCGTCGCTTGGTCTACATATTTTACACAAGCACCCTACGTGGCTTGACCACAGGTGCCATTCCCCTGTCTAGTCTAGACACTAGTGCATACCTGCTACGCCCACGCATAGCACAGCTCTCTGCCTCTTTCATTACTCTCTGCCTGTCTGTCTTCCGATCTCTGTGTCTGTCTACCTGTCTGTCCGTCTCTCCCACTGTCTGTCTGTCTGTCTGACTCCCTTTCACTCTGTCTATCTGTCTCTATCTCTCCAATGCCTGTGTCTGTCCTATACACCCCTACACTTGTATGCATAAGCTGTGCAGACGTGGCTCCCTGGCATCCTCTCCCAGTGGATTTGTATCAGGCTTTGATGTTTAAGCGTCGGCGCTGGTTCGCATTCGTCTTTCGCGGTCTGTCTCTCTTCATCTTTCTTCTTCTGAAAGTCTAATGCACTCTCGCTTATGAAAGGTTGAGACAGGGTGCTAGTAGCTGGAATTAATGCTTCTTCATGAAGTGGGGAAATTAGACCAGAGCTAAAAGAAACTGTGTGAGTACAGTTGGCGATACCGGTTTGTGTATCAACTTTTATCTGTCATATAGTTCCACCTCCCATCTTGCTACAGTTCATGTCAAGCACCGATAACTGCTACTGATATTTCAAAACTAGCACTGATACACCCTCAATAAAAGAAACAAGTAGCAACACTACTGTCGTATAGGGTGTGCTTCGGTCCAAGTGTTTAATCAACTCTCAACTTTTATTTCTAATGACAATAAGGTGGTCAATGTTGGATTTCTTCCTAATTACATATTCCCCAAACATCGATGATCTGTAACCAGTTCACAGAGGTTACGATAATACTCATCTGTACTTGTAATTGTAATTGCAGTAGAACATTAAGTTTTTATAAAAGCTCAACTTAACGATCAGAGACGCTCCCGACCCAATTCAGTACTATTGGGCTTCCTTCTTACCATTTATGACTAGAGTACATCTTTCAATTACTGTGCCTTGACAAAATGGTTTCAATAAACTTGATTGATTGATTGATTGATTGATTGATTGATTGATTGATTGATTGATTGATTGATTGATTGATTGATTGATAGATTGGTTGATTGATTGATAAATAAAATGGACTTCAGGCGTTTCCGGAATAGAAGAAGAGAAAGGCTGAGGAGCTGACATCCTCCCACACTGTGTCAACTGCTTCAACTTCCTTTCCCATCACCTGATTTCCGGTTTCTCTCACCTTTCTGTTATCGACCAGAAGTGTTCTCTTATTTGACTGCTGTTCTGATAAGAAGCGACCATCGACTGATGTCTTTTGCGTCATGATAATAATGGCGCTATAGAAATGTCCAGATTACATTAGATTACATAAGACTTGCCTTACATTACCTTTGCCTTGCCTTACCTTGAATTATCTCACCGTGTCTGGATTTGCCTTACATTACCTTTGTCTTGCCTTACCTTGAATTATCTTACCGTGTCTGGATTTGCCTTCCATTACCTTTGCCTTGCCTTACCTTGAATTATCTCACCGTGTCTGGATTTGCCTTACATTACCTTTGCCTTGCCTTACCTTGAATTATCTCACCGTGTCTGGATTTGCCTTACATTACCTTTGCCTTGCCTTACCTTGAATTATCTCACCGTGTCTGGATTAGCCTTACATTACCTTTGCCTTGCCTTACCTTGAATTATCTTACCGTGTCTGGATTTGCCTTCCATTACCTTTGTCTTGCCTTACCTTGAATTATCTTACCGTGTCTGGATTTGCCTTCCATTACCTTTGCCTTGCCTTACCTTGAATTATCTCACCGTGTCTGGATTTGCCTTACATTACCTTTGCCTTGCCTTACCTTGAATTATCTCACCGTGTCTGGATTTGCCTTACATTACCTTTGCCTTGCCTTACCTTGAATTATCTTACCGTGTCTGGATTTGCCTTCCATTACCTTTGCCTTGCCTTACCTTGAATTATCTCACCGTGTCTGGATTTGCCTTACATTACCTTTGCCTTGCCTTACCTTGAATTATCTCACCGTGTCTGGATTTGCCTTACATTACCTTTGCCTTGCCTTACCTTGAATTATCTCACCGTGTCTGGATTTGCCTTACATTACCTTTGCCTTGCCTTACCTTGAATTATCTTACCGTGTCTGGATTTGCCTTCCATTACCTTTGTCTTGCCTTACCTTGAATTATCTTACCGTGTCTGGATTTGCCTTCCATTACCTTTGCCTTGCCTTACCTTGAATTATCTCACCGTGTCTGGATTTGCCTTACATTACCTTTGCCTTGCCTTACCTTGAATTATCTCACCGTGTCTGGATTTGCCTTACATTACCTTTGCCTTGCCTTACCTTGAATTATCTCACCGTGTCTGGATTTGCCTTACATTACCTTTGCCTTGCCTTACCTTGAATTATCTTACCGTGTCTGGATTTGCCTTCCATTACCTTTGCCTTGCCTTACCTTGAATTATCTTACCGTGTCTGGATTTGCCTTACATTACCTTTGCCTTGCCTTACCTTGAATTATCTTACCGTGTCTGGATTTGCCTTCCATTACCTTTGCCTTACCTTGAATTATCTCACCGTGTCTGGATTTGTCTTACATTACCTTTGCCTTGCCTTACCTTGAATTATCTTACCGTGTCTGGATTTGCCTTACATTACCTTTGCCTTGCCTTACCTTGAATTATCTTACCGTGTCTGGATTTGCCTTCCATTACCTTTGCCTTGCCTTACCTTGAATTATCTCACCGTGTCTGGATTTGCCTTACATTACCTTACACTATTGGCATGGATCACGCCAACTTATCTAGCGCTTCATAAGCGTCATAGAAAATAAGGAAATCAAATCGAATGCGATGCGATCGTTCTGTCCCGGATGCAGGACACGTCACGCCCTCCTGGGATTCCGGATATCCGGTCTCAGTTGCCAGCTTCCCTTCAAGAGCCTCCACCGCCGCTCCAAATTTCTTTGATGTCGCCGAATCCCGTCTAAGCCTGTCTCATTGAGTCGACCATTAGCCGCGCGCGCCATCCTCTATTTAGAATTCTTCCGGAGTCGAAGTTCCTCCCCTCTTCGGTCCAGGGAATCTCCTCACCCGTTCCGTTTCATCGCGCCCCTCCACAGGTGACAGCCATGAAGGCCCCCCAAACGCTCCCCCTGCGTTGCCCCATTTCTCGCTCCTCCCCAGCCACACGCGATACGCACATAAATCCCGCGTCCAGTTGGGAATAGCCCGTCGAAATTGAAGTCTCGTATGTGGCCTCGACGGATAACTATGTTAGGTGTGCTCGCCGGGGTCCGCATTTGTATAAATGGCGGTGGCGTTCCTTACAGCCGTCGCTCCGTGTTTGGGGTACATCTGTCTGGACGGACGGACACAAACAGACGGACAGACAGACGGAGGGAGGGAAGGAGGGAGCAGAACGGGTGGCGCGATAATCGATCGTCGGATTGCGATGACTTGTGCTGAGGTCGATGGACGGAGAGAGAGAGTGTTGTTTGCAGCCATGTACGTTGCCTCTTACGACCATCAGACAAGAAGAACCGGTCGCTCTTCAGTTGTCGTGTGATGTGACGTCAGTGATGCCATGTGATGTATTGTGATGTCATGTCATGCGATCTATTGTGACGTGATTTGATGCGAAGTGATGTGACGGCATTGTGAAGCAGTAAGATGTATTGTGATATGATGCGATATGTTATGATGTGATGTCACGTTATGTGATGTCATGTGACATGACATGACGTAATTTGACGTTATGCGATGGGATGTGATGTAACGTGATGTGCTGAAATGCAGAAAAGAAGTGAAGTTAGATCATAATATATCTTACCTTTTCTGCTGCCTTTTCTTGGCCATGTTCTAATGCTGTAAATCAGTGAGGTAATACCGGATCATACTTTACCTTTCGGAAGGCCTTGCTCGATATAGGCTACTTTTATGCAATAAATGATCGAGGGAAGACCACGCCATACTTACTCTTACCTACTCTTACCTACTCATTCTCGGATCTCCTTCGTTGCCTGCTTAACCTATTATTCATTTCACATCCATGGTTTTTTCCCTCATTCGTTTCTCGTTCGCTTTCAGTTGTTCCTTGCTATTTCCCTCTTTCCTCTGCTTCTTAGTTGCTCTTCCTCTGTCCTCTTCCTCTACTTGGTGATTGCTCGTCTCTCTTTCTGCCATTATCCTCCCCTTTGCCTCAGCTTCCCTCGTCTTCCCCCCCCCCATTCCTTTTCTCTTCGGATCTGCCTTGTGCGTTGTGTGACGCTATAAAGAATGTTTTCTTATTTGGCTTGGCATTTCTGGAGCGGTGGATTCCCCGGGAAAAGTCTTCTCCACGCGAGCAACCCAGCAACAGACGACCACCGTCCTCCTTCTCCTCCTCTCCTCCTCTTCCTCCTCCTCCTCCTCCTCCTCCTCCTCCTCCTCCACCCATCATTTATCCCGACCGGCCGTCAGACGCAGCAGCCATCATTCTCTTGCTCCTACCCGGCCTCCTCCATTTTCTCCTCTTCCACCTCCCACTTATCATAATCCTCCTTCTCCTGCTGTTCCTTATCCTCCTCCTTCTTCTCTTCCACTCGCTATTCATCCTCCACATGGTCCTCCACAGCCTCCCATTTATCCTCCTTTCTTCTCCTGCTGTCCTCGTCCTCCATCTTCTCCCTTCCACCTCCGGCTTTCCATTATCCTTCTCCCTCCATCTCCTCTTGTATTTCCCACTTCTCATCATTCTTTTCCTGCTCTCCCTCTCTCTTCTGCCTGCTTCTCCTTTTCCTCGCCAACCGTTCCTCGTCGTCCGCCTCTTCCATGTAAACGACTATCTATTAGCGAAGAGCAACAAGAGAGAGCCTTGCGTGTCAACTTAGCTGCATTTATGATTATGGAGCTCGCCACGACAACGCATATAATACGGTTACGCTGTACTATAGCAATGACATGTACGACCCGTTCGATTCTGTTACCTATGAGCAGAGATGTCTTCTGGGTGCGTTAAAAAAATTCTCTGACTGAAATACAGCAATATACGCAATATTAAATACATTACCAAGTGCACCACTGAATAAAACACTGCAGAAGCAATACTAAACGCAGCACTAAATGCTACACTAACTGCAAACTTAATAGAGCAGTGAATGCAACAGTAAATCTAACACTAAATTCAACATTAAATGCAACACTAAAGGCAGCACTATGTGCCATAATAAATATTCGACTAAATACAGCACTAAATACAGCATTAAATGCAAGGCTGAATAAATCACTAAATGCAATATTAATGCAACATCAAATATAGACCTAATACTAAATACAACATTAAATGCCACACTCAATGCAACATTAAATACAACGCTAAATACAGCATTAAAACAAGATTATCGACCTCAATTCGCACGTAATAATCCAAAGAGATTCTCTGTCAAATGCATAGGACCCAAGCTATGGAATGCCCTTCCCATGGAACTAAAATTAATAACGCAACTATAGTACATAATTATATTTAAAAGGCTGCTCAAGTCACATCTTATCGTTCAAACATAGAAATCCACAATGTCCCATTTACGGTATATAAACTTCTTGGTGTTGCTTAGTCTTACTGGCTTGGTCTTTGGAAGGTTCATATTCTTGCTTTGTCTGGTTTGTCGGTCTCGGGGGTGTAAGTGTCATGCGGTTATTTGGAGCAGGCGGGCTGATTACGTCTATTATAGTTGTTGGCACAGTGAGGCGAATACCTATTGTGAACACAAAATGTGCTGAGTACCTAATGCGCTGATTTATCGAGACCATGCATTCATTGTTGCAATCTAAACGTAGCTGATTTAGATATAAATTAAGCAGTTAGTTAAGTTAGTTAAGATTGATCCATTTAATGTGAACATATTCACTAAATCTTATGATCATTTATCTTGCTGCTCGGCCGGTGACACTGGGGTGCCACAGCTAAGAGGGCTAACGCCCTTAATGGCACCCCATTAGAATTGCACTAATCATTATCTCCTTTTGTTTATTTGTGACAAACTTTAATTTATGCTTTAATTTAATTAACAGCATAATCTGTTTGATGTGCTATTATTAAATGTGTTATTCTAATAAAGCTATTTGATTTGATTTAATTTGAACGTAACAGGCAACACTTTTGCAACAGTAGACGAAGCAACATAACATAGGCCATACTAAAATGTTAAAATGCTGAAATTAGATAATTACAATTTCACTTGTTCATTCAATGTTTCATCTTTAAAACATACATTTTTATCAGAAGCATTTATTTGCTGCTTTCCTTTTTTCAATTCCGCATCAAATTCGTCAATTTCTTTACATTCAGTTCTGCTTTTTACAACTTCCTCTTTGTCTATAATTCTATTTCATCAAAATAGTGTTTCTTCAAAACTCTGTTTCTCCACCTCGCTGAAATATTCATCTCATTTCTGATTATTTCTTTTCAACTTCTGTTTTCCTGTTCAATCTGAAAAATTTCCTTTCATCTATAGTTTTTCATGGTTTAATTTTTTAAATATTTTATCGAATTCTTGTTATTTGATTTACAGACACTCACTTGCCACCTGCGTCATGCCCCCTTCCGTTCATCGGTCGTCATTCCCTGTGAGTTATTCGGACTCCATCGCCCCCAGAATCACCCTCTCGACCTTCGTTCTTCTCCTCACCCTCTGCCCCACCGAACTCGGACCCTCCGTCTTGGCACGGGCTCTGTCGAACCGCATGAGTCCGCGGCTGGTCGAGACCCAATACGGCAAGGTTCACGGGGTCTTGTTGAATCGCCCCGGGCGGAATCTGCCCCAAGTCGAGGCCTTCCTTGGGCTGCAGTACGCCTCCGTACTCGGCGGGGAGCTACGTTTCATGCCCCCGACAAGTTCGATGGAAAAGTGGGACGGAATACGTGTGGCGATGAAGTTCAGACCAGTCTGCCCGCAGAGGGTTCCGGACATCGATGAATTGCGCAAGAGACTACCGGCAGGAAGAGTGGAGCACTTCAAGAGGTTACTGCCATACCTGGATAAGCAAGAGGAAGAGTGCTTGAATTTGAACATATATGTACCTGTGACAGGTAAGATGCCACAAATTATTTATATATGTATATATGTATGTATGTATTTATGTATGTATGTATGTATGTATGTATGTATGTATGTATGTATGTATGTATGTATGTATGTATGTATGTATGTATGTATGTATGTATGTATGTATGTATACATGTATGTATTTATTTAGTATATATGTATAACCATAACCATAGCTTTTAGTGTTTCCAACAACAAATGGAGAACACAAGCTTTATAAGTATTGATTACTAGCTGAGAAACAATGGAAATAGAAAAACCCTAAAGGGAATGAGTTCCGATTAGTAGGGTAACCCATTCATCACTATGTTCCTGAGTGGCAGACTGAATAATGTACTATTTTTAATCTTTAACTACTCCTTAACTAGTTACATAGGTCACACATTATTATCAAATTATACCGTTGTCAATCAAATGGGCACTCAGTTTGAATAGGTTAATATTGTTCAGGCACCGTACACTGTTACCGGAAATGGTGGGAAATCCCACGATTTAGGGTGGTCTCTATAGCCCACCCTATTTTTAAGGTAAAGGTGTGATTTCCCACGTTATTTGCTGGGTGGGATTTCACACCCTGGAACGTTACACCTTAGGGGTGGGTTTTAACACCTTCTTTGAAGGTGTAATATTCCACCCTATGGTACGATATCACACCCTGGATCATTACACCTTAGGGGTGGGTTTTAAACACCTTCTTTGAAGGTGTAATATCCCACCCTAGGGTGCAATATCACACCCTGGCTCATTACACCTTCCGGGTGGGTTTAAACACCTTTGAAGGTGAAATATCCCACCCTATGGTGCGATATCACACCCTGGGTCATTACACCTTAGGGGTGGGTTTTAACACCTTTGAAGGTGCAATATCCCACCCTATGGTGCGATATCACACCCTGGATCATTACACCTTAGGGGTGGGTTTTAACACCTTCTTTGAAGGTGTAATATCCTACCCTATGGTGTGATAGACCACCTTAACCCTAAGGTGTGAAAATCCACGATTTATGGTGGTCCCTATAGTCCACCTTATATTTACCAAAAGGTGGGATTTGCCATCTTATGTTAAAGGTGTGGTATCCCACCCTCATTCTAGGCTAAGGCATTATTAGTAGCATACTAAATACGTCATTATCGACGTAATATACATGTTAGATAATGCTATATTTATAGGACTGCATAATAATTTAATAAAACGATAAATCATTTGCATATCTTTAATTATTATTGGTATATATTGTTTGTAACATATTAGTCCATACAAATATACAAGTAAAGATGTGTTTATATTGGTACATACATAAATTCACATATTTTGAGCATATAAAAACTACATAAATATATATGTGCATTTGAATATTATTATATGCTTATAAATACAAATATAATGTATTACGTAGGTCTACCAAACTCAATATAATTAAGGCAGAAGAATTTAAAGTCCACCAATATTTTTATCTGAACAATAAATATGCATAGAACTAATCATGTACATGTATACATATACAATACATGCATACATGTCACAGACCGATTTAAAATTCGCCAACACATGGTTATTTTTTGCATTTTAAAAAGAAACACATAAAAGATAGAAGGCACTAAGTGTCACTAAATCAAATCAAATCAACACAATTTATGGAACACCATGATACACGCAACACAAATTTAGACAAGGAAATAAATGGTGTCAAGTGGTAAGCCCAAGGGAACATAGTGCTCCAGTAACAGGGTCGCTCTAGTTACCTCAGTTCATTTAACAAGTTTAATTGCTTTATAATATGCTACATTAAACAATCCAAATCTTCAGGTTATGGTGTCCATCAGTGAGTGTACAGTGTACAAAGCGTATAAAACAATGACAGGATTAAATCAACACTGAAATCAGTGAAAAAATAAAAAATTAACCTCAATTAATAGCTACATAGGTACCTGCACAATTATTGTACAGTAATTTTGGACAAGTGGAGCCATTAGATATTTTTTATACTTGCTTTTAAATTGTTGGACATTACATAGGCAAGTAAGTTCGCTGGGCAGAGATTTCCAGAGCAAAGGTCCACATATTGCAATTCCATGCTTCCTAACGTCAATACTCTTTTGCATCCAACGTATTTAGTGACACACTGCTAGTTCAAAAACTGTTAGCATATTTTCTTTTTGTCTTTAAATTTTTATCACACAAAAACGATCAAAATGTTTTCTGGCTGATCCACATTAAAAAATTGAAAAACAGTTTGAAGAGGCAATCAATGCCCTCAATGAATACGGAGTTAGCCTCTTTCAATTCAGTCTTAAGACAGCGGTTGATCGTAATCCTAAACTCCAAAATTTCAAAGCGCTACACTGAAGTTGAGCGCAAGGCACCAGCGTTTTCATGAGTTCGTGTTGTATCAAAGATTCATGTCCAATGGAGGTCCGCTTTCCTATTGCCTGAGACCGCAGTCACCGAGGCTTCAGTTTGGAGCGGAAAGCCTGTGGAGTGATAGGGACAGGAGCCAAAGGCAGATGACGGTGGTTGAGTTGCAGTATTGGTGCAGGAATTGAGAGTCTCAGTATCGAGCGATGAACCGATCTGTCAAAACCAAAACCAAAACAATTTTATTGAACTGTGTTGAATTAAGAAGTTGCATATTATGTACAATCGGACAGCAAGATTGCTTGAATTTTCACACAAAACCTTATCAACAAATGATAGGCAATTATGTTTTTCAGTCATCCCAGGAGTAGGCAATACAAATGTATTCTAAAGTATAAAATACACAAAGAAATTCAATCATCATTCCGATTATTTATATAGCGTCTCTTCAAGAACCCAACTCAAATGCACTCCCAGTCCAGCCACGGTTAAAAAGAGAAGACTTAAAGAGGCGGTAGAAAGCAGGTGAACTGCCTTACGGAAAAAGCGCAAAGAAGGTGGGAGCCCAACCCACGTAGAGGGGCCACCCACTGAGAAGGCACGATGCTGTTTAACTGAAGAGTGAAACCAAGGGACCAATAGCTCACCTCCAGCTGCAGAATGCAAAACTGGACAGGACATTAGGTCAGAGAGTGCACAGCACAGATCAGATAAATAAGATGGAGCTTCACCAGAGAGAGACTGCAGACAAGAGAAGCAATCATATAAAAGTCACGCTGTGAAGCAGGAAGCCAATACAGGATATCACGCGACGCGCATAAGCTGAAACAGATGCATAATTTGGGATATGGGCATTGAGCAGAGCGGCAGAGCGAAGGACCCGGTCCAGACGCCAAAGCCAATGTATGCCTAGCAAGAAATGAGCAACAATAGTCACCTCTACTGGAGAAAAAAGCGTGAACACGAACCACCGCCGTGTCAAGAGAAAGGGACATTTTACAAAATGCAGCTGCTGGAGCTGGTCATAGCAACTCTGAGTGACCAAGTTAACATGCTGGGAAAAAGTAAGCATATCATGACAGGAGGCCAGTCCTTGCACTTGCCATCTAGAACTTCTGACCAACAGCGTATGGTTAGTGTGCTAATTATAGCTGAGTGTCCTGTAAAGCACCTGACAGTAGTTACATTAATTGGCACTTATAAATATTTATATTTTTAAAATTATTAGAACAAAACATTTCCCAAAGGTTACATCAGCCATGATTTGATTAAATGAGCAAATATTTCACTTACAGGAACAATTCGACAAAGGTTTGGCAGGGTCTTGGCTTCTGAGATCAATTTCTTCGTAGAGGGCCTCAAAAGCAGGCAGTTTTTCACTGCACACCAGGATTTTCGTTCTAAAAGCAAGAATATACGTCAACATAATTGAACCAATCTCAAGCAGGAAATTTTATTCATATTAACGAAGACCAGCCCCTTAAGTTAGTCAACAGGCAGCCATGGGTATGTTGTGTTAGTGACTTCATTTTTCTTAGCCTAGGCTTACGACAGGTGGCCAATCCTCTCCCTCGTCTGATTTTCCTAGCATCAGTGGAGGTCATTACAGCTGATTTGGGGGAGATGTGCAGGTGGAGCAGAAATCTGAAAACAATTTCTGCTGTAGTGATTCTTTATACAAACTATCATCATAGCCCTGTGCATGTCACTCCAAGTCAGTAGGTTGATAATTTCATTGAACATTATTGTAAAACGTAATGTAACATAAAGTAATGCAATTAGTAACTTCTACTGCGCCAGTGTCTAATGCATAAGGCATCAACCAATGGCACACCAAAACCAAGTCGTAATCAGGTCAACATCCAGAAGATCAGTCCACTAAGACAGAGAGGCAACCTACGGTGGATAAGCAATCTTAAAGAGGTAAGTTTTAAGTTGAGAACTAAATTAAACAAGCGACTGAACAGAGCATACAGACAGAGAGAGAGAAAACTAGATCCAGGAACTGAAAATGCTCGTTCACCAAGAACAGTTCGGGATTTAGGTACGACCAGACAGACAATCAGATTACCTTGTTGAATAATGATGTCTGGGGAATAAGAATTGTGGTTGGCCAAAATTCAAAGTTTTATAAACGATGAGCCTCAACCTTAAACGAATTCTTTGCCGAACAGGAAGCCAATGCAAGGATTTAAGCAGAATGGTTATATGTCCATATTTTGATGTATTAGTTATGGTTCAAGCCAAGGAGTTCTGCACTCTCTGCAGCGTTAGTATGTTTGCCTTACTGATATCAGCAAAAAGCGAGTTACAGTAATCTAAGCGACTGGAAACCAATGCATTTACCAGGGATGTCCTTGCAGACATGGGCACATGGACGCCTTAGCACTTAAATCACAAATGAACATATATGATGACTTACAAATACTGTTTACATGACCGGTGAGAGACATGGTTGAACTGAAAACAACCTCTGAGTCACGAGCAGCATCAGCCAGCTCAACAATTGAGTCACGAAGTTTCAATGACGTAAGCCGATCAAATTTTTGAGTTGTTGTGGAGCGCCCAGTAGCGGAAATTCAGTCTTTGGTGGGTTAGGGAAGAGTCTATTGGCCGCCATCCAAGAATGCACCTCATCAAAGGCAGCAGAGAACAGCTGCACAGATGAGTCACATGACAGACTCTCAAATGAAGTGTAGATTCGAGTATCATCAGCACAGAAATGATATTCTAGTGAACGACTACCAAGCACTGTCCCTAGTGGTGTGGTGTATAATGTAAACAAAAGACGACCAAGCACAGAATCCTGTGGAACACCACAAGCCAACAAAGTACTAGATGAATAATTATCATTTAAATACACTGATTGCGTGGACTAAGATAAGTATTAAACAATTTAGTGCAGGACCAGAGATCCCAAAACAGTGCTAGAGGCGACGAAGAAGAAAACGATCCCTAGTATCAAAAGCAGCAGACAAGTCAAGAAGAACAAGTGCTGTAACCATAACCTTGTCCACTGAGCATATTATAATTACTAACAAGTGTGGATTCTGTTGAGTGAAACTTATGATAAGTCGAGTGAAAATGGGAGAATACTGAGTTTGATTATAGGTGAATTTTCATGCGATTCATGACTTTCAGTTAAGGATTTTACTCTATGGGGAGTGCCGTAGAGCAGAGGTTTTCAAACTTTTTGGACCAGGGACCCCTATTTTTTCTAGGCATAGCTCGCGGACCCCAGTATTTACAAAGCAAAATTTAGGCCCCTATCCTTCAAATTTAATAAAAATAACAGGCAGATAGACTATTTCCACAATACACGCTTGCTTATTATTCTATGACGCTTAGGACTATAATAATATAAAAAGTAACACTAAATAAATTGTTATTAACTCCCTGCAATAACTATGGAACACAATCATTTTTAAAAGAAATGAATAACATCGGTTTCGCCAAAAACCAGTAATGTCAGCGAGAGGGATGTGCTTGCTTTGCTTTGCAAAAACTGTCCGTAATTGCAATGGTGCTAGTTTGGATAGGCCTAAGCACTGTTTTCTTACGTTTCAGAAAGTTATCCACAATACAAACAGCAAAATTATATATAGTTAGCATAATAAAATATAACAGCGAACGTGAACGAAATAGGGATATGCTTTGCAAATCTCTGTATTATCGTTCATCTAAAGGCTAAAACCAGGCGAATTCCACAAATTTCTAATTCTACAAGTCCAGAGTACACAATCCGGAAATAGACCAGCATATTGCAAATGAAGCCTACACTGGAGGAACCACTAGAGTCCATTTTTGACATTTTTAAAGCTGACTATGTCTTGTAATACTTAATGCTATAGACTATAGAGCAAGTGTGTGTTTTCAGAAACCCAAGTCAGTCCAGAGTTACAATTAGAAGAAAATATAGCGTTTATGTAAAAACAACTAGCCTAGAGTCCTAGCTAGAGCTTCGGTGTTTCTTCCATGGAAAAAAAAATCAGGCTCATAGTGTTGATTTTCTAAATGAAACACTTGTAGCCTAGACTTTGTTTTGTGAATATCTTAAACTTTTTTAAATGGAATCTAGTTGTAGGCCTACTTTGATGAAGGCTTCAAATACATCGCGATTACATTGGGTGCAGAAATAATTGGCAGTCGATTAGCAGAAATTATAGGCCCTATATTTAATTTTATAAAAACACACGTGTTATTAGGCTAGAAATGTAACGTGACCATAAGCCTACATCTTATTTAGGCCTACGTCACTGTAGGCCCTAGTACGCAAAGAATAACTATCAGCAGCATCACAAAACTGGTGTGATCGAATACCCAATTGGATCCTTGTGGATCATGCAGTTACAGGCACACTATAAGTAGCGTATGAATTTGAAAACACAGGCTGTTAATGATAAAACCATACATTGTTAAGCATCACATTATTTTCAGAACGCTCTCGCGGACCCCCGCCATATCCTTCGCGGACCCCCAGGGGTCCGCGGACCACAGTTTGAAAAACTCTGCCGTAGAGTAATGGATAACACACTGGCGTGAAGAGCGGTAGGTACCAAGATCGAATCCCACAGACCCATAACGTTTATTCAGCCTTCCACTCGCGGTGGTTAAAATGAATACTAGGCCGTGATTGGCGCCCTGTTGGCTGCCGTATAAACAGTTATATTCGACTCCTGTAAAACTGTTATCATGTGCTTCTACTTTATAGATGTATGTAAGGCGCCCTGCATGGCTACCGTTTCTACTATATGCATGTTCACTGTACAGCGCAATGCTGTTAGCAGGCGTTTAAATAAAGAAAAGATAATTATTACTATACACTGGGGTTTACCCGGCGTTGCCCGGGGTTATAAGTTTCAATCCCTGTAGCGAATAAGCAAGAAATTTAGGTATAAGTTTAAATCCGTGTAGCGAATAAGGAAGAAATTTAGGCGACCTGTGGGGGAGACTGCTTCGCAGTCTACGCGTGGACTGACTGCTTCGCAGTCGCCCTCTGGCGACGACTGCTTCGCAGTCTCCCGTGGACTGACTACTTCGCAGTCGCCCTGTGGCGACGACTGCCTTGCGGTCTCCCGTGGACTGACTGCTTCGCAGTCGAAGAGGGTGAACCCGGCGTTGGCGGGTTCAAGAAAACGCCATAAATCTAGCCCTCACTGCCCTTTGTAAAGAAGAGTCTTCGAAGATACAATTTTGCTGTAAAACGACGAATATAGTTCGAATCGATCATAATTAAATTTTGTGCGAAAGTAAACAACGCCGTTTGCGCATTATTAATGACGTTGGGGAATACCCGCGCCATAAATAGAACCGCTTGGCAGTGGAAGAGCGTTATGCGCATTATTAATGACGTTGGGGAATACCGGCGCCATAAATAGAACCGCTTTGCAGTGGAAGCGTGAGGGACGGTCGGTTGGGTAGAGTTTTGGGGGATTTTCACCATGTTAGCGGTCAAAATGGGGTACGCGAACCCCTCCACTGGGTGTCCGGTGCCGAGGCCGACACAGCAGTGAAGGTTTCGAGTGAAAAGGTTGAAAATTGTAGAAGTTAAGCCCGGTCAAACAGACAGAGAGACAGACAGACAAAAATCTCGCTTTATTTATATAGATAAAATTCAAGGTTGAGATGGGTCAATAATTTGACAGGTCATCAGAGTCGAGAGACGGATTCTTAGGCAGTGGATGAACTATGGCATGAGCAAAAGCAGATGATAAAGATCCTTCGTGCAATGAGAAATTGATATTCCTTGTAATGTTTTGACCCAGGACATTAGAGCACTCTTTCAGAAACCAAGTAGGAATGATGTCAATGAGACCGGTTTTGTTATGTGAGGAAAAGATGTGTTTGAACCTCTTCAAGGGTCGTTGGTAGAAAGTAGTCCATGATAGGAGGTTACATTCCACTCCAGCAACAGAGCATAGTAACGAGAATAATACAGCATGTCAAGGCAGAAGGCCAGTCCTTGAACTAAATATATATCCACTTAACATGGGAAAAATAAAATAATGTCTAAAGCATACCACATTTAAACATATAAATACATACCAAGATAAAAAAAACAGAGATCTGACACCCGAATAGTCTGACGGATAGCTGGCACTGGAGTGCTCTTATACCATTCTTCCATCATGGATAAAAACACTTTAATTAATTCGGTTGAATCCGGGAGAAACGTTTCGAATCCATGTCGACCTGCATAAAGTGTAGAGAAAAACTTGTTAGACACACAAGTTGCCTTTACAAAACAGAAAAATCAAAATGTATAAAATATTTCCTCTAGAAAATCTCTATGTAATAAGACAAAGCTACTCAATGAAAAGGGAAGAGAAACTGCTGCAAATCAAAATTGGAAGTAAGTCTTGACTGAAATGTCAGATATTCCTGAAGAATATAATTCTGCTAGCAGTGGCTTCTTAATAGAAATCCAACTGCCTCTTCTGTAGATTGTGGATAATGCTGCAGACTAGATGTTGTTAAATCGCTAAACACCAACAGCTTGAAGCAATCACGTTCTGCATCAACATTTTCCAGACAAACATTTCTAAACTTCCTCTGTCATGGTGCTGCAACCTAATGTGAGTGAGGAAGTCACATGAAACAGTGAAACAATTTTGCAACCTATTGCGAGGAAGTCACATCAAAAATCAAACAAGTCTGCAACCTAATGTCAGTGATGAAGTAACGTCACAAGTCAAACAAGTCTGTAACCTAATGTGAGGAAGTAACGTCAAAAGTCAAACAAGTCTGCAACCTAATGTCACTGATGAAATCACGTCAGAAGTCGAACAAGTCTGTAACCTAATGTGAGGAAGTCACATCAAAAGTCAAACAAGTCTGTAACCTAATGTCAGTGATGAAGTCACGTCAGAAGTCATACAAGTCTGCAACCTAATGTCAGTGATGAAGTCACATCAAAAGCTAAACAAGTCTGCAACCTAATGTCAGTGATGAAGTCACGTCAGAAGTCAAACAAGTCTGTAACCTGATGTTAGGAAGTCACGTCAAAAGTCAAACAAGTGTGCAACCTAATGTGAGGAAGTGACATCAAAAGTCTAACTAGTCTGCAACCTAAATGTCAGTGAGGACATGTCAGAAGTCAAACAAGTCGGCAACCCAATGTCAGTGATGAAGTCACGTCAGAAGTCAAACAAGTCTGCAACCTAACGTGAGGAAGTCACGTCACTAGTCAAACAAGTCTGCAACCTAAAGTCGGGGATAAAGTAACATCAGAAGTCGAACAAGTTCGTAACCTAAAGTGAGGAAGTCACGTCAAAAGTCAAACAAGTCTGCAACCTAAAGTCAGTGAGGAAGTCACGTCAAAAGTCATACAAGTCTGCAATATAGAAGTCAAACAAGTCTGCAACCTAATGTCAGTGATGAAGTCACATCAAAAGTCAAACAAGTCTGCAACCTAAATTAAGTGATGAAGTCACGTCAGAAGTCAAACAAGTCTGCAACCTAATGTCAGTGATGAAGTCACGTCAGAAGTCAAACAAGTCTGTAACCTAATGTGAGGAAGTCACGTCAAAACTCAAACAAGTCTGCAACCTAAAGTCAGGGATAAAGTAACATCAGAAGTCGAACAAGTCTGTAACCTAAAGTGAGGAAGTTACGTCAAAAGTCAAACAAATCTGCAACCTAAAGTCAGTGAGGAAGTCACGTCAAAAGTCATACAAGTCTGCAATATAGAAGTCAAACAAGTCTGCAACCTAATGTCAGTGATGAAGTCACATCAAAAGTCAAACAAGTCTGCAACCTAAGGTCAGTGATGAAGTCACGTCAGAAGTCAAACAAGTCTGTAACCTGATGTTAGGAAATCACGTCAAAAGTCAAACAAGTGTGCAACCTAATGTCAGTGATAAAGTCACGTCATGTTGGGACTGTTGAAATAATCATAATAATCGGACTTGGACCTCTTTTGGACTACTCTCTGGAAACCCCCTCTGATTTGGTTTGGCCTCCTGGAAATCGGACTTGGTACTCTTTTGGACCACTCTCTGGAAACCCCCTCTGATTTGGTTTGGCCTTCGGGAAACCGGACTCGGACTTCTTTTGGACTACTCCCTGGAAACCCCTCTGATCTGACGTAGCGCTCGTGAATAGGCTGGTGTCCTGGTGATCTTCTTGTACCACGAGCCAGGACCTCTATGGCCAAAACTCGAGCCTTTTCTTGCATTGGTCCTGCTCTATGGAATCAACTTCCTCCATTGATCTGGTATCCTGGAAATTGGACTTGGACCTCTTTTGGACTACTCTCTGGAAACCCCCTTTGATTTGGTTTGGCCTCCTGGAAATCGGACTTGGAACTCTTTTGGACCACTCTCTGGAAACCCTCTGATCTGGTACCCTGGCAATCGGACTTGGACCTCTTTTGGACTACTCTCTGGAAACCCCCTTTGATTTGGTTTGGCCTCCTGGAAATCGGACTTGGTACTCTTTTGGACCACTCTCTGGAAACCCCCTCTGATTTGGTTTGGCCTTCGGGAAACCGGACTCGGACTTCTTTTGGACTACTCCCTGGAAACCCCTCTGATCTGACGTAGCGCTCGTGAATAGGCTGGTGTCCTGCGCTTGGAATTCGAGTGGCGCTTTAGAAGTTTGGAGATTACGATTACGATTAAGCCCTAACCGACGCTGGTAAATGCCTGTGTATATAAACAATGTGGTTTCCACTGACTTCGCTCCAATAGAGCGCTGCTACCTACCAGCAACAACCCAAAATGCAGTTCGCTAAGTATGTAATGAACATGAACTCATATTAAAAACACAATTAAATGAACACTTGTTTAGAGGAAAATAAAGTACGTATTACTTATTTAACGAATTGCATTATGAGATAAGGCTGGTAGCTAGCAGCGTTCTATTGCAGCGAAGTCAGTGGTAACCATATTGTTTATATACACATGCACTCAGCATTTACCCCGACCCTCACGACCCTTACCCTGAACTTAGCCGATCCTCACGATGCAAAGACACCCACCCAGATAGTACATAGGCACCCCGATTGTACATGTTCGCCCAGATCCATGCCATTTAAACATGTAAACCCAGAAACATTCTCAGCCATGAGGTTTAGATAAAATTTAAATTTTGGTAGATAATAGTTACGCTTAGGGTTAATGGTTAATAATGGGGGAATTTGGGTTAGAACTAAGGATGCTTATGTGCAAAGCTATCCGGATAACCCTGAGTGTCGTGTGTAAATAGTCCATGCTCCGTTTAGATCGGCAGGCCTGACAGGACATCAACAGGATAATAAAATTGCCAAAAACCACATCAAACGATCGAAAATTTATGTATCCTTCGGTTTCTTACAAAGTATATACCTTTAAGAACAAATGCTGAAAGTTACACTTTTGTCAAAATTTGTGCAAGCTTTTCATGGAGATTTTCATAAGTCTAGCGCACTGCGCACACTACGTTGCACATGGTCAAAACCTCAGCCGATCGGGTGCTATTTTTCTTTCATAATTACTCTAATCCCTTTGCATACTCGGCAATACACATATCAAACTAAGAAACTGGCAATTAAATAAAAGCAAATTTCTCACCAATATACGAGGATTACACCGATTTGTTTTTCAAAATTTACCTCTCTGCGATCTCATAAACAACGCATGCTCGACGGGAAATGAGACGACAGCATAGAGTCTATATTGGAATCCATCAGCAAAACCATGTGCCATCTACCGTCGTCAGAAAGATTTAAATACAGATTATAATCAGACTAATAAAATGCATCTAAACAAACTTACAAACGAAATATTGTCGGTTTTAATTTTGTGTTATGAATATTCAGCGTCATCGTTTTCAATTGAGTACATTTGATTTTAGCAATAATTAACCACGTAATGTTTAATGTTTACCATTAGGCCCTATTGCTTAAAATGAATGAAGGAATGAAGGAATGACACGAGTTTAGGACCTATGTGGTAAATCATGATTAGACGACATGATAATCCTTTTCCAACAAAAGCCTATAGGTAGCATTTACCATAATACACTAGCCTTCGTCATGACACAGCGTCGTTAAACAGAAGCCAACTAGGCCTACCTTCATAGTGCTTCGATCAATTGTCCCTTCAAGTGGAATCTTACTCAAAAATCAGTTCCAGGTTAGCCTACTGTTAAAAAATGTAAAGACAGGCCAGTTTTATGGAGGAGAGAAAGTTAAAGCAACTTGACAAGTCTATACTAGCAGTGACTGGCGATAAAGGAAATCCCAGAAGGTTAAGAACGTACAAAGTTTGGTATATATTTAGCGCTCGTGAATTAGCTGGTGCCCTGCGCTTGGCCTTCGAGTGGCGCTTTGAGAAGTTTGGAGATTACGATTACGATTACGACTTCCAATTAAATGTAAAAGTAAATGTACGCGATTTTCTATAACGACCCTATATATGGTCTAGACCCTGCTTATTTTTCAATGAATTGATTGGGTCACATTCGGGTGAGATCCTTCACCACCGCTGACCGTTTGGAATAGGCGCCACGCCATTTAAGGTCCCCGTGTACGGACCGTGCTAGCCCAATATTTAAATCTCTGAAAGAATTAAGCCACTTTCGGGAAGCGATCCGCGATCCGCATGCTCTCTAAAACAGAGGCTCATGAGACGCAGGTCCGTATGAAAAGAATTATTAATAGTGAATACTTAATTTTAATAATTTTATTCTTGTAAACATTAATATTCTCCTCTCCCAAAAAAAATTTCATCCTTGGATTCGAACTCGTCATAGTACGCACTTACGGCAGATGCAATCCCACTCGACTAAATCTAATGATTGTTACCAACCCAGTTGAACCTCTACTTCCCTAAATGTCGTGCCAAGTAGGCCTACCACTTGCCCTGCGTCTAGATTTCCATGTTCGATGTTGTGGTTGAACCCTCAAGCCAGCTGAGTTCATGCGATTCTTTTAATACGGTTATCCACGATTGTTTTCATATGTGAACATTACATAATGTAATAACAAAATTACCTGCTTATTACAATAATCAAACAAATTTCTAATCGCTGTAGTTATCATGACTGTAAAGAAAAGTATGGCTTACAAGCACATCAAATGCCTGAAAGCAAAATAACGGGGCCCAGTCATAAATTCTACGGGCGGGTATCATTTTACGATGAATCCAATTTAGTCAAATTTTACTTAATATAGGCCTACTAGTTAAAATTGAATATTTTAAAATATTTTTCTCTCCGTTAATAGATAATTTCTATGCTGTAATAATTGCTATTGGAGCATGGTTGCAGCGTGGCGCAGTTTGTTGAGGCGCGTGCTGTGAATGCACGAGGTGGTGGGTTCAAATCCCACTCTAAATTGATTTTTGTTTAATTCATGCAATGTTTTGAAACTAATGCTCTTCAATCGCAACATTGTAAACATATTTTTTTGTAATTGTCACAAGGTTAGTAGATAATTTTTATGCTGTAATAATTGCTAGGCCTATTGGAGCATGATTGCAGCGTGACGCAGTTTGTTGAGGCGCATCCTGTGAACCCACGAGGTGGTGGGTTCAAATCCAACTTTGAATTGATTTTTAAAAAATTCATGCAATGTTTTGAAACTAATGCTCTTCAAACGCAACATTGTAAACACATATTTTTTATGTAATCGTGACAAGGTTAATAGATAATGTTTATGCTGTAATAATTGCTAGGCCTATTGGAGCATGATTGCAGCGTGACGCAGTTTGTTGAGGCGCATCCTGTGAATTCACGAGGTGGTGGGTTCAAATCCCACTTTGAATTGATTTCTTAAAATTCATGCAATGTTTTGAAACTAATGCTCTTCAATCGCAACATTGTAAACCTATATTTTTTATGTAATTGTCACAAGGTTAATAGATAATTTTTATGCAGTAATAATTGCTATTGGAGCATGGTTGCAGCGTGGCGCAGTGTGTTGAGGCGCATCCTGTGAACCCACGAGGTGGTGGGTTCAAATCCCACTCTGAATTTATTTTTTTTAATTCATGCAATGTTTTGAAACTAATGCTCTTCAAACGCAACATTGTAAACACATATTTTTTTATGTAATTGTCACAAGGTTGTGTCTTGTTTATCCTTGTTCATCGAAGGTTATAACAATAAATTTTGCAATTGGGCGGGGTGTGGAGTTATGGTAACACTCATGGCCAGGAAAGCAGCAGGAGAGAGCAGTACGAGGTTCGATTCCCATAACCCTCCTGGAGCGGACGCCTTGCATGGCTGCCATAACGCGTGTTTAGTTAAGATATTGATAATTGTACTGTTATGTCTCAATGTAATGAGGATGGAGTAATGGTAACACTCATGGCCAGGACAGCAGCAGGAGAGAGCAGTACGCGGCTCGATTCTTACAACCCTAATCGGACGGGTGACTTGCATGGCAGCCATAACGTGTGTTTAATAATAATAATAATAATAATAATAATAATAATAATAATAATAATAATAATAATAATAATAATAATAATAATAATAATAATAATAATTATAATAATAATTATTATTATTATTATAATTATCTATATAAATAAAGAGAAGACTCTGTCTGTCTGTCTGTCTGTCTGTCTGTCTGTCTGTCTGTCTGTCTGTCTGTCTGTCTGTCTGTCTGTCTGTCTATCTGTCTGTCTGTCACAGCGATGTTTGACCGCGATGCATTTCTACAGCTTTCGACATTTTCACTCCAAACCTCCACTACTGTCTTGGGGTGGGCAATGGCATTACACCCAGTGTGAGGCTTCGCGTCCCCCGTTTTCACCGCTTCCATGGTGTCCCGGGCCAAAACCTTTCCCAATCCCCCACTTTTTACCTGGTCCAAACAAATTCGAGTCGACATATTTTCATTCGCCAGATGGCGCCGTCCGAGAAGATTCTGTGTGTTTCACCGCGAATTCTCTGTCACCGGCTCGCATTCTAAAGAATCGCCAGATGGCGCAGCCGTAGGGATTTCACTTCACATTAACTTTTGTTGCTTATTCGCTACAGTGGTTGAAGCTTATAACCCTGGGCAACGCCCAGGGTTATAAGTTTATACGATTATACCTAAATTTTTGGCTTATTCGCTAGAGGGATTGAAACTTATAACCCTGGGCAACGCCGGGTAAACCAGCTAGTTATCTATATATATATATATAAAGAGAAGAATCTGTCTGTCACACCGACTTAGACCAGGATGCATTTCTACAGTTTTCGAGCTTTTCACTCCAAACCTTCACTACTGTGTCGGGGTGGGCATGACACACCCAGTGTGAGGCTTCGCATCCCCCGTTTTCACCGCTACCATGGTGTCCCGGGCCATAATCTACCCGGGAAATGGATTTTTAGCTGGTAAAAAACTTACACTCAACCTATTTTCACTCGCCAGATGGCGCCGCCGGATTAAGCAGCTACAGTACGGATTCGCTAGAGGGATTGAAACTTTCACTGAACTAAACCCGGCCAACGCCGGGTTAAGCAGTGTTTTGTTACTTATTCGCTAGAGGGATTGAAACTTATACCGAAATTTCTTGCTTATTCGCTACAGGGATTGAAACTTATAACCCCAGGAAACGCCGGGTAAACCAGCTAGTTATTATATAATCTGAAGCGCCATCTCAGCGTCACTCAGTGAATAATTTATCGTGAAAAGGTCGATGAAAATTTCAATTATTACTATTATTATTATTATAACTATTATTATTATTGTTATTTTTGGCCCAAGGTACATATGATCCCTCGGGGACTTAAATATTAATTAAAATAAATATTAAATTATTATTATTATTACTATTATTATTATTATGATTATTATTACTATTATTATTATTATTATTATTATTTTTATTATTATTATTATTATTATTATTATTATTATTATTATTATTATTATTATTATTATTATTATTATTATTATTACTTGCAGGTTTACCCGGCGTTGCCCGGGGTTATAAGTTTCAATCCCTGTAGCGAATAAGCAACAAATGTAGGTATAAGTTTAACTCCGTGTAGCGAATAAGGAAGAAATTTATGCGACCTGTGGGGGAGACTGCTTCGCAGTCTACGCGTCGACTGACTACTTCGCAGTCGCCCTCTGGCGACGACTGCTTCGCAGTCGGGGAGACTGCTTCACAGTCTCCCGTGGACTGACTGCTTCGCAGTCTCCCGTGGACTGACTGCTTTGCAGTCTCCCGTGGACTGACTGCTTCGCAGTCGAAGAGGGTGAACCCGGCGTTGGCGGCTTAAAGAAAACGCCAGAAATCTAGCCGTGACTGCCCTTAGTTGTGCAGTCTTTGAAGATAAAATTTTTGCTGTAAGACGATGAATATAGTTCGAATCGATCGTAATGAAATTTTGTGCGAAAGTAAACAACGTCGTTATGCGCATTATTAATGACGTTGGGGAATACCCGCGCCATAAATAGAACCGCTTGGCAGTGGAAGAGGCGAGCTGGGGCGTGAGGGACGGTGTCGTTATGCGCATTATTAATGACGTTGGGGAATACCGGCGCCATAAATAGAACCGCTTTGCAGTGGAAGACGCGAGCTTGGGCGTCACGGACGGTCGGTTGGGTAGAGTTTTTGGGTATTTTCACCATGTTAGCGGTGAAAATGGGGTACGCGAACCCCTCCACTGGGTGTCCGATGCCGAGGCCGACACAGTAGTTAAGGTTTGGAGTGAAAAGGTTCAAAATTGTAGAAGTTAATCCCGGTCAAACAGACAGACAGACAGACAGACAGACCGACAGACAGACAGACAGACACACACACAAAATTCTCGCTTTATTTACATAGATTATTATTATTATTATTATTATTATTATTATTATTATTATTATTATTATTATTATTATTATTATTATTATTATTATTATTATTATTATTGAGAACAGTGTCATTGTTATTAATGTCTGAGCGCCATCACAGCAGGTCTAGGCGTGTGGTGGCAATGTCCTCGAAAGGCAGATGGCGTTCCCCGTTGACGAGCCACCGATGCAATTTTATAATAGTGATAATAATAATAATAATAATAATAATAATAATAATAATAATAATAATAATAATAATAATAATAATAATAATAATAATAATAATAATAACACTAATAATCGTAAGGCCAGGGTAGCATTTAAGCAGCATTGTAATGAAGCATAGGCCTACTAGTTCTTACTTCTACCGCGTACTTAGATATCATTATTATGTACAAGATGATTGCCCGTCATATATGACGGGGGAGGGAGAGGGAGAGGTAGGGCGGGAGGGAGGGAGGCAGAGATAGACTCACTAAATGCTGTTTGTCTATGTGTCAATCCGCCCGACCGTCAATCCGTGCGGGAGTGCGCCCGCACGTCCAGCCGCCTAGCGCCGTGGCGGCGGACCGGGCCAACTCGCTCGCCCGAGTGATACGCCGGCCTTCGGGAGGTCGTCGAAGTCACATGCCAGACATTCCAGAGCGTTTCTCGTAGGACACACGGATCTGGAAAACTATTATAGAGATTATTGACGCCGGTTTGGCTAAACAGTTACTTACTTATTTTTTGTCGGTGTCTTGCCGATTTATGTATATAATTTGTTATTCTCTGTTAAAACGTCACACGTAGGCCCCACATTAAAAAATGGCGAATTGAAATGTTAACAATTTTATTCATCAGGTGTTGAGATCTCATTACTCATTAGTAGGCCCTATATGAAAGAAATGCTTGCCAGGCAGAATTGGCTTGTATTATTAGCCGTACGTAATCGTTATTACATTGTCAGAAGTCGACTTAAAGTCGGAAGTTGGTTGTTTTTCTGTGAAGTCGGATCAAATCATTTTGACTCCAAGTCGTCGACTTCAGGACCACTTCAAGTCACTTTAGGGTCAAGTGGGGTCAGATCGGCTGACCAAAGTCACTTCCAATTCTATTTTGCAGCCATGGAAAGCGCCGCCGTAGAGGGGGGTGGGTTACGAGTATCGGACCGCGATCTTGTGCTCTCATGGCCATGTTACCATTACTCTATCCCCTCCCCAATTGCTAATGGCTGTAGTTATAGTGGCTATGAATGAAACTATGACAGGTCTACATTTCCGTACAAACACAAAATGCCTGAAAGCAAATAACGGGACCGAATCATAAATTCTACGGGCGGCAATCATTTTACGATGGTTCCAATTTAGTCAAATTTTAGTTAATATACTAGTTTAAATTGAATTTTTTTAGATATTTTTTCCGTTAGAATTATTTTCTTTTAATAGATAATTTTTATGCGACAATATTTACAATTGCGGCACAGCGGAGTTAGTTGAGGCGCTTCCTTTGAATTCAAGAGGGTGTGGGTTCGAACCGAACTTTAAATTGATTTTTTTTAATTCATACAATTTTCTTAAACTAATGTTCTTCAAACGTAATATTGTAAAAATATATTTTTATGTAATTGTCGCAAGGTTGTGCTTAGTTTATCATTGCGCATCGAAGGTTATAACAATAAATATTGCAAAATATATTATTTAAAATATTTTAATGGTAAGATTAAGTAATTTTTGCCAATAAATTATTAACCCATTGATTAATCATATAATTAATTTTTGACAATAAATTATTAATTCATCGATTAATTATAAACAAAGTATAGTTTAGTTAAGTTTACAGTTACTTGTTTACATAATCAAATACTAGCATTTTAATTATTCAGTGATATAGCAATGAATTATAATTACCACCCTATAATGTAAGGTGGGAAAACCCACGCTGACTTACTAAATTCCCACGTTGGTCAATGCTAGGGTGGAAAATCACTCACATCACACCCTACCCCACCCTAATCCCACCCCTCCTACACCTTTCCCAGTAACAGTGTATGGAAATGGAATACTATTTCATATTCTAGATCCAGTACTTCTAATTGAGAACCTACGGGTATTAGTACGGGAATATATGGGCCTATAATTTGCGGAAGAACGCACAACATAAGGATTGGATTCAGACATAGATTTGATGTAATTGTTAAATGATGAAGACAGTTGAATATAATTATGTACATTTCCATAAACTCGCTGGTCTGTTGAATAATTATCTGCTCAAGTTTTGAGATGCGTGTCTGTTGAAATGCCACGTCCGTAGGTCCGTACCAAGAAACGTGTTAAAGTGCTGCGGATTGTTGGTAATAACCCAAAGCTCTGTTTTGGAGGACATTTAATCTTTTTAATCTTGATGTATGGTCGGAGGCTCAGATCATATTACAATAAGCAAAATATGGGTGGACAATCGAATGAATGTCTTATTCGTATTTGGGTGGGCAATAAATAAGCAAATCGATATATGTATGAATGCATATATGTATTTATTTATTTATGCATGTGGGTATGTATGAATCACATTGTATGTGTGCATGTGTGCATGTGTGCATGTGTGCATGTATGTATGTATGTATGTATGTATGTATGTATGTATGTATGTATGTATGTATGTATGTATGTATGTATGTATGTATGTATGTATGTATGCAGGTATGTATATATGTACGTATGTATGTATTTATTTTTGTATATATTTATGTGTGTATGTATGTAAGCATGCGTGTATGTTTGTATGTATGCATTTATTTATGTATGTATGTATGTATGTATGACATTGTATGTACGTATGTATGCATAGATGGATGACTGGATGGATGGCTGGATGGATCGATGGATCGATAGATCGATCAATGGCCGGCTCTACCCGGTCTTGCTACTGAGAGGCTCTGAAATACTCAACATGAAATCTGAGACGGATGATTTGATGGACGGATGATGCATGTATGCGTGTATGTATGTACATGTGTGTGTTCTTATTTTTATCTATTTGACTCTACTAAACAAGACTCAAGTCATGCAGATGTACATGTGTACATATATGTATATTGCTATTTGCTTAAAGTGAACACACACCTACACACACACACACACACACACACACACACGCACGCACACACACACACACACACACACACACACACACACACACATATATATATATTGTGTATGTATGGACAACATATATAAATATAAGCTTAGTCGTTGCCTGCGTGTGTCCTGACGATCGTCTTGTGTGGTCTTGTGAATTAGCCTCCTTGTATACACGGTAGTCACAGTCTCAGAAATTCCGATTCCAAATTGTCTCCCATGTATACCGTGATGCACTGCGACGGCGTCGTCGTCGCCCTGCGTCATGTGACGTCCGGCTGTCGTCAATCGATGCAGGCACAGCTGGGAAGCGAGGCGATGGAATTGGTCTGCCTTTTGGAAAAGTGATAACAATGTTCTAGAGACGGGGGCGGGTTTACCCGCTCGCCCGCCCCTGCCCCACCCTCACCCTCACCCCGAGGGCGATTCTTATGGGTTGCCGTCCGACATGATCGACCGGATTCGGTGAGTCTCTTAGCTGCCTGTTCGGACCCCGGTTGATTGCATCAGTCACTGCCGCGGATAAGCCGGAGTCGGGTCTCCACGGCGCGTACGTTACGCGCGCATCGTACTCGAACGCAACTCATTGGGATGGTCGCGCGCGGAATATACGACAAGAGTCGAGTGAATGGATGTGGTCGAAGCGTTTCCCATATCGCTATGAATGCTGTGCCGTTACGCGCGCTAATTCCAATCACGGGGTTTTTACGTGTTGATTTGCTGTATTCTCCCTCAGTGGTTCGATCCATACATGGTCGCAAAAAGCGGAAGTGGATGTTCGCTGTCGAGCCGGCACAGTTCGATAAAACGGGGCACGTCAGAGCAGGGCAAAGAATTCCCGATGCGGTTGGTCACAATCGATCAAACGAGAATCAAAGCGAACAAAAAGGCCACACTCAGCGCAAGGTTCGATTTCGATAAGACAGCAAATTTCGCTTTATTCTATTGAGCAGATGGCTAGAGAAAATGGACTAAATGACAGGCTGAATGTAGTAATGGACTAAGTGACAGGCTGAATGTAGTAATGGACTAAGTGACAGGCTGAATTTAGTAATGGACCAAATGACAGGCTGAATTTAGTAATGGACTAAATGACAGGCTGAATTTAATAATAGACCAAATGACAGGCTGAATGTAATAAACAAACGGTTCATCAACGGATTGAATTTAGACCTAATGAGCAAATGGTTGACTGAGATGCTGCACATAGTGACTAATTAACAGACTACTTGATAGGCTGAACCTAATGAACCAGTGTCTAATTGACACGCCTAACCAATTGATTTATGAACAACTGCTAATTGACAGGCCGAACCTAATGATTTATGAACAACTGCTAATTGACAGGCCGAATCTAATGATTTGTGAACAACTGCTAATTGACAGGCCGAACCTAATGATTTATGAACAACTGCTAATTGACAGGCCGACCCTAATGATTTACGAACAACTGCTAACTGACAGGCCGAATCTAATGATTTATGAACAACTGCTAATTGACAGACAGAACCTAATGACAGAAATAGATAACTGGGGAGAAGCTGAACCTACTGATAAATAAATGGCTAAATCAAATGAACACATGGGGCTAATTTGGTTGAACCTTTTTCGATCTCGTTCGTTTGTACCATGTGGTGAAACCAAAGCGAAATTCAAGGATGAGGATGAAAATAAGTAGATTTCTATTTAAGACAACGTCAAATCAAGAAATGAGATTGATTGAAATATTGATTAAGACAAATACAGAACCAAAAATGCTTTCCGTCTTAGTGTCTCGCTTGGTTAGTTTGGTCTCTCTGGATTCCGTCGACCTGGAGTTGAAACTGACAAAAATTCTGACCCTTGAGGGTTTGATGTGCCAAATAAACCATGCATGATTCTCCAGACAACTGAGTTGAGACGTTGCAACGATTTGCATAACGTTGCGGCTTGCAATCTTTTGATTTCATATCCATTATTTAAGACGTTCAGAGAAGAGACTCGGAGGGTTTAGAAGGAATGCCAGCTGACCGATTCTGAGACAGTGTCCTGTATAAGCAAGATTGGAAGGAAGGAGAAAGAAAGAAAGACACGAAAGACGAAGACTTCCCTGGATATGCATCGCAAACGAAGACAGAACAAACCTTGGACTAAATGTGAGAACAGCATTGGATCTCACTCATTTGCACTCATCGCCGCTAAATGACTAGCATCAGGCGTTGTTGTTGTCGTTGTTATTGTTGATGTTTTTGTTGTTGTTGTTGTTGTTGCTGCTGCTGCTGCTGCTGCTGCTGATGATGATGATGATGATGATGATGATGATGACGACGACGACGACGACGATGATGATGATGATGATGGTGATAATGATGATTATGATAATGATGATGATGATGCCAAGTGCCGTGGTCGCGGGTTGGTCATGACTTATACGACCGAAGCCACCCACTATAACTGCCGGTACTATTTTCGATATATAGAATGACCGTTTCGTACCATCTTTGCTTGTGATGCTCGTTCTCTCAAAGGGAGGTGCAGGTTGGGGCCGTTTCCTTATTGGTGGCAACGCTGTAAAGTTTTCTCTCGGGATCCGACTCCGCCAACTCCGCGATCCCCAGATGAGCAACGCCCTGACCCCAGATGAGAATGACCTTTCTCAGAGCAAGGCTCGTTTCATTACCTGCGACAGACATTACTGCCCCTTGTGTGCGTTCTTTGCTTCATCACCATTCTACATATCGTAACTCTGTAACTACTGTCATTATCGTGAAATACCAGTCGAATGTATGTGTGTATACATAGGCTTAGGCTATGTATGTATGTATGTATGTATGTAACTGTTTACTGCCATCTACAGACTAAGTAAAAGATTTTTAGGGTGCCCTATATAGCGGGACTAACATCCCTTAGGGGTCACCCATTGTTGTCTATGACAGTTTGGGCTTTTTGCATTTCGGTTTCCTCTCTTTTGTCTCTTTAGATTATCATGAACTTATGCATGCTATCTTATTAATATAGTTTAGTTGTCTAAAGTAGGCTGATTTTGTATTACTTCATCTTAGCTATAAGAAAAAGACTTCAGCTGTTGTTATTGACTGTCTCTCTGTCATGGATGGCAATAAAAGGATATTGAATTGAAAAAGGATATTGAATGTATGTATGTATGCATGTACGCTTATATGTATGTATGTATGTATGTATGTATGTATGTATGTATGTATGTATGTATGTATGTATGTATGTATGCATGCATGTATGTATGTATGTATGTATGTATGTATGTATGTATGTATGTATGTATGTATGTATGTATGTATGTATGTATGTATGTATGTATGTATGTATGTATGTATGTATGTATCTGTTATTTCCTGGGACAGAGAAAGTCTATTTAAAAGTCTCTGCGTCTTTCCGATATAGCCACAATTAAATCCCTCTGCCTCACGTTTATCGCTTCATTTCCGCGTGTAAAACATTCGACCTCACACGTTTATAGGTCATGTGATACAGCTTCCATTAAGTTCTCGTATATCCGGAATCTGTTTTCGTTCAACACACTGAAAAACTAAAATAACAAACTATTAATATATTTATTACTGATCATATTGTAGTCTTTTGGCCTGCAGTCTGCTGCATGCGCGAGTACTTTGCTTCTTAAACTGTGCAAATTGAATCTAATCTCAACTATCTAACCTGTTAGTTTAATTCGAATCGTTAGCCTGTGCAAAGTATTGTGTTTTTCGGTCACACTTATAAATATAACTGTACATTAAGTCCGATTTTAAAAACTGTTTATAAATATCGAACCGATTTTTTCTACTAGTTTTTCGCTCTCGTGCGCATCGTTGTTGCAAACTTTGAGCATTAGTCTCGTGCTAATAAAGATTTCCTACTTACTTACTTACTTACTCATTTACTTACTTACTTAGTAAACGTACAAAATACGGCCGAACCTACTCATTATTATACCGGGTTAATGGCGCTCAGACTGGTCTGTTCCGATATATAGCCTACTCAATATTTCAATACTTGAAAACATGTTCGTCTCATAGAAATCTGAATCTGCTTTTCATGTCGATATTAGAAAAAACATAGGCCTATGTTGTGTTTATTTCAAAACTCATATTCCGCTCACAGAATGAGAACCTGAATTAGACTATGCGAAAATTTGATACGTATTTTGCTCTTTTGATATCAGATTCGAAACAAAGTTTTTCCCAATTAACCTCATACGCATAAAATCGATTCAAACAGTTACATTAGTCTACTGGAGTGTATACTTTATTCTGATTGTTTACTTGACCGTTTCGGTTAAGAAGCCAAATTTCTAGGACAATTTGCAAGGATTATTCCGCAGCCATGATGCCGGCCGTAAACAGTTCCATAAAGCATTCCAAGGAGGAAGGTCGTCATAATCTGTTTGCAAAGACTCGGCGCTGGCTTTTCCTTAATTGTCTCTCATTAAATTCTAATTTGCGAGTCGTTCCCGATGAGCACGCTTGCGTTCTGTGATGTCTGGCTCGAGGCTCCGACAATTCGGGGGGTTAATTCTTATACGAATTATACAGGAAGGAGAGGGCGAGCGAATTGGCGCGAATTCTTAATGGGAACAGTGAACCGGTGCCAGGCCGAAATTGTTGTATAATGCATGGACGGTGGCTGTGGATGTGCATACGCAAGCTGCGTTCGTACACGGCCGTTTGGGGCGCCACATGCACGACCAATCGATAGGCTTCGCAACGCATCGCTGAAACAAATGCAAATCTAACGACGAATCTATATAGCGCATTTAAAAGAAATGCTGTCTCACGGCTGGCATAGCAACCGTTGGCATAACAACGTCGTTAGACAACAGTTGTTTCTTCTGCTCGTTCTTGTTTTGTTATTCGGACTCTGTATTGCCTAGGTTTGAAATCTCCTTGGCTGGC
>OY744603.1:59267450-59622450 GCA_963556255.1 Allolobophora icterica
GTTTACGGCTGACTGTTTGTCTGTGTCTGCAGTCTCTCTTCCTGCCTGCTTTCTTACGTGCCTCTTCTGTTGGACACTGTTCTTTAGAATCTCTAGGTTTCTATAGTTGAGAATCTTTGCACTTTTAATCGGGTTACTAGGTTTTAACCGATTGCTTTATTCTTGTAAAAATTTATGAATGTTAAATTGGTTCACAAAAATTGCCATTACATTTTTTATTTTACACTATGCTTCTCTTAACAAATGTATTGCTACTGCATGGTTTTTATCAGAGTACGCCAAGGAAACCGTCAAATTGCCATAAATCTTTTTACTGCACGTTCAATCTTTTCTTGCCATCATTGCCTCGACATCATTCAATCTCTCTGTCTGTCTCTCTGTCTCTCTCTGTCTCTCTGTGTCTGTCTCTGTCTCACTCTGTCTGTCTCTGTCTGTCTCTGTCTCTCTCTGTCTCTGTCTGTCTGTCTGTCTCTCTCCGTCAATGTCTTTCTCTGTTTTCTTCTTTCTCTTTCGTTATCTTTCTCTCTGTCTCTGTCTCTGTATTTGTCCCTATGTCTCTGTCCGTCTGTCTCTCTATATTGCCATAGCTTGCCAGAGAACTTGCCAATGTCAATGGCAAATCATCGTCCATTTCTCATTCTGGCCATCGATCATCACAACTCGTAGATAAATCAAATTTACCTTTCACGCTCCTCATGCACCCGTTGACGATACGTGCACTTAGACGTCTAGTCAATCAACACAGCGCTATCTCGTACTAAGCATAGCTGTCTCGTTACCTGCCTCCGTCTCTCTATCTGTCTTTCTATTTGTATCTGCCACCCTTATTCGATGACCGTGTCTCTACCTCGCTGGTCCTTGCAGTGTATGTCTCATCCTATATGCCTCGTCCTATTCATCTGTCTCTGTTTTACCCTATACGACTCGTTTCTATCTTTATTTGTTTCTCAGTTTCTGTCACTGTTTGTGCCTGTCTCTATTTATGTCTATGTTTCATTGTCTGTTTGCTCGACCGTCCTGCGTTTGTGTGTCTGTGTGTTTGTGTGTATGTCTGTCTGTGTCTGTCTGTATGTATGTCTGTCTGTGTGTCTCTGTTCGTCTGTGTGTTTGTCTGTGTGTTTGTCTGTTTGTGTGTGTGTGTTTGTATGCCTGTCTGTGTGTCTGTCTGTGTGTGTGTTTGTGTGTCTGTCTCTGTGTCTATGTGTATGTCTGCCGTTATCTTCTTCTAATATGAGTCATAGAGTGGTCCATTTCAGTTGAGGGATTGGTACTGCGTACCATCTACCACAGAGGCTTGTCCCTCCGCCAGAAGGGTGCTAGAGCTATACAAACGGCAATATTGCGATGGACCCAAGAGAGGTTCACACATTCCTAAAAACATCTGACGAATGTCGGCTCTTTGTACAGCAGAAACAACTATATGCAATCTTCTGCTTTAAATGCGCCAAATATATACTACTAACAGGACCCTATATTTTTTTACTACTCACTATAATTCAGACATATGCAACAGGCGCTGTATAAATGCTGAGAGTGACTCTCTGACTGACTCACTAACTCACTAACTCACTCATTCACTCATTCATTCGTTCTAACGAATTTATGATTTTATTAATTGAGTTGCGTCGCATTGTTTAACGTGTGTTATATGCGTTTAGGCGACGACTCATAGTGTTCATGAGGGTGTCGTGCATAGGCTACGCATTACGCAGTTACGAGAACGTTGAGATCAGTCTCTGATTGGAATTTGGAGTTTGGAGGTAAAAGACAACTAAGAGGTTCTGTTGCACAGTGGTTGAGTGCGAGTTAGCGACGTGTTTGCTTGATTCGCATGTCCGGCACATGTACATGTCAACGTCTTTGAAGCTGTATCGTTGGAATACTTACTTCATTTAATATCAGCTGGAAAACTCAGGACTGTGTGCGCTGTTTGAGTTGCGCTACGTCTCCCAACGAGTGAGTGGACAGTGCAACGGTATTGCATTGCGCTGAAGGTCTTCTAGAGTGTTCGTATTCACTTCACCGTCGTTGTTCGTTGAATGTAAAAATTATATGTCAAAATATAGAGCACAATGCAAAGGCGCCACATCATTTAAGGCCCGGATGTGTTTCGCGGATGAGACCGCGCTTGTACGTGGTTGTATTTAAAGCAGCCCTTTACAGCCTATCGAATGCATGTTCGTACGTACATACATCGCTTTAATTATTCCCAAAAGATTTGCAGATGTGGCTTATTGATCCAAACCTGCGCGTTACAAGACATTTTCAAAATGTTTGTTAACAGTGTGACAGTGTCTAGTGCAACAGTACATTTAGACGCAGTAGGAAACTGTGCCAAGAGGATGGGTTCCGACAGACAAGAAAGCACAATGGCTTGCAATAAGTTGAAGTACGGAAACACGTCTTACTAATAATAATAATAATTATTAAACTGTCGGAGGCTCCCTCACTTTCCGATCACATTGTGTGATTTTACTATTTGTACGCATTGTGGCTGTAAAGTGTGAGCGTTTATCTTGCACCAATGAAGATTACCTGCTTGTCTACTTATTTACTTAAGCAGTACCGTATCTATGGATGCGCAGAATACGCAGCTGCAGGGGCCGAGGGCCGAATATAAACAGGAGGGCCTGCTCAGAGCCTGGTGAAGTACGAACAGGCCACATAGGGCCAATTTGAGGCGTCTTCGGGGCTAGAAATGAAGTTACGCAGATGCGATTAAGTTTAATATGAGATTGACATTCACTTTTCATTAATATATGTGCATTGATCAAACATAATTATTACTATACGGGAAAGGGAGAAGGAAGGGAACACTTGGTATACCCCACTTTCCAGGTCAAACTTACGCCCTGCTTCGATCGTCAGCTAAGGGTGCTCTGAACGGTTTATGTAGCACTGATTGTAAATCGCGCCCGGAAAGTTATAACTCCCCGTCGCGCTAACGAACCCCTGTTCAATCCAGTTGGTCGCTTGAGGGCGCTCCCTTGGCGACTATATGTCACGACCTTTTGATCGAATCGTCCGACGATTCGACTGTCCGACTGGCTACACTCCCACCAACGTCAGCCGAATTTAGCCTGTCCCACTAGCACCCGGCTCTTATTACACCATCCTTGCCCAAATAAATAAACATTATATATATATTATATATAAAATATATTACTTATAAAGATCATATAAATAGTATCGTTTATATATATGAATAATGGTATATGCCAGAGACATTCGAGCATTTATGTAGGTTCGTATATATATATATATATATATATATATATATATATATATATATATATATATATATATATATATACACAGATTTCTGTGTTTGCTTGTGTATGTGTGTTGCCACAACCAAATACGCCAGAAATCTGCAGTGGCTTCTAAGAACTCGGTCACTGCATTTTCAAGTGGTGCCAGTTCGGAGCCTGGATAAAAGAGGAGGGCGATGCTAATCATCTTCGTTTCTGACACAGCTCTGTTTAACAGACACCAAAGCACCAACGCGGGCTCATATATATATATATATATACACACGATCGGCCTGTAATGTCTGAAGTAGCAGAAACTATTACTGTGGCCACTCCTGTCATGCGCGTTATATATATATATATGAATACCCTCTCCATCAATGAAGCTTAGTTATTGTTTTCTACAACCATGAGATTTGTATCATATTATGGCCAGACCATATCTGACCATTGGGTGCACGATCACCTCAAAAGTCAGACACAACCGCAATGTTCATGGTTGTCGTGTTCGCATTAGTGTCTGCCTTCAAGCAGGCCCGTGTTAAGGGGGGTGTTAATTCTAAGGGGGCTACAGCACCCGAGCCCGCAATTTTGAGGGGCCCGCATTTTCGGAAGTACATTAATATTTTTATTGTACTTGTTATTGGGCCCCGCGCTTATGTATATGGCCATATAGGTAATCACAGCGTGCATCCGGGTCCGCACTATAGCCTTAATGCGGCCCTGCCTTCAAGTGTGGGTAAATACCATATCACAGCACGACAGATCGTCATTCACAGCAAGACTATCTGACTATATGAATAAAACCGTTTTTTGACTGACTGACTGACTGACTGTATACCACATGTAGCCTCCCTTGCCATTTGCCACCGTAGCGGCGGGCATTTATGTGCTCGGTTAACTAGCCTTATAGTTAACTATAGCCCTACGGACGAATGTATGTACGTATGTATGTATGCATGTATGTATGTATGTATGTATGTATGTATGTATGTATGTATGTATGTATGTATGTATGTATGTATGTATGTATGTATGTATGTATGTATGTATGTATGTTGTGGGGCGTGGTGGCTCAGTGGTAAGTTCGGCGCCTTGTGACCGGAGGGTTGCAGGTTCGAATCCCACTCTAGCCACTGCGTACGGACCTTGGGCAAGTCCTTCACTCGCAATTGCTCGTGGCGCTTCGGCGTGAAAATTCCGGCACAGTATCAAATGCTGTAGTCGGGAGCGCCTCTGAGTAGTAGTTGACTTCGAGAGGCGCTATAGAAATATCTGGAATAATAATAATAGTATGTATGTATGTATGTATGTATGTATGTATGTATGTATGTATGTATGTATGTATGTATGTATGTATGTATGTATGTATGTATGTATGTATGTATGTATGTATGTATGTATGTATGTATGTATGTATGTATGTATGTATGTATGTATGTAATGTATGTATGCGTGTATGTATGAATGAATGAGTGTAGGTACGTGTATGTAATAATAATGTATGTATGTAATACTATGTATGTAATACTATGTATGTAATACTATGTATGTATGTATGTATGTGTGTATGTGATACATATCTGAATATCTGAATACCTATGTGCGTGGCTATTTGCGTATAGGTCCTTTTCAGAACTTCACAAAAGCACACCTATAGAACGATGCGATTCAATGTGAGTTAAAACTGTTTCTTGAGCCACCATCATTTTCTGCGCACTCTGCAGGATTAACGAGCGAAACTTGTGACCTACAGCTCCATACGATCTTCTTAGTCTGATCAGAGGAATGTCATGATCCATCGTGTCAAGCGCCGCGCTCACACCCAGAAGTCATAGCAGCGCGTGGGATAAGTTCGGTGTCGATGGCGCCACCGGATACACCTCAAAAGATATTTATCGGTCTAGTTGCCTTTTCAGAAGCCGGATTGAAGCTTTAGCATTGCGTTGCATGATTATAAATATCTCACCAGCTGCGCTACTCCCCTGCCCTAGCAGCATTTCCATGGGCAGTAGCTCGGACCCATGTGGGCTCTACACGGGTTCCATATGGGAATGTGGGTTCTGTACGAGCTGAGAGGGTACTTTCTCACTGACCGTATACAGAAAAACGTACAGTTAGAGATGGACCATAATAACTGCAATTAATTTAAATAAATTGAAATAAAGAAAATACAGGAATAATTTAAGTGTGCACATTATGCATTTTTGTCTACGGGTATCAGACACTTCTTTTCTAAACATACAAGTTCGATTATATAGGCTATCATATCTCCATCGACTTTTGATTCCGGCGTCGATAATCGTGAAAGGAAATAATCCGTTGCTATAGAAGGACCACGCAGAGCGCAGAGGAGGACGAATGGCTGCAAGCCTCGGTCGGCTTCAACTTAAAAGGAATCGTTGCTGGTATTCACAGAAGGATAGCGAAGAGATTATTTTTCGACCGTGAAGTACTACGCTCCGTGGAGTCCTTTGATCTGAAGGTATCGCAAAGATTTGTCTCCTGGCGACTAGTACGATCAATTCGCTGCTGTACCTCAGTCCTTATCGGGAACGATGTATACACGAATCCCCGGTTGTAGGACGGATTGCGGAAGATACGAGACGTTCGGAAGATATGAAAGAATTCATTGGGGACGTCAGAAATGCGACAAGGATAGGTTGATCCTCGAGCCGATTTAGTGGGAGATTTTTATTACCATATTCGCTTGCGGCAAACTTGAAGGTGTTTTAAAATCGTTTTTGAGTAAGAAAATTTGGAAGTTTCTTTTATTTCTATACGAAGGTCGCATTGCTAGAGGTAGTTTTAAATGACTTTTGATTCACAGAATTGCGAAGATTTTTATTGTAACAAGGCTGCGAAAATTGTTAAGGTGCTGTTCAAATGGTCTTTGATGAACCTGTGCATTAAGAGTCGTATTTCTGGATAATTAGGCGGGCCTAAGGCTTTACGAATTTATGAAGGTGCGACTACAGAAATAAATAAATAAAAATAAATATTTCTAACTTAATAAATACTTTTACTTTGATCCATTGCCTATTCTTGTTGAAAGTAGGCGTTTATAAATATCTAGAATGATGAAAACAGGCTTCTGCCTGCGCGGGCGCTTTATTCTATAGGCTAATTCAATGAATAAGATGCTAGTTAAAAGATATATAATTTAAAAGCAGTTCGTTCGTTTGTTCTTTCTTTCGTTCATTCTTCTGCACATGACCTTTACAGACATACAATGGGTACACGAAAATAAAACATGGCATATAAACTGTCCTAAAATAACCCTTATAGAGTCGCACATCGGCGGGGCTACCTGCGTGCTGGTAATCCATCGCACAGCCGTCTATAGATAGACAGTATATAGTCAACAAATTACACGGCATGCATCCATGTCAGACTTCATTTCTGCGCTGGGCGTCTGCATGCTCCAGCGACCGGCAGGTGGCGTTGCTGTCGCGTGCGTCTATACGGACTGCGTCGTTCACCGTTCAGCGCGCCTCCCGTCTAAACGGCGTCTTTAGCGATGAACACGTACGTCGCTGCGCCAGCAATTTGTGAGCGTTAAGTCGCGCGTCGTTCGTATGGGGTGACGTTGTTTACAGCTGTGAATAACTGACGATGAACACGCCAGTGCATTCACTTCCGAGGCGTCGAGCGACGGAACAACAGCGACATCGTGTCGGCAGCAAAGTTCCCGACCTTTAGGTATTTGTATACGAAAACGTGATTCTACTAGGACTATATGCTAAGTTTTTGCTACCTCTAAGTATTCGCGTTCTTGTGTAGGCCTATATTCTAAGATGTAAATGATGAGTTTCCTGAGTTTCCTACCCTTTAGGGATGTATATATGTGTAAATATTTATATTCGATGATGTACATAAATACAAAAACATTTGCAATGATTCATTCTTCCCGGCCTTTATATAGTGCCATTCCATATGATATCGACTCTGAAACGCTTCCCCGACAAGAGGACAGGTTGAATTGTTGATGAAAGTGCATGCATGCATGTTTATGCGGTAGATGTGCACTATTATATGCAGTAAAAAGTATGTATACATATACATTAATACATATGTAGGCATATATGTGGAATATATATATATATATATATGTGTGTGTATGTTTGTATCCTATTATATGCATGTATGCAATAGGTTCGGCGTCTGAAGAACTATCGAAGAAGATAACAAGTGATGAAGCGTGTTGACGTGATGAAGTTCCCATCGTTCGTCCAGCTGCAGCCTCAGCATCAGCCTGTGCTGTCCCTGTCTCGATTTCTGTTCGTCTGCCTCGTCGAACTACCTCTGGTCTTCGTCTTCTTCGTTGCACCAGTTACTGGTTCGGAGAGCGGCACCGAAGAGAGCGGAGACCTTCTTACTTCCGGTACGTGTTCATTTTACATAGGTGAGACAAATTATGGCCGCTTATGTTGATATTTATTTGGATTAATTACTTATTTATGGATCTACCTATCTACCTCTCTGCCTGCCAACCTAACTATCTACTTACTTACTAACTTATCCGTATACTTCATATAGTCGTATATAGAGACCAGACAAGATATAATGGTTACCCTTTAAATGGTTGAACTTGCAGGTCCCAACTGCCGGAACTTCCACAGTCCAAAAGCCTCGCTATGATCTTTCCATCTTTCTGAAATAAGAGCATAGAAACCTGTAACATGAACAACTTGGTCTGTCTTTGCCTCTTTCCATGCAGCAAACGTTTGAAACCCATTCTGTTCGATCGTGGTTTTGTGTTTTTAAGTCTGGGGCGCCTCTGATGGATGATGTTCTCTCGGGTGGCGTTATATAAATTTGCGCTCACAATTAAAATTACTTCCGTAATGGGTATACAGGTCTTGTGTTATAAGCCGGTAGCGACTCCGATGAGTGTCTCTTTAAATGGTGCCATATAAATTTGTGAATACTATTATGTCTAGTTGTCACGCGCCACTGCATGGCTGGATCCTGCAGTTGGCCTGGTCCCCTGTCAAGTGTCACCCAAATCCAAGTACTAACCGGGCTTGACGTTGTTTAACTAAACTGCATGGCTGCTAAAGCGCCTTAATAGAAAGTGTACTCTCAATCAAAATACTCTCAGTCTTAGATTAAAAGTCGACATTGGTTAAATTGCGGTCATATATGGATAGGCATAAGTGGGGAAATTAAGGCAAGCTATGATCATGTATTCTAGGCTAAGGTATATGTTTATGGTAAGGTATATATACGACAGGAAAAGTAAATGCAAGGTTAATGTAAGGTATGGTAGAAAGTAAGGTAAGACACAAGGTATACGGTAAAACAAAGATAGGTATACGGTATGTGGCTATAATAGAACACATAGTAAAGTTAGGTATATATATAGTAGAATAAAATTGGTAAGACGTATAGGCCTACAGTGTCGACTATATACTTCCGAAGTGCCAATCGAATCGGTTTCGATCCGTCCACTCATCCGATTTGTTGCGTTTAAAACTCCATACAGTTTTTTTATTTTGTTACTTGCAATTAATTAATGGATAGTTCAATGACAACAACCTGCACTCCCTGCAGGCGTCGATATAAATTCTGTACATCTTGCTGATCTCAGTCAGAACCTGTTTGTTAGTCTTCCCGTGGGAATGGCTTCGTTCGTTGGATGGACGAACCATAATGGTGGCAATTGGCTGAGACAAGTCGGTATGGGTATACCAGTTCCATTTGGTGTTCTGCGGGGCTCGTTTGTTGGGGTTCTTCAAAAATATCATATATGCACATGGCTATATATACAGCTCTATCTACATATATATTTATATAGCACCTTCATACTTCTGGACCTTCTGTACCTCGGTCTCTTCACTCCCTGGTCCCTCCATGCACTCTCCCTCGGCCGCCATGCATGCAGAGACCTTCTGATTGTTCCCCACATGCTCGGGGATACTGCTAAGTCTCGAAGGTTGACCTATGTTGTCCCTCTGTAGGTGGAGCCGTCTTCCGCAGGAATTGCGGCTTGAGCTCCTCAGCCTTTCTCTTCCCTTGTTCCGGAAACGCCTGAAGGCCTTTTTTTGTTATTGATAGCACTGACCTGGGTCTGGAGGCTGGAGCGCCTCTGAATCACTGATTGGCTGGCTCTTTTATAAATGTTCGATTATAATTATAATTACAATACAGCTGAAAATCACTTCCCCTTAATTGGAGCATTTGTTCACCAAACGCAATTGATGTAATCTCAGATTCAACTACATGTCTATATCTTTAAAATGCGAACAATTAGTGTTCGAAGTACGACATGGATGACCTCGATCGGTTGGGCTTGAATCAGTCGAAGACGAAGTTCCTCTGCAGCTGCAGGGTATTCGATCGACTGCAGGCAGGCAAGAGCAACGTTGAATAGGCACACGAATTGAGGGGTGAAATTCCAATAAGCCTGGGAACCTTGCACAACACGTCGCGTGTTCCTGGATGAAGACCTATCGATGGTGAACCATGTGAACTCTGTCTCTGTCTCTGTCTCTCTGCTGGTCTTGTTTTTACTAATTGCGCCAGGTCAGAGTCGTACGGCAGAGTTATCGCACGATACCTCAATGACTCTCGTTAATCCCTTCATAATAACGCGACTGGACTAGTACAGTACTGTAGTGCTGTCCTGCAGCTTCAATACATCCTTAAATACATGCTGCCCGTTTATATATTTCAAACGATATATGCTGGAGACAGCGCCAACCCCCTCCCCGTTGAGGACAAGTTAACATTCAAGACATTTCTATTCGGCCGAGTATCCGTCCAAGTTTGGTCCCATTATACGTTTGGGAGCTCTGTGTTCTTGTATTGAGCAAGCGAGTTCTGCAGCACATGAGGAATTGCTCGTTCTGCACTCCCTATACTGCGTTTCGTACACACCGTTACTTCTCTTGCACTGGACCATCCTTGTGGAATAATCTTCTACTGGAAATTAGAAATTTACCACCACAATTGGCTCCAAACACTGTCTCATTGTATCTCGACACAACTCAGAGACCCGTTATAGATAGCCATGTCCTAGCGCCTTCACGAAATGCTTATAAATATAACCTACAAAACAAATTTTCAGATACATAAAAAATACATTTATAAATATAATATATATAGACACAGTTGAAGTATTCATATATATGTACATACACGTATTATATATTTATGGTATTCTTATGTATACATATATAATTATCCTAAATATACACCATAGATTAAGTATAGAATAGAGCGTAGTTAACCCGAGCCGTGATGGTGGATATTAGAGGCTAAATAGACATAGATGTGTTCGAATTTCTCTGTCACCTCCGGACATCATACATGTCCAGTCCGATCTCGCAAGACATCATAAACGAAGCCGTAAAAGCAACATACATTATCGAAATAAGCCTGTCACATTTTATGGCAGTCTACATATATACACACGCACACACACACACACATATATACATATGCAAAGATAGGTATATATAGAACACGAGTACTTATTTTATCTGTATATAGTTACTGTTCACGTATACAAGCGATTCAACAAGCGAAGTCTTGTATCGATATAAAATATGTATGTGTTTACTATACTGGTAGTATATGTATGCTGGCATGTTAATATGGATACTTGTATATGTATGTGTTTTACTAGTATATGTATATGTTTACTGGAACGTGTATACTTGTAATAATATTTGCATACTGACATATGCATATGTATACTTGTATATGTATGTATATACTGGTGTATGTATTGTATACTGGCATATGTATAAATTGTATATGCATTCTGGCATATGCTTACTGGAATATGCATTGTGGTATATGTATTTTGGAATAGTATATGTATACTGGCCTTGTTATGTGTATACTGGTATATGTATATATATACTGGCATATGCATGTATACACTGGTATAGGTATGTGCATACTGGTAAAAGTATAGTGGTATATGCATATAAAGTGCTCATGAATTAATAACTCTATATAATAGTATATATGCGATGCGTGTATATTCCCCTCCCTCTTCCCATCCGTGGTCCCCTGACCGTCCAAGGTATCGATTGTGCTCCCTGCGATAGGGCGTATCTTCCGTCGTCCAGCGTGCATGTGACCGAGATACCATAAAATCGAGACATCTATAGTCATTGTATGTTCCTCTTCATGTACGCGTACGAGTCCGTGCCAGTATCTGTTTCTTTGTGTGAATGGGTGTGTGCGTATGTGTGTGGTGTGTGTCTATATTTCTCTCGTCCTCCACGCCCCGTTGTCTTCCGAAATAAATTTTCGCACATCCGAAAATGACGCAGATAGGACGACAGACACGTAGGCAGACACGCAGGCAGACGAAATGACACAAACGGACTGTCAAGAAGACACACATGCATACATGTGTGTATGAACTGACGCAAACGTATATTACCAATCACAAACGCCTTTTCCGACTGACATCCTCTAACAATATATACATAGACAGACTTCACACACACACACACACACACACACACACACACACACACACACACACACACACACACACACACACACACACACACACACACACACACACACACACACACACACACACACACACACACACACACACACACACACACACACACACACACACACACACACACACACACACACACACACACACACACACACACACACACACACACACACACACACACAACACACACACACACACACACACACACTCACACACACACACACACACACACACACCACACACACACACACACACACCACACACACACATTTTTCCGCCACATGGTGACTCGTCTACAGTTTACTGTGAATTGTTTACTAACTCATGTATTTCTAGTTCTTAATGACATTTAACATGACTATAAAGCGGAGCGAGCGCCTCCGATCAGTTTGCCCTTTATTTGACGCTATATAAATACTCAATTACAATTACAATTGCCTTAATATCTAAGTGGCCGTGCTTGAGAAAACCTTCACAAAGTCGGAAAAATAAATGGCTTTAGAAACGCGCCCAGAAGGCAAGATAGCATAAAATGGGTCAAATGAGTGTCTTGCATAGGCCTATATGTATTTCTTGTCGCGTCAGCAACTGAAATGCAAGTCCTTAAGTAGAGTTTTGCTCACTAAGTCTTTCCGCTAGCTACTAATTTGGAGTCGTCTGCATCGATTAATTACTATACAAATGATCCGTTCATGCAATTATTCGATTTAGCCAGGTTTTATACAGAATTCAATGGTGGTAAGCTTATGGCCTCAGAGGAAAATAATTATGTGCACGCTCAACTTTACTATACACTCGTAAACATTTCAGTATACCTCTGTATGCACAGCGACTGAGATCAGGGTAATAATTTTTATGGTAAACTTTTAACTCGCGATACTCAAAGTAGCGGCTTTAAAAATGTAATTTTTTACTGTTTATCATAGAAACTGGAGGTTTCACATATCCAACATTTCAGCCCAATCCAACTTGGTTTTTATTGAATTTCAGTATATATAGGGAAGTCGGTTTAGATGCATACGTGTGCATACTAACTACATGCATGATTGCATACATATGCACATATACACTCATGCAGATAAGCATACAGTATATATGTGTAAATGAAGATATATGTACATAGGTAGTGTTTGGAAATATATATATATATATATATATATATATATATATATATATATAACAGCCGTCCTAACTGTTTGAGTTGACGCCACACCGAGACAAACCGCGTGAGCACCGGTCGACAAATTGCGCGAATCACGCAACCATGGAGATAATGTAGGCCCTCTGTAGGGTTTTAGCCAATTACGCCGCCGCCAATGACGTTGCCCTCTGACCGTTACTTCGGTCCTAGCGTCGCGATTATGCGTGTGCGACGCGAGATACCAACCGCACAATATTTCCTTCGGTACAAGCCCAAATGTAGTCCAATTGCTGTCCATGTGTACGCTCTGAAATGATGTCTGTTAGTTCCAGACACTGAGAAATGTAACCAAAACTCCCATTTTATCCTGTTTAAGTGACTCGTGCGGAAAGACGGCTGCTATATAAAAAGGATTTGGTGAGCTAACGGCTGATGCTTTGTGCATGTATGTGTGAGTATGTATGCATATATATATATGAGTGTATGTATATATGTACGTATCATGTATGCAAGTCATGTTTACACACACAAATACGTACATACACACGTATACATACATATGTACATACAGGTACATACACATACATGTATGTATATATATGTATATATGTATATATGTATGTATGTATGTATGTATGTATGTACGTACGTGTATGTACGCATGTATGTATTTATGTGTGTGAATATTACTTACCCTATACTTAGTTGTCTGATTAGATCACATCCCATGTGTTTCGTTACCAACCGTATACTGCTTGTGAGAATTCTACAGTATATAGTAGGGTGTCCCAAGACAAACAAGGAAAAAATGTTTTTGGAAACTTATGATGCAGTCCCTCTAAAAAGTTTCTTTATGGTCCCATAAGAACACCTGCAAAATTTTATGACATTTTAAAAATATTTAGGGGTCCCCCAAGGCTCTTAGAATTGGGGTGGTTTGTCCTAAATTATGTGTGTTTTCTCTGAGTTTGAAAATCGTCATAGAATCAGACTTTAACCCCATAATAACATGCTTAGTATAATTAGAAAGCTCTTAAATGGTACAACCTACAAACAATGTCAACATAACTTAACCTGATTGTATATGTGAATAAAGTTACAAGTACGAAGAAGACAGAAAACATGTAAAATCGAGATTTCTTGGCTTCAATTTGTATTTTGCAATAGTTTGCATAAATTTCCCAATAATATTATTCATGACGATCCTAGCTTCTCTAGTCTACGAAATAGGCTGGTCAACCTCTTCAGTAGTGCTTTCTAAGAGTACTATTCACTGTCAACAAAGCATTTCGTAGTGAAGCTGCCGAGCAAACCAAGGATGACTTTCAAGCCTGTAAATCTGTCGTGCACTGGGATGGCAAGCTGCTATCTATGACACCACTGCAGTAGATGTGGACAAATTGGACAGAATGCCAGTCCTGATTTTTCTCTAGTTGATGAAAGTACTAATACTTCTGGGTGTTACAAAGTTGGCCTTTGTGTCACAGTGTCAGGACAGGCAGCAGTGATAGCAGTTCTGGACCTTTTGAAGTCATGGCAGTGGAATTTGCTATCAGCATGTGCTTTGACACAACAGCTTCAAACAACGGCAAAGTTAATGGAGCCTGCACTCTTCTAGAGATAGCCATCGGTCATAATCTGCTGTGGATGGTTTGTCGACATCAAATGTTTGAAGTCCTGTTGTCTGATGCATTCGTATTGTGCCTTGATAAAGTTTGTCCATCAACTGGGCCTGACATTCTGCTCTTCAACTGATTTAGAAATAAATGGTCTAACCTGTTTCACCATCAACCCAAGCCTTTTTGATGAAAACGAATCTGTTATCCAGTTGATGGCCTGTGAATTACATGGCATCTAACGTTTCAATAGATTTGTAGTCAACATCTACATCCACTCGTGGTTCTGGTGTCGAGTCGCTGCTGATGCTTGATGCTGCTCTGCAGACAACAGGTCTGAAGATGAGGCAGCGTCATTCTTGGTACCTAAGCCAAGAGCTAGTGAACCTCTTTCTCTTCTCTCAGCATCTGTTTTCTGAAGAGAAAGCACAGCTTATCTCGACCAGTGAAAGATCTCTTCTCCGCACAATAACGAAATTATCTATTTCTCGAATTTTCTTCCGAGCTACTGCCATCGACTTCAGTTTTCTCGATATTTCATTTGCAGAGTGGCTCGAGAGTCGAAAGCCAATCATATAAGATCGTTTGTGAGTTTGTAAATAACTTGGCATGTGTGAATGAGAGCGCTGAACGTTGTGTTGCTCTTATACAGTATGTAACAGTATGTATACAGTATGCAGCAGTATGTATACAGTACGTAGCAGTATGTTCAACAATAAAGAACAGAAACAGTTTCTTCTACAAGTTGTTGAAAAACATCGGCAAGACTTTTCTAAATGCAATCATGTCAATCTTGTAGATATGTAGAATGTAGATTGTAGAAATAAAGAATTAAGCATCTGAATATATCATCAATGATGAAGAATAAGCAGATGATGGTATGTAGGAGCTAAAATCATGGCTTGTTGCAATATCAAAGATTTGTACTGATGATTTCTCCTAATGATTAGTGGTAATAGCTAATATTGCAAAAGTCTAAAAATCTTAAGTTTTGTTTAAGTTTTGTATTATTTGATCGTAAAACCATACGTAATATATACAATAAAGTTACATACTTTTAGATTCTACTATTTAAGAGCTTTCCAATGGTGTTTAACATGTTATCATGAGATCCATGACTGATGTCTGAAAGCGTTTAGAAATTGGACATGTCGGGCGCAAATTATGACAACATGGGGAAAATGTGAGAGTCCTGGGGGACCTCTAAATATTTTTTAAATGTCATAAAATTTTAAAGGTGTTATTATGGGACCATAAAGAAACTTTTTAGAGGGACTGCATATAAAAATTCAACAAAAACTATTTTTGGGACACCCTAGTATATAGTGACGCTAATGTCAGTTTATGAATGCTTGGTTGCATCTGCGTTCAAAGGCCACATTATAGTGTGCGATGTTACACGATGTGTTTGGATGAGATGCTTTTTATATTTATGCATTTACCAATTTGGCTAGTTCGTTGTACAGCTGACAATTCCAATTTTCGTCGACATGACGCTAAAAGGGGGTTGGGTGATGTGGGACTGGCTGTTAATTATTATCAGCGCTGTTGGTGCTGTGGATTGGAACAGGTGCTAAATATATGAGAGTAGCGATGGACGGCGACTTATGAAAAATTGAGTCTAAACGCTGTGAGGTACGCCGTTGGAGGAATGGCGGGAAGGAACAGGGAGGGGAAGTGTAAGGGGAAGGTACGAAGGAGGGAGGAATGCGGTTGGCGGGAAGAAGAGGCAGTGAGGGATGGAGGGTAAGCGGGGAAAGAGATGCTGCCCATGTGGTCTTATATATTTATATGCGGGATCATTAAGGGAACAATATGTCTATATGGCGGAAGATACAGAGCGAGAGAAAGGTGGAGATAGTCCTTAGAAAGTGCAGACACCTTTAGAGGCAGACAGAAAAAGGAACCATTTACAAAAGGAAAACGATCAAATGGATTAAGAATGAAAGGCAGAAATAAACGGGGAGAGAGAGATAGAGATAGAGATAGAGATAGAGATAGAGATAGAGAGATAGAGAGATAGAGAGAGAGAGAGAGAGAGAGAGAGAGAGAGAGAGAGAGAGAGAGAGAGAGAGAGAGAGAGAGAGAGAGAGAGAGAGAGAGAGAGAGAGAGAGAGAGAGAGAGAGAGAGAGAGACAGAGACAGAGACAGAGACAGAGACAGAGACAGAGACAGAGACAGAGACAGAGACAGAGACAGAGACAGAGACAGAGACAGAGACAGAGACAGAGACAGAGACAGAGACAGAGACAGAGACAGAGACAGAGACAGAGACAGAGACAGAGACAGAGACAGAGACAGAGACAGAGACAGAGACAGAGACAGAGACAGAGACAGAGACAGAGACAGAGACAGAGACAGAGACAGAGACAGAGACAGAGACAGAGACAGAGACAGAGACAGAGACAGAGACAGAGACAGAGACAGAGACAGAGACAGAGACAGAGACAGAGACAGAGACAGAGACAGAGACAGAGACAGAGACAGAGACAGAGACAGAGACAGAGACAGAGACAGAGACAGAGACAGAGACAGAGACAGAGACAGAGACAGAGACAGAGACAGAGACAGAGACAGAGACAGAGACAGAGACAGAGACAGAGACAGAGACAGAGACAGAGACAGAGACAGAGACAGAGACAGAGACAGAGACAGAGACAGAGACAGAGACAGAGACAGAGACAGAGACAGAGACAGAGACAGAGACAGAGACAGAGACAGAGACAGAGACAGAGACAGAGACAGAGACAGAGACAGAGACAGAGACAGAGACAGAGACAGAGACAGAGACAGAGACAGAGACAGAGACAGAGACAGAGACAGAGACAGAGACAGAGACAGAGACAGAGACAGAGACAGAGACAGAGACAGAGACAGAGACAGAGACAGAGACAGAGACAGAGACAGAGACAGAGACAGAGACAGAGACAGAGACAGAGACAGACAGACAGACAGACAGACAGACAGACAGACAGACAGACAGACAGACAGACAGACAGACAGACAGACAGACAGACAGACAGACAGACAGACAGACAGACAGACAGACAGACAGACAGAGATGACCTTAGAAAGAAAACAAGAGAACAATAAAGAGAAAAGCAAGCAAGGAAATACACAGAGGAGCAATGAGAGACAAATAAGACATAGATACAGGGAAACACATTCAGCAACTCATGACTCGTACAGTTCATACAGTCCATTACTATACTATACACTACACAGCCGTGTTGAATGGTCAAACATACAAACGAGCACATACACGGATCAAATCTAATCTAATCTGGGAATTTCTGTAGCGCCACTGTAAGAATGATCAAGACATCAGCCGGTGATTGCTTCCAGGTAAATTGATGTTTCTGCCAATAGCAGCAGAGACACATGTTTGAAGAATTCCCTAACATGGATATAGAGGTACATTGGCAAATTCGGAGACTAATCTTCGCTGTTATTACACTATGCTACTTGTCACAACACTAGAATAGTAGACAGCTACATGTCACAACACTGGAATAGTAGACAGTGATGGAAATGTCGTTCTTGTGAACACTAACTATAACTAACTAGGCCTATCGACTGTTTAGAGACATGCTATACACGTGCATGGCTGCCAGTGCCATTGACGCAAGTCTTCTAAGTAAAGGAAAACCTAACTATTAACTAAAAACATAACAATTCCATTTGGGCTGGTGGAAGCTTCACTTGTTAGGCGCAGGTTGCATTAAATTAAATTGTATTACATTAAATTACCACCCAGAGATTCGGGTATTGGATCCGTATACATCACTCAGACGCGCACTCGTCTTGGCGGCAAAGAATGTCTGACCGACCTCTACTGGCCGTCTTGCCCAACAAAGTTTCCAACGTCCTCCTCCGTCTGCATGCTCTATATTCTGCTCCTGATCCTCTACCGCATGTTTCTCTTCTTCCTCTTCCCCATTCCCCTCTTTCTTCTCATTCTTCTCCTCGTGCTCCTGCTCCTTATACTCCTGCTCCCCTCATGCTTCTCGTGTTCCTTCTACTTCTGTTTCTGCCTCTGCTCTCACTCCAACTCCTACCCTGCTCCTCCTGCTTTTCTGCTCCTCTGCTTCTCCTGCTCTCCTCCTTCGATATATACATGCCCTGCCCCTCCTGCTTCTTCTGTTCCTCCTCTCCTCTCCTACTTCTCCTGCTCCTCCTCCTACTCCTTCAATTCCTCCTGCTTCTCCTGCTCCTCCTGCTACTCCTCGACCTGCTCCTCTTCCTCCTACTCCTCCCCCTCATTTCTGATCCTTCTCCTCCTCCTGCTCCTCCTAAGCCTGTTCCTCTTCCTCCTATACTCCTCCTGCTCCTCCATCTGTTCCTCCTCCTGCTCCTCCTTCTCCTCGTACGGAACTCGTGCGATTCTCTTGGCCATTTTCGGAGCAGATGCAACCAGATACGTTTTACGACGGAATAATTTCCCTCGAGTAATTGAAGAGTGTCTACGCTCCTCCGTTTCTTTCTGAATAATAGATCAACCAGTTACATATATACACGTACTTCCATAGGCCCCTATATACATATATAAACTCGTGTGTAAGCATGTCTGTATGTACGCATACATGTGTGTTTGTGTATGTGTATGTATACGCATGGTTATCTTAACGAAGTCTTGAGCGCTTTGGGTGTACTATGTCATTCCATCTCTATACATAACAGGTTTCTGGAACGCAATAGATCTATAAATTATGGACATGTACATAGGTGTACAGTTTATCTTGCATATACTTGTACGTCTGTATAGATGCGTATACATGTATGTGAATTCACATAATTTTTTGAGGATAAAGCGCTATACGAATCAAACTATTAGTGCTTTGTACATGAGACACCGTCGCGTTCGAGGTTACAAATTACAATTACATGTAATTAAAATTACATGTAATTATAATTACACGCAGAGGCACCGTGACGACGTAAAGCTCCGAAGGAACTAGCAAGTAGGGGAAAGTACCCCAAGACGCACCCTATTCCCAAGACGCACTCCCCTTTTATATCCAAACTGGCTGATACTGGAACGCAGCAGCCTACTTACATAATAAGTACCGGTATATCACGTGTCCAAATGTTAGTATTAATGGGCGTCCTTTGTTCGGAGAGGAAAGCGGTTTCTGACGCAGAAGTAAGTTTTCGTCATGTTTGAACTTTTGCAAGTGATAATTTAACAAGGCTTTTCTTCCATATTAACGAGGAGATTGGAAATAATATTTCCCTGTGTTTCTCACCTACCTTATCAACTGCAAATGCGACAATGTCTATTTTTTAAATATGTATGGTGATCCAAATAAATTGTCTTTAGTGTGGATACCCTTCTTCGCCCAAGACGCACCACTTCTCAAACACCCAAAACGCGCCCGGTGCGTTTTGGGTACGCAAGTGTAGAATATCGGCCATTAACAAGAATATGTTCAGCAGAGATAGAATCAACTAAATAATTACCAATGTCACTAGTCTGAGATCTTGACATCATCACCATACAAAAAAACACTGGTTGAGAAAGAGAATTCTCGTAAAAATCTTAAAAGTCCACAACCCAAACCACGTGAATCCAAATATTGCCGAAAAAGAAGCAAATCTTCTGACCCAAAGAAGAAACTAACTGTAAGGCAAGAGCTCGTAGGCCTAAGACAAAAATAAGGGATGCTAAAGTCTTGAAATCTGCAAGGGGAAAATGCGATAAGCCGAAGTCCAAGACATAAGCCGCAGAACTTCATGGCCTTGCGGAATGTTATGGAGGATGTGGAGAAAATAATCTCTGAGTCAACAGATGACTGGCTCCAGTGCCTACGCTGTGAACTATGGTTTGAAATGACTTGCGAGGGTATGCATGGAAAATCTAAGGCTGTTCAAGAAAAGTTTGTTTGTGACCAGTGCTGTTAATTTGTTTGTGACCAGTTTAATTTGACCATGCCAGACACTTGACTGAAACGCAGTTTTGCTTAGCCCCAAACTGCAGCTTTAAAATTATCGCATTATCGTATCCATGCCAAGACTATGTTTTAGTACAGTATTTCTACATGATTTTGTCCCATAGACCCATACTGGACAATAAAAGACTAAAACTAGTGATGCTTTGCATGCGGTTAGTGTATTAGCCTATGGCATCAATGTGTAGTTCCCAAGAAGCACCCTGGGGTGCTTCTTGAGGTCACCCTGTTCCCAAGAGGCACCATCTGAGACTTCAGATAAATTGAAAAATTTAGCTGTTACAGTGCGATATTTGTTTTCTTTGACAGTGCACATGCTTTGAACAATAACAGATCATACAAAATGCACATTTTATATATTCATAATGGCATTAAGTATGATGTTACACGATAAAAACGAAAAGGGGGTGCGTCTTGTGGGACTCTCCCCTAATATATATTTTCTATAATATATTTTCTACATGGGTGCGCGATCGAGTAGTGGTTAGCGTGCTGGACTGTTAGTCGAGAGGTCGGGCGTTCAAATTCCCGCCAGGGCAGAAATTTGGTTCGAGGTTTATGCTCCACCTGCACCTCTATATCCAACTCAGCTATAATGAGTACATTGACCGTACACTGTCGGTGGGAAGATGAGACGGTGAGGGTGAGGACTGGCCATTTTCCACCCGCTCTTATGTGCCGAGACTAAGAAAATGAAGTCGCTAACGTGCATCAAGGCTTTGAGAACTAACTGCTGATTGACATGTATAAGCGTGTAATAAATGAGCCATCGTATACCTTAGGTTATATATGCCATATACTATCCTACTTACCTCACTTACTACCTTGCCAAAACCTTACCTTTCATACCTCAACTAATAATACCATACTGCTTGTGATACGATATCACACTACTGTATACGATAAGATTACGATAGGAAACCGTGGGGTACAGTATACAGCCCATTGGCATACATGCAGGATTGCAGGGCCGCCGACAGGAATTCAGGGCCCCTAGGCAGAGTAGTCACGGGCCCCTAGGCAGAGAAGTCGCGGGCCCTTTGGCAGAACAGTCACGGGCCCTAGTAGTTACGGGCCTTTAAACTATCTTTAGGCTTTATATAAATATAATATCGTACGGTCGTACGAAAAAATTAGTAAAATTACAAATTGAAATAATAAAAGTGCGTGTACGACCGCACGATATTATATTTATATATTGTATACAATGATTTTATTCAGATGCTTTAAGTTTAAACTGATTGTGGTTAAGCGTAAGATAATATATTTAAAAAGGTATAAATCATAAACTTTGTATATCTGATTATAATATTTTGCATAAGTTGATTGCGGGCCCGGCCCGGGTCCCTAAAAAGTCGCCGGGCCCCTGGGCATTTGCCCCTCTGCGGCTCTGCCCCTCCCTCTCGGCCGGCCTGCATACATGAGCAGTCGGCTTGTATAAAGCGGAGAGGAGTTTCAGCCTGTAGTACACAACCCCTCCCTATTCGAAGGAAAAGAAACAAAGGTAGACCAAGACTACACTGGATACAAAATATAAATGAGGAGATGTATGATGTATGCAGGCCCGTAGCCAGAGGCAATATCAAGACGAGACAAATCCCCTCACATTCCCGTCCCCTGCCCTCCCCTCCGTCCTCTTCGCTTCCCTATACTTACCTCCCCTCAATTTTTGTCCCTTCCCCTCTTGCCATCCGGCCTTCCCCTTCCGTGCTCTCCGCTTCCCTATCGCTACCTCCCTCTCGTTTTGTCCCTTCCCCTCTGCCTTTCTCGTCCTGCCCGCACTCTATTCCTTGCCTGCTCTCCCCAAACCCTCCCCCTACCCATCCCCTTTCCTTTAAGTGGGGACTGTGGGGCCGGAATGTCACCCCCGGACAATTTTTTCATACTGTAGATGCTCGTAGGTGAGTTAGAGCATTTTAAAGCCAATAAAAGCAGCCAATAGAAGCAGCATTTTGTGGTGCTTAAATATGTTTTGGAATGTTCTGTAAAAGCCTGTCTGCAACTGTGATCATACCTGAAGCCGAAGCAAATTTTTGAGGTAAACATCATATTATTGTGGATTTTTTTGCAGGACTCTAATTGTGTTGTTCAACTTGTTCTAACTTCTAAGATGTATTAACACACTTCAGATTACTACATAACAAAGACAATACAATTGTGTTACACAAGAGGATGCAATGTAACAAAATAAAGTTAGTTCATAATATTCGACAACATAAGGTAATGCTAAGCCATTCAGTCTACCTTGAGACATTGTTGTTCTAGTGAATGTCTTCAGAAGTCTTAGAGCACTAAGCGATCGCTCACAACAGCATGACCCTACCGGTAAACAAAACAGAAGCTGCAGAATTGTAAACATATTTGGATAGAACACTTCCTGTGCAATAAGGGTGTCCTTTAGAGAGCTGGAAACGAATTTCTGTCTCCTGGCACCAGCTTATTAGTTGCCACCTCCATTCCTTCTAAATTCCTGTAATTATTTCTTCTAACTAGAATGAGTTCGTACATTTAAGGTCAGAAGAGGTAACTCATTAATAATATTTAGGTCAGACACTTAGAGAAACCAGGTAAGGTAATGAAATACTCTATTAGGGTCCTACTCGTTACGATATCTTAATTTTCATGTCGAGGTAAGATATCGTCTTGAGAATTACGAGGCACTCGCCTCGTCTTGCCTCATACTGGCCACGGGCCTGAGTGTAGTGTATACCTTAAGCCTAGACATTGATGAAGAATGACTAGACGAGAATCAAACATATGTTTCAGTGTTTAATATAGTCCCCTCTTCTGGGAGGGGAAACAAGGTTTCTGGGGGACCAACGAATTTACACGAATTTTTTGGTAATTTCATCCATCTCGAGAGTTTCAGCCTTTTTCAAATTTCATCTTCATGACCTTTTTTAGACATCCGTCCAACTTTTAACACTTTTTCTCTATACGAATTACTCTCTCAAAAAGGTTGATGACCTTTTTTAGGAATTCATCTCTCAAAAAGTATATTACTCACCTTCTCAGGGAGGAAAAACATGTATCCTGGGAGGGTGAATTTCCCTTCCCAACAGGTCTCTTCATTATAATATTGCTGGCCTCTAGGGGGAAACATAAATCCTGGGGGAATTCCCCCAAAAAGGTGTCTAAACACTGTATGTTTATAACATTAAAACTGGTGTAAAGTCAACACACGGAACAATAGATTTTAAACTAATTTGTTTTCTCTGTTCAAGGAAATTAACTAAACCCATACAAGTAAAATATTTCAAGAAATATATGCCTGTGGAGCTACACAGTAGTGATGATAACATAATTATAATGTTCCATATAATCATTTTGAATTTAAAACAATTTGTCATATATTCCACATCCATATGGTCTAAACAAATTAAATGTGCGATAACATCAAACATTGCTCTAGAATAGCTCCAGAAAATCATTTTCAACTAGACTATGATTCGTCCTCTACTTACGAAGATATGGCAAGATTTCTATAGTTAGTTGACAACTGTTTTCCATCAACAGTTCTCATAGTCAGTATATGCACTGAATCTCTTACATAAAGTGCTTGCATAGCATATTTGTGCCATGTTCGGCATTATGAATTCATAGAATTCACTCTCACATGAATTTTTACCAGTATGGGATCTTACATGGTAGCTGAGACACTCACTTCGTGCAATGCCAAATCACTTAATTTCTACTTCTGTGGCTTTTACTAGGTGTCTTCTTGACTGCATTTTGAGAGCGTCAATCCGTGAAAATGCTTTGTTACATAAAGTGGATTTGTGTAGTTTTTTTCCACTGCGGGTTCACGCATGGCCTTTCTGAGGACATGTCTGTGTAAATGATTTTGGACATACATTGCATGTGTATATTTTTTTCTTCTCCTGTGTAGTTTCTTACATGACGTTTGAGAGCACCACGTGTATACATCGTTCATATACAGCACATCACTTGTGTGGGTTCTTATATGGTGTGGGTTCTTATATGGCGATCTAGGACAATCTTCTGTGCAAAATGCGTTGTGACATAAATTGTAAATGTATGGTTTAAAGACATTTCAGATGAGTTTTCTCTGCAAATGCTTTGTGACATAAATTACATTTTTGGGCTTTTTTGCTGTGTGGGTTCTTTTATGGCACTCCAGAAGAGTTTTAGCTACAAATGCTTTGTGACATAAATAACATTTTATGTTTTTTCTCCAGGATGGGTTCTTTTGTGGCATACCAGATGAGCCTTCCATGCAAATGTTCTGTGACATACAGTGCACATATGTGGTTTTTCTCAAATGTGAGTGCTTCTATGGCGTTCCAGATAAGACTTCTGCACAAATGTTTTGTGACATAAAGTGCACATAAAATTATGTGGTTTTCTCAAGTGTGGGTTTTGTATGGTGGTCTAGAGCACTCTTCCATGCAAATGTTTTGTGACACACACTGCACATGTATGGTTTTTCTCCAGTGTGGGTTCTTTTATGGTATTCCAGAGGAGTCTTCTGTGCAAATTCTTTACGACATAAATTACACTTGTATGGTTTTTCTCCAGTGTGGGTTCTTTTATGGCGTTCCAGAGTAATCTTCTCTGCAAATGCTTTGTGACATAAATTGCACATGTATGGTTTTTCTCCAGTGTGGGTTCTTTTATGGCATTCCAGAGTAATCTTCTCTGCAAATGCTTTGTGACATAAATTGCACATGTATGGTTTTTCTCCAGTGTGAGTTTTTGTATGGTGGTCTAGAGCACTCGTACATGCAAATGCTTTGTGACATAAATTGCACTTGTATGGTTTTTCTCCAGTGTGGGTTCTTTTATGGTATTCCAGAGGAGTCTTCTGTGCAAATTCTTTGTGACATAAATTACACTTGTATGGTTTTTCTCCAGTGTGGGTTCTTTTATGGCGTTCCAGAGTAATCTGCTCTGCAAATGCTTTGTGACATAAATTGCACATGTATGGTTTTTCTCCAGTGTGGGTTCTTTTATGGCGTTCCAGAGTAATCTTCTCTGCAAATGCTTTGTGACATAAATTGCACATGTATGGTTTTTCTCCAGTGTGAGTTTTTGTATGGTGGTCTAGAGCATTCGTACATGCAAATGCTTTGTGACATAAATTGCACTTGTATGGTTTTTCTCCAGTGTGGGTTCTTTTATGGTATTCCAGAGGAGTCTTCTGTGCAAATTCTTTGTGACATAAATTACACTTGTATGGTTTTTCTCCAGTGTGGGTTCTTTTATGGCGTTCCAGAGTAATCTTCTCTGCAAATGCTTTGTGACATAAATTGCACATGTATGGTTTTTCTCCAGTGTGAGTTTTTGTATGGTGGTCTAGAGCACTCGTACATGCAAATGCTTTGTGACATAAATTGCACTTGTATGGTTTTTGTCCAGTGTGGGTTCTTTTATGGTATTCCAGAGGAGTCTTCTGTGCAAATTCTTTGTGACATAAATTACACTTGTATGGTTTTTCTCCAGTGTGGGTTCTTTTATGGCATTCCAGAGTAATCTTCTCTGCAAATGCTTTGTTACATATATTGCACATGTATGGTTTTTCTCCAGTGTGGGTTTTTGTATGGTGGTCTAGAGCACTCTTCCATGCAAATGCTCTGTGACATAAATTGCACATGTATGGTTTTTCTCCACTGTGGGTTCTTTTATGCAGTTTCAGACTAGATTTCCATGTAAAAGTTTTGTTACAAAAATCACATATGTATGTGTTTGGTTTGTTGTGGCTACTTGCTTGCATCTTGAGATTTTAACACAGTCCAAATATTGGACTTATTTTATAGGTTGAATTTATTACTGCTTTTCCATGTTATTGCAAACCTATCATGAATTAGAAAATGCAACTGTTAAAATAAAGATATTGAAGGAAAAAGGAATGCAATAGGAAACTGAAGAAAAAGAATACTGAAACTTTAATTGCGACTCCAAAGTCATGAACTACAAGTATGCAGAGATGCCTCAAGGATGATATGTGAGGTGCAGCGGCGTCCATCCTATGGGGGTAGGAGGAATGAAGCAGAAATCTTCATAGCCTTTTGAGGGTGGAAAGAAATTTTTAGTACATGGAACGTCTGCTCAGTCTTTCCATTTCAGTGATTAATCCATGTGTTTTTGATTTGGGCGAAGGAAAAATGATCCCTGTTCATTGTTCAAGCCTATTGCAATCAACCTCTGCTGACATGGCAGTTGGTGTTCAGTTGATACTTCGGTGCAGTCAGAAATTGAAACTTATCAGAGAAAATAAACATTCATGGGAGTCTCTAATTACAGAAGCACAACGATTTGCAAAGGCCTACAATGTTGATGCAAACTTTCCGGTTCATTGAGCAAGATGACCACCCTGGCAACATGACCAGAAAACTCAGTAAAGGACAGTAAATGTGGTGCTCAGTAGCACAGACCAGTTTAGTATTGGTGTTTACAACACTGGAAAGGGTTGCTTGTCAAATACAGTACCGTTTCCATGATGACATGCTAGGTATTTGTGAAGAAATGGATCATTTTACGCCAAGGAAGTTGGTAACAGAGGATCACGTAATGACAGAGCTCTGTGTAACTTGTACGACTTAGACCCACAGATAGTGCAAACTGCAAACCGACACGCATATCGCGCCATACAAGGCATTGTGCCTCTTAATGACTTGATTCCAGACGATGTAAAACTGGAACTGATTCATCTTGACAGTGACGATGATGACGAGCAAAAAACACATCTGTCGACAGGACAGAGCAGCTATGTTAAGTCATTATGTGTGATATGGTAACTGTCAGGCTATCCTCAGTGGCGTCACTAGGCGGGTGCCGGGGTGCTGGCCACACCGGGAGACACCCTCCGAGGGGGTGACACCAAAATGACAAAATTACTGTCTAAAAGATGTTGTACAGGGTTTCAGCAGAAATTTATTATTTTTAAATTAACAATAACAGATAACAACAAAAACATCTTTCGTAAGCCCAACTTACATGTATTGTATCAGCATCAATTTACCAAAAATTGAAACTTTACGCTAATTTACTTTTTTTAACCTTTTAATGGGGGTGACACCATGACCTATCGCACCAGGTGATACCAACCCTGGTGATGCCATGCTCACCAGCTTGTACAAAATCCTGGTCTCCCTTGCGGTGACCAGCTGCTCAACTGAGCCAGCTACGAGTCGCATGCACATTGTGAAAAAATCAACCGAGGTCAACCATGGTTGATAACTGGTTTGCAATTCTCACAGTATGTGCGTCATAGGCGTAAGGGGCAGGGCTGTAATGGTAAAATTAGAGGCAAGTACACGTTACTGGTTAGTTTTCGAAAACAAATGAGAGCGTAGGGGTCCACCGGAAAGACATTTTCCACCGAGTACCGAATCCGAGTATTTGGATGTACTATTTGCTGGATCCGGAAACGAACCGGGTACCATTTGTTCCATATGCGAAGCTTCACATTTTCATGTAATAAAAAATTATCGAAATAAATTTGTGTACTTGTAATAAGTGACTGATACATTTTGAATTTTAGTCATTTCTGTGCAGTTGTGAAGTTTTCTAAAATTGCATTAAATTCAATAAATTGACATAATTTCAAGAAATGGAATTGAATTCAATGGATACGTAATTGTTTTAAGGCTGAACATTTATAATTTTATATAAGTAAGTTTACTGAATATAAAGTTTTTAAAGAAAAACATTTTTTTTAAAGAACATTTTTTTTGGAACTATTTGCGTCTACAGTATTTGCCGAGGCGAATAGTTCCGGAAACGGAATTTCCGGCCGAGGCAAATGTCCGAGGCGATTTCCGGTGGACCCCTAATTAGAGGTGAGTATACGCTATCGGTTAGTTTTCAGAAACAAATTATAGCTGAGTACAAATATTTTTGTGAGGTGAGTATACGGTCTCTAGAGGTGAGTACACGCTGTATACCCGCGTATACCCTCGACTACAGCCCTGGTAAGGGGGGATGGACGCCTCTGACAGGGTGCATGGTATTGCAGCCAAAGGGTAAACACTGGAAACACTTTTCTGTTACCATCTGTGAATCTGATATCGCTGAACTGATATTTAAAAGTCTTCCTACCCTTTGTAAATGTGTGATTATGCTTCCAAGACATGGTGATAGAAAGCTTGGAATAGGCAGTCTAGCAACACAAATTCATGATTGAATATGATTGTTTTCTTGTGCTTAGTTAAACTATGGCAAAGAAAGACCAGGAAGCTATAGTAACCACCTCAAGATCTGTAAAATACTATTTTTCGAAAAATTAATAACCTTGATCCTAGCCATCAAAAAGAATAAAACAAACAAACGTATGCTGAATATGGCGGGCGAGGAAAGATCTCTTACTGATATATATGAGAGAGAGAGAGACACACACAGGAAGTGGATTGGTCACATATTGAGAGGGTATTCCCTGCTGAGAACTATCACAAATAAAAGAATAGGGAAAAGAGAATGAAAGGGAGATCTAGCTGGATGCTGCTGGACTGGATGATCGTGGATGGATACAGTTAACTCAAGGAGGAAGCCCAGCATCAAGAGCGGAGGAGACATTGAAAGGCAGAAAAATTGAAGAACAAGATCCTTGCCAACTCTAACCAATTTTGGAACCCCAGAGTGCAGCGCCACAGAACAAAAGCACTGCACATAGTTGTGTCATTAGATTACAGCTAGGAGTGTTTGCTAAATTGCAAAACAAAACTGTATTTCACTAAACTTTACAATGACTAAAACTTCTAAAAGTAAGCTTATACCATTTGAAACTTTAAGTCACTGCGTTAAAAGAGATCAGGTTTATTTTTAATCCAAAGAAGCTAGCCTATTGCTATACTTTCTGAGAGAATTGTAATTAGTTCACATAATTTCGTACGGACTGCAAAAAATTACGTTGATAAGCTTCGCTGAATTTAAAAAATCCGAATACGTTAGCCTAAATTGCAATCGTCAGTAGGCTCTGCGTGATAAGGACCTATTACGATGAGATTACAAATCGAAAGGAATGGTCGCTGAAATAAGATTGATATAATTTATATAAAAATATAAGTAAACTTACATACTAGCCTAGTTAATACTTACAATACTAGGCCCTATGTATAGATTCCTCAGCTTAAATATAGAACGAAATATGACTATGCTTCACCAGCAAATAAATGCAGGAGGCAAAATTAACGTATCAAAAAGTAGTAGGCCTATAATTATAATAACGAACAGAGTAATTATGAATTTTGTCCTTTATGAAGCCATGCAAGTTCCAACCATCGATATCTATATTTAGACCGGATATAGATATCGATGGTTCCAACCGTTTCACAAAATTACATCCAAAATGCGAAAATACTAATCGTAATCGTAATCTTTAAGTCCAAACTTATAAAGCGCCACTCGAAAGCGAAGCGCAGGACTGCCAGGGCACCAGCTTATTTACGAGCGCTGCATCAAGTCAGAGGGTTTCGAGAGGGTAGTCACAGAAGGTCCGAGTCCGGTTTCCGGGGTCCAGATCTCGAGAGGGGAGGCAGAGCAGATAGTATAGCTGGTGTTATTTAGGTCAGATCCCTAGGGGAGAAATACGATAATCCAAAGTACGAGGGGAAATAATACAGCAGACCAAGAGAACGATACGTGAAAGTCCGGGTATATTTGCATGTCGAAACACACAGCTCTGAGAACCGACCGAAGTGCAGGGTTGGGCCCCTCGTGCGTAGGTCGGAATGAAGTTCTGTGTGTAGGTAGGAAGGTTGTAGAGAGAGGACCTTCACTATTAGAGTGCCGTATTGACCCTTACCGTAATCTTTCGAAGTAGAATTTATCACTGTGTTGGTCGATAAGTGCCAACAAAGAGGACGGGTAAGGAAACTTATTCCGTAAATTGTGGTTCATGACAATATAGCCTACGTGTGAGGCCGGTATGTGGGCCTAATGTAGGGAAGGACGGGGCATGTTGTCTAAATTTTACTTTTTTGGTTATTTACACGACGTAAAAAAGTTATTACCAAACCTATGAATGTATTGAGAAGCTATACGATTCCTTGACAAATACCACGAGAAATAATCGCAAAATGTTAAAAACGCACTATTTAATAAAATAGTTTAAACATGAACCCCAACATGTTGTCACCCAACATCGGGGCAAAATCGGAACACGACGTGTAGGCTATAAGTCAAAATCAACGACGTCTTAAATGTTTTTTGCCACTAAGTCTTACTATTCTGTTAACTAGTTGCCCACCTTTTGCAAATTCGTTGTCTCTAAATAGGTCTACTCAAAGGCTCATGTGTACATGGCCGTCGTCGAGTTTTGTTAAGTAAATGGGGGGCCCTTACTAGCGGGACCCTGGTCCTTTTAGGGCTTCCTATTGACCACTCACAGCATGATATAGCCTTCTAAACCCATGAATATCTTAATGTTTCAAACCTTTTCAGCATCATAGTGGCTATTTAAATTATATTTTCTTGTATATTGTCACGTTTGCTTTGTGGATCAATAAATTGATTGATTGATTGATTGATTGATTGATTGATTGATTGATTGATTGATTTATATTATGTAATGAAGGGAGCTTTCTTCAGCTAGCCGGCTTGGCTATATTTAACCAAGGACAGTGATTGATTCTAAGATTTGAGGGGACTGAGGGGTGAGGAGTCATATCAAAGCCGATAATGTGAGTGTGGGTCCATATACGGATTTGTAACTGATGAACGACAAAGAAGCTTGCGCTTTGACCTATGTCTCCACATCCCGATATGACTAAGATGAGAGTCATAAGGCTGAGAGTGAGGGTGCGGCACAATTACGACGATCAGTCTGTCAGATGACTTGTGTGGCTGATATTCTGCCTGTCTGACTGCCTGTGACTCAGTTCGTTTGGCTCTCGGTTTATCTGGATATCTAAGTACTTTCGTACTTTTGTGATACATACTTCTCTGTTTACATACACAAAGCAAGGAAGAGACTTTTGCGTTCTCTGGAAAGGCACAATCCTTATCGTAATCGTAATCTCCAAACTACTAAAGCGCCACTCGAAGGTCAAGAGCAGGGCACCAGCCTAATCACTGATCTGGTCAAAAAAGAGTTTTGAATAGATATGCTAAAAAAGGGTCAAAAATTTATTTGACGCTCACGCGCGATAAAATTCGTTGACCCTTTTAGGTGTTTCTTCAAAATGTGGTGAAGGTGGGCAAATGTATGATATGCCCCCCTACTCTTGAAGGTGAGGGGTCTTGTCCCCCTCGACTCCCCGAGATCGCCGCCCATGCTTCTGATCATACCTGAAGCTTAAGCAAATTTTTGAGGTAAACATCACATTTTTTGGATTTTTGCAGGATTCCAATTGCATTGTTCAACTTGTTCTAACTTACAAGATGTATTGACACATATCAGTTTATACTACATAAGTACCATAACAAACACTATACAAGTTGTGTTAGACAAGAGGATACAATTAATGTAACAAAATAAAGTTAGTTCTTAATATTCGACAACAACAACAAAACAAAAACAAAATTGGAGTTTAGGATAATACTGAAAACTAAAATCTTTCTTTTATGATATGTTATGTTTTTGACACGTTACATTAAAAATATCCATGTGTCGAAATGAACATATGTTTATAAGCTTAGGCCTATTCATGATGAAGTTGCATCATTTCTCGCACTGAATTCCAAATACATTCTGCAATCGTCAGAGCTGCCCCATATCTGAAAAAGTTCTGAATGTTTATTTTTATATTCTGATGAACGTAAGGTAATGCTAAGCCATTCAGTCTACCTCGAGACATTGTTGTTCTAGTGAATGTCTTCAGACGTCTTAGAACACTAAACGATCGCTCACAACAGCATGACCCTACCGGTAAACAAAACAGAAGCTGCAGAATTGTAAACATATTTGGATAGAGCACTTCCTGCCATGCAATTAGGTTGTCCTTTAGAGAGCTGGAAACGCATTTTTGTCTCCTCGCACCAGCTTATTAGTTGTCACCTCCATTCCTTCTAAATTCCTGTAATTATTTCTAACTAGAATGCGTTCGTACATTTAAGGTCAGAAGAGGTAACTCGTTAATAATATTTAGGTCAGACACTTGGAGAAGAAGACAGGCAAGCTAATGAAATACTCAGTCAGAGGCCTAGGCCCTCTTTACACAAAATCTTTATTCTCATGTCGAGGTAAGACTCGTCTTGAGAATTACGAGGCACTCGCCACGTCTTGCCTCATACTGGCCACGGGCGTAGATGTATGTGTGAATCAGAGGCTTCACAGCACTTGTATAGCACCCTTCAAGTAACTCGGAAGGACGTTCTGGAACGGTTACCTATAGGAGTCACCAAACAAATGTGTCTAAGTCAAGCACAAAATGTTTCCCGAACTGTTAAAGATGCTAGTGATCGTATGTCCGATGGCAGGTTATTCCAGAGACATGTATAAGCGTGTAACAAATAAATGAGCCTGATAAACGAGCCTTATAAATAAATGGTGCACAGAGGAAAAGGAGCGCCCAGCTGGCGCCAAAGGGCTAGAACGCGGGACCATAAACTGGCCATGCACGGGAAACCGAACGCAGCCGGGGGCGGCCGGGACAGCTTGAGCATCACTTGGACTAACACTACGAGGAACAATGGACTTGACAAATGACTTAGGACAATGGCGATCGTTTTTATTCGTACTCGTTGCCGCTAAATGGCTGGCGTCAGGAATTAATATTGATGATGATTATGATGATGCTGAATGTTAATGTACTCCGAGGTGATCACTGCCTGAGGTGACCCTGAGCAGGTCTATCAAACGCAGTTCCTCGGTGCCATCGATGCTTTGTTGTCTGGTCGTGTTGAGCTATAGCCAGCTATAACCTATGGGCTGTACAGATCGTCAAGGTGAATACTGAATTACCGATACAACAACAACAACTACGACGACAAAAAACAACGATAATAATAATAATAATGATAATAATAATAATAATAATAATAATAATAATAATAATAATAATAATAATAATAATAATAATAACAGTAATAACAACGTGTCATATCATACCTTGCCTTTACCCTGCCTTATACCTTACTTTACCGTATACCTGACCTTACTTTATCTTGCCTTACCATGCCCTATCGTACTTTACCGTGAATTAGCTTACCGTACTCTATCATACCTTATGCTAGTCGATAGCTTGCATCAAAGAGAAAGATACAGTACAAAGTAGTGCGACAGGATTAGTTTCAAATAATAATTCAATAAATCAGCCATTCGATGCTCGTTTACATAGCCGTGTATGTTCTACACACGCATGCATCTCATGCTGGTCTTTGTATCGTTTCCCTGTTTCCATGGAAACACGAGACTCGCTGGGAAGCCTACAACTGCATGTCGACCTTTCAGGTTTCTCACATACACCATGTATATACAATACATGTACGTATAAATACATGCATATGTACATGTTAATATATATATATATATACATATATATATATATATATATATATATACACACGAAAACTACATATTTGGTGACTATAGCTGCATATAGTATGAGCCATATACATATCGCTTCATTACCATGAATAATGTTGCATATATATATTCCAAGTTTCATATTGCATCCACTACTGCAGTGAATGCTATATGATGTAAATTTTATATGCATACATACTGTATCCATTTATGGGCCTATACTGTAGGCCTACTGTAGGTCTATATGCAGCAGGTACAGTGCATATATACTTCCACACATGTAAAGGCCTACATTATTGATGATTATGTGCAGTGAACCTATAACGAAGACGAATACTCCTAAAGGTTTTCGGCACACTCTGTATACGTGTATATGTATGTATACGTGAAACCATTTTTGTGTATGCATGCATATTATGATGTATGTGTGTAGATCTATGTGGCAGATATAGTCATATGATATTTGTGTGTATGCAACGGGGCTGCAGTGTGTTGATTGATATGTATAAGCATTAAGCATGGTCAGTCGGTATTGTTAGCGTTGATATGGTCTTTACTATAGACACAGTCGCTTAATTGGCTTAATTTGCTTTCTGAAACCGCCGTTACCAAGCTATTCCTCCTATATACACGTATCGATCACACATATATTATATATACACACACACACACACACACACACACACACATATATATATATATATATCATATATATAATATAGGCCTAAGCAGGATGTTTTGTGCCGATCTCTAAATTCGTCGGTAGTCCCGTTAATACCGATTAGGTTTACAAAAACACGCAAAAAACTTCTTTGATTCTTGCGTTTTATACAATTACACCTGTTTGTATCAAATAGACTAGGCTTGGAATCTCAAAAGGACATTGTTAGAAGCAAATCATGTAACAATTTGCTAACCGGCGTTTCTAGACTAATTTGACCCTGCTGAAAACGAAAATCGCGGTTAGCAAGCTGGATTTTTAGCGGTTGCATGGGAAAACAAGATGGCGGCCAAAATGGCGGCCACTATTTTCATATGGCTATAAGTAAAGTCATGTATGGGATGGAAACATAATCTTAGAGTCTAAATTAACATTTTCGGGGTCAAGGAATGCGATGGAACTAAAGACAAATATGTAGCACTGCCATAAACCAAATGGCGGACAAAATGGCGGCAAAATATCTTCAAATGGCTATAAGTAAAGCCGTGTATGTGATGGACACTTGATTTTAGAGTCTAAGTTAACGTTTTCGGGGTCAAGGAATGCCATTGAACTAAAGACAAATATGTAGCACTGCCAAAAAACAAAATGGCGGACAAAATGGCGGTCAAATATCTTCAAATGGCTATAAGTAAAGCCATATATGTGATGGAAACATGATTTTAAAATCTAAGTTAACGTTTTCGGGGTCAAGGAATGCGGTGGAACTAAAGACAAATATGTAGCACTGCCAAAAAACAAAATGGCGGCCAATTATCTTCAAATGGTTAGAAAAAAATGGCGGACAAAATGGCGGTCAGTCTGGAGTAGTGTTTTCTTGGTCAAAGCATACAAAGGAAGTAACATTCTATATCATTCACTGATGTTATTACAGTTTAACCATCATTATTTACATGACATTTTTAGTAACCTGTGATTGCTGTTTGACCATTTTATACATTAGGCCTACGTACACAATATTCGTGTTTCATGACTCGACTAAAGCTATTTCAAGCATTGTTGCAGTCAATGCAATTGCACATAAGTGTACATGGCAAGTTCACATTTGGACAGCTGCAGTGCTTGGTGTTACACTTACCAACTTTGCATGATTTACAGTAGACAAACTCTAGACACGACTGGGGCACCGGACCAATTGTAGACCACACTGGTACGAGAACACCTTCTTCATTCGCACTCCATCCTGATGAGGCTGGTGTCGGAGCATCAATGTGTGGAAGACAGGCCTTTTCCCAAATGACAGTTTGGTAATGAGCACGTCTAATATGCTGCCTGATTATGTCACTGCATGGTGATGAGAATCAGTCTTTTAGTTTTCCTGAACATAACATATCGTGCCTCACTGCATGTCTTGACGTTGTCATTTGTTTTACACAATCTTACCACAAATTCCTCTGCATTTGCTCTAGCTTTTCTGATAGGGGAATATTCCCCGATGTCGAAAGTAAACGAAAACTTTCCAAGTAGGTTTTCCAAGCATTTTCTTTGCTGATCCCTGCTAAATATGATGTCACATCACATCCGGTTATTCAATGAAAAGCCTATGTAATGATCCCTAGTTGGTCCTTCATACTTAGAGCAATTGTGTGAATTGGAATGAACTTCCGCTTTGCTGATGTTCCTCCCATCACCCACATCTCGTCGTATTTAATGCGTTGACAGCTGAATGGATAGCAAGAAAAATCTGCCAATTTTCCGGCAACAGAACACCTCCGCACTCTCTACAGCGGATTGCTCGTTATGTATTACACCGCTTCTGTCTAGTTCAACTTTTTACTGACAATGCCCAGTATCGATCGAAAACAATATCGACCCTCTTGTAGCCAATCGAAAGTCCTTCACAAGTGTAACCACTGTATCTGCCAGGTCACCAAATGTCTTTGCTCTCGGAGGTTCCCTATTACTTGAACCATTGCTTGTCCATCAATAGTTAAAAGTGTACCCTCTGTTAGAGAAATGCTGAATGAACATCCTACTTTTTCAGTGAGCATCTGCAACAGTGAGGCCTTGTCACCCGATCTCATTTCTTGCTATGCCTGAAAACAAGGCTGATCTGGCTGCATTCATATCGATTCAGCTTTCAAAAGCCACATTACGGCGATCTAGATGTAGTTGTTGCTGGTGGTTTCTTGGAAGAAGATAAGGTATTGTCTACTGCCAGTTCTGATGTGTCTACCTTAGCAGCAACACACGAAGAAGCTGATACCAGACTAATTGTACATGCTACGCAGGCAAATCTAAAAACCGTGGTCGTTTGTGCAAGCGATACAGACGTTACTCTGCAGTTGCTGCATCACTGTCAACGCTTTAAATGTGATGAGGTGTGGGTGATGGGAGGAACATCAGCAAAGCGGAAGTTCATTCCAATTCACACAATTGCTCTAAGTATGAAGGACCAACTAGGGACGATTACATAGGCTTTTCATTGAATAACCGGATGTGATGTGACATCATATTTAGCAGGGATCAGCAAAGAAAATGCTTGGAAAACCTACTTGGAAAGTTTTCGTTTACTTTCGACATCGGGGAACATTCCCCTATCAGAAAAGCTAGAGCAAATGCAGAGGAATTTGTGGTAAGATTGTGTAAAACAAATGACAACGTCAAGACATGCAGTGAGGCACGATATGTTATGTTCAGGAAAACTAAAAGACTGATTCTCATCACCATGCAGTGACATAATCAGGCAGCATATTAGACGTGCTCATTACCAAACTGTCATTTGGGAAAAGGCCTGTCTTCCACACATTGATGCTCCGACACCAGCCTCATCAGGATGGAGTGCGAATGAAGAAGGTGTTCTCGTACCAGTGTGGTCTACAATTGGTCCGGTGCCCCAGTCGTGTCTAGAGTTTGTCTACTGTAAATCATGCAAAGTTGGTAAGTGTAACACCAAGCGCTGCAGCTGTCCAAATGTGAACTTGCCATGTACACTTATGTGCAATTGCATTGACTGCAACAATGCTTGAAATAGCTTTAGTCGAGTCATGAAACACGAATATTGTGTACGTAGGCCTAATGTATAAAATGGTCAAACAGCAATCACAGGTTACTAAAAATGTCATGTAAATAATGATGGTTAAACTGTAATAACATCAGTGAATGATATAGAATGTTACTTCCTTTGTATGCTTTGACCAAGAAAACACTACTCCAGACTGACCGCCATTTTGTCCGCCATTTTTTTCTAACCATTTGAAGATAATTGGCCGCCATTTTGTTTTCTGGCAGTGCTGCATACTTGTCATTAGTTCCACCGCATTCTTTGACCCCGAAAACGTTAACTTAGATTTTAAAATCATGTTTCCATCACATATATGGCTTTACTTATAGCCATTTGAAGATATTTGGCTGCCATTTTGTCCGCCATTTTGTTTTTTGGCAGTGCTACATATTTGTCTTTAGTTCAATGGCATTCCTTGACCCCGAAAACGTTAACTTAGACTCTAAAATCAAGTGTCCATCACATACATGGCTTTACTTATAGCCATTTGAAGATATTTTGCCGCCATTTTGTCCGCCATTTTGTTTCTGGCAGTGCTATATATTTGTCTTTAGTTCCATCGCATTCCTTGACCCCGAAAATGTTAATTTAGACTCTAAGATTATGTTTCCATCCCATACATGACTTTACTTATAGCCATATGAAAATAGTGGCCGCCATTTTGGCCGCCATCTTGTTTTCCCATGCAACCGCTAAAAATCCAGCTTGCTAACCGCGATTTTCGTTTTCAGCAGGGTCAATTTAGTCTAGAAACGCTGGTTAGCAAATTGTTACATGATTTGCTTCTAAGAGTGATTTCTAGAGCCTGTTTTAAATTCCAAGCCTAGACTAAAAGTTCATTACATTTTTCTATATAATAGGCCTATGTCTACATAGTGTCATAGTTCTTTATACATTTCTGTTATCCTGTGTACATTTTCAAGTTGCGGTCTCTCTCTCTCTCTCTCTCTCTCTCTCTCTCTCTCTCTCTCTCTCTCTCTCTCTCTCTCTCTCTCTCTCATCTCCTCTCTCTCCTCTCTCTCTCTCTCTCTCCTCTCTCTCTCTCTCTCTCTGTCTCTGTCTCTGTCTCTGTCTGTCTCTGTCACTCTGTCTCTCTGTCTGTCTGTCTCTCTGTCTCTCTGTCTCTCTGTCTCTCTGTCTCTGTCTGTCTGTCTGTCTGTCTGTCTCTGTCTCTGTCTCTGTCTCTCTGTCTCTCTGTCTCTCTGTCTCTCTGTCTCTCTGTCTCTCTGTCTCTCTGTCTCTCTGTCTCTGTCTCTGTCTCTGTCTCTGTCTCTGTCTCTGTCTCTGTCTCTGTCTTTGTCTCTCTGTCTCTCTGTCTCTGTCTCTGTCTCTGTCTCTGTCTCTGTCTCTGTCTCTGTCTCTCTGTCTCTCTGTCTCTGTCTCTCTCTGTCTCTCTGTCTCTGTCTCTGTCTCTGTCCTCTGTCTCTGTCTCTGTCTCTCTCTCTCTCTCTCTCTCTCTCTCTCTCTCTCTCTCTCTCTCTCTCTCTCTCTCTCTCTCTCTCTCTCTCTCTCTCTCTCTCTCTCTCACACACCATTCATTCATTCATTTATTCTGAGCATTTATATAGCGCCCTCTTAAAAGGCCTACTCAGAGGCGCCACAGCTAATGTGATTTGAGGGGCCTTACAAAAATCAGGCAAGTTTAACTGAGGCAGCAAGCCGCAGGTCTAGAGGGAGGGCCATTCCAGATGAAGGGGTCCACAACCGAAAAGGCCCGACACTGTCTAATAGCAGTGCGAGCACGGAGGACCAAAAGCTCACTCTTGCCAAAGAGCGGAGTGTTCGACGGGATGCAAGGTCAGAGACAAAGATTAGACAGGTATACGACGGAACACAGCCAAGAAGGCACCGCCAACAAGCGCAGCAACTCGATAGGAGATGCGCTGAGAAACAGGGAGCCAGCTAAGGACATCACGCATATAGGCAGAGACAGAGGCATGTTTAGGAAGGTGGCCAATGAGGCTAGATTAAGAGGCAGGCCTACAAGTACCGCAGTGCAGTTATCAAGTCCACTGATGACGAAGCATGCACAAGAGTCACAGTATCATTGTGACAGAGAGATCGTGAGATAACTCGGAGTTGGCGTAGCTGCAGTAGTTACTATGAGAGACCAAATTAACATGTTGTGAGAAATTGGGCTCTTGATCCAAAATGATTCCAATGTTTCGAGCTGTGAGAGAGAAAGAGATATACGAGGAAAAGTTACCGCTTATAGGCTCAGGTCAATGCATGGACGTCAATTGTCTGCGGGTACCGAACCAGATGAACTGGGTCTTACATGGGTTCAGAAGCAAGCGATTTGCAGCCATCCATGATGATAGAGCGTAAATGGCATTGGACATCAAAGATACAGTCAGTGGACATCAAAGATACAGTCAGTGGCGAGGCAGTGAACATAGGCCTGCACATCATCAGCATAGAGCTGGTGCAGGAGGCCGTTAACGGACAGCAAGGAACTAATACCAGCTGTGTTAAGAAGGTAAATATATATATATATATATATATATATATATATATATATATATATATATATATATATATATATATATATGTCGACATATAGAAGAGGAAGAACCAGTCTTGTTGTCAAGACCTTAAACCTCAAGACCAAGACCAAGACCAAGACCTTGAACCTCAAGACCAAGACCAAGACCAAGACCTTGAACCTCGAGACCAAGACCAAGACCAAGACTTTGAACCTCGAGACCAAGACCAAGACCAAGACCTTGAACCTCAAGACCAAGACCAAGACCAAGACCCAAAAAATCGAAATCAGGTCAAGACTTCTAAAAATTGTGAAGTCGGAATATTCGCTATTTTAATGAAAACATGAGTCTTTCATTTTATTCAAGCAAATTAACTTTAAATGCAAACTGCAGAGAAATCCGAATTTGTATTCAAAAGTCCTTCATGCAAACTCTTATACCAAATGCCTTTTGTATTTTATAAAAACCAATTCGCTCAGAATTTTTTTACCAAGACGTGCCTGGTGGGCCTCATAAAAATTCCGCCAAGTGAAAAAATACGTTCTACAGGTGCTGAAGTCGCTGACACACACAGAGTAGCTTTTCAAGCACTGAATGTAAATGTAGCCTACAGATAGTGAGTCCTTTTGAAATCTTCCCATGGTTTATCATACCGTCTGATACAGAATAACTGTTGCTGCTGCCAATGGGTTTTCCTGACCAACAAGACTTGTATCCATCCATAGATATTGGTCGTATGATGCAAGCAGGCCTGATACAGAATTCTTGAGTTCTGTTAAATGACTGTTCATATTAACAGCCGGTCTTGGTCTTGGTCTTGCGAGACCAAGACCAAGACCTTGAACCTCAAGACCAAGACCAAGACCAAGACCTTGAACCTCAAGACCAAGACCAAGACCAAGACCTTGAACCTCAAGACCAAGACCAAGACCAAGACTTTTAAAAACGAACTCGAGTGCACTCGAGACCAAGACCTTGATCTCGAGGACAACAAGACTGGGAAGAACAAGAACAAGAACAAGAACAACAAGAACAACAAGAACAAGAACAACAAGAACAAGAACAAGAACAACAAGAACAAGAACAAGAACAACAAGAACAACAAGAACAAGAACAAGAACAACAAGAACAACAAGAACAAGAACAAGAACAACAAGAACAAGAAGACGAAAAAGAAGAAGAACAAGAAGAACAAGAACAAGAAGAACAAGAAGAGGAAGAACAAGAACAAGAACAAGTACAAGAAGAACAAGAACAAGAAGAACAAGAACAAGAAGAACAAGAACAAGAACAAGAGCAGTCAGTTCCCTAAGCTAGTCTCGAGGCAGCCATGCTATGGGTATGAATTGTTAGCGACTTTTATTTTCTTAGCCTCGGTATATGAGGGCGGGTGGTCAGTCCTCTTCCTCGCCGTCTCATTTTCCCACCGACAGTGTACGGTCAGTGTAGTCATTATAGCTGAGTTGGCTAGGGGACGCAGGTGGAGCAGAAATCTCGAACCAAATTTCTGCCCTGGCGGAGATTTAAACCCCCGACCTCTCGATTGACAGTCCAGCACTCGAACCACTGCACTATCGAGCATCCCCCATATTTAATTTTATTTATGTATATATTTGATTATTTTATAGGCATGTGCATACATAGTTCTTTATGTATTTATATATATGCAGAAAGCCTCTACTTCTTGCCTTTTATGTAATTATATGTGTTAATACCAAAGTTCATTATATTTATTAGTATAGATGTATAGTACTTTATACATTTTGACTGTCCTGTCAACGCTTGATGTTGCGTTTACAAAGATATATTGAATCGTTGTATCTATGTATACTTACCATTAATGTATAAGACATCGTTACATTAATAAATATTACACAGGTTAGTGCATGCGATGGAATATATTAAGTCACTCAATTCAGATTAAATGTGATGTATTTTAGGCAAAATCATTGCTGATGATATAGACGGCAAATTGGAGATAGATGAGCCCGTGCATTAGCGCTGTTATTATGGCCATATACCTGTCGCCATGGTGATGGATGATGCCTCGTGTTTTGGCCGCGTCTCTCTCTCTCTCTCTCTCTCTCTTTCTCTGTCTGTCCGTCTGTCTGCTTCTGTATGTCCTCGTGTGCACACGTACAAGTATGGGTGCAGAAACAGTAGGCCTACTCTGTCTTTCTTTGTTTCTCTATCTCCGGCATTCTCCGCATGTCTGTCTGTCTTTCATTCTCTCTTGCCCTCATTTTATATGTCACTGTTGCTTGTCTTGAATCACTCTCATAGATGGTTCTATGGTTATAACACCCTGGCCAAGGAAAAAAACAGAAAGTAAACGCAGATGAAGCCCACTGTCCAATAACCCCCAAATTCACAAATTAAAATTAATGTAATAATATACTGAATAAATAGATTAAATGATTGAATTAATATGGTAATTAATTAATCTATACCCTGCATCAAGGTATCATTCTACATTATCATTTTCATATCTGCATTGATAATATCTGACTATCATGTCAAACAATATAAAACTGCTACTAGGATTACTATTAAGTAGGCCTTATTAGGCACTTCTGTAATGCAGGTTTCTAATGCACAAGGAAATAACTGATGGCGCACCAAAACCAAGCCACAATCAGACAATTAATAAGCATGTGTGCTAAATTAATGACAATTAAACTTTTTATACACACATTGATTCTAAGTAAAAGTAAGCTTGGTTTGATGTCAACTGCAGGACTTGGTCTGCTACTTGCACTTATTGTCACACACACTTTCAATTCCTTAATTTCAGCAACGCATTTTTGTCTCGATTCACAAAAGACTTTATTTCAAAATTGATCGTCGACAGACTGAGCTGTCATCATCGTAGGATTGTGAATATCAGAATTATTTGCTGTAAGAAAATCCCACTGACACGGTGTCCTTGAATGAAAGCCTTTTAGGTTTACGTAAACATTGAGGAGCACTATCACAATTTACTCATTTTCATTAGGCCTGCTTTGGGTCACTGGGTGTGTATACTTGTTCCATACCAGTATAGTACAATATTCTTCCCATCAAGCTTTATCGGTAAATTTCACCAGTGGACTTAATTTTTTTGATCAGTTACCACATTTCAAACACGCTTTACCTATAAGTTTTGAAGGTCATTAGCCAAGGCTTAAAAAAGAGGTATTTTCCTTGAAAGAGGTATTTAAGAAAAGGTATTTATTTGGAATCAGTTGTTAGGAATAGGTATTTTTACTTGGAAGATGTGTATAAGAAGAGGTATTTTTATCGGAAGAGGTATTTAAGAATAGGTATTTTCCTTGGAAGAGGTATTTAAGAATAGGTATTTTCCTTGGAAGAGGTATTTAAGAATAGGTATTTTCCTTGGAAGAGGTATTTAAGAATAGGTATTTTGCTTGGAAGATGTATATAAAAAAGGTATTTTCCTTGAAAGATGTATGTAAAAAGAGGTATTTTCCTTGAAAGATATGGTCCATAGACAGATTTTTACCGGTGGGTTTTAATCCAGGAGTATTGAGAATTAATACCCTGCATGGAGATATAATGAGCTGCTACCCTCTTAAACTGTCTTTTCATATATCCCTGCCTCTGTCTGTCTGTCTGTCTGTCTCGGTCTTTGTCGCTGCTGTCACTGTCTATCCTTTATGGTGCTCCATAGAGCAATGAAGTTGATTATCGATCTATCGATAGATCCACCCATTCATTGAAACATCTATCCATTCATCCATTTAATCAATATCTATGTCATCGATACCGTCTTTAAACTTTAACCGTTATCATTCATGCATTCATTCATTCAATCGTCCATGCACCCACCAACCAATCCATCCATCCATCGATCCATCAATCCATCAATCTATTCATCAATCCGTCCATCCCTCCCTCACTCCCTTCGTCCGTCCGTCCATCAATCTATAGATCCATCCACTCATCCATATAATGTATTATATATCTGCATGGAAGTATTCGTTGTATGCAGTCAAATGCATAATCTGGATATGCATAGATTTAATAGTAATTCATAAGCTGATCTGTGTGTGTGTGTGTGTGTGTGTGTGTGTGTGTGTGTGTAGGTGTGTGTGTGTGTGTGTGTGTGTGTGTGTGTGGGTGTGTGGGTGTGTGGGTGTATGAGTGAATGAGTACATACTCGTATAAGCACAGTGAAGACCTGCATATTTCGAAATGCTTGCTAGAGAGAGGCTTCGTTGCTAATGGACTTAGCGAGCGGCTGCAGCGCTTGGTTGGCTTTTGCTGAGTTTCAGTTTACTATACGATTCCTTCGTCTTCTGCACTCTAAACCGATTAAGCCGACTTCAGACAAGTCATCTGTAGTTAAGGGACAGACATGTACATGGAGATAACATGACCGAAATGACAGAGAGAGAGAGAGAGAGAGAGAGAGAGAGAGAGAGAGAGAGAGAGAGAGACAGACAGACAGACAGACAGACAGACAGACAGACAGACAGACAGACAGACAGACAGACAGACAGACAGACAGACAGACAGACAGACAGACAGACAGACAGTGAAAGAGAGACACACGGACAGAAACAGACAGTGGGACAGAGAGAAAGACAGACGACAAAGATATATATGAAGGATCTTACAGTGCTACATACATACATTTGCACATACATAGGTCTACATACATACACATAATATCATACATACATAGATGCACAAATACACACATATAAACACATACATACACACAAACATTGTAACATAGGTCTACCGGGTCGTAGCTCGTGTCCAAGGGCATAGGCGCCGAGTCCTTGGGAGCCTTGGGTGCGAATGCACCCTGAGAGAAAGTTCAGTGGGTGCGTCGCACCCACAAAAATTTAACCTTAAATTCAAATTGTTTCCACCTAAGTAATCTCATAACTTGAGAAGTACAACTACAACACAAATACCCAACATTGCATGATCTCACAGTCACAGCCCGCACATAAATAAATTATTTATTTATTATTTTAAATAATAAACAATAATAACACTGGAACGTCGGAACGTCACCGATTTGCAATACTTCTAATCTCGTAACCCTTGACAAGAAGGCTAAAATCCGCTAAAACTCACCTACCTAAGGGGAGAGGGGTTAGGGAGGGGAAGGAGAAGAGTAGGGGAAAGGGAGGGAGGACCCATGCACCCCGAGACAAAAACAAAAGTCGGCGCATTTGTCCAAGGGGTCACACCCAGTATGTCAACAGTAACATCTGTTGTAAAAGTTCAGTTTTGTTCTTAAAGCATCACACGATCATAACACAGACACTGAACTGAGCTGAACTGCGCTGAACTCCTCACTATCGACCACATTTATATCAAGCAAGGATGGGCTCCCATCAACGCCTACCAACCCATCCTTTCAATGGCACCATATATCAGTACGGACCGGTACAAGTCTACTTGTTACGGGCGACGCCGTCTAACCACTCCCGTTACTAGGTCGACATGTAACAACATAAATACACACATACACGCATACATACATGCATACATACATGCATACAGGCATACATACATGCATACACGCATACATACATGCATACAGGCAAGAAAGCAACCGTTCATAAGGCGAGGGAAGGGTAAGATGTGGTAAAGTAATGTAAGGTCACCGATTATTTATTTTCATTAGTCCTTATAAACTAAGTTATAAAGCTGTTGTCTTATTGTTTCTCTGGAAGACCAAACTTTTAAACCGACCAGAAGAGGTCAACTGTTTAAAAAACGGACTCTCAATTTTACGTCCAACACCTTAGTTCCAACACTGGTCACTAAAGATGATGATGACGATAATGACGATAAAGATAACGACGATAACGGTAAGATGGCAGAGGTAATAAAACGACGATAACGGTAGCGATGCCTGTGATAATGAAAACGGGAACCATGAATACGATTACGATAATAAAGGTAGCTAAAACGATGGTAATCTATAACGGTAACCTTAAGCATAGCAAAGATAGCGTTAGCGATACGGAATCGGTAAGTGAGATAACCGCAACACTACCGACGAATACGATAACGATGACAAAGGTAACGAAAGCGGTTATAAACGATAACGGTAAGGATAACGAAAATAACGGTAACAAAAGCGGTTACCATAACAATAACAACGGTAACAATCATCCTCTTATCTCTGTATCAATGAGCGCATTCGGAGAGGGTGTAGGAGTAGGAGAGTAGTCATCCATTTAAGGTTTCGACAGATATGAGACCAAATGACATGACTGCAGTCTTTGGTTCAATTCATCGAACCAAGCGGGGTCTTCACGTATCGTAGAACCTTATCAGCCAGTCCTTTGTCGAACCGTGTCCCAGGCGAATGATTTTTGCGTCACCTATTAATGGACTTCATTTTGCCAACTGTCCCAGCGGCCGCTGCTTGCCTTCTGCATATAATATCCTTCGTCATTCGTCGCTGTAGACTCCTCCGCGATATAACATCCGAGCGGTCATGCGCAGGACACTGCGCGATTCAAACGCAGTCACGAGTGATAGGGAAAATGGCAGATGAATAGCAAGATGGCCGCCGCTTCCGCTTCCGGTCTCGAGAGATCGCGAGACTATACAGGGACGGTTATCTCGTTCAAATATCGGCTCGAATATACTGTGTCCACAACGCTGAATGGCATCGTTTGTCTAGTAATTGTAAACAGTCACATCATCGCTCGTACGAGCAGACATTTTTATCTTACGCTATACAGAGACCACACTGCACTCGTGAATGAGCTGGTGCCCTACGCTTGGCCTTAGAGTGGCGCTTTAGGAATTTTGAGTTTATGGTTACGATTACGATTCCTAATATAGTTTCGTGTTATTTCTACATGGGGTAAAAGATGTGGAAGTTCTGGGCAAAGTAAAGTCTGCTGCTGACACAATTTAAAAATGTAGTAGTAGTTTCAGTTTAACGATGCTGTGTCATAACAAAGATGATTAGCGTCGCCCTCCTCCTTTATCTAGGCTTTGGACTGGCACCATCAGAATACGAACAGCGACGCTATCTGGCGACTGATGTTTGCCAATACATAGGCGCTACATCAACACGAAAACACACCAAATATATCGAGGCGAAAACCAGTGTTGTATATAACATTACATCAGATGTTTATTGGATTGTGTGTAAACCCAAGCAGAATTGTATTTGCAGTCGCAAATTTCTATAGCGCCACTCAAAAAGAAATTCATCGAAGGCGCTCCGAAATTTTAGGGACCATCCACATTGATCCTAAATGGGGTTGCATATATGAATGCCGGTGCTCGAAAAATTTTCGTGTATTGATGTAGCGCCTATGTTTTGGCAAACATCAGTCGCCAGATAGCGCCGGATTCTGCACTAACAGAACACTACTTTATCAACACTTCTCTGCGTTAAAGCGTTTGATTAAGTTTGACAAATCCAATAAATCGCTACTCTTAAACTAAGCGGGGCACCAGCTTATTTCAGAGCGCTGCGTCGTGTCAGATATCGTGATCGTTGACTCCAAATTTATAAAACTTACTTGAAAGCTGAGCGTTGGGGACGAGCTTATTGACGAGCGCTTCGTCGTGTCAGAAGGAGGGGTTGCAAAAGAGATGTCAAGTGAAGATCCCATTCCGGTTGTTAGGCAAACCTGTATTACGTTACATTACATTTGCAGACTTATCGGACAGTTTCTCTTCGTTCTGCGAAACGGAAACGTTCCACGCCACGTGTTCCGTTGATGAGGTCATCGTCATCACGCATGCGCTCTACGGACGCATGCGCATCAGCAGGTGCGTGAAGCTCGACTACGGGCACCTGGGATGCGTCGCTGACGTCAAGGAGCTGGCCGATTCCCGCTGTTCCGGTAGGAGAAGGTGCGAGATCCGAATTCCTGATTCCGAATTCGCCAAGTACAAGCCGTGCCCCGATGATCTCAAGCCATACCTGGAAATAGGTTACACCTGTATTAAAGGTAAGTTACATCGATGCGTTTGACTCTACACAGAGGTTGGGGCAGCTACCTGTGACTTCTATTTATCCACGAACTTTTTGCATACATAAATAGCCTACATGCATAGCCCACATGCATACACACATATATGCATACATGCATGCATACATACATGCAAACATACATACATAGGTATATACTTACGACTAAAGAACGAAATGACATAAGTGACCTAACAGACAAAGGGAGAGAGTTCCAACATCTGGGTCCAGCAATCGTAAAAGCACGTTCACGAACAGTTCTAGTCTTCTGCCTGACCAGGGAAAGACAGTTAGATGACTTGGTTGAATGATGGATGATAAGGATTAACTTGCACCTGGATATAGGCCTACGCAGCTGTATTAAGTTCTTCATCGCTGCATCTGTAGGTATGTTTTTTGGCTTCAGATTTATAAAGGGCAGAGTTGATTGGCTACAGGTGCATTAATCGCCAATACGAGTTGATTAAAAACAGACAAAAGGGCATGTTGAACTGGCTTCCCTTGCATAAAGGGACACGCAGAATTGACCACGGTCAGTCCACCTGAATTCCACCCGCCTGGATAGTCACAACTGAGCAGAGTCCAACAAATCGAAACTAACCATTGTATAGAAATAGAGGAAGAGTAGTCCCTTAAACTAGACCTGAGGCAGCCAAGGACATGAAGTGTTAGCAACTTCATTTTCTTAATCTCGGTATATGAGAGCGGTGGCCAGTCCTCTCCCTCGCCGTCTCATCTTCCCACCTGCAGTTTACAATCCGTAAACTGAGTATATAGCTGAGCCAACTCAGCTACTCAGTGTAGCTGAGTTGGCTAAGAGGTGTAGATGAAGCAGAAATCTCGAACCATTATCTGCCCTGGCTGGAATTTGAATCCCTGGCCTTTCGAACGACAGTCCAACACGCTAACCATTACACTATCGAGCACCCCATTGTATAGACAACCGTTAAAATATGACAACAAACGATTTGGGTGAAGATCCTAAAAGTTGACTCCCTGAAGTTAAGATTCTGAACCATACGGTACAATTTTAAGCAGACATTTAAATTTTAAACAGTCTTAAGTTATGCATATTTTCTAGTGCTTGCATGGATATTGACATATTAGTTACGTAACAAATACGTTGCTAAATGAACTGTGCCTAAACCTTGAAAAGTATTAATAGTTAATAAGTAAGGAAAGTAACTTCATAGTTTAATTTAAATTTAAGACATTTTTAAAGAATTATTTGAATTGGTCTAGGGATTTCCTTCCTGGACACGGTGCAGATTAGAAGCCACTGTCTTTGAGATTATAGATTAAATGCGGGGATAGACAGCTCGCCTGTTGTCGGCGTTGACTTCCAATTCTCCAAATGACATTTAGTTTCCTGAGGCGTCGGATGAACATAATCCAGGCAAAGCCAGAAGCCAGACCTAGGACGGAAAGGAGTCAACTCCGGATGTGTCCGAGTTTGCTTCGGACTGGCCTTAAGTCGGATGGGGTTCCGCCTTCTGTTAAGCTTCCGGTCTGATATACTGCTGCTATATAAATGCCACTTGGTGATTACCCAACAGGGAGATAGACTGTAGCGAATTGCGTGTCGTTTATGTTGTGGTTCTCTGGTTAAGTCCGCTGGTTTAGTCGGATTAAGTTCCTAGTTCGACTCCAGTCTGACTGGGTTCCGTGGTGCACGCCCTGAGTCCATCAATCACCACACTCTGTAAAGCCCCAATTACGTTGCTTTACACGTTTGGTAATGTAATTTAACTTTTAAGAATGAAACTATCTGAAAACAGATAGATGCTCAGCCTGAACGATCGCTGGCATCAGTTGTCTGATGGTCAGACACTGATGTCTGGTCACAGACTGCGGTGTATATGTGAGGTTTCTACAGATTACTTTAAGGCACAAAACTTATCTTCATTTTACCTTTGATTGTCGTCCAGTGCCTTACGTTGGCCACCGTTGTCATCCATGACCTGCTTTATATTGTGTTAGCATACCTTAGCTTCATTACCTATACCACACCATGGTTTTCCCGGTGATATTTCTTCTCTTTCCTTGCCTTTCCTTACCTTGATTTTGCTTACAATGTCCTGCCTCCTTGCCATGCGTATGCTTGCAATGACCTTTGTTACAATGACCTGCCTTGTTTTGTCTGGTCTTGCATTACCTTGCCAAGACCTCTTATGCGTTGTTTCAGTTCAAACGTCCAAGGACTTCTGCGTCTACCCAGGCGCCAATCCTGTCTCCTCTCCACAGGGCGGATTCCTCTCCAGCCTCGTCACGGAGCTGACCGGCTGCGGGGGACTCATCACCCCCTGGACGATCACTGCCTCCCAGGGTCAGATAATACGCCTCACCCTGCACGACTTTGGTCTGACCCGGGGCGGGAGGAGACACGCTCCGCGGCCCCCGCACGCGCCCTGCCAGACCTACGCCATCATCCGGGAACCCGCGACGGCCGAAAGTAGTGCCGAAAGCGGACTACGTTCGCCGCGGAACGTTACTGTCTGCGGAGGAGTGATGAGGCAGTCGATCGTCTACGTCACTTCCGGCAATCGACTGGAAGTTGGAATCATTCGAAATGATCACCTCATCTATGGTCCGTACTACGTCTTCGAATACAGAGGTATGGTGGGATGTTAACAGGCGCTAGGTACATGCTCAGATACACGCTTGCATACATTCATACATACATGTATTTGTTATATATATGTACACTTACATAATGTCATCAATATAAACATTCATACACACATACACATGTACATACATACATACATACATTCATACAAACAAACAAACATACAAACATACATGCTTACATATACATTCATACAAACAAACAAACAAACATACATGCATACACACCGTCATACATATATACATACTTTTATACAAACAAACATACATACACACATTACGTACACACCACGTATAACACTAGCGTCCCCCTCTGAAGAAGTGTGCATAGCGCCATATAAACACCGCTTGACTCTGCATCCAATCAGAGACAGGTAGGTACTATGATGTATCTTAGCCATTCATTAAGTAATTGACACAGGTGAATCATTCCAATTCGCCTAATACCCGGTCAAACTAAGCCACATTAGACCCTCCATTAAAATATTACCTGTTCTTATTCCAGTACAGGGGTTTAGAAATGATGTTAATTTCCAGCTAAAGCTCGGTTTAGCATTAACAATCCTGTTAGTATATATATATATATATATATATATATATACATATATATATATATATATATATATATATGCAGTTTTTGTTTAATTTATAAAGCATCTTTACAGTAGCGATGAAAAGTACTTGGTAATCAACTTAGAACAAATGGCGGACCAAAACATTCTTTACATTACCTTTTCTTACCCTAACCTATCTTCATTACCTTAAAATACCTTGCGTGTACCTCGCCATGCTTATTCTTCCTTGATTTACATTAGCTTACCTTACTTATCTTGCCTTGCTTTGTCTTAGCTAGCCTTTCCTTTCTTTCAATACCTAACTTGTCGTTACTTCGCTTACCTCGCCTTACCTTATCATACCTGCTGAGACCACAGACCAACTCACGAGTTTCAACGATCACCGATTACACGAGGCGTAATGAGTTGCTAATGATACCCTGGCCACGCATGCGCATGACCAACCGAGAAATAGAATAACAGTTGCCACGACAACCGATAGTTCTGTAGCAACCGTTGTTTAGAAGTTCTTCTGTTTCGGTTGTCGTTGGGCCCTAAGTGGGTAAAGTGTTTCTTTCAAAGTCTATGGTGGCTTATTTAAGATGCAGAAGTCGTTGAGTTCATCCTTCGCAAAGGTCGCCGTCAATATCCGAAGCTAAGATATTGAAGTCGTTAACACACCCACCATGGCTGCGTCTTGAGAGCAGCTTCAGAGGCTACTCTCATTCACTTCTCTCTTGTCCGTAGGTCTTTCAGCTCCTAATAATTGAACGTATATCCACGCATATGCGTGCATAATATCAGTGTTAATTTCATGAACGAAACTAAAACGAGAACGAAAAAGATCAGGCAATCGTTCACAAAAAAACGAGAACTATATAAAGAAATTGTGACCTAACATTAAATAAAAACGAAAAAGAATTGATGTAGAACGAAATAAAAACGAGAACAACATTGAAATCTTAAACGAAAACTATAGAAAATACAAGTATCTATTTTTTTGGAATTTTGGGGGGGACGCAGTTGAACGGCGCGCATAGGGCCTATCGTGAACATCGATCCTCCGTTGAGTTGCATTCTCTCCGAGTCCCGTCAGCTTCTCTCACACTATTACTTCCCTTCAACAAGTGTCGCTCTTGTTTCGTCTCTTTAGCTGCCTGCGTAACATTGTTTATGATTCTCAATTTCTCTACAATTGAAACAGTTTAATTTGAATTTCTGTGCCTTACATTGTCCACGAGATGTACGGCCTGCGTGGAGTAAGGCACGGTGAAGTAAGATAAGTTAAGTTAAGGTAAGGCTAGTAAAAGAGGTAAATTAAACAAGGCCTACGAAAAATAAGGTAAGAGTTTAGGTTAACTTACGGAAAATGAAATTGGGCTAGTCAGAAAAGTTACCGATTACCGACAAGCATGTAGGCCTATATCTACAACAATTATCGACCGCCCGAATATGCAATGATTTTTATTAAGGAGACATCGATATCAAGACTAGGCCTATTTCCTTTGAGGTATCGACAGCGCGATCCATATCGATTATACACACAAGAAACACGGGATTAGAACCTTGGCTGCAGGAGTTAAAAGTAGATGTTAATTTACTTCTTCAAAACTAAAACTGTAGAACTAAAATGATTGATGAATAAAAACTAAACTAAAACAAAAATGATTATCCAAAACAAGACTAAAACTAAACTGAAATTATTAATACTGAACTAAATAAAAACTAAAACAACAAAATTATTTTCTGAACTAAAATAACACTGCATAATATTACATATACATACATATGTATGTTTTATACATGACATTGTATTCGTGCAATATATATTATATACTACATGTCTGTGTGTTATTTGAGGCTTTCTATAGATAGATCTCCGGTAAAGGTGGTCATGCGTGGGAGCGTCATGCATTAATCTCGAACCGCAGGTGTGGTCATGCATGCGTCGTTTTTTGAGAAGAACATGAACCCTAATCATACTTAGTCTTATCTCCATCTGTCCGTCTGTCTATACCGACATTTACAGAATATGATATCATAAGCATCTATACAAGCATCGTATGTCATGAGCATGTATATTTCAGATTGTGCCAGAGTGAAAAACAGTCTTATGGAAGGTGAGCCAATAGTTGGAAGCAAACACTGCATCTACCTATATTGCAGCGACCATATGCATATATATATATATATATATATATATACATATATATATATATATATATATATACATATACATGCATGCATGTATGTGGCTATTTATATTGCGCCTTTAAGAAACCTCACAAAAGCACTAATAACTGCACATACAGAGATCAATCGGAGTGCGCTATAAATAACGTCAGCTACATTCTATAGCGCTCATATAATAGATCTCTGCATTAGGCTTTTATATGGATATCAATGTATGTATCTTATAGAGATCCTTGAATAATGGCTTTACATGTCAATACTGTTATATTATAAATACTCAATATATGTTGTATATATATATGTCAGGTACAGATCCTTACATTTAATCATTTGTAAATATATATATTATAATATATGTATTGTATATGTACATATTAGTTGAAATAGCTTGTGTATGGTAAACTATGTGAATCGCAGCATGAGTGTAGCGACTGTGCGTTTTAACTGTATATAGACTAACGCTGCTCTTCATCATCTCGTTCGTCTTTGTCGCCGTCGTTGCACGCTTCCTCCTCCGCAGCTTTGTCATCACGAACATTATCCTCCTCCTCCTCCTCCTCCTCCTTCTCATCATCCTCCAATTCATCATCGCTGTCTCCGTCGTCTTCAGGTTTTCTGCTGCCTTCTTCTTCAACAACTGCGTTCTCGTCAGTTTGATTAGTTGCTGTTTCCCTTCCTTCTCACTTCCTCTTCGTCTACCTCCTCCTCATCCTTCCCCTCCTCTTCGTCATCACCATTATCATCGTTTGTCGTTGCTGTCATCATTATCGTCGTCGTCGTCGTCTTCTATATCGTCATCAACTGGATTTCCGTCATCGAGATCGTCTTCTTCACCTCTGCTCGTCATCAGCATCATCTTCATAACTGCAGAGCTCTTCTGATTTGTTTGAAAGGTGCTGCATAAATGTTTGGCTACGTTACAGTACTGCTGTGACTTATTACCTGTCTTACCTGTTTCTGACTTATTACCTGTTTTACCTGTTTCTGACTTATTACCTGTTTTATCTGTTTCTGACTTATTATCTGTCTTACCTGTTTCTTACCTATTATCTGTCTTACCTGTTTCTGACTTATTAACTGTTTTACCTGTTTCTGACTAACCTGTTTTACCTGTTTCTGACTTATTACCTGTTTTACCTGTTTCTGACTTATTACCTGCCTTACCTGTTTCTTACCTATTATCTGTCTTACCTGTTTCTGACTTATTACTCCTCTTACCTGTTTCTTACCTATTACCTGTCTTACCTGTTTTTTTTACCTATTACTTACCTATTATATGTCTTACCTGTTTCTTACCTATCACATGTCTTACCTGTTTCTGACTTATTAACTGTCTTACCTGTTTCTTACCTATTACCTTTCTTATCTGTTTCTTATTGATTACCTCTCTTACCTGTTACTCATCTAATGTTTAGAAACCATGTGCACGAGAGAGATGATTAGTTGAGCTGAATAGCCTAGCAAGACAGTTGTTTTCAATGTGGCTTCTGATTAATGCTTTTAATAGAACTTTTACTTTCCGTTAGTCAGTTCATGGTTACTCGTTTTCAGAGACCTCCAAGGTGATTGGATACCTTTAGGGACAGCAGCCTTCAAGGCCTGGCTTCAAGGTCCCACCGGAGCTCGTATCATGCATTATAAATAAACACCTTAGTCCTTCGGTCCTGCACAGCTTAGCACCCATGTACCTCTGTGACATTGTTCGTCTGCCAGTTTCAGCTACTTCCCTCCGTCCATTGCGATCCCTTAATCGCCATGATCTTCTTGTACCACGAGCCAAGACCACTATGGCCAAAACTCGAGCCTTTTCTTGCATTGGTCCTGCTCTATGGAATCAATTCCCTCCAGTGACACGTGCCTCTTTATTAGCTGGTGGCCCAAGTGCCTCGTTCCGCTGTCTTAAAACCACTTTCTATTCACGGGTCTTTCGCACTGGGAGCGCCTCTGATTAGCGAATACTGTGAGAGGCGCTTTATAAATGTTTAGATACAATACAATACAATACAATACAATACATTACAATACAATATCTATTGCACTGCATTAATCCCCGACATTGAAAACTACAAACATCCGTTGATGTCTGGTTTTCTCTGGCGCTGCAGACCGGACTGTATTTAATGGTTTTACGACGACAACATGACGGAGAGATGTTAAAGAATACGATTAAAGGTGTAGTGCATGGACAGGTGCACGCTCCTCAATCTCCTCTAGCAGCTTCTCTGCCTCTTCTAGACACTCCTCTGCCTCCTCTCAGTAACTCTTCTGCCTGCTCTTAGCAGCTTCTCGCCTCCTCTCTCTGGACTCTGTGGCAACCGGACTCGGGTCTTCGCTTAGCACCTCTGGACAACCCCTCTGATTGCAGCGCTCGTGAATAAGCTGGTGCCCTGGCCTGCGCTTAGCTTTAGAGTAGCGCTTCAGAAATATGGAATTTACGATTACAAAGAATAAAATCTGGTTGGTGAAACAAGTGTGGGGCCCGTGGGCGCTGGAGAGATTTAAGCTAACAGTGGATTTCAGGAATGAAGGAATGAAGAAGGAAAAGAAATGCATTGTCTTACATCACAGTGTTGCCTTGTTGGTTGCACTGACATTACCTTATCTGACTTTACTTTACCATACTTTACCATACTTTATATCCTTGCATTACCTTACCTTATCTTACTTTACCATACCTTTTATAACCTTGCGTTATCTTACCTTACCTTACTCTACCGTACGTTGATTACCTTGCGTAATCATACCTTACACTTACTTTATAAAGCTTTTTTAAATTTGTGATACCTTACTTTCCACTACTTTTGTAGCACACCTTTCATTACCACGCGTAACCTTGCCTTACCTTACCAGAAAAAATAGACGAAAGATGCCCTTACTGTGACAAGTCTGGAAGGCCTCATTTATTACCTTGCGTAACCCTACCCTATCTGTCTTAGTCAGGTGTGTGATTGCCTGTTTCTGACACAGCCGTCGGTTGTCCGGACCTGAATCCGATGCCGAACTCTTGGTTCAGCCGGAGCGGTGACTCCCTTACGATCAAGTGTAACTTCAGCAAAGAGGTCTACCAGTGGAAGTGCAGGGACAACAGGTGGACTGGAGATATCTGGAACTGCTCTGTTGGTGAGTATACCTCAAGCAGTGCAATACAACACAGTGGAAATACAATACAAAGCTCTTTTGTGAAGTACCGAAAATGTGCTGTAGGGAGTGTCCTTACCTTACCTTACCTTACCCTACCCTACCCTACCCTACCCTACCCTACCCTACTCTACCCTACCCTACCTCGCCTCACCTCACCTCACCTCACCTCACCTCACCCTACCCTACCCTACCCTACCCTACCCTACCCTACCCTACCCTACCCTACCTCACCTCACCTCACCTCACCTCACCTTACCTTACCTCACCTTACCTTACCTCACCTCACCTTACCTTACCTCACCTTACCTTACCTTACCTTACCTCAAGACTCATCTCTTTCAACTTGCATACTGGTTTCTCTGATCTTGTATTTTGATATTGCATGCCCTCCTTCCAAAATACAGAAGTACACACACGGTCATACACAGATCATCGATGGCTCAAGGTCCCTGCACAGTAACTGCACTAGTGGAGACTCGAACCCGTACTCTCCGCGTTACAGGCCAAGCACTCTAACCAATCGGCCACCGGGGGCTGTATATATGGATTATGAGTTTTAATTATGATTCCACTGTAAGCGACCAATGACTGATGTCTTCGGCATTATGTTAACGGCGCTATAGAAGTCATTAGATTAAATTCACATACATATACAGGCAATGCGATACAATACAATCAAAGTAGAATCGCTTTTCTGGTGTGCCATTAACACCTGAAGTGACAGACAGCGCATTACACAGTCATTACATTACATATACGTCATTACATTACACATTACATCATAGTGTCGCCAGGGCTCTTACAGGCACTTTATGTCTGCGATTAAAATTACAATTTACACAATTATGCAAACAATTGGCATGCACCTGCGTGTTTATATGGCGCCTTTTAAAGACTTTGAATTGTGCTCTTTGGTAGGTAGACAGTTTATAAATTCTGCAGAACTTCTCATGCGCATCGGGCTATTTGTCAGAAACACTGCATTGGCTCTCTGTTGCGGAAAGGATTAGCCGAAAACGCACTCCATTGGGACATGGTGACATGGATGGGAGGGTCTAAGAATACACCAGAGAGCTCTGTATCCCAATCTCGGATCTGCCTGGCTGACGATCGCTGCGCTCTACAGCCCGTGGGGCCCTTCTGGTGTTCACGCTCTCGCACTGCGAGTGGAGTATCGCTCACTTCCTCATCTACAGGATCATCTCTCTGAAACAGCCTTCCGATAGAAATCCGAAATGTTCCAGAAACAATGCTCTATACAGATGAACATATACATACACATATACCTACATACAAGTCATACATGCACATATCATTTGTTATTACAGAGGTTTTATATAGCGCCCCTTCAAGGTTATCTGCACACACATACATAAATACATACACTTATACAAACTTTATATAAATATATATACATATGTACATACATACCGGCACAGTATTTATATATGTGCATACATACATACATACACACATACATACATATTATCATCATTATCATTATCATCATCATCATCATCATCATCATCATTATCATCATCGTCATCATCATCATATGAGGATGCATAATGCGCAAGTTAATTTATAACTGAATAGGTCCCTACACCGCAAATGCGTTAATGTATAAGCGATTTGATTAGTGAATGTTTGACTTTCAGCTGGTTTGACATCCAACATAGAGAAATTGTCGAATTCGGGAATTTCGATTTCATACGGTAGGAACAATAGACTCAAAACGTCGATGGAAGAGAGGAAATCGGGACATACAGTCAGACACTTTCTGTATCTATACTAGAGAAGACCACATTTAATATAGGACTATGTATACACGAGTGCATGCATGTATGACATGTAGCCAATCTTTCTATCTCTCTGTCTGTATGTATGCATGCCTGTATGCATGCATACGTGCCTGTCTGCTCCTCGTCTTTCAGTCCGTGTATATGTATGTATGTACATGTTTTTGCTTGTATGTATTTACTTATCTATACATGTATGTATGTATGTAGGTTTGTACATACATGCAGTCATACAAGAATGCATGCATGTATGCGTGTATGTGTATTTTGTGTATGTAGGCCATTGACGGAGCAAACTCTCTCTCTTTCTCTCTCTCTCTCTCTCTCTCTCTCTCTCTCTCTCTCTCTCTCTCTCTCTCTCTCTCTCTCTCTCTCTCTCTCTCTCTCTCTCTCTCTCTCTCTCTCTCTCTCTCTCTCTCTCTCTCTCTCTCTCTCTCTCTCTCTCTCTCTCTCTCTCTCTCTCTCTCTCTCTCTCTCTCTCACCACTCGAACGACACTCGAAAGACTGTCAGTCCCTCTAGCTCAAACGAAATGAACAGATATTTCGCCTTAAATTGGTCTTTTACCTTTCAACACAACAAGCAACGATCTTGCAACTTAACATTAGAGAGCTTCTACCTAGGCATTACATTGCATAGGTTATCTCACCCTTGTTCTCTACCCAAATTTCTCCTCTCAGACGGCTGTGTCGACCACAAGTCTTCTTTAATCACCCAAGCGGAATCTGAATCTGTAGTGGCACGCCTCCGCTCCTACCGAATGAACGACCAGATAAGAGACTGAGTGACCTGTTTATCTGGCTTCTGGCTTCTGGCTTCCTTTGTCATCTGGCTTCCTCACTTTTGGCCAACCAATTGCAGGCATCAACTTAGCTGATTGGAAAACTAGATGCCCTGCCAATGCTCATAGCATAGCTATGTGATGGCCAACACCGGCTCTTATCAGGATCATCTACCAAACGTGCTCTTAATATGCATATTCCTTGAACGAATAGACAATTTTGCACTCCTATTTACCCAATGTCAGATCTATATGGATGTCAATTTTGGTGGTCCCGGTGCTTTTCAAGTTCAAAGTTAAAATTACCTACTAAATCTATATAAGCTTAGCAGAGATGACCTGAGAGAAATTCGATTCCTCACAGTACTTATATATTCATGTATGATGACGCTAAGAGTTATGGATGTACGTATGTATGTTCGTCTACCTTTGTGCGTCTGTAAGTGTTTTGGCCAAACTCAAATACGTACACACTTCGTACTTCTACATATGAACATCCGCAACCAACTGAAAGACAGTGGATGGAGTTTCTCTGCGTGATAGATACGAGAGCAGTCGACCGTATACACTGGAGCATGCCAGCCTCTCTCTGTTTCTCTGTTTTTCTCTCTGTCTCTGTCTATCTTGCTGTCTCTATCTCTCTCTGTCTGTCTGTCTCTATGTCTCTTTCTGTTTCTTTCTGGCTATCTCTCTCTGTCGCTCTCAGTCTATCTCTCTGTCTCTGTCTATCTTGCTGTCTCTGTCTCTGTCTGTCTTTTTGTGTCTCTGTCTCTCTGTTTCTCGCTGGCTATCTCTCTCTGTCGCTCTCTGTCTATCTCTCTGTCTCTGTCTGTCTGTCTGTCTCTTTCTGTCTCTCTGTCTGTCTGTCTGTCTCTGTCTCTCTGTCTATCTCGCTGTCTCTGTTTGTCTCTCTGTGTGTGTCTCTCTATTTATCTCTCTCTGTCTCTCTCTGCCTCTCTGTCTGTCTCTTTACCTGTCTGTCTGTATCTCTCTGTCTCTGTCTCTCTCTGTGTGTATCCTGATCTCTTTCTCTATCTCTTCACTTTAGGATTTTTGTGATCGGCCACTTTGGAGAATGCGTTATCATGCATATTACATGGATTTATCGTCGCTTCTATGTTTACCATATCGCCTACGTCCACTTTCAAATATTCATAAATATTCAATCTGTCCGCATAGTCCTGTAAATACGGTGGCGTAAAAGCGCCATAATTTGGATGATTATGAGGAATTGGTAATGCAGTAATTAAGCAACAACTGCTAATGATTAAGTAGAAATTGTGTGTAATTTAGATGTATTCTCTGCACGTTGATTACCCCAACCTATTCCAACCAATGGTTATCAAAGTGAACCATAAAAGGAACCATGGATTGTAATTGTAATTCTAAGTCTAATAACTTAAGTTGCAAGTTGTACCTTGCGTCTTAACACTTGAGAGCTTCTACCTAGGTCCTACACTACATAGGTTACTTCACCCTTGTTCGACCGATGTAAAGTCTAATAACGGAGTCTGATAACTTAATTGACATCACTTCACGTGACCATGTGAAGAATGCACCATTATCAAGATACATTCAGTCACGGCTCAAGACCTATCGTTTTAAAATTGTATTATAATGTATTGTATTTGGGAAATTGTAAAACGCCTCTTGACAGTAGAAGCTATTCAGAGGTGCTCTCTACGTGGGAACCCCGGGGAAAAGAACTGCTTTCAAGAAGGGGACGGGTAGGGATGAGACCCCATACAAAATCTTAGATCGAATTGATGAGAAGGGACCCATAGGCCCTAATAGCAAACGCGAGGTGTTGGGCAATATAAGTCCTCACCTGGTGGACAAAAAGATCAATTCGATCTGCAGAGCGAAGAAGACGGAGGGAGGCTATAGAAGTGGGCTTGTGCATTAGATGCTAAAGAAGAGTGAAAATGCCACATGGGTGCCGTTGATCTTTGAACTCGTTTATATAGCGCCCTTCTCTTCAGTTTCGGCTGTGCTACGACGCTATTTATACTGTCTTATTATTTACATCATTTATCTACGGCTTTATTTATGTTCCGAATAAGTTTTAATATTCGGAAACGTATTGCACCGGACTGTACTTTATCCGACTGTATAAGACCTTCGATTGGTATACAAGAGGCGCTATGAAAACAGTTAGATGCATGCACACTGTAAAGTGTTGAACGTATAGACTCGATTTTGTCTACAAGAGGAAGTTGTTCTAAATGCACGGGTTTGTTTCTAAGTCACCGATCACTCTTCTTTTGCATCATGTCCGGCCAGTAGATAAAAGACAATCCTCGTCTCTTGATTAACTCTGATTTTTCGCCTTTCTACGAATCAACTACCTCTTTAAATACGGATCTCATACAAGGATAGTCTCTGCATCAGAACCCGAGGTTGGGGCTCTTTTCAGAAACGCCCCCCTTGATAGATGTTGTATTCACCCCTTACAGGCACTCCTCCTAAACTAATAACAACTGGAATGTAACAATACATGCAATACATTGTGCTGTATTGTACTGCACCCTACTGCATTGTTTAAATCAGTCGTTAAATCTGTTAGCCATGTTTAACGCCCGTTTAATTTTTTTAAAAGCTCTATATAAATAGCCATATACTTAAATAATATGTTTAAATAATATATATAATATAAATAAATAAATAAAAATAAATATAAATAAATAAATATAAATTTTTTAAATAATATATATAATATATATATATATATATATATATATATATATATATATATATATATATATATTATAAGCAGTAAAGTAACGTATGTCAACAAGTAAGTAAGTCAACAGGTAAAGTAAGTCAACAAGTAAAGTAAGTCAACATGTAAAGTAAGTCAACAAGTAAAGTAAGTAAATAAGTAGACTGTATTGCAAACGCTTAGATTCTCAACAGAAATTGGCTAGAGTCTTTAAACTGGTCTGAAGTTTTCAACATGCAAAACATGTCCGTGTTAGCATTGGTGACACAAGCTCCAGTCGTTGAAACCCATGTCAGTTTTCACCGATCGCAAACATTTGTGCTTTGTTACAACGTCTTTGTTATTCTTGTGCTTTGCATTTTAGGAATTTCGTTGTTGATGATTCTTATCATTGCTCTGACCATCGGAATCTTTGTCTTAGCTGCAGGACTTATCTTTCTCAAAAGGTAAACATTTAAATGTTTTCTTTAGCAATCGTGTCTAGCCTTGACCCTGCTCAGTTTTCGATAAATTTCGTCGGGTTTGATCCTTCACCAACGCTGCTTATTTGAATGGGGGCCACAGCCACGCCACGCCATTTGGAGTCCCTGTCTATAAGCTATGTTATCCCGAGATCCAAATCTTTTAAATGAGCCACCATTGGTGAGCGAACCATGCAGCATCTGTAGCAAGCCACGCTATAAAATGAAAATGCAGATGATAGAGCGGCTGAAGCGTTGTCTTTTTCATCCCTGCGACCCAGTTCGAATCAGCACAGACCGCATTTGAACTGTGCACAACCTCTGAGGTGGTAACCTTCGATGACAGGATTTCCTTAAATGCAAAAGACCGGCCATGGAATACTGATTCCTTCATGTAGGGCAGAGATCATCTATTCTAGTAGCCGCATATGAAGTTCGAATCATAGTGCTCTACTCCAATTGCCTGCAGGACGTACAGCCTTCAGTAACACTGCGTCTGATTGTTCATGCTCTTCAGTCAAAATATTTGTCAATTAAATTTAATGACAGTGTAATTAAATATCTTGTGGTGAGTGTGAAGGATGCTGTGGACTCTTACAGATGATATCTGGTAACGGTAAAATTCTAAACCGGTGAAATAGTTCCTAGACAAGTACTGCGTTGTATGGTAGAGAAAGCTCAGTGTTTCTTATTTGTCTGGTTACAATGACCGTATGTTTATTTGGTTACCAATGAGTCAATGGCCGAAATAAGGTAACGCTATAAAAAATGCCTGCTGTTACCTGACATTAGCTATACACTACACCTATGCCTCACATTCATATAACACCGTAGGATGAACGATCTAAACCATTACGCAAGCGTTGCTGTTTTCAGGCGCAACGAAAGAGCTCGGATCGTCATGGCAACGCGTAGCCAGGCAACGAACGGCAGTTCCTCCGACAAGCAGTACTACAGTGCGTCTCTGGTTCGAAACCTGGCCGGTTCAATCGTCCTTCAGTCGGACAAGCTGCCCTGGACCAAAGACGATGATGCCTGCAATCCACACGCGTCCAGGTGTTACACAAACGCCGTCGACAGGTCCCAGCGCTCCCCACTCCTAACTGGGCCGGGGATATCCCCGGGGATTTCCCCACCTCCATACTGTCACTCGCGTCGCCGACTGCCCTGCGGGTGTGACGCCTACGTTGACGTCACCCCCGACCTGTCCACTTCCGGACAGGACCTTGTCGAAGGAACTTCCTGCCGTCGGCTCGACACCGATCCAGCAACGATCTACTATGTCCTTGATCCGCAGAAGCACGCTGCCCACCGATCGCGAAATCAACCAACCATGACGACAACTACCTCCGCTTCCGGCACGCGACCCTGCGCACCGGAAGAAGATGGCGGCGACGATCATGAGACGAACAAATCACGGTCGCTCGTGCTTCATCGCACCGGCAGCGTACATCCGGCGGAAGTGGAAGCGGAACAGAATGACCGCGAGGCAGTGACACCATCCAGGTACCCGGAAGTAGTCTCCGACTGTGAACAATCCATCCAGAATGACGGACAGATCCAGTATGGCAGTACGCTGTAGTTTCTTTTCTTGTACACCAAATGCGCCGAGTATACATGTAACCAGCTTTCCACAGATCAAGTAGTCATATGGGGTTTGAGTGATCCAGTCAAGTACAAGGAAGTGTGCTTTTTTCTTTGCAGCATTTCACGGAAATGTGATGTACTTTTTCCAGCCCCTTTAAGTACGCGCAAAATATCAAGTACTTTCTCCGTGAGACCAGGTACACGAAAACTATGGAGTCTTTTTTCTTTAGATGAAGTCCATGGCGTATGAAACGTCTTTACCCTTGACATCAAATACGCACAAACTTGGCAACAGTCTATAGCGTGAAATGATCAAGTAACCTTGGGTAGCATCGATTATGCGTGCACGTACTTGGTCAGACTGTCGATAGGCATCATCCGTGTGAGATCAGAAGCACAGCTGAGAGTCTATAGGAGTTTCCAAAAGAGCTTATAAATTTTCCGTCACACCTTCGTACAGTTCTTATAGCCAACAGCATACACATTATGGATGATTCCCTATCGCTGTCGTCTGATTCAAGGCTATACAGCAGCTATGTACCTGGAAAAATATTTCCATCTCTTAATCAATTGACAGTTTCCTTTTGCTCTTGCAGATTCGAGAAAATGCGTTGGCAGTCTTTTTCTAATCTATGGTCGAAGCTTTGACCTTTGCTTTCCAGAGTTTTTAACGCGACTTTCTTTTCTTGTTTCTTAATGCATCGCTTAGCGCTTTCAAGTCAAGTAAGGGCTTCGAAGAGTCTGCGTCAATGCTGTCAGCTAGTCAAATATACTGGTGACTCACCGCGGCTGTGTCTGATAAGCAATCGGGTACCTTTGTTGATTATACTGGATCAAAAGAGACGCTGGAATACGTCTACGTAACAGGAAGAGCAAGAACAAGAGCATTCCTAGCAAACAATTTGTATCGTTGTGTGCCATTTTGCAGTAAAATCAGAGGTACTGCAAAGGTAACTCGGTTACTTTGAAAAACAAACTAAGGTACAGTTAAAGCACCTTTATGACGTCTTAAAAGACCCATATAAATCTTAAAGTACATACATACTTACATACACACATACATACATACATACGCCAGACACACTTACATACCTACCTACCTACCTACATACATACATACATACATACATACAAACGTATACATACACACATACATACTTACATACACACATGCATGCATGCATACACCCACATACATACATACATACAAACATACATACCTACCTACCTACCTACAAACATACATACAAACGTATACATACACACATACATATATGCATGCATACATACATCCATGTATGCATACATACATCCACATACATCATACATACAATGTCATACATACATACATACATAAATGCATACATACATACATACATACATACATACATACATACATACATACATACATACATACATGCATATAATGCATGCAAACAAACACACACATTCGAACTTGCATTCCTATTGCATATGCGATTATCTTGTTGCAATTACAACTATTTAATTAGCTAATTAAATGATTATCTTTGCTATTAACTTTGTCATAAATTAACTTCATTGTTTTGTTTGATATTTGTCTTTAAAAATCGTTAACCTTTTTGATTCAAGTTCAATCGACTGTCTTATTAAAATTTTTGCTCTTTTTCTTAACTGTTGTCTCTTTACAGCAGATTGGATTCTATTAGATTGTATTAGATTAGATTAAAGTAGTTAGGATTAGACTAAGATGGATTAGACTTCATTGGATTAAATCGAACAAGATATGATTAGATTAAATTAGATAAGATTACAAACGATGATTAGATTAGGAGAGCTGAATTAAGGTGACGTGACGCAAGATGAGCTTAGATGAGTTGAGCTGAGGTGAGGTGAGTGAGTTAAGACTAGACTAGACTAGACAAGACTACAATACATAACATAAGTGAAATTTATAAAGTGAACTCAAAAAGAAACTCACCAGCAGTGCTCCCCACGAAGCAGGGAGGTAGCACGATAAAAAAAAAATCAGACTTCAAGCTGTTGTGGAACAAGGAAGGTGACAGACTGATTTGATTAGCTCACTTCTGATTTTAAAAGGAAGTCTATTCCAGGATATAGGGCTAACATCAGTAAGCTTATGTGCTGGGTAGTGGAAGACCTAGTACGAGGGACTACAAAGATACATGTACAACGATCGGCGGGACCTGCGACCAGGAATAAATGAGATACACAGGGCTCTGAGATAGGATGGGGACACTTCCCACTATATAGGCAATTTAGCTTGAGGTTAGACTAGATAGTGTTTGAATGAACAGATCTGAGTGTCGTAGAGGATTACATTTGTTTGGTCCGACTAGGCAAGGTTAGACAAGGAAAGGTCTGATGAAGTGATAAAGTCAGATAGGGTAATGTAATTTTATGTAATTTTAAGGCAATGTATACAATGAGGCAGGTACAAGGCAATATGAGGCAAGACAATGTCATGTGAGATATGGTAAATCGTTGTGACATTTCTATAGCTATGGGGCTCTTTCTTTCTCTTCTCTTTGTCTCTCACTCTGTCTCTGTCGCTCTCGCTGCCTCTTTCTTTGTCTCTCTCTTTCTATCTCTTTTTATCTCTCTATTTCTCTCTGTCTCTCTCTCTCCCTTGCTGAATCTATATATATCTCCATCTCTTTCAAGGGTGATCTTCAAGTGAGCGGGCTTACCTGTCCAAAGTCTTTCTCAAAGTAGCCGTGTTATGCAATTAAACAGCTTCAATTGATTCAATGTTACGCAATAAATCAGCTTCACGTCTGTTTTCTTCTTAAATGGCCACATGAGTGTATTTAATCGTGCCAGAAGTAGCGATTTTAATCTCGCAGCCAAGTGATAACTTCAGATTGCGGAAGTGTTACTTGATAACGCATTCGAAGACGGTAGTAAGAATATCCGCTTGGTTTTTCTCCTGATGGTTGACCTTATCTCAAACACTCGTTGTGCAAATAAAGACGTATTCTTATGGTTGTCACATCATTTATATTTCGTCGTGATAACTTATGTAATGTGTTAAGTCTAGCAATTAATCACGCTTTATTGGACTGTGTTTTAGAGGTGCCTCTTAAGGAATTTTTAGCACGAGATAAGACCTCATTTACCGCCAACCTGCTATGCCTAAACCCTTCAAAAACATAATTCCTCATTATTCGACTCTGCGAGCAATTTAACAACCTAATCTATCCTTCCGACCTTTCTTCAACAGACCTCACAACTACCGTGCCTTACTCTTCTCCTGTCCGCAATCTTGGAATCATCTTGAATGAAAAGTTTTATCGAAGACGATTCCAAGATTCCGGACAGGAGAAGAGTAAGGCACGGTAGTCGTATACCTTTGCTGCCCACATCACCCAGCTATCTCGCACCTGCTATATGCACAATCGTGACCTTCGTCGACAGCGCCCAATACTTGATTACAAGACCGCCTGCCACCTCAATTGTTCATTCCAACTTCGACTGTTGTAGTTCCCTTTTCTACAACATTACTCTTCTCAAATAAAAAGGCTACAACCAGTCCAGAACGCTCTCGCCCGCGTTTACACTATTGTAACCAAAACTCCCAAACACAACCACATAACTCCTGTTCTCAAATCACTTCATTGACTAAAAGTCCCTCAGCGCATCCATTACAAAATTGCATCTCTTACATACAACGCCCTTCAAAACTCTCAACCATCTTACATTCGCCAGCTATTCACCATTCAACCGCCAAGGTCTACTCGCTCATCATCACATCTTTCTCTATCACACCTATGGCTGACTATACGAGACTGGGACTAAAACTTCGGCTAGAATTGGCCAGATTACACGAAACCAAGTTTGACTAGACTTTAAACTACACTAGAACATATTAGATTAGATTTATACGGCAAGCTTAGATTAGATGAGAATAGACAGTATTAGACTATGCTAGACTAGATGATGATAAATTATATTGAACCACTTTAAACCATATGAGAATAGACGATAATAGACTATTTTAGACAAGATGAGAATACAATGTAATAGACTATCTTAGACTAGATGAGAATAGATGATAACACACCATTTTAAGTTATATGAAAATAGATGATAATACTTCTTAATGGATGAAAATAGACGATAAGAAACTATGCTAGACTAGATGAGAATAAATTATAAAAACTATTTTAAATTAGATGGGTATAGATGATAATAGACAATTTTGGATTAGATGAAAATAGATGACAAAAGACAATTTTAGGCTAGATGGGAATAGAGGACATTAGACCATGTTTGACTAGATGAGAATGGATGGTAATGGACTATGTTAGACTAGATGGGAATAGATTATAATAGAATATAGAAGACTAGAACGCAGTAGACAACACTCAGGCAGAATTATCTAGTGTGCCCTATTATGTAGCCACCTGAGGGACATTTGCGAATTGGTTTAGCGCAGTTGTTGTGAGTTGAACTTTTAATTTGACACATAACACTGACACTGCTTTATGCATATTGCCTCAATAGCCCTTAATCCGGTCCCAACTATATCAGACTACTATATATTAGAAAAAGACTAGACTAGACTAGATGAAACGAAACTTACTTTATACTCGACTACAGAATTAGACTAGTTGATTAGATAAGTCGAATTGATGAGAGATGCGCCAGAAAGAATTACAGATAAAGTCTCAAATCTTAACCATGTCTAAGAGAGCTGCAGTGGCGATTTTATTCTTCTTGACTTCCTTGAAACAACGACTTTATGTTTATCATTTAGCTAGCTCGAGAGGACACTTGAGAACCTGTGATTGTTTTCGGTTTCTAGGTCGCCATTTGTCATTATGTTTCTCATGCCAAATTATATCTCTGACTTCTGCATTCGGATAGGAGACAAACGGAACAGATGTCGGCTACGGTCTTCTTAACAAATCTGCTAGAAGTACTGCGGTCTTCTACGAGGTTTGGCGACTGTTCCTTCTCTGTTGCTGGACCAACTGCGTGGAATAGTCTTCCCGACCATGTGAACAATGCGTCATCTCTGGAGACTTTCGAATCACAGCTCAAAAGTCAAAACCTATCTTTTCAAACAATGGGCGAGGGCACAAGGTCAGTCGCGGATGAAGGTTAAGAAGAAACAAAGAGGTTTGCCAGTCTGGCGAGGACAATCGGCGAAGACAGTCGAGCGAAGACAGTCAACGGAGCTGCAGGTGGCAGACGTTTTCTCCGACGTTAACGTCGGAAGGAGACCTTGAACGTTGACCACGGACGGACGCAAGGTCATTTATCGGGACTGAAGTTCGACGCTGCCAGCACTAACTGGTGTCTTTGGACCTCCACCTGAGAGAGTCATTTTTCTCTTATGCTTGGTGTCGGAACAAAGTCTTGAACGTCAACCGAGAACGTGGACGCAAGACTGGTCAACGGACTTTCGTGGGATGCCGGCAAGGCGTTTTTCAAGCTGCGAACACCACTCAACCGGTCGCTGAAGGGAATTCCTCTCTTCCTGCTTCTCAGGTCTCTAATAAGCCAACCGCCGCTACGTCGACGTGTTGGTTGTCGTGAGTCTTTTACAGAGCTTTTGGGGGGCCTTGGGAGGGAGTGGCCATCGCTTGAATGCTTTCAGGCTACCCATATAGACATGTTATACGTTTGAACGCTTTAGGCTATACACATAGACATGTGTAGACGAGTTATTCATTGGAACGCTTTAATACTATACAGATAGTTATACAATACTTTAGAACATTCTAATACTCTACATATAGACTTCTGTTTGTGAATTTACACTCGTGCTGCTTTCTTTTGTCGAAAAGACTATTTCTTTTGAATATTAATGGTGTGTTTTCAATGGCCCGGCGGTGGTTGTAAACGCCCTATAGTTAGTTTTACAAGGTATAACTCGTCATCTGAGCCAACCCTTGACATACAGTATACAAGGGACAAATGAGATACTGTCATACAATTTTTGTGACTCGTGATCCGAGTTAAAAATTCAGAATCGAATATCTGAGAAGGCCCATGTCTCCGCAAGCCCTTCTCCTCATGAACATTATAACCATAACGTAGGTATAGGCCTAGGCGTGAAAGGAAGTACACCGTGACCTGTGATAGCAATCTTGAGGGCCTACCCCGCAACATTTAAACAAATGGATCTCAAGTTAGCTGCACAGAAATAAAAAGGACTTGGATCTTAGCCTGTCTCCCTGCACAAAAGCACTTAGCATGACCGAACAAACGTAGGCTTAGTCAATGTAGTGGCCTCTGGCCCAAAAGGCATCGTGGGTAACGACATTGCTACACTTAATCAGTAAAACAAGCGAAAGCCGCTGGCATCCGGACCTCTGCCCACACGCTACTGAAGAAATGATTTCTCAGATTTGAAACCAACGTGAATAAAAAGTCGACTGCTTTAGATATTCAGATTTGAGGCTAAAATATATTAGAATTGTTTCCATCTGTTTTTCAGGGTGTAGGCATAATAATAGCAGTCGACCATATCACACCAGGAGCTCTCCGCAAACACAAACTGTTCGAAGACGAAGGTAGCTTTACTAATAGTCTTTCCTTCCATGGGTCCAGTTTTAATTGGAAAAGCATTGTTATAGGCATGGCTATACATTCTTATAAATAGCTTGTAAGCTTCGTTTGGATTTCCTTCTTCGCAAGACCTCAGTACTGGATTCCAGTTCGTCCCCATAAGGTCTTTTTAAATTGGGTTAAGCAGTCTTCATTCACGATGCGGTAATCTTTATGGGCCCATGTTTCTGTGGCCTCCAACGAGAAACGAGCATAGACCGGGAGATGGTCCGATAGGTCGGAGATCATGATTAAGGAGTCTATCAGCTTCGACCAGGATTGGTGAAAATGTTATCAATTAATGTGCGGGAGCTTGGGGTAATTCTATTGGATTTCGTTACGACAGGAAGAAAATGTGAGCTGTTGGGCAGTTGTAGAACACATTAGTTCCTTATGTTCGTTTACCCTTAGCAAATCTATATTGTAGTCCACAAGTAATATGACTTAGTCTTTATAAGAGGTGTTCTTGATACCCGATAGGAGTTCCTCGGCTTCCTCAATAAAATCACAACGCTGTCTAGGAGGTGGGGCCTGTAGATTATCTCCACCATTAGGTACTTATTTTTAGATAGGCTCTAATAAAAAGGCCTTCGTAAGTGTTAGGCCTATGTGCTTTTGTACCTCCCATTGGGTCATATAGTCGGAATTTTAAATTATCTTTAATGAGTAAACCTACTCCCCTTCACGCTCTCCTCTATTCTAGATTTACCTACGAAATTGTAAACAGGTATGTCTTTTGAGTCCCGGAGGTTGGTCTCCAACCAAGTTTCAGGTAGAGCCACTATCGAAACCGGTGAGTTTTCTATTATTTCTCTGATTTCTGTTAATTTGTGTGCTATGCTTCTGAATGTAATACCGTTATACTCAATTCCCAGTGGCCCTTATCCAAGAATGTCTGTTTAAATAAAGAAGTAGGAGACATATAGTTGCTATTCCATTTAGCAGTCCTAAAATAATTTTGATCCAGTTCATATTGTTAAGTATTGTGCGGGCCTCCTGTTCACCTCTAGTTCTATTTCCTCCACAATCTCTCCTCTGATACCCATTCAGATTCAGCTTCCCCGTCTCTCTTCTTGTAGGCCTACTCTTCGCTATCCTCTGTTAAGGGAGGTAAATCTTTCCTACAGGTAGGGCATGACCAAGAATTCTGATAATCACAAATGCCAATCAAGTTTTCGTAACAGCACAAATGGGATAATCCACAGTAGGATTAATTAATTAATTAACTCAATTCATCTATCTATACTAGGTAGGATGCATACTTGCAGTGGGCCTACATCAAGTGCATCAATCGTAGGCCTATGTTCCTCTGTACGAAGTGCACATCCGCTGTCGTGTTACCTGCACATAAGACCAGTTGCAAGTTCATTCATAAATCTATACTATCATCATATGAAGTAAAGTGGTCTCAATAGTCACTATATATCAGACAACATTTACAATAGGCAAGTTTAGCAGTAGTCACAAGTCAGTCGCTATTGGCCATATTGCTGTAGATGAAACCAAAATAAACCGAAAGATTACAATTATCGACAGATAGACAGATAGATAGATAGATAAATAGATGAATGGAAGGATGGATGGATGGATGGATGGATGGATGGATGGATGGATGGATGGATGGATGGATGGATGGATGGATGGATGGTGGATGGTGGATGGATGGATGGATGGATGGATGGATGGATGGATGGATGGATGGATGGATGGATGGAAGGATGGATGGATGGAAGGATGGATGGATGGATGGATGGATGGTGGATGGATGGATGGATGGATGGATGGATGGATGGATGGATGGATGGATGGATGGAAGGATGGATGGATGGATGGAAGGAAGGATGGATGGATGGATGGTGGATGGATGGATGGATGGATGGATGGATGGATGGAAGGATGGAAGGATGGATGGATGGATGGATGGATGGATGGATGGATGGATGGATGGATGGATGGATGGATGGATGGATGGATGGATGGATGGATGGATGGATGGATGGAAGGATGGAAGGATGGATGGATGGATGGATGGATGGATGGATGGATGGATGGATGGATGGATGGATGGATGGAAGGATGGATGGATGGATGGAAGGATGGATGGATGGATGGATGGATGGATGGATGGTGGATGGATGGATGGATGGATGGATGGATGGATGGATGGATGGATGGATGGATGGATGGATGGATGGATGGATGGATGGATGTATCGGACAGATTCCTGACGACTTTCACGAGCTGATATAGGAAAACTAGTCACGGGAATTATAACAGATAACGGAGCTACTCGCAAGGTTGCGAACTTAGTTATTTATTCAAGCAACCGCAATACATACAAATGAATCATAACTATTAACAAAACGTCCGTCCTTGTCCAATCTGATCCTCTACCTCTCCGAAGCTCAGTATGTACCTTGCAAGAGATAGACACATGCCGCCATGCTGACCTGGTTAACTTAGTTGCTGTTTAACGACACTGTGTCATAACAAAGATGATTAGCGTCTCCTTTCTGTAGGCTTGGTACTGACACAGTTAGGGCATAGTGGCGGAGTTGCCCCGCTGATCTCACGGTCAGTCTTTTATATGCTACGTACAAACATTCTACTTTGGCCCTCATGACCAGTCTAATTTTAGCCACAATCGTCTTTCCCCAAGTCCTATCTCCGATTTCCCAGATAGGCCAACTAAAACCTCATTCTATTACTTAATGACATACCTGCGTTCTGCCAATCTACCTCGCTCGGTCGTCTTCAGCGACCTACATTTCCACCCATTATAGTCATGGAGCTAGCTCATGTTTCGTGTGCACTTCAATGTACCCTCAGTTTGACCTCACAGGGTTATTATAGGTCATCAAAGTGTGTCAAAAAAATTGGTCACATGATCCGCTTATTGATCGCTTAGCCGCCATATTGGATTCAAGATGGCGGAAAAGGGACTTTTTAAATCACTTGTATCTCGGCCACTTCTTATCCGATTTCGACGTCTTCTTTGTTAAATTGTAGGTCTTGATAAGAGATATCTTTTTGGTCTATATGTATTTTTGACTAATTATAGCCGTTTTTGAGAAATTTAGCAAAAACAATTTTTAAAAAAAATTGATTTTCTGTATTTTTTACTTTTTGCCACTGAAGGAGTAGAAAATGGGAAAATATTACTCTGACAAAATATAATCAGCATTTAATAAGCTTTCAAATGGTACTATTGAAAGTAATATTATGTTGTGCAATTTTCTTCTAGGATTCAAAATTGATATCCAGTGCAGTGCCATTCGAGTAACCAAGCGTACCTTTAATATGCCTGTTCCACAGCTGTTTTCCATTCGATTTTGACGTTTTTTTCTTTGAATTGTATGTCTTAATTAGAGCTATCTTTTTGGTCCTTGCATATATTTTACTAATTATAGCCGTTTTTGAGAAATTAAACAAAAACAATATTTTAAAACAAATTTTCTGTAGTATTACACCAATTTTCAATCTTTTTTCTTTTTTACGTTAAGGTTCTTATCAGTATTCAGGGCCCTAATGGAGAGGGTACATTTAAACAATGTTATGAAGAAGACACATGACACCTCATGTGTTATCTGCCAAAAGAAGGGGGCGACAAGCTTCCCGCTTACAGTGAGAATAATGGCAGGAAGAAAATTCAAGAAGCATCTGTTGTTCTCCGGGATGATATCTTGTCAGAAGTCCCAGAAGATGGTATGTATGGACTGTTAGTAAACGTCCAACCTGAAACGAGCTGATCTGAGCCTCCCCCCCCCCAAAGCGTTGTAGCAGCAGACATTCTGAACAATCAAACGATTCTTCATCTTGGTGCTTGATTTGTATGAATCACGTGAGTTATGGACAAAATAAACAGTTTTTTATATGCGAGAAACTTCGCTCTAGATTTTTAAATGTTACTTGATACTATCAAGATGATGTTCTGAGAGAACTTCCACCCTTCAAGATGATAAGTGCGTTTTTGCTGGTTACATTATGTCTCAAAAGAGGTGCATGAACAGGTATATACTGAATTTCAAAACAGATAATGAACTGAAGATAGAGAGCCCTGATGACTGTATTAAAAATGGATTTAAAGATATAATCGCCATATTGCAATTGAAACAACAGATTACAGTATAATCTTGATTTGTATGAATCACGTGAGTTATGGAAAAAAAACAGTTTTCTATATACGAACAAAAAGCGCTTTAGATTTTTTAAATGCTACAGTTAAATGCTACAGTTTCAACACTATCAAGGTGATGTGTTTGAGAGAACTTCCACCCTTCAATTTTGTTCAATATGTTTCACTCACACAAGCAAGAAGACAGAATCCCAAATGGTGCTAGCCACAAAGGTCACTGCAGTTACTCTGGTGGAAAGGCTGAAAGATACTCCGGTTGTTGAGGAATGTGCAAAGCAGTTACAGCAAGAATGTCTTGAGTACGATTTACAATTAAAAGGAACAGTTGGCAATGCTTATGATCTAAGAAAATCACTTGAGGAGTTTGGAACCTCTAAACCACAGTTATGGGAAACTTTTACCATCATATTCTGCATCACATTCTGTGAAACGAAAATGTGATTTAGTATTCCAATACATGATGGATAAAGGAAAGCCTCCTTATTGAACATGATTTCACAAAGTATACACAAAATGACACGATTAAAGACATTACAGGCATGAAGAAACTTGACCTTGGTGTTAGCTGTCATGAGGTGGAACGACAGAATGATACTCTACTGACTCAAACAGTACAGGAAGCAAACAACTCAAGAACACCACTTCCACCTTAAATGCAGAGAAATGTGCCAATTTCAGGTGCATTTGACTATTTCAACCATAATGAGCATGTTCTATCAGGAAAGGGTAACAGGTAACAGTCATGATACAGTGCTTGTAATTTTTCAGAACAAACTGATGGTGTTGGTCACCCAAGTCATCAGCACGATCTAGCCACTTTGGCAGACTTCCAAAAATGGGTCTCTCCAGGGACGATTGCCTTGCCAGGAACTACTCCACTATCGTAAACTTTGCATGCTTGGTAAAGTTCTAAAAGGCTTTGTTCCAGCTGAGAGGACAGAGGATCTTAACACAACAAGTGAGGCAAAAGAAATCATGGATAAAATACGGTTTTTTGCTAGATTCTTTCACAGCAAAAACTTTCCTTCCAAGAAAGAGACTGACAAGCAAATCGTCCCATCATGCAGTGCATTCAGCAGTCTAACCTCAAGTCAAAGTTTACCACTCACAAACCACAGCGTCCACTTCTATAATACCACAACCTGCAACTGCTTATAACACAATATATACGGTACTTGCATGAAGAACTTCCAGGATTGCTTAATGCACGTGAGACAACCATTTGGTGCTCTCTAGTGTGATGAAGGTGTGGCAAAAGAGCTGCAACTGCTTCTGTCCCAAGAATTTACCAACCTTTTTGTTGGTCTCTCGGTTTCCATTCTGCTAAAGAAGTATATGCCTGCATTCATGCATATCTATCAGTGTCGCTGACAGTATTATAACAGAACCTGGTGTCTGGTCCTGTAATAGTTCAGACCACTCTTGCTGGAAGCTATGCACGGTCCTTTAGAAGTCAGTTTATGTTAGCTGAGGCAATGGAAAGGCTACTGTGGATAGCATTCATGGAATGTAATGAAATCCTACTGGAGCAAGAATTAGTGGTCTCTGGTTTCTCTACAGGAAGCTGTTACATCAAAGGATCCATAGAAAACACATAATTACACCAGCGCTATCAATGAAGATCTTCACGTTCTACAGAATCAGATGGCTGAACATGTTGCAGAAGGTGCTAATAAAAGTATTCTATTTAAGTTTTGGTATCAATTCATCATTGCCTTTATTCCAGTACTCCGAGAGATGCCTCTTAGAGATGGAAACTGGGAGCTCACGCCAGTTCTGTTGTAAGATCAATACCAATGTTCCTTGGATTTGATAAGATTAATTTCTCATGATCGGGTAGCATAATTCTTCAAGATTGCTTGAAGCTGCCAGAAAAGTGTCTTGTTTCCTTGTGTAAGTGAAACATATTGATGAACCAAATTGTTCAATCAACATTGTCTTCATCGGGCGATTTGAAACATACATAAATCTCCAGAAAGATACTAATTAAATTATTAAACTTCTCTCTTGAGGAAGATTATACTGTAATCTGTTGTTTCAACTGCAATATGGCGATTATATCTTTAAATCCATTTTTAATACAGTCATCAGGGCTCTCTGTCTTCAGTTCATTATCTGTTTTGAAATTCAGTATATACCTGTTCATGCACCTCTTTTGAGACATAATGTAACCAGCAAAAACGCACTTATCATCTTGAAGGGTGGAAGTTCTCTCAGAACATCATCTTGATAGTATCAAGTAACATTTAAAAATCTAGAGCGAAGTTTTTCGCATATAAAAAACTGTTTATTTTGTCCATAACTCACGTGATTCATACAAATCAAGCACCAAGATGAAGAATCGTTTGATTGTTCAGAATGTCTGCTGCTACAACGCTTTGGGGGGGGGGGAGGCTCAGATCAGCTCGTTTCAGGTTGGACGTTTACTAACAGTCCATACATACCATCTTCTGGGACTTCTGACAAGATATCATCCCGGAGAACAACAGATGCTTCTTGAATTTTCTTCCTGCCATTATTCTCACTGTAAGCGGGAAGCTTGTCGCCCCCTTCTTTTGGCAGATAACACATGAGGTGTCATGTGTCTTCTTCATAACATTGTTTAAATGTACCCTCTCCATTAGGGCCCTGAATACTGATAAGAACCTTAACGTAAAAAAGAAAAAAGATTGAAAATTGGTGTAATACTACAGAAAATTTGTTTAAAAATATTGTTTTTGTTTAATTTCTCAAAAACGGCTATAATTAGCAAAATATATGCAGGGACCAAAAAGATAGCTCTAATTAAGACATACAATTCAAAGAAAAAAACGTCAAAATCGAATGGAAAACAGCTGTGGAACAGGCATATTAAAGGTACGCTTGGTTACTCGAATGGCACTGCACTGGATATCAATTTTGAATCCTAGAAGAAAATTGCACAACATAATATTACTTTCAATAGTACCATTTGAAAGCTTATTAAATGCTGATTATATTTTGTCAGAGTAATATTTTCCCATTTTCTACTCCTTCAGTGGCAAAAAGTAAAAAATACAGAAAATTAATTTTTTTTTTAAATTGTTTTTGCTAAATTTCTCAAAAACGGCTATAATTAGTCAAAAATACATATAGACCAAAAAGATAGCTCTTATTAAGACCTACAATTTAACAAAGAAGACGTCGAAATCGGATAAGAAGTGGCCGAGATACAAGTGATTTAAAAAGTCCCTTTTCCGCCATCTTGAATCCAATATGGCGGCTAAGCGATCAATAAGCGGATCATGTGACCAATTTTTTTGACACACTTTGATGACCTATAATAACCCTGTGAGGTCAAACTGAGGGTACATTGAAGTGCACACGAAACATGAGCTAGCTCCTGGACTATTATAAGTTATTTCCATCTCACCCTGGGTCTGGCTGACTAAGTGTGTGGCTTTGTGACCTTCGTCACAAATGTATGGGTCTTTATCCGTTTCCCTACTTGTTTGTTGCTCATGCTTCACTTGTCACCACTAATTCGCATCTCATTCCATCTTGCAGTCTTCACCTCCCTCTACTAAGTCTATCGGCCAAACCTCCTCTGGAGCTGATGCATTGTTAATGTCATTAAATTATACCATTATATCCTACCCGGATCTGAGGTTCATAATCACTTTGCCTCGCCATGTGCACGTGAATCTAGTAATTTACCGTTATTCCTACTTCTTTGTAGCCTCTGTCATAGATGGATGGATACAAACATGTATACAGGTCAGTGGTTTTCAACCTTTTTGTAGTGACGGAACCCTACACAAAGCATTCTTTTGCTCACGGAACCCAGCGCATTTCACCCGACCAATTTTTTAAAATATATGTTATTGTAACTTGTAATGTTAACTTGTAACTTTTAAAATGTGCAAATCGTTCCATAGCCATAGCTTTTCCGCCTGTCTGAAATAAAACTCCCGTCAGAAAATATTACGATGTGAGCCATCCAACAAGCTCACCAGAACCCCACCTCCGTAATTGATATCTCTCCGCAGGCTTTCGTTCAAAACATAAACAATGCTCTTTCATATATCTTCTCCCGATTCCTCCTCTGCCCCTTACCTCTCTCGCCTTCCAATTCTAAACACCATCCACCATAATTGACCGACTGCTGCCTGACACCTCTAGATCTTGGCCTGGAACCGATTTTGGTCATAAGCCTGAATAAGCGCTTGTGATTAAGCTGGTTCCCGCGATTCCAATTATATGGGCGCGATAGAAATCTCGAGATTGCGATTAAAATGAATGGTGCCAGAGCAATATTTCAGATCGTAGATTTTTAAACTTTGAATATCGTGTCTAGCAAGAATGACTGAAAGGTGTACAAAATTCAGCTCAATGCTCATCCTTTTGTGAATTGAGGTGGTGTTTTTTATTCTGAACTCTGGCTGGAACCCCTGGCCGACGCTCGCGGAAGCCTAGGGTTCCGCGGAACTCCGGTTGAAAACCACTGATGTAGGTAGATACACGGATACATGGAAGGATACGTATAGATGCATGGATATATAGTGTCAAGAGGAATGGGAACAAAAGTTGACTCACCAATTTGAACTGTTTAATACCAGTTAACAAATAAGATGTGCCGGCTAACGACAGTTCCAGAAATATCACTATTAGTTCTGAGTCTAAAGATCAGCACCTGTTGATCAATGTTATCGAACACGGTAGTGAGATCAAGTGAAACAAGAAGTGTGGGTTGGTGTGGCTGCTCGGAGGATATTATTCAAGCTGTATATCGGCTAGAGGAAGACAGTTTCTGTTGAGTGGAATGGTCGATTGGCACAGTGCAGAAAATTGGTGAACCAGTAACAAGTGGACTGAAATTCGGAATAAATGTTCAATTATTTTAGGAAATTTATTTAGATCCGATCTTCGACGGTGATTACAGGGAGAAGCAGGATCAAGACCAGGTTCTTAATTGATGTAGTGACAACTGCAGCTTTAAATGTTTCAGAAAAACACCGTGAATGAAGGGAAGATAACAAGATTACAAAATAAATCCAGAATAATACCAGACAGCTAAACAGATATCTTCAGTTGCAGGTAATCATTCAGTCCATTGTTTCTGTTGTCAAGAAAGAGCAGAGGTTAAACATTTGTACAGATTACCGAAGTACACGAGCAAAGGTCCAATCTATACATTATGATGTTGTTAATATGTTTCACATGAAACAACTGATGACTTAAGAGGTACCTTAGTTTCTTCTTTAAATCTACATGCACGACAAAAAGAATTGAAGTGATCGCACATCTAAATAGGTGTGTGAAAAAAATTACACAAAACCTAATTCATAGAACTCTTACACTTTAGTTTACAAAAATTAATTTGAAATTTTTTTGGCAATGCAATTGCTTTGTCCAAAGCACCATACCTGCTAGCATTAAGCCAAGAAATAACATATTTTTGCTACATTCCGTGGTGTAAGAAGCGAACTATTGATGCTAATCACTGGCAGATCATTCACTGAACTCACCAGAAGGCTGTTTCTTACGCTATTGTGATAGAGATTCGTTTGACTGAATTCGTACGCTGCAAATGAAACACGCAGTGTTGTCAACATGTAAACATGTGAGTGAGTGAGTGAGTGAGTGAGTGAGTGGGAGTGAGTGAGTGAGTGAGTGAGTGAGTGAGTGAGTGGGAGTGAGTGAGTGAGTGATTGAGTGAGTGATTGGCGAGCGAGCGAGTGAGTGAGTGAGCGAGCGAGCGAGCGAGCGAGCGAGTGAGTGAGTGAGTGAGTGAGTGAGTGAGTGAGTGAGTGAGTGAGTGAGTGAGTGAGTGAGTGAGTGAGTGAGTGAGTGAGTGAGTGAGTGAGTGAGTCTGCCTCATTCTGACATCATTCCGCCACCTCGTCCAGCCTTGAGCGACTTGTTTTTGACGACCCACCCACATGTTTATATGTTGACCCACTTTTATTCGTCTCCACCGCCTCATAGTGGTCACTGCATCAGTTTATTACTTTGAAGACAGAAAGATGCCAAGCGTGACGGTTTTCACGCTTTCCTGCCCTCTGACTTCAACTCTAGGGCAATTATCATGCGCTCGTGACAGATCGAGCGAATCGTTGGACCCTCGAGTAAGCTCCCTGCGGCCAGAACAACTAACTAAATATTGATTTTCGGTCGATCTTCAAGTCCAACTTGGTCGTGTTGAAACCGAATTTATCATCGCTAAGAAAGGAATTATAGTTCGACCTACTCAGGTAACCAAAATTCTATTCTAGTCGAGTCAGAATAAGGCTGTGTATCAGTGTTTCCAGTGATGCTGAATCCATGGTAAATGTAAATGTAAATGTACGCGATTTTCTATAGCAACCGTATATATATGGCCTCGACCCTGCTCATTTTTCAATGAATTGATCGGGTGAGATCCTTCATCACCGCTTGCCCGTTTGAATGGGTGCCACGCCATTTAAGGTCCCCGTGTTGGGGCCGTGCTAGCCCGAGATTGAAATCTCTGAAAGAAACCACCTTCGGGAAGGGAACCGCGGTCCGCATGCGCTCTAACACAGTGTCGCATGAGACGCGCATCCACCGTTCTTACCGATGTAGCTAACTGGGCCAGTAGAGCGCGATGTGTCTTGAATCATCTCCGACAATGGGATGTACATTGCGCGGTGATAAATTTCAGTGTTGGTGACAATAATACTAATAATAATAATAATAATAATAATAATAATAATAATAATAATAATAATAATAATAATAATAATAATAATAATAATAATAATAATAATAATAATAGGGCCTAATAATAATAATAATAATAGGGCCTAATAATAATAATAATAATAATAATAATAATAATAATAATAATAATAATAATAATAATAATAATAATAATAATAATAATAATAATAATAATAATAATATGGCCTTCGAGCTGATGACCTTGTTGGGTGCACCCCTGATACCAGGTCCAGCCGTGGACAAGGTCTTGGAATCGAAAGCTAACGATCTGGAGAGAGCAGTCACCAGACTCTCCTTACTTTACACCAGTCTTGTTGTCAAGACCTTAAACCTCAAGACCAAGACCAAGACCAAGACCTTGAACCTCAAGACCAAGACCAAGACCAAGACCTTGAACCTCGAGACCAAGACCAAGACCAAGACTTTGAACCTCGAGACCAAGACCAAGACCAAGACCTTGAACCTCAAGACCAGGACCAAGACCAAGACCCAATCGAAATCAGGTCAAGACTCCTAAAAATTGTCAAGTCGAAATATTCGCTATTTTAATGAAAACATGAGTCTTTTATTTTATTCAAGCAAATTATCTTTAAATGCAAACTGCAGAGAAATCCGAATTTGTATTCAAAAGTCCTTCATGTAAACTCTTATACCAAATGCCTTTTGTATTTTATAAAAACTAATTCGCTCAGAATTTTCTGACCAAGGCGTGCCTGGTGGGCCTCATAAAAATTCCGCCATGTGAAAAAATACGTTCTACAGGTGCTGAAGTCGCTGACACACACAGAGTAGCTTTTCAAACCCTGGATGTAAATGTACAGATAGTGAGTCCTTTTGAAATCTTCCCATGGTTTATCATACCGTCTGATACAGAATAACTGTTGCTGCTGCCAATGGGTTTTCCTGACCAACATGACTTGCATCCATCCATAGATATTGGTCGTATGATGCAAGCAGGCTTGATACAGAATTCTTGAGTTCTGTTAAATGACTGTTCATATTAACAGCCGGTCTTGGTCTTGGTCTTGCGAGACCAAGACCAAGACTTTGAACCTCAAGACCAAGACCTTGGACCTCAAGACCAAGACCAAGACCTTGAACCTCAAGACCAAGACCAAGACCAAGACTTTTAAAAACGAACTCGAGTACACTCGAGACCAAGACCTTGGTCTCGAGGACAACAAGACTGCTTTACACACACGATGCTCTTGTTCTTCTGAGAAACAGTTTAAGTGTCCCGAAGCTACTATACAGTATGCGCACAGCCGTCTGCACCAATTGCCCGGGCTTGAATCGGTTTGACTAGTTGTTGAGAGAAGGGCTATCGACCATCTTGAACGTTGACCTTGACGATAACCGTTGGCTCCAGGCTTCTTTGCCGGTGAGAGATGGTGGTCTGTGAGTTCGTTGTGCATCTACGCTGGCACTTTCCGCCTTTCTGGCTTCTGCTGCTAGCACAACCGAACTGCAGGCATGCATCTTACCAACAAAGTCGGCTGAGATACCATACGAACTTGCCAACTCAGCACTCACCGCGTGGATGACACTGACAGGTGCAGAACCACCAACAGGAGCAGCAACTCATCGCCAAAAAGAGTGGGATACCAGATATACAGACATGGCACGGACAGGCCTGCTCGAGTCCACCAGCTGTCCACTCGATCGTGCTCGCCTGCTAGCTTCACGAGCACCTCGTTCTGGTGACTGGATGCTAGCTCCCCTTTGACTGCTTTGGGCCTCCGCCTCTCAGACGAGGATATACGGATCGCAGTCGGGGTGAGGCTAGGTACGACACTCTGTGAGCCGCACTTGTGCCACCATTGCCGAGAAAATTTCGACGCAAGAGGGCTTCATGGTCTGGTTTGTAGAAAAGGAGGCGGGAAACAGCAGCGACACGCTATGCTGAATGACGTAATCTGGGGAGCGATGAGCAGAGCTAAAATCCCTGCTCAGAAAGAGCCTCTCGGCCTCTCAAGAGGAAATGGAAAGCGACCAGACGGTGTCACATTGATCCCTTGGTCACGTGGACGATGCCTGACATGGGACGTGACAGTACCCGACATTTACGCCACTTCCCATCTTGCCCACACATCCATCGGAGCTGGCGAAGCCGCGGAACGTGCAGTACTGTCCAAAGGGGCGAAATACAAAAGCCTTACTAACACCCATGCCTTTGTGGCGATCGCCTTGGAGACGGGCGGCTCTTGGAGCGGGGAAAGTCTGCCGTTCGTTATGGAGTTGGGAAGCCGGATAACGGAAGCAACTCACGATCCACTAGAGACATCTTATTTGTTCCAACGGATTTCGGTGGCTCTGCAACGTGGGAACGCTATCTGCCTCTCCAGAACATTGCCACCTGTCTGAGTGACGCTGAGATGGCGCTTCAGATCTCTTAATCGTTATTGCTAAATATAATAATAATAATAATAATAATAATAATAATAATAATAATAATAATAATAATAATAATAATAATAATAATAATAATAATAATAATAATAATAATAATAATAATAATTGCCAAAACAACGAAGATTTCCATGGTGCCGTGACACAGCCTTGCCGTTACAAGGGTCCCTATACAAAGCTTTAACATCGAGCGGAGTAAGCCTTGGTGAACAGGTAAGTCTTTAAGTTTTATATCCATTGAGACAGAGAAAGTAACCTTTGGAGTGTAAGCAATTTGAAAAAGGCAAATATTCATTTGAGAACGAAATGGCATATGCCATACGCGACTGAGCAGACTCAGTAACCAATTGACTAGCTACCTGCCTAGTTTGCCTGCTGACTTACTGAGTGAGTGAGTGAGTGAGTGAGTGAGTGAGTGAGTGAGTGAGTGAGTGAGTGAGTGAGTGAGTGAGTGAGTGAGTGAGTGAGTGAGTGAGTGAGTGAGTGAGCGAGCGAGTGAGTGAGTGAGTGACTTATTATTTACTTACTCTTCGTAGTTTCTCTTGAAGTGGCAGTACATAATTTGCTATAGCGATGACAAGTTCCTAATTAATTGCTTGTTTACTTCACAATCGAAGAGATTGTAATTTGGAAAGAGTTACTTACTTGCTTTCTTTCGTTTATTATAGACCTCTACTTACTTGCTTTCTTTCGTTTATTATAGACCTCTACTTACTTGCTTTATTTCGTTTATTATAGACCTCTGCCTGTCTGTTTTGTCTGGACAATTTACAGCCCAGTATTGTACTAACCAAAGGCGCATAGCGGCTCTGCACTATATATGGCGGGCCGACCGAGAGACAGAGACAGACAGACAGAGAAAGGGAGAAAGAGAAAGAGAGAGGATGAAAGAGGAAGATGATAAATTGGCCCTGACGCAAGGCAAAGATAGTCATGTAGGCCTACGCTGGAGAACAACAGTTACTGGCGAAAACAGGTGTGTTCATGCGTGTTTGTGTGTGAGTGTGTGTGTGTGTGTGTGTGTGTAGGTGTGTGTGTGTGTGTGTGCGTGCGCGCGTGCGTGCGTGCGTGCGTGCGTGTGTGTGTGTGTGTGTGTGTGTGTGTGTGTGTCCAATGCTTTAGACAAGTCGGTTGAAATTACTACGACATAATCATTAGAATTTAACAGTTTAGAAATCTGTTGAAGAAGTAAGCCTACGATTATGGTGGCTGTAGTAGATCCAGTGGGTCTGAATGCGAATTGGTCCTTCAGTAAATCATGGATGGGGGAGAGTCGAAGGCTGGGTAAAGATATCTGCGGACAATAATACGTTCAACTAATCTAGAGAACCGAAACTACAGATATAGGTCTAAAGCCATTAGAAGAAATGGGACGGCCATGGAATCTTTTAGATAGGGTTTATCAAAGCGATTTTCCATTGATTCGGTATATGAGCTACTGATCTGTTGATGAGTGATTGGGGAGCAGAGGACTAATACAAGGAGTCGGAGGAACCATGGTCTGGTCTTGTCCTTCGGCGGTTGGTTTCAGGTGGTCAAGCAGGTAGAAAGTTTCACTCTCAGTCAAGAGTGGAATATTTCAATATGCTGAATGTTTCAGATTAGGTGGAATGTAGGAAGAATCTGTTGAAACTGCTGGAAAGTAGAAACTTAAGTCATCAGCAGCAGTGGCGTACCGAATGGGGGGCAGAGGGGGCGAGTCGCCCCGGGCGGCACTTTTGTAGGGGCGGCAAAATAGGGTTTAAGAAAAATAAAAGAAGTGAAATTTGGATTTAAAAAATGGACAAAGTATGAGGATAGAAAGAAGTAAAAGAAGGAAAAAAGAAAACGTCACTTTGGTCAAGTCGGTTTGGCTTCCGTTGATCGTTAGGGGCGGCATCATTCTCAGAGGTCTACGTTAAACACTAGACAGAATTGCAGAAAGGAAGCGTGACCAGTGGCGGATCCACAGTGGGCGATTGGGGCGATCTAAGAGTCCAAAAAATAATTTTTTTTACATTTAAAATTTTAAAATATGATATACTATAGTGTACTACAGGATAAATGTCATGTGATTATTATTACGCATGTACAGCGCCGGACTGCAGTTTGAATATTACCTCTACACGCCCTTGCTTTAATCATGCTTTAAACTTGATAAGTAATTTTAATTCCTTTGACCTTGGACGTCCATGAAATAGCCCCCCGTAAAGTAAAAGTCTAGATCCGCCCCTGAGCGTGACCGCATTAATCTAGAACACTGTGAACAGAGTAACAGACTACATACAGCTAGCATAGTCTACTTAAAAGCATATTCTTGCTATGCCACCCTTCGTAATTATAATATTATATAGGCCTACGCCTATATAATTATGTATAGGTATCTAAACGAATTAAAGACCTAAACTTAAATTTAATCACGAACTATCAATATCACCACCCCAACAGCCTTTCACCACTTAGTTTAGTCCTCTTTTTAAAATTAATTTTAAAACTGGTCTGAATTTGACAGAAATTGACTGCATGATTTTAGTAATAGCATTAAGTTGTTTTCGAATCTCGGTTACTCGCTATGAATTTTTTCCTTTGGCGTTTTTGCAATAATGCTGTAGTAGCGCTAGCTGTGAGAGAACTTCTAAAACTGAAACTGGTTAAACTTATTTAAGGTGAACAATGAGCAAGACGCGATTGGCGAATTTGGCAATGCTTTCAATTTAAAGAGAGACGGCTGAAACAATTAATTTTTATGATTTATGCCATCAATGATTTTTTGCAGCCGTAAAAACTCGCAAGAAAACGTTCAGAGCGTAATGAAAATAGGGGCCTACATATAGTGATTATAACACAATATATCTACTGTACGTACACATCACAGCGAGTCAACAACAGTCGCAATCATGCAATAAAATGTTTTATTACCGGTACCTAATAAAATTGATTTCAGTAAATTGAAAATATTTCACTGTATTTTGTAATAATCCGTTTTAGCTATAGCCTACAATGTAGGGCTCACTGTATTTTGTAGTAATCCGTTTTAGCTATAGCCTACAATGTAGGGTATAGCTAAAACGGATTATTACAAAATACAGTGAAAGTGAAAAATTCAGAAAGATTATAAATTGTATAAAATAAAATTGTATAGGGCCTATGTAATACGATCGTCATGCAATATCTTAGAGAAAATAGCATATCGAAAATGAAGAGGCCAAGGGCGGCATTTTGGGCCCTCGCCCCGGGCGGCATTTCGGCTCCGTACGCCACTGATCAGCAGTGATTTGACTTGGCTTTAATTTAACCTTTCAAAAGCGCTGTCTACGGCAGTGGTTCCCAAACTATGGTCCGCGGACCGGTGCCGGTCCGCGAGCCCTCAGTTGCCGGTCCGCGAAGTGAGTCAGGAAAAACTACGTTTTCTCGATTGGGTGTCGCTCCGAACTATCTTCAAAAACACGATTGCCTCATAAATTAAGATTTGTTCTGGAAGTGAATGTATTTCAGCAATTGTAAACTAAAACTGCCGAATAAATAGTTTCTCGACGAATTGCTGACAGGTCAAATAGATGTTGTTCACCTTTACTAGAAATTTTGATCGTAATATTTGGGTTTTTTGACCGGCAATTAGAAACCGGATGTGACGTATCTCTTTCGTCTTTAATAATTTGGTCACTGCTTTCGTTAATAGACGCGTCTACTTTTAGGTTTGATATTGTAAGTACAATATATTATAGATTTGAAAATTACAAGAATAAAATATAATTAATATATTAATGAAAAGCATTTAATAGGGGCCGTCCATATATTACGTACGCAAAAATTCGGGAAAATTGGACCCCTTCCCCCCTGTCCGCAAGCGTACTTTCTTCCCCACCCCCAGCCCCCGCGTACGTACGCTTGACGCACCCCCCCCCCCGAGAAGACCAGCTGCAGAAAGTCTCTCTGCACTTTAGGCCAGATTGAAGGATGAGTGAGGGCCAATATAGACAAATTATAGGTGTCTCGTTCACAGCACAGAATAACTGCACATGGCTTTTATATAATGTAATAAAATGCCATTGGACGACTATAGGACAATACAGAGTTATAATGTGGACATAGAGTTATAGAAATTTATTTTCCGTACGTACACATTTTGTCCCCCCCTCCCCCCCGTCCGCACCCGTACGCAAAATCGCCAAAATCCGACCCCCCTCCCCCCTAAGTGCGTCCGTAATATGTGGATGGCCCCATTAGCATGAATTATTTATATATATTTTTTAACAAAATGCAAAGTTTTGATTCATATTGGACCAGTGAATATGATATTATTTCGTATCACATTAACTTGCTTACAACTTATTTTATAATTAGAACTGTGGTTAAATTTGTGACATTTTCCCAGCAATATCCGCTCCTTTCAATGTAACTTTATAATTTGTACCAAATTCTAAGATTTGTTTTAGCCTAATTCTCGTTTTTTAAATCTTATAATTAATACATCTTTAGTGATTGAGAAAGGAATAAAACTAATAAATTGGGTATCGGTCCTGCTGCAATGGAAAATTCCTGCCGGTCCGTCGCATTGAAAGTGAATTCCTGCCGGTCCGTCACACTGAGAAGTTTGGGAACCGCTGGTCTACGGGATTTAAACAGATGCATCTAAACAATCGAAGAGATTGTAATATGGAAAGAGTAAATTGTTCGAATAGGTAGACTGTTCCAGAGGAAGGAACCTATGTTGACACTCTGCTCCTTGATGCGTGAAAGGCCAATACGGCCGTTGGCTACAGTAACTGTGGATTCATTAAATGTCCACTATCTGTTAACGGCATACCATTATATCGTACCTAGTCGAGGTGTGTCATCCGTGTGATCATATATATATATATATATATATATATATATATATATATATATATATATATATATATATATATATATATATATATATATATATATATATATATATATATATATATATATATATATATATATATATATATATATATATATATATATATATATATATATATATATATATATATATATATAGGTGTAACGAATCGTTACAAGCCTTAAGTGTATTGCTTTCACTAAGATTGCGTAGTCAATGTCATTCGCTAGAGGCCACTGTGGTAGTGCTGTACAGTGCATGCCAGCAGTAGATCTGTGGTATGCGAGTCAACCAATGAGAAGACGTCGCGCTTTCTGTGCTTGTTCGTGATTGGCTAGAGGTGAGCACGTGCGAACATTTGCGCCTGTTTTCGTGGCCTGTATGCAGTTTCAGCCTAGAAGTGGACGAGGAAGGAAGGACTTGGTGTCCTTGGAGCTATTTTTAGCGTGAAATGGTCTTAACTGCGCAATAAGGAATTTTACGATTAAAACGATGGAAATTGTCGAAAGTTGGGGATAATATTTCATCGTAACTACATCTTTGAAGATCGGGCGTCGAATTTATCGACGGGCGTTCGATATTTCTTCGAATTTGGGGAATTATGGCAAAATTACCGGGAGGCCATGTTTTCGATTGAATTGGTGCAACGGAGCTCCCGTGACCTTGGATAACCTTGACGAGGAATGATATTTACTGGATTTGACCGAGATCGCAAATATTGGCAATTGGGAAGAATATATCTTGGAAGTTCAGGGAGTACAACCCCTTATTCTTTTGAGTCGTATATTGAAATCTCCAGCGATACTTAGATCGTTAGATTAGATACGTATAAATTTGTTGTGAAGCGATAAGGCGATAGGTTAAGTTCATGTGCTATATAAATGTACACGTTAACTTAGTCAGGAAACATACAGCTATAGATAAGTCGATAGTTTAGATTCACTTGTGCTATATAAATGTAAATGAACATATGACGATAGTATAAGTCGATAATTTCATTTCTGTTCAATAAATAATTATAATGGAAGAAGAGATTTTATCTGAACACGAAACTAGCCAAATAGGCGTCATTTTGGAAAGGGTGGTAGAAACCCAGGAAAAGCTTGTAGAGCACCAGACAAATCAAGACTCGATACTAGGGGCATTTATAGAGCGCCAGTCGACTCAAGATTCTGTATTGAGTAAAGTTGTGGAGCGCCAGACAAATCAGGAAACTCTTATGCGTTCATTATTCGAATCTCAACAGACCTTCATGGAAACTCAACAAGTATTTGCAGAGCGCCAGGCTAATAGGGAGATTGGTCTTCAGGCATTTATGGAGCGCCTGTTTTCAGATAGGGTCCCTGAGAGAAGAGAGCAGAAGAAAGAAATTGAGTCTGTTGTGAGAGCGCCGAACCCTAGTGAGGGCTTGATACTAAGCCCTGCTGCGCCAGCAACGGAAGCCGCGGACATGCCACTCGTCATCCATGGTAGAAGAATGCCTCAGGGACCTAGTATAATGCAACCGGACGTGAAGCCTCGCTCTCGGCCTAGTAAGAAAAGGCGACAGCGGTTGCAGCAGATAGAGAGAAGAGAACAGGCCCACAGCGCCAGCAAGCTGGGTTCAAAACCAGGGCTTGTATACTCTTCAGATGTTCTCTCACAACAGCGCGGGCACTCGCAAGAGCGGGACCAGCACGCTACACTTGGTACCAGAATCGGGCTTAGAACTAGAGAAGATTTGGTTAGAACTAGAGAAGATTTAGTTAGAACTACAGAAGAACCGAAGCCAGCCTACTATACAGAAGATAATGAAATTTTCTATAGAATGGATAGGGCAAACTTAATGGACTTAGGACCAGCAGAGTTAGAAAATAAAATGTTTAACTGGGCTATGCCTACACAAACAGAGATAGAACTAAATTCTGCTTCAGACGCGGATGCAATTGAGAGTTTCAGTGAAACTAATAGTACAGACTCTGATGTTAGTAATGCTAGGTCAACACATAATGTAGATACTAAGGTTAACCCAGTAGGTGTAGATCAAAAGAATATACGATCATATACTAACCTGGAGTTTTCAGTTGCAGGTATTGGTCAAAGCTTGGGAGAAGACTCTCGACGGCCAACAGTACGAGAAGACTTGGCTTCTCAAGTCTCTCAAGGGGGAAGAACAGGCAGAGATGCGCATCCCAGTCGTCATGTACCTGTCGACATGAGAGCGACCACCTTGCCTAGAACTTGGACAGAAACAAGGCCTACAGTTGGACAAGTCAGTTGGAGCCAAGATGAACGACTTCCAATGACGAATACTCCTGTCTACGCCATGTCATCTGAGCCAAGAGTAGTAACACTTTCTCAGCATCTGCCTTCGTCGTCGCTGACTATGCCTCGATCTACTGGTGGACAAATCGAATCTTTGATGATGCCGTCAAAAGTCGCAGCGTCCTTTCCGCCTCAGTATGTTAGTATTGTTGATGCAGGAGAAATGAATAAGTCAAGCAACATGTTTATGCTTATGCCTGTTCATACTCCAGACATTAATGGGCCTCGGATATCCACAGCTGCCTCAATGTCCAAACCGGAAGTTGTTTGCAACATGGAGCCAAAACCTCAACAGGTGATGTTATGTTATGGTCCGTCGAATGTGCAACCTAGTCTGATGGAAAAGCAAGAAGCAAATGTTAAACTAGCGAGCGATGTGAAACCTGATTCTAACTTTCAGAAGATGATGCTTCAGAAAATAGTGACGTCAGTGGCAACGCAAACTGTTGTTCCTGATGACTGTTTAATCGCAATGGAGAATAAACCGGTTGTGGCTAAAGTTAAACAAGCTGCAACGGGAGAAACTATTTCTGCTGCGGAAGCTACGGTGAAGCCAATTCTAACGTCTACCTCGACGAATGTAACACCGGAGAGAAGTAGACAATGGATTAAGCTTGGTGGTTACAATGGTCGAACCCCAATAGAAGCTTTTCTTCGAAAATTTGAGGTGTGTTCGAGAAATAACGGTTGGACAGATGAAGAGAAATTAAACCAGTTAACGTGTTCTTTAACAGAACCGGCAAACCAGCTGTTATGGGAATTCGACTCTGCTACTATGGTTACCTGGTCGGACTTGGTTAAGAAACTTCGATCTCGTTACGGAAGTGCAGAGCAAGCTGCATTATATCAGACTCAATTGAGCACAAAAAGACAGAAAGATGGAGAAGATCTTGGAAGCTTAGTTCAGGACATTCGAAGACTGCTAACTTTGGCATACCCTGGACCACCGTCGCAACATAGTGAAACTATTGCGATACGTGCTTTCGTGGATGCCTTAAAAAATAAAGAATTAGCCTTGAAGCTACGGGAACGCGAGCCAGAGACACTTGATCAAGCGTACAAACTTGCTTTGCGTTTGGAAGGCTATTCTCGAGTTGACAAGGACAGTTCAGATCAATTTGAACGTCGACCGGCACGTGTGAAGGCTGTGAAGGAAAATGATCCGAATTCAGATTTGATGCGTCAGTTTTTAGAACAACAGAAACAGTTGGAGCGACTTATCGAAACACAACAGAAGAGGTTGGAGAAAATGGAGAAAGCATTGGAATCCTGGCAAAATTCGTCAGCCTTTAGAATTCCTCCTCCTCCTTTTCAGCCGCAAGCTCAGCGAGAAGTTCCGCCTCGTTGGAGAATGGAAGGTGCGACCAGTTATTTCGATAGTGGACTAAGGAAAGACAACCGAAAGTCATGGCGGTCTACCAAGCTCTGCTTTGAGTGCAATCAACCCGGACACTTGGCCAGGTCATGTCCGTTTCGACAGAATGTTCCGACCGATGTAGATGGAACTCCGAACCAACAAGAACCGGCAAGCAATCGACATATTCAGGGATGTAGCAACGCCTATCTCTCGTTGACTGTGAATGGAAAGCCTACTTTCGCATTACTGGACACGGGGAGTGAATTGTCCTTGACTCCAGCATCGTTGGTACGTAAAGAGGATATGAGAGAATCTCGACAGCTAGTGAGAGCGGCAAATGGTTCCGAAATCCGTGTATTGGGCGAAGTTACTCTTAATTGTACGGTGGACAATTTCTCTTTTGAAGTCAAGTGTTTGGTCACTGAACAAGTTACGGAGCTTATTATCGGAATGGACTGGATGGAGCAAAATAGTGTTCTATGGAACCTCGGAGCGAGGTGGGTTCAGGTTCAAGGTCACACTATTCCTATCCAAGGTCGACGTCAAGTAGTAGCCTGTCGGAGGATAGCAGTGACTAACGACGTGAAAGTGCCTGTTCGAAGTGAAATGGATATTAGAAAACGCTCGATCCAGATTCAAAGACATACTCGACCTACTCAAAGAATCTATGGAGCTTTTACATGCTAGAACCGGGTGGCGTTCTTCTCAAAATCCACGAGAATGGGATGCGCATCTGCCTTCTGGATCTGCCGTTGTCGAGGGGGGTATACTGCGACACCGAAATAAAGGAATTAAATTGCTCATTGTGAAATCATTGCTTTATGAATATGGTTGCTTTGTTAATTGCAATTGTATCTCTTGCATTGTGAATTGTGTGTGTTGGAGCATAATTTTTATATGGCGTTCTAGGTCTGGAGTAAATTAAGAAACCGGTAAGGTACATGTAAGGTTGACACTGTATAAGTATGAGATAAGGTAAGGAGATTTGAGAGTGATGTATTGTAATAATGCCATTACCCTGTGCCTGTCACTAGAGAGTTGGTATAATGTGACATTCATAAGGATTTAGTTTTGTAAGTCTAGTTCTGCGCCGCTTAATGGCGACTATTGTTGAAAGGAGCGAGATGTTATGTCTCTTAGTTTTATTTTGATGAATAGGTGTTTACTTTATTGCTAGTATAAATTTGTTAAGCTATTGTACTTTGCTTAATAGAACAGTCTTACCTTAGCTTGACATTAGTTGTGTAGGAGATCTTCTGCTTCCGATGTAATGGTAGAAGACATTGTTGACTTCTCGCAGGATTGAGTGATGCTAATAAAACCTTGCTGTTAACTAGTATCGATGTTGTAGTTAAGGAACATTGTACTAAAATCTGGAGATTTCCTGGATGACTCTGGGATTGTTCCCAGCAAATTTCCAGAGTGTCTGGAAATTTGAGCTAAGTGGGGGAGGGTGTAACGAATCGTTACAAGCCTTAAGTGTATTGCTTTCACTAAGATTGCGTAGTCAATGTCATTCGCTAGAGGCCACTGTGGTAGTGCTGTACAGTGCATGCCAGCAGTAGATCTGTGGTATGCGAGTCAACCAATGAGAAGACGTCGCGCTTTCTGTGCTTGTTCGTGATTGGCTAGAGGTGAGCACGTGCGAACATTTGCGCCTGTTTTCGTGGCCTGTATGCAGTTTCAGCCTAGAAGTGGACGAGGAAGGAAGGACTTGGTGTCCTTGGAGCTATTTTTAGCGTGAAATGGTCTTAACTGCGCAATAAGGAATTTTACGATTAAAACGATGGAAATTGTCGAAAGTTGGGGATAATATTTCATCGTAACTACATCTTTGAAGATCGGGCGTCGAATTTATCGACGGGCGTTCGATATTTCTTCGAATTTGGGGAATTATGGCAAAATTACCGGGAGGCCATGTTTTCGATTGAATTGGTGCAACGGAGCTCCCGTGACCTTGGATAACCTTGACGAGGAATGATATTTACTGGATTTGACCGAGATCGCAAATATTGGCAATTGGGAAGAATATATCTTGGAAGTTCAGGGAGTACAACCCCTTATTCTTTTGAGTCGTATATTGAAATCTCCAGCGATACTTAGATCGTTAGATTAGATACGTATAAATTTGTTGTGAAGCGATAAGGCGATAGGTTAAGTTCATGTGCTATATAAATGTACACGTTAACTTAGTCAGGAAACATACAGCTATAGATAAGTCGATAGTTTAGATTCACTTGTGCTATATAAATGTAAATGAACATATGACGATAGTATAAGTCGATAATTTCATTTCTGTTCAATAAATAATTATAATGGAAGAAGAGATTTTATCTGAACACGAAACTAGCCAAATAGGCGTCATTTTGGAAAGGGTGGTAGAAACCCAGGAAAAGCTTGTAGAGCACCAGACAAATCAAGACTCGATACTAGGGGCATTTATAGAGCGCCAGTCGACTCAAGATTCTGTATTGAGTAAAGTTGTGGAGCGCCAGACAAATCAGGAAACTCTTATGCGTTCATTATTCGAATCTCAACAGACCTTCATGGAAACTCAACAAGTATTTGCAGAGCGCCAGGCTAATAGGGAGATTGGTCTTCAGGCATTTATGGAGCGCCTGTTTTCAGATAGGGTCCCTGAGAGAAGAGAGCAGAAGAAAGAAATTGAGTCTGTTGTGAGAGCGCCGAACCCTAGTGAGGGCTTGATACTAAGCCCTGCTGCGCCAGCAACGGAAGCCGCGGACATGCCACTCGTCATCCATGGTAGAAGAATGCCTCAGGGACCTAGTATAATGCAACCGGACGTGAAGCCTCGCTCTCGGCCTCGTAAGAAAAGGCGACAGCGGTTGCAGCAGATAGAGAGAAGAGAACAGGCCCACAGCGCCAGCAAGCTGGGTTCAAAACCAGGGCTTGTATACTCTTCAGATGTTCTCTCACAACAGCGCGGGCACTCGCAAGAGCGGGACCAGCACGCTACACTTATATAGTTCTCAAATGGAACCCAAATAGCGCCCATCACTTGCCCGTAGAAATGCTGGCGGGGTATGTATATGCGAGTTGTCTTCGCAAGGGATTCTGCCCTTCCAGGGAGGGTCCGTAGAGTAATGGATAACACACTGGCGTGAGGAGCTGAAGGTACCAAGATGGAACCCGGTAGACTCCCGAAAGGTTTTTTCAGCCTTCCACTCGCTAGATGGCCGTGGTTAAATGAATGTAGACCATGGTCGGCGCCGTGTGGCTGCCGCTTAAAAACAGTTATATTCGACTCCTGTAAAACTGTTATCGCATGTTTCTACTATATATATGTATGTAAGGCGCCCTGCGTGGCTGCCGTTTCTACTATATGTATGTTCACTGTACAGCGCAGTGCATTTTCAGGCGCTTAATTAAAGAACAAATTGTTATCATTATTATTATTCTTCTTATTATATCCATGGACATTTGGTGGGATACATATGGGCTCTATGCGGATCCCATACGGGCATGTTCGCAGGGTGCATGCACTTTTCACAACGCTTAACGTACTCTGCATATATATATATATATATATATATATATATATATATATATATTCGTTTATTATTTGATCACACGGATGACACACCTCGACTATTATGTACGATAAAAAGGTACGCCGTTAACAGATGTGGACATTTTATGAAGATTTAATGAATCCACTGTAGCCTGCATCGTGCCAACGGCCGAATTTGGCCTCGTGCAGCTTATATATATATATATATATATATATATATATATATATATATATATATATATATATATATATATATATATATATATATATATATATATATACGATGCAGGCTACAGTGGATTCATTAAATGTTCATAAAATGTCCACATCTGTTAACGGCGTACCTTTTTTATCGTACATATAGTCGAGATGTGTCATCCGTGTGATCAAATAATATATATATAATATATATATATAATATATCAAATAATATATATATATATAATTATATATATATATAATTATATATATATATATATATATATATATATATATATATATATATATATATATATATATATATATATATATATATATATATATATATATTAAGCTGCACGTTTCGATCGTCAAGACGAATCATCTTCGTCAACGGATTTGCGGCCGAGAGGGAAGTAAATGTAACTGGTCGGTCTTCATCCAGCAGCTGATGCATTCCAATGCTAGGCATCCAGTGAGGCAGAAGAGAGACATAGACAGAGAGACAGAAACAGAGAGACAGAGATGGAGAGAGGGAAGGGGTGGAGAAAGACAGAGATATTCAGAAAGCAAAAGCGATAGAAGAGAAATTGAGAGACAGAGACAGAGAGAGACAGAGATATACACAGAAAGATAGAGAGAGATGGAGAGATACACAGAGAGACAGAGAGACAGACAGAGACAGACAGACAGATACAGAAAGACGGAGTGAGAGACAGAGACAGACATACAGAGAGAGGCAGAGACAGATAGACAAAGAGAGACAGACAGAGACACACACAGGGAGAGAGAGACGGAGACGGAAAAAGACCTACAGAGAGCGAGAGAGAGAGAAAGAGAGAGAGACGGAGACGGAAAAGACCTACAGAGAGAGAGAGAGAAGCAGAGACAGACGGACAAAGATAGACAGACAGAGACACAGAGAGAGAGACGGAGACGGAAAAAGATCTACAGAGAGAGAGAGAGAGAGAGAGAGAGAGAGAGAGAGAGAGAGAGAGAGAGAGAGAGAGAGAGAGAGAGAGAGAGAGAGAATTAGAAACCTGGCACCACTACAAAGTGCACGCAAAACCATTAACCAAAGACCCCCTCGGACGTGCCAATATCAATACTGTTAGACTCTGCGGACCTTTTAAAGGCTGCTCGCTGCTCAAGACAGATCTTAGTTAGACAAAGCTAGAGGTCAAACCATCTGTTGCAATATTGTTAATTGGGTGTCAGTTGTATTCAATAAAACTAGGAAACTGTAGTTGCATGTGAGGCAGAAAATAGACATCAGAAGGGGTGAGTGTTCAGTTGTGATCTATAAGTTAACACAGACTCCACAGAAACAAAGTGTATGGGAAGAGACTTCCAGAATCTAGGCCTTCTGTGGTTCCAAGTCGGTTCGCGGGAGAAGGCCGCTCCGACTCCATCCACATATATACTACAACACAAAATAGTGAGGCGCGTCTTAGAGGCTCCTCTTGTCGAAATCTTCGTTCCACTGCTCGATGTCAGTTAGTTGAACCTGGTGCATGCACTTCGACGATGCAGCGTCGCGCTTTTTCGGTGGTTGGTTCATCCACCTGGAATTGTCTCCCATCCCTGCTAGTATGCCCACATGGAGCCCATCTAGGACCCGTATTCTCAAATGGAACCCACGTAGCGCCCATCTATTGCCCGTATAAATGCTGGCGGGGTCTGTATCTGCGAGTTGTCTTAGCAAGGGATTCTGCCCTTTCAGCATATCCATGGGCATAATTATAGGCTCTATGCGGATCCCATATGGGCACGTTGGTAGGGTGCATGCTCTTTTCATAACGCTTTAAAACTGTTCTTTTCCGCCGAGTTTTGGCTGGGAGAGCCTCTGAGTTGGTATCTTTGACAGGCGTTATATAGATACTCTGAATGGATGAATGCCGTGATAGGGAATCTTATTAGGAAACAAAAACAGTGTATAATAATTGGAAAATGAGAGCCTAATCAATTGCCAAAGTAGTCTGTACTTGGAACAAAACACGATCTTGACGATCGAAGCGATAGCAGGAACGATATCAACAGATCAAGTTTTAGAGACCAAATTTCGGCGTTTGGTCACGTGGACCAATCGCAGTGTTTTCTGAATTGTATTCGAATGGACCTACGTCACTGTCGGCATATCTTAAAACCATAGATTTCGATATAAAAGGTGAAGACCTCGCGCATCAGAAGCCACGTAACCGATTGGTACAGTTTAACCAATCTATAGCTGCTCTATACAATGCATCTGCTTTTGATACTGCACTCTTAAAGTTCAGAAGTGCGCCCACGAACATTCGATAAAACATCGACGGCGCTGAACATTTGCACGTGAAGGACTTCCTTAAGGTCCTCACACAGTGACCATCTGACTGGAGACTTAAACCCGTGCAGCTCTCCGCGTGACTAACAGAGCGTTCCAACCAATCTGCAACCGTGCCTCTCTATGTGAGCCAGTGTATTTACTCACGGATAATTGGATGTAAGTTCATACTTGCACCTCATGAACTGTCTTGAGGATAGAGGACTTGTGCTCGCGTACTTCTGGGATTTCGTGACGGCTCTAGCCAAGACTTTTAAATTTCTTCGAGTGATCCTGAGAATGCTATCTATGATAGAGCTTCTCACTTTCCATTTATTTATTCAGAGCACTCATATAGCGCCCATCCAAGATACCTACTCAGAGGCGCTGCCAGACCAACTCCGGCGGTAAAACAGTTTTCAGATGCTTGTAAAAGGCGTGTGCAGATTCCCTAGTTAAAAGAACACGTACATCAGAAGGAAGGTTATTCCACGTGGTTGGCCCAACCACTGAAAAGGCGCGACGTTGCACCTTTGAAGCGCGCCCAAAGGGTACAACACGTTCACCCCGAGATACAGAACGAAAATTCCGCGGCCAGCCAAACCTAAAGTGGGTCATCAAAGCTCCGCAAGTAGCAGAGGCGTTCCCTAACTGGAACAGCCAGACCCAGACCGAAATCCTAAATGTACACAGCTTCTCTCCACATTCGGGTTAGTCACATGATTGAACACAGTATGCACAATTGCGCATGGCTAAGTTTCTAACCTCGATACCTTGGGTGACAAAGTCCAATTTCATCTTTGGAATTCGTCTGCGCTTCAGAGGTAGATCACCTAGTGTGTGTGTGTGTGTGTGTGTGTGTGTGTGTGTGTGTGTGTGTGTGTGTGTGTGTGTGTGTGTGTGTGTGTGACAGCAAGACATACATGTACAGCCATGTTACGTTGAATGTAGACAAGGCAGTGACTCGTGTGGCTCCAAACGGGAGTCGGTTAGAGTCAAACCCGCCCAGCGCAAATACCTTTTGAACCACTATAAACTGGTGCTATATTGCACGGTTCAGAAGTGCGCACCGAAGATGAGCAACAGGGAACATAAACGGGTAGAGGTAGACGCGAACAGAATAGGTAATAATGTTCGGTAATGCTTGATAGAATAGATATTCTCTTTAAGTGCATTGTGTAGCTTAGTGTAATAAAATTTTACATTCGTTGTTCAAATTCAGGCTGTGTAATGTTTTAGTGTGAACTTCTAACGTTCGAGCGCTGTAGGCTATTGACAAATGACCCATATACAGTAATACTGCGTTGCTTTTATGCTTTTAGCTTATAAACAGAACTTGGGTTGTGATTCATACCTAACTATATTTCATGTTCTGAGTAGCGCCCTGCGAGGCATTAAATTTAAATGGCATGCAACTATTCGCGGCCTCTTCAACGTAGGCCTCGTGCACACCTGCTGCGTGTGTGGGGGGTCTTTTATGTCTTTTTTTAAGATGGGGCTTTCGTAGTTTAGGCGAATCAAGTAGCCCAATCGAATTCCAACAACGGCGACTTCTTCTGTGGTCGTGTACGGGTTAAGGATCCCTCAAATATTTTTGCTATGATAAACAGGAATCGGTGAGAAATAACCAGCTCAGTGATGTTCTATTGCTATTGTGGGGCGTGGTGGCTCAGTGGTAAGTTCGGCGCCTTGTGACCGAAGGGTTGCAGGTTCGAATCCCACTCTAGCCGCTGCGTACGGACCTTGGGCAAGTCCTTCACTCGCAATTGCTCGTGGCGCTTCGGCGTGAAAACTCCGACACAGTATCAATGCTGTAGTCAGGAGCGCCTCTGAGTAGTAGTTGACTTCGAGAGGCGCTATAGAAATATCCGGAATAAATAGGTGGTGATAACAGAAGACTAAATGTAACTTTCGTTGTTGAGATGCTTCAGTAAAACTTCTGCAGTTTGTAGATCTTTCGCCTAAGACGGAAAACGACCATATCAGTTTAATGTCAGAAATCTTTTGCTGCTACTCAAATCTATTGAATACATATTATCGCTAATGCGTGTGAATCAATATAATTTCCTATAATCATAGATCGCAGAACGTCGACTAATTTGGAAGCCATAAGATGATGTAAGATACTGTAGACTATTCTAACAATCAATTTTTTTTGTCCTAGATTCGCACAGCAGGCAGGAGCCAGGGTATAGCCTGGAAATCCGATCAAATCTGCATACATCTTTTACAAAATTGAAAGCGATTCTTTCTCGCCGGAGTTCTGCTGGAAGTGCCTCCGACTAGCTTCAGGGAGAGGCGCTAAGTTCTCCGAGTGAATAAATGAACCCGCTATGTCAAAGGTAAAGTGTATTTAAACATTTGATGGTATATTACCTCTAGGCTGTATAATCAGAATAATTTACTCCTGTTCTAACCTTGGGCGACGAAGTCCAACTTCATCTTTGGAACTCGTCTGCGCTTCAGGTAGATCACCTAGGACAAGGTTGCTCCGCACGCGCGCGCGTGCGTGCGTGCGTGCGTGCGTGCGTGCGTGTGTGTGTGTGTGTGTGTGTGTGTGTGACAGACAGACATGTTATGCTAGTCAACGACTCTTTGGTTACTCTCTAGGTGAACAATTAAATACTGATATGACGTAAAACGTAAAACGTAAGACGTAAAACTTAAGGCGTATATTCCCCGTATAATTATCAGAAGGATTTACTCCAGTTCCAGTTTATAGTGGTTCAAAAGGTATTTGCGCTGGACGGGTTTAACTCCAACCTACTATAATATTGGTCAATTACTCTTCTGGCTACTCTGCAAGTGAACAATTAAAACCCAATAGCCAGATTGCTCTTGTCGTATGCCTTTTTGTAAACCAAAGTGCGGTTAGCAATGGTAGAATAAAGGATATGCCCTCAAAGTGTCATGTCATCTGAGGAGATGTTGGATATAAGTAGCTCTATTAATTATATTAAAAAGAGCAATTAATTATTTCTGATAATATAGGAGCTATTTTGGTTATATGAGCGTTCGCTGTGCAGGGCTCAATTCCATCGATTCCTTTGCTATGAAAGGGTCGAATAGAGCTACTTATATACAATATCTCCTCAGAAGACGTTAAGGGCAAACGAGTTACGTGAGGGTGGCACTAAGTATTTCGTAAAGGTAAATTTGGACTGCTGTGCATTCGCAGCAAGCGAGTGCGCGATGCTCGTGAAATAATTCTTAAATTTATTGGCCATAACTGACGAATCTTCTACTTTGTTGCCACTTATTCTTAGTCGATTCTTTTCTCCTGCTCCCCCATCACTTGCATGGAACGGATTAGACTCCACGTCATTTTCAGATTACAACTATATTTACAGAATTCGGCTGAGTAATAGTTCTTTTCCGCCATAATCCTGATCGTTTTAAACTTGTTTCGGTAGGTGGTGAATCTACTATTAATGGCTGGATTTCGATTTTTTTAGATATTTTAAGTAGAGTGCAGATTTCTTCTCTCATCCAGGGGTGGCTATAGGGCGAACGTCGGTTTTCTTTCTCTAGGGTTAGTGGGAATGCCGTATTATAAACATCAGATTTAAATTCTGCATATCTTCCCGTAAATAAGTCATATGCTCTATCCACCTCTCCATTAGTACATGCGTCTAAAACGGGAGACCAGTCGACTTCGGATAGTAACTTACTGAAGGCCTCCTTCCTCTCATTATTGACAATTCTATAATCATTAAATAGGGAGGATATATGCCTAGGCATCTCCGTGTCGAATATCGCCAGGATAGGTAAATGGTCCGATATATGTCGGAAGCAATGGTCATAGTCTTTTAACTTGGGCCATGTATTTGTGTAAATATTATCTAGCAGAGTAGAAGAGTAGGTAGGTCTTGTTATGACGGGTAAGAAGTGATGAGCTGACATATTGTTGTAGAAGGATATAGTTCCTGTGTGATCGTCCATTTTCAGTAGGTCCACATTAAATCTCCTAATAATATCATATCCCTACCTTTTACAGCAGTTACAGTTAGGAGCAGCTCAATCTCAGTATTGGGGTGTCTATAAATGACTCCAACTGTGCAAGTGCCTTTTAAAATTACATTTGCATCAACAAGCATTCAAACATTCTAGGTGTAAAGTTAAATTTGAGAGGTCGAGTTGCTGGTATGGAGTACCTTCCCTATTCAACATCCCCACTCCTCCTCCTCGTCCCGTGGTTCTTGCATTATGAATGAAGTAGTAGCCCGGGATCCTGATGGAATCTTCCCAGAGTTTTTCTATCCACGTTTCTGTTGGGGCCAGTACAGTAACCGGGGCCTGAGTAAGTAGGGTAACGGATATCTTGGCAATTTATACTGTAAGCTTCTGCAATTAATGTGCATTGTAGAGAGTACGTGAGAATTCGACAGAAACTTGGCATTCACTATGTTAGGGGTAAGGTAAGTTGAGAAAAGTAATTAAGACCAGAGTCAATCACAGTGTTATTGAGTAGGGTACGGCTATCGTACTCTTCGGGAAATACATCAATTTTTCATGCATGCTTGCTTTGACTAGAGGAGCAATGTCTGATATAGCACCAGTCGTACAATTTAGGAAGTCATCATTATCAACAATGCAGTTAAACGGGAGGGATGAGATTGTCGACGTCGCACAATCATGAATCGCAGTCTATTTTAGATTTCAATATTGGGTCATTATCGCTAATACAAGACACCTCATCACATGCAGTGCACTTATGTCTATAGACATTTCGCTATAACAGTGTGCAGGTTGTCTACGTGTACAAATAAGCCTCAAGGTGATCTGAAAAGACAGGTGAATATACAAAGTGGGGTGCACAACATATTATAGTCAAGCAAAATTCAACTGGGTCAATTCTATCCTATAGACATAATCGTACAAAGCTGGCCTCAACGCAACAATAGAATATTCATAACATAGAAGCCCAAATGATGGAATGGTTCTCCGGAAATAAGCTCACTCTAAACCTTAACAAAACTAACTTCATACTCTTTAAATCTCATAGAAAAATAGTCCACTGGAAGTTTCGCTAGAACTCCTTATCAATGGTACACCAATCACCCAAGTCGCCTCCACTAAATTCTTGGGCATATATATGTGGACCAGCACTTGTCTTGGAAACAGCATATACAAGCTATCTCCGAAAAGACAGCCAAGAGCATTGGTATCTTATTCAGAGTGTCCTATCTCCAACCATCCTCCATACGCCTTAAATTGTATTATGCCCTTGTATATCCTTACCTTGCATAATTATTGCAACATGGTGTGGGCTCCATATACTTGTGATTCTACAAAAACGGGCGATTCCTTTGACTGGTGGGGTTCCTCCCGAGAACTCATAGGGAATCCTTATTTTTGGACCTAAAATACTGACAATAGACCAGATTCGCACATTTCAGACTGGCCTATTCATGTTCCGCTATGCGCATGGTTTACTGCCAGTAAACTTTCAGGGTTTCTTTCAGACAGGTTCAAATATCCACCCTCACTCAACGAGAGGCTCTAACTCCATCGTACTGTGTATGCTTATACGAAACCTCGTGGCTTCTCTATAAAATCTATGGGATCCATAATTTGGAGCAGACTTCCTCTTAGTATACGCCTCATCTACTAAAGTTTAAACAGTCACTTCGTGCATTCTTAATTAATGAAAATTTATTGTTTACTTACTAACCTCAATTTGAATTCATGCTTATAGCTCTAACTCCTCTGCAGATTGTGTAATCAATTTGGTATTTGAGTGTGTATGTTTATGGGATGGTGTGTGGACATGTGCTAATCTGTATGTTTCTATGTATGTATGTTTAAGTGTTTGTATGCGTGGTGAGTGTATGTACGTGAGAGTGTAAGTATGTTTGTTGACACGCATGCATATATGCATATATGTAGGGCTGTGAAAGGGTATGAGTGCTTTCAGGTGTATAAGTAGGTTGAAGCGCTTGGGTGCAAGTGGGTATAAGTGTGTATATGTGCATATGGGCTACTCTAGCATGAAAGTATGTATGTAGGTAACTGCTCTTGAATAAGCTGAGGTCTTCTCTAAAAGTATATTCCACTGAATTATTATAAATATTCACAGGATTGATCATAGGTTTTGTTATCTTGGCGTTAGTTAAGTATTTGTTAAGAACAATGAAAACATTGTATAATGATAATTATACTTACAGGCTTTAATTAAGTACTGAGTTAAGAATGATGGATGATTGACTGCTTTCTACTTACTGTACTACTACCCAGGTGGCCCTGGTAGCGGGGTAATTTGACCCCTTTTGGGCCTCCTGTGTAGCCAGACTTTGGAATATAATAATGCATGTTATTGCTTTTATCTGTAAAAGTTTGGTTACCAAATAAACAAGTGTCAAGTGTCATGTCAAGGTTATTTAATTAGATTCATTTAAGTTTCTTATAACATCATCTGTTATTATTGATTTAGGCATTGTCTGTATGCTGCCACAAAGACTATGTTGAAAATGTTATAATAGGTGGCCCTGTTTAGTGGGGTCTTGACCCCTTCTGGGTCTCCTATAGTTGCCTATAAAGTTATGCTATGTTGTAATGCCTTGTACCTTGTAAAATGGTTTCAATAAAAAGATTGATAGATTGATTGATTGATATACTTACTTACTTACTTATTTACTGTCTTCAGGTATCTGGGCCTTATATACACAATCCTTTGAACAGATCTCATCGCGTTCCGTTTAAAGGATTGTGTTTCGGAATGCATTTTTACTAAAAAGATGAATTTAACTGTTTGTTTCTGTACGTTCTGCAATTTTGTACGTCATTTAGAAGTCTACATCTCTTGCTTTGGAATGCTCTTCTCCTAGCTTGTTTCAGTCTCAGGTGCCTAACGGGCCAATGCATTGTGCACTGAATACGGGCACTTTCTAAACAAACACCTATCGCAATTTTGGAAATAATGAAATTCCAAATTTCGTAAGAATACCTCAAAGTATATTTCATTCGGTGACTGTATTGATGACGATGATATTATTGGTAAATTTGACGATCACTTTCATGACGTAGGCCTACGTAGCAGTCTGGACGCACAACTGGATGTTCAGAAGCCCTCCTTCATTCTCAATGTTATCTCGGAAACGGCATCTTTGATGACCTGCCTTCTTAGGTATCTCTTGCTGAATCGTCTTGTCATGTATCTTTGAGGAGCCATCTTCTTATAATGTCTCTGATGAACCATCTCTTTATGCATCTTTTTTTAACCATATTGGTGTGTATCTTTATTCAACTATCCTGGCATTTATCTTTGATGAGTCATCTGCGTGTGTTTATCTTTGGTGAACCACATTCTTATGCATCCATGATGAACCATATTGGTATGTATTATTGATGAACTACCTTTTGTGTATCCTTGATGAACCATCTTGTATATTTTTGACGAACCATCTTCGATGAACCACTTTCTTATGTATCTTTGATGAACCATGCTCGCATGTATTTTTGGTGAACCATCTTTTTTATGTATTGTTGATGAACCATCTTCTTATGTATCTATGATAAACCATCTTCTTATGCATCTTTGACGAACCATCTTGTTATGTTTTTAATGAACGACCTTGGAATATATCTTTGATGAACCACTTTCTTGTGTATCCCTTATGGACCATCTTCTTATGCATCTTTGATAATCCATCTTCTTGTGTATCCTTAGCGAATCACCTGGGTGTGTATTTTGATGAACCAACTTCTTATGTATCTTTCGGTATGCGGACGTTTCGTCCCCGGACGATTCGTCCCGGACGATTCGTCCCAGGACGATTCGTCCCGAGGACGTTTCGTCCCAGGACGATTCGTTCCAGGACGAATCGTCCGAGGATATCATTTAGCGATTTGTGATTGGTGATGATTGCCTATTTAAGGAGTGATTTTAATTTGGTATATGGGGTTCCCTTCTAGCGGGACTTGTCCCTTTTGAGCTGTTGAAAAAAACTGTTGCCTGGCAAACTGTTCTGTATTACTAGTTAAAAGCGTCGATAAAAAAGACTAATACGATAGATTGTCAGAGGATAAAACTCCACTAATGTTAACAGTCAACAAAAGACTAAAAAAGACTAATACGATAGTACGATAATACGTCCTGGGACGAATCGTCCTGGGACGAAACGTCCTCGGGACGAATCGTCCTCGGGACGAATCGTCCAGGGACGAATCGTCCGGGACGAATCGTCCGGGGACGAAACGTCCCCAAATCGTATCTTTCATGAACGATATTAGTATATATCTTGATGAACCATCCTAATTCTCATGCATCTTTGATGAACCATCTTCTGAAGTATCTTTAAGTTTCTTATAACATTATCTGTTATTATTGATTTATTTGTTATTTATTTGATGAACCATCTTCTCATGTGTACCATTGATGAACCATTTTCTTTTGTATCTTTAATGAGCCATCTTCTTGTATAGCCTTGATGAACCGTCTTGCTATCTTGTTATGTGTCTTTGATAAACTGCATTGTTTTGAATGCGTTTTACTACGTTTGATTCATTTCAAGGATAACCTACTATTGCTGTGGATAATAAAATTAGGCTACGCTGTTGATAATTCAAGTGCTATTGCTGATGCCATTACTGCCATCAGTAATATTATTCCTTTCATTACTATTGGCAGCTCTGATTACTCTCACTACAATTATTGCTATAACCACCATAGTAGACTATTATGACGATTACTGATTGTAATATCATAGCCATTCTTACAAACATTTTACTGCCACTGTCATTGTCATTATCATCTCATTTCTTTATGGTTACATTTTGATTTATTTTACCAGATACGATATGTGATGGCTCACCTCGGAGATTTAATAGTTCGTAAGAGATCTATTGCCATCGGCTGTGTCGCAGTTTGTGGTCTAATTATCTGCTCGACACATATCGCCAATATCCTTCCAAGGGTCACTTCTTGTTTCACTGAGGAACAGTTTCTTTCAACGCTGACAGCATTCAAGAAACGTTCCGATGTTTTCCAATCGTCCGTCCTCAGGCATAAAAGAAATGTTCCGACAAACAAATCCGCATTTACTTCTTCGCACAAAGTCCCTTTGTCATCCGTCACGGTCTATTACGTCTGGTGCCAAAGTCAGTACTTTGAGTTTCGGCACTACCTGAGTGTCAAGAGCGCAATTCAGAATTTGCAACCCAACACTGTAATACTCTTCTATCGTTACTATCCCCACATCGATAGTAAGCTTTACAATACGTGGCTCAACGAACTGCAACAAGACTTTCCGTTCCTTGAAACCGTCGAAGCACCTAGCGACAGTTGCTACAACGGGAAGCCAAGCATATCTTTCATTTTTCAACTTACCAACGAACGCAAAGGAATCTACTTGGGTGAGAATACTATTTTAACTCGACCTTTGCCTGAAAAACACTTCGCGGCGTTATTTGCCGTTCGCGAAACATCGGGAGATATCGACGTATTAGTTATAAACGAAAAGCTATCTTGTGAACCAGATTTAACCCCAATTTCCGACCAATCTATCCTGTTAGATTGCCCATTCGTTTCTGGACTGGATAATGCCACTCACTTGCCTTCTTGCATCGTCCTTGACAAGGCTTTTTTTCCGAAACACATCTGGAACCTGGAAAATGTTTTCGGTCGCTTTGCACGACTACTTTTCTACGGGTCCTCAGACCTTCCAGTACCAAAACCATCGTATGATGAGTTAATTCCAAACATCGCACATATGATTTGGTTTGGAGGTGGAAGAATGGATTTCCTCTTCTTCCTCGGAGTACTCAGTTTGTTACACGTTGCTCGAGTGGACACGGTTTACATCCACGGCGATAAGCCACCTTCAGGCTACTACTGGTCTCTCCTCAAGGACAATCCACGAGTCATTCACATGCCGCACTACGGAACTCACACGATTTACGGACAGAATGTGAAAAGTTATACTCACAAGAGCGACGTTTTGCGAGCTGAACTGATATACCGCTATGGCGGAATTTACTTGGACAGCGACGCTGTTTTCGTACGGGCTCTTGACCGCGAGATACGGGGTTATGATGCCGTCGCAAGCTACGATTGGATCGATTGGGACCATCCATTTCCCGAGACCATCAACTTCGGAGTGACGATTGGAAAGAAAAAAGCGCAATTTTGGCGTTTGTTCCGGGAGTCGATGAAATGGTTCATAGACGATGACTTCTCCTGGAATGGACTCCGAAGACCCTACCAGGTCCTGGAAAGACATCCGAACCTGATTCGCATCGATCCACGTGTCCAGATCATCTGCTACAATCGCAGATGTCACGCCACCTGCTGGGAGAATTTTCAGAACGCAAAGATCCATCACGGAAACAGAAAGCTGGACTGGAGGAAGGATGCCTACGCTTTCCACTGGACCGAACCAACGCCATCCGAGTTCAGCGGGTACGATCAACTTTTCAAGTCAGACGGAATGTTCGCAGATATTGGAAAATATATTCTCAACCGGAGCGGTCTGACGGAACACTTCACCAGGGAGCTGTCCGTCGCCCATGAATATCGTCTTCGTCCAAGTGTCCTATGAGAGCGAAGGCAAATTTGAAGGCTATGGACCCGCATGATCCAACGATATGGCACTATATAGAGGGACAGAGGGAACGGCCACCATTCAGTCAGGCTATCATCTACTGAAAGTTTATTTCTCCACAACTCCGAAAGCAGAGACCGGAAACGAGAACCTCTTTCTCATCTTCGGACGCGCTATCCGAGTTAACTGGACGAACAACTCCCGGCGTATTTTGGTCCACGGATTTAGAACTGAAGTCACAAGACTTAGAGACATATACTCACGTTTTGGTATAACCTTCCTTGTCTGTAGGACTTTTGTTGCTGTTACCAGTCACTTTCTTAGGTTCTGCAGTCGTGTCTTGCCTATCGCAACCGTTCAGCGCTTTATCCTGGTGTTCCGACGTTGAACACACGGTGTCTAGTCCTGGCATGAGGACTCTGAAGGCGCTTACGGGAAGGCTGCAGGTCGAAAACCCACGTTCGTCGATGCTGCAATACTTGGTGACTGTTACTAGCGATTTGCTGCTGATCGATTGTGGGACATTCAGTTGCCATGGATATCCGTTGTTGTTGTGAAATCGACAGTGATCGGCGATGTTGAACGATTATCGCGTGGTGACTTGAATAACAAGAAAAGACAGAATAATTAATTCATTAATTTTAAGAACTAACTCAATTAAATTTCTTGGTGCGTATAAAGATGAGCTTTAACTTGGCAGTGTTTATCAACCGTGTCGGCCATGGCTCTCTCCCGTCTAATTAATAATTAAAGCTACTGAAATTGGACAAATACTGTAATATTTTATATCGACAAACGCATTTTAGTGTATAGAATTCCCTAATTTATCCGTATTTGTCATAGCCTAGCCTAAACTTATATAGAAAACATAGTCATAGACCTATGCGTACCGGTACCTATCTAAACACAATTTCCAATAGTTAAATTTTTAATTTCTCTTTGGATTAAAGTTGCAGTTGCACTTTCTATTGGCTTTGAAATGTTGTTATGGAATACGATCCAGCTGGATTATCACTGTCCTCCTGTTGCAACAAATGGTAGAGATTTTTGTGTTGTTATTATAATGTCAGAACTGATTTCAATAAATGATAAATAAATTAAGATCATATCCTGTCAGAGAATTAAACCACAACGCCATTAAAATGGTGGTTGCTGTTGCGGTGTCAGTGCTGGTGGCAGGGTGACTATGGCAGTTGGGTGGCTGTGGTGATATTTGGGGTAGTGATGGCAGTGATTTTGGTGGTCGTAGTAGTTGTGGTAGTGGTGGTGGTGATTTTGGTGGTCGTGGTTGTGTACGTGATAGTTGTGGTAGCAGTGTTGGTGATTTTGGTGGTCGTGGTAATGGTGATATTTGAGATATAGTGATAGCGGTGATCTTGGTGGTCGTAGTAGTGGTGATAGTTGTCGTAGTAGTGGTGGTGATTTTGGTGGTCATAGTAATTGTGGTAGTAGTGTTGGTGATTTTGGTGGTCGTGGTAATGGTGATATTAGAGATATAGTGATAGAGGTGATCTTGGTGGTCGTAGTAGTGGTGATAGTTGTCGTTGTAGTGGTGGTGATTTTGGTGGTCGTAGTAGTTGTGGTAGTAGTGTTGGTGATTTTGGTGGTCGTGGTAATGGTGATATTTGAGATATAGATAGCGGTGATCTTGGTGGTCGTAGTAGTGGTGATAGTTGTCGTAGTAGTGGTGGTGATTTTGGTGGTCGTAGTAGTTGTGGTAGTAGTGTTGGTGATTTTGGTGGTCGTGGTAATGGTGATATTTGAGATATAGTGATAGCGGTGATCTTGGTGGTCGTAGTAGTGGTGATAGTTGTCGTAGTAGTGGTGGTGATTTTGGTGGTCATAGTAGTTGTGGTAGTAGTGTTGGTGATTTTGGTGGTCGTGGTAATGGTGATATTTGAGATATAGTTGTGGTAGTAGTGGTGATTTCCAGTCATACGCGACCGATGGGATCTCTGATTAAACGGTCTCAGAGACTTCCGATCTGCGTAGTTTACATAATTTTTTCAACTTTTTAGTTTCCGAGTGCTATCACCATGTTTTTACTTTGCAAATTTCGTTGGTAAAAGCTCTCCGAACTCATTTAACGAGGACTTACAGTCCTGACAGTACACCTCACGTTAATCACTAGATTATTGCACACCCTGTGTAGAAGAAAAAAGAACTTGTTGGGCCTCATCATTAAAAGATTAAGATCATCAGAAGGACTTTAGCGTTTTGAATCGACCACAAGAGGAAACTTATTGAAAGGTAGCGTTGTTATACGTAGCAGCTAACCTAAAATAATACTGGAATTCTTTCCCTGTATCTGTTCGTTGTGCTCTGCCGCTTGTGTCATTTTATTGTCGACGTAACACTTCAACGACGAGAGCGTACTAAAAGCGACTAGAAAACCAATGGAGCTCGTCGATAAAGTAACGTACGTATCTCTTTCAAATGGTTAATCCACCATGGACTATCGCTATAGGAGTTGCTAATAAATAATATTTAAGACCTGTATTTAGAACCCGAGTTATTAACGTGTCTAAGACGATCAAGCCTGCCTGAGGAAAGATCGTCTTAAGATCGTCTTAAGCCTTTCTGAAGAATGCTCGTAATCGTAATCGCAATCTCCAAACTTCTAAAGCGCCACTCGAAGGCCAAGCGCAGAGCACCACGAGCGCTACGTCAAATCAGAGGGGGTTTCCAGAGTGTAGTCCAAAAGAGGTCCGAGTCCAGTTTCCAGAAGGCCAAACCAAATCAGACGGGTTCCAGAGAGTAGTCCAAAAGAGGTCCAAGTCCGATTTCCAGAAGGCCAAACCAAATCAGAGGGGGTTCCAGAGTGTAGTCCAAAAGAGGTCCAAGTCCGATTTCCAGGTACTATATCAGGAGAGGCAGAGCAGCTGTTATTATTTTAGTTTCAGAATAATAATTTTTATTAGCCTACAGAGTAATAACAGTAAAGGTAATAATAAAAAAGCTCAGTTAATGTAAGTGAGTAATATTTCAGTTTATTTTTGCAGCATCCGTTGGCTCTCTTCGCGTATATAAAAGTTCACTAGAGAATTCTAGCTGTCTGCAGCTTAACGGCCGATAAGTCAGCTCATCAGCTTTACACCATTCAAGAATAATCAGATATCGACGGATCAATGTCTAACAGGAGAACACATCCCTTCGACGCTGATGCGACAATAGCTTCACGTAAACTTGGTCCAATCAGAATCGCCCGCATTCCGACAAAAAGGAAACATCTGAGCCAACAGTTCTTTGGCTACTTCGTCACACGAAGTCCCTTTGTCATCCGTCACGGTCTACCACGTCTGGTGCCACGATTTCTGGCTTATCATCAGCTCTGCTGCAATCTGCCGCGTACTCTTACTCGTGCCGGGTTCGTCTTGAGAGCAGATCAGTTCAGCAACGTTTTCGACATTTTCATCCATAGGCCTAAGCACATTTCTCGGTCGTCCACTCCCGGATTTGCGCTTTACCGCCGAGCCACGTTCGTCCACCCGTCGACAGATGCTCTGCACAGTGCCAATTTTCCAGTTCTTATCGGGAAATTTGGCTCTGATTTTTCTGTAGCCAAATCCAAGTTCTCTTAAAGTCTGTATTCTCATTTTATCATCATCGGATATCTTGCCCATGTTGAATAAAACTGTTTGCTTACAATTGCAATTTCACTCAAAATGTAAACAAAACACCGTCTGCAAAGCGGAAATGACGTAATTATGGCACACCGCAGGCTACTTTATGTAAAAATATGATTTCCTATTTCGTGAATGCCGTGTTCAGTTGAAAAAATGCAGTTCTTTCTTCTGCCTGATGTCATGATCACAAAAATAAAGATACTGACATAAAATTTTCAAATAATATGCAAAAATATGTTACGAATAAGAATGAAAATATTTGTAACAACATATTCAGCGGTTTTCGAGAAATCTCAATTTTCGTAATGGATTATTTTTTTCGGCCGCACCCTGTAGATGTAGCACAGGAAAGAGAGTAGTTCGAAGGTGGTCGCCTCAAAGGGAGCAGGGATCTTTTTGATGCGAAGATTATCACGAAAGTGAACTACGATGCCGCCATAATTTTGCCCCAGCGGATCCTGTGAGGGACTGACTGGACGAGGAGCATCCATAGACGAATATCCAGGAGGGGCAGATCGAAGCACCGAGACGTCAGAGGCGGTAGAATGCCAGGACTCTGTCATCAGGAGGATGTCCAATGAATGTAGAGAGATTAAGTTTGCTATTTCCATGTACTTGTTTCCTAAGGAATGGGCATTTAGTGAACCAAGATTCGATCCTCAATTCGATCAACCACAATACTTACAAATGAACCTTAACTATATCAAAACGCCCGTCCTTGTCCAGTACCTCTTAGGAGTTCACTATACCTTGCAAGAACCAGACATATACCACCCCACTGACCTGGTTAGGTTAGTTGCTGTTTAACGACACTGTGTCGTAGGCTTGAGACTGACACTACCACAGTTAGGGTATAGTGGCGGAGTTGCCCCGCTGATCTCACGGTCAGTCTTTTATATGCTATGTACATATTATTCTACTTTGGCCCTCATGATCAGTCTAATTTAACCCACAGTCGTCTTTCCCCACATCCTATATCCGATTTCCCAGATAGCCCAACTAAACCGGATGCTATTACCTAATGACGCACCTGCGTTCTACCAATCTACCCCACTCGATCGTCTTCATTGGACTACTTTTCCACCCATTATAAGTTATTTCCATCTCACTCTGGGTCTGGCTGACTAAGTGTGTGTAAATGTAAATGTACGCCATTTCCTATAGCGACCGTGTGGCCTCGATCTTGCTCAGTTTCCAATGAATTGATCGACTGAGATCCTTCACCACCTCTTGCCCGTTTGAATAGGCGCCAAGCCATTTAAGATCCCCGTGTATGGACCGTGCTAGCCCGAGATTTAAATCTCTGAAAGAAACCACCTTCGGAAAGCGAACCGCGCGATCACCATGCTCTCTAACACAGAGGCGCGTGAGACGGTGTGAACTACAGTTCTCTGTCCATGTGTCTGTATGTGTCTTTATCCGTTTCTTTATTTGTTTGCTGCTCATGCTTCACACAGTGGGCGACAAATTCAGAAAAAAAGATTAGAGAGAAAAAAATTATGCAAATAAAATTTTTTTGTTAAACAAATATTTTTATGGGACTGCTGAAGCAAACTTGACCTTGCGCAGAGCTTATTATATGACATAGTTGGCCACAATTTTGTTTTTAGATTTTCTAATTTAAAAAAAAAATCCAACACCGTTACTTTAATTCATAAATATTTACAACTCGGTTATTTTATTTATAAATACACAGCTAAAATTACCGCCACTGTTTATAATTAGTCATTAATTAGTATTAAGTATGCATTAAATATTACACAGCAAACTAAATAATCTGACGATAAATTATTTATTTTTACCATCAAGTAATTTCCGAAACTACAACAATGTAATCTAAAAAAGTATCGGAGTTGTAGTATCGGAGTTGTAAAATATTCATAGTGAGACCACCACGCTGATCGAACAATTTATGGTAAAAATAAGAGTTAATTTATAATGGCCCAGCTGTCAGTTTCAATATTAGTAAGCAATAAAACAATAACAATTATAGAATATTGTGTCATGTTAAACCTGCTTACACTAACCATTTTCCATTTTCACAGCAAGTTAAACAAAATATTATGATAGTTAGCTACACCCTCGTAAAATGAAACCAGTAATTAACTTTTAACAGAACTATATAAACCAGAGTATAAGCATACACACTTACATACATGTATACATACACACGCATACGTACTTACATACATGTAAATGTATATGCAGCAAATCCAACACATAATTACAACTCCATTTCCGAAACTACAACACCGTGATAAAAGAGGTATCGGAGCTGTAGTATCGGAGTTGTAAAATATTTATAAAAAGGCCCCACGCTGATCGGACTAATTAAGATAAAAATAATAGTTAGTTTATAGTGTCAGTTTCAATTTAATTTTTGAAAAAATACATTAATATATACATATGCAAAATGTAGCAATTACAATAACGGAGTTGTAAATATTTGATATACTATAACATTACCTGATCAATTTCCGAAAATTGTCAACCGAAACAAACAACCAATTTGATTTCTTGTTGGTCACAGCAAGTTAAACAATAGTATGATGTATTCTGGTATTTAGCTGTAGGCTCTGCTATCGAAAATGTCAATTCTAAAATTGAGAGTTTTAAATTTATTCTACAGATGGGAGAAACGAACCTATTAGTAGCGGTGCTGTAGGATATATTTTACGACAGAGGTTAAATTTATTTTTGAATTAGTTATTTCGTTAATAAGTTAATCCAATGAGCATAATATGGGGTTAATGATTGAAAATTATCAAACATCAGTTAACCGCTTCAACTGCTATTCTAACGTAACGTTTGACTAACTCACCATTGGAACAGAGAATGAAATTTTGTGTATTATTTGGACTTTGTAATTTTTTTTGTATTATACTAATCATCCTAATATTGTGACAAAAATATGTTTTTCCAACTAACTTAAACCCTACAAGGAATTTGAAAATTATAAACTATAATTCTACTTTTTGTGTATGTCGTCCAAAGGAAAAGACAGAAATTTCTCTGATTTGTCGCCTAATTTGAAATATACCCTTATATCCTCTGTCATAGATGGATGCAGAGATAGATACATGGATGCATGGATGGACACATAGGTGCATGGATAAATAGTTATTACTAGATATTTATTTAAAAGGAAATTTATCACAGCGAACCTGTGATAAAATTCCTTTTAAATAAATATCTAGTAATAACTATTTATCCAGGTCAGATGTGAGGCTCTGAGACGGAATGAAGCAGCTCTGCCGACAGCAGAAACATGTTGCTTAAAGCTAAGAGTGGAGTCAAGTGTTGTAATTTCATCAGACAGGTTACAAACTCAGACACTACATGACCGAAAGCTTTTGGGAAGTGTAAACAGAAAAAGTATTGGACCAAGTACAGAGACCTAAACAACACCCTGCAGCGTCAAGAGGAATGGGAGCAGAAGTTGACTCACGAATTTGAACTGTTTGATATCAGTTAACAAATAAGATGTAAGTCAGCTAAGGACAGTTCCAGAAATACCACAACTGGTTCTAAGCCTAGAGATCAGCATATATTGATCAATGTTATCGAACGCGGTAGTGAGATCAAGTGAAACAAGACGTGTAGGTTGGTGTGGCAGCTCGGAGGATATTATTCAAGTTGTATATATATGTAGCGTGGCTACTTGATGACGAGGTTGGATGTAGGTAGCAGGAGAGCATGTAGTGTAAGGTAGTTGGTGCTCGTGTCTGTAGTCGATCGGTTCGTGTCGTTTGTTATCGGCGCGTTTCTAGGACGACCAGGCGGAGCATCTCCGTGCTCGACGACCAGCTCGGCCCCAGGCCGATGGCCCGAAGAAAGACTCACACAACGTTCAGCAGCAGTTCATTCGTTTATTCACAAGTTTAAAACGACGATCTCGAACTACTGCATCTACCATAACTCGTGACAACTCTATCTCCTACTCTTCTCTTCATGTTAAGCTCGGTCTCTATTTATACTGTCGAGTCCGTCGGTCTGGTAACTCGCTTACTCGCATAGCTGTGTCTGTTCATCCCTCTCTCTGTCTCTGTCCGTATTCGTCTTCGTCAGTCTGTATATTCCTGTAGACGTGGCATCTGGTCAGTTGGTCAGTGGGCTAGCACTTCAGACTAATCGGCGCCTTCGTGGTCTGGAATCTGTGCGTGGGCTTGTCAGTCTGTGTGGTACCAATTAGCCGTGTCATTGAGTGCATGTCTTCCAATGATAATTTGGCCTACCTGGCGCCATAGAAATTAACCACTACATATATATATATAGCAAGGCAGTTTCTGTTGAATGGAATGGTCGATTGGCACAGTGCTGAAAATTGGATGCACCAGGTCCACTCAGCCTATCATTCGCGTTAAAATGAGATGTAGGACGTGATGGGCGCCTTGCATGGCTGCCGTATACAGCTAAAATTCGACTCCTGTAATAACTTGTGATAATCCGTTCATACTGATTTGTAATCATACTGCGTAATTGTCAGTTTGAAAATATTAAATCTGATTATTATTAGTAGTAGTAACAAGTGGGCTGAAATTCGGAATAAATGTTCAATTATTTTAGGAAATTTATTTAGATCCGATCTTCGACGGTGACTACAGGGAGAAGCAGGATCAAGACCAGGTTCTTAATTGATGTAGTGACCACCGCAGCTTTAAATGATTCAGAAAAAACACCGTGAATGAAGGGAAGATAACGAGATTACAAAATAAGTTCAGAATAATACCAGACAGCTAAACAGATATCTTCAGTTGCAGGTAATCATTCAGCCCATTGTTTCAGTTGTCAAGAAAAAGCAGGAGTTGAAAACGTGCACAGATTACCAAAGTACAAGAACAGAGGTCAAAATCTATACATTATAATGCTGTTAATATGTTTCACACGAAACAACTGATGACTCATATGAGATACCTTAGTTTCTTCTTTAAATCTACACGGTGATTCAATGAAAAGTAAGCCAAACTTCATAAACAAATATTAAAACTTGAACTATATTTTATTAATAATATTTTTTTTTTTAAATATGCACATACTTACTTTTTTTATTTTAATGACTTCCGGTTTTATTTCCTACTAAAAAAAGCAGACGATAATACGATAGAAAACATAAACAAGAAACTAGCAATTTCCGAAAAAATGCCTTTTAGTAAAGAAGATTTACACATGATAAAAGGTTTGAGGGAATCCAAGAATTACAGCAGCCGTCAATTTCTACAAGAGTTTCCAGAAAAACATTGGACTAGAAGCGGATTAGATAAATTGCTTAGAAAAATTAGTTTGACAGGGTCAGTCGACCGCGTCCTTGGTAGTGGCAGACGAAGGTCATCGCGCACTTAAGAAAACGTTGTCCTTGTGGGAGATCTGATTCTGAGTCAAGAGGATGCTCCGAATACACATAGAAAAACACGTCAAATATCCAGAGAAACCGGAATTCATCAGTCCAGTGTTGTTCGAATAATCCATAAAGACCTTGAACCCAAGTGCCTTAAGAAGACGCCAGCACAGGAACGGTTGTTCGAAGTGTGGCTCTGACACTAGGCAAAGATAGTTGTGTAGGCTGGAGAACAGGCGCGTTCATGTGTGTGTTTGTGTATTTGTGTTTGTGTGTGTGTGTGTGTGTATGTGTGTGTGTGCGCACCTGTTTGTGTGATTGTGTATGTGGGTGTGTGTATGCGTGCTTGAGCATGTTTGATGCTAAATGCATTTCACGCGTCGTGATTATATGAATAGTTCGAGATCACAACGGCGCACAACCAAAAGTGTGTGTATGTTTGTCTAAGATTCAATTAAATCAAGTATGTGAGGTCAAGTAAATACGACTAATATTCATCATCATCATCATCATCATCATCATCATCATCATCATCATCATCATCATCATCATCATCATCATCATCATCATCATCATCATCATCATCATCATCATCATCATCATCATCATCATCATCATCATCATCATCATCATCATCATCATCATCATCATCAGTTCCTGACGCCAACCATTTGGCGGCGATGGGTGCGAATAAATGATATCCTCTGCCCTCGGTCCTCAAGTCCACTGTTCCCCTTAGTGTTCGTCCAAGTGATGTTATGTCCTCAATTACATTATATCTATCCAGCGTAGTCTTGGTCTGCCTTTGCTTCTTTTCCCTTCGTATCTTGCATGTAGTGCACTGTGTGGAATTCGGTCAACTGGTTGACCGTCCAGCATGCTGGCCACTAGACTATCGCGCAACCCATGTGTTTGTGTATTTGTGTTTGTGTATGTGTGTGTGTGTTTGTGTACATAGGCGTAATTTGTGGGGGGAGGGGTACGAGGGGTACCCGTACCCCCCACTTTTTGGACTGGGTGGGTACGGTACCCCCACTTTTTAAACGATGCCAATCAATATTTTATTACTGTGCCTTCTCAGAGAACGCAGTCACCACCAAAAGTACGAAAATACTTAATACACAGGTAAACCTGTGGGGCGTGGTGGCTCAGTGGTAAGTTCGGCGCCTTGTGACCGGAGGGTTGCAGGTTCGAATCCCACTCTAGCCGCTGCGTACGGACCTTGGGCAAGTCCTTCACTCGCAATTGCTCGTGGCGCTTCGGCGTGAAAATTCCGACACAGTATCAAATGCTGTAGTCGGGATCGCCTCTGAGTAGTAGTAGTAGTTGACTTCGAGAGGCGCTATAGAAATATCCGGAATAAAAAAAAAAAAACCGACAGCCAAAATTAATGGGAATACTGACAGGGAATATGTTCAAATTGGGCGTCATGCAAAAAGCTAAAGTGGAGAAGAAATTGGTACCCCCACTTTTTAGACCAAAGTATTGGTACCCCCACTTTTTAGACTAAAGTTTCGCCCCTGTTTGTGTATTTCTGTTTGCGTATTTGTGATTGCTTTACTAAAGGCAGTTGCACCGTTCTGTTGAACCTCTCCGGAACTCTTATGTTCCCACGCCAAGCAGCGACCTCTGTGTGAACCGAAGCGGAACCATATGACGTCAAAATCAAACAACTACCGGTATTCGTGTAATGCAAGCTCCCGTCGTCACAGACGCGACGGGATCATATAGCACCACAGAGACAGTTATGGCAAATGATTATAAATCAGAAAAGCAGTTTAGTAATGAAGAACTGCAACAGATTAATAGATTTTAGATAAAAGTATACATGTAAGAACAATATCAGTGCTGAAATAGTTAATAAATGTTTTTATAGAGCATTCGGGAGATAAACTTATTGTCATTTTGATCAGGTAATGTGAATTTATGTGCTCGTGGCCGTTAATTATAAGGGATGTTAGTTTCTGAACTCTCTCACTGTCCCCCACTTGGATGTAGCCCCACCTGCAGACTGGGGAAGCGTACATCAGAGAAGTGATGATGGTGGCCCTTGCTATTTCCTGCAAAACATTAAGTGGAAAGCCATGGGATCGGAGGACACACGGAGTGACGATGATAGGACCTTATCAAGATGACCATTCATTCTAACGTCGGAGCAGATTGTGACTCCTATAGGACCCGTAAAGAAGAGACGCAGATTGCTCCAGGGATGATTGGGGAGCAGGGGGAATACTTCCCTCTAGCGGAAATGATTAATTCACATATTTTGGGGGTTTATGTGAAGATTATTATTACTATGAGCCCAGGACGAGATATGGACGAATTCTTCCTGAGCGGTGTCTATGTGAGAGGAGCCTACAAGAAGGTAGGCATTATCGCCGAAATTTTTAACGATATTAGAAGGATGTTTTGGGTGAAGATCTGAGGAATTTGTAGCAAAAATTGTATGACTGATCGCGAACTCCTTGATGATACTAGAGTCAATGGTATTTGTTCTGAAAGAGTGTGGAATGGAGGACAGTTTCAAATGCTTCAAACAAGTCGATTGAAGTTACTGTTCATCTTGGAGTTAAGGGTGCCTATGTGTTGAAAGAGTGTGTAATGGCGGACTGTGTCAAATGCTTTAGACAAGTCGGTTGAAATTACTACGACATAATCATTAGAATTTAACAGTTTAGAAATCTGTTGAAGAAGTAGGCCTACGATTATGGTAGCTGTAGTAGATCCAGTGGGTCTGAATGCGAATTGGTCCTTCAGTAAATCATGGATGGGGGAGAGTCGAAGGCTGGGTAAAGATATATGCGGACAATAATACGTTCAACTAATCGAGAGAGAACCAAAACTATAGAGATAGGTCTAAAGTCATTAGGAGAAAAGGGACGGCCAGGGAATCTTTGAGATAGCGTTTATCAAAGCGATTTTCCATTGATTCGGTATATGAGCAAGAGCTACTGATCTGTTGATGAGTGATTGGGGAGCAGAGGATTGGTACAAGGAGTCGGAGGAACCATGAGGGTGTCTGGTCTTGTCCTTCGGCGGTAGGTTTCAGGTGGTCAAGCGGGTAGAAAGTTTCACTTTCAGTCAAGAGTGGAATATTTGAATATGCTGACTGTTTCAGATTACGTGGAATGTTGGAAGAATCTGTTGAAATTGCTGCAAACTAGAAATTTAAGTCATCAGCAGTGATTTGACTTGGCTTTAATTTAACCACTCAAAAGCGCTGTCTACGGGATTTAAGCAGACGCATCTAAACAATCGAAGAGATTGTAATATGGAAAGAGTAAATTGTTCGAATAGGTAGACTGTTCCAGAGGAAGGAACCTATGTTAACACTCTGCTCTTTGATGCGTGAAAGGCCAATTCGGCCGTTGGCTACAGTAACTGTGGATTCATTAAATGTCCACTATCTGTTAACGGCATACCTTTTTATCGTACCTAGTCGAGGTGTATCATCCGTGTGATGAAATAATAAACGAATATATTTATATATATAGAGAGAGAGGGAAGGGGGAGGAGAGAGAGAGAGAGAGAGAGAGAGAGAGAGAGAGAGAGAGAGAGAGAGAAGGCTGCAGGAGAGAATTCAAGAATTAGAAACCTAGCACCACTACAGAGTGCATGCACAAGCCATTAACACAGCCTGCCTCGGACGTGCCAATGTCAATACTGTTAGACTCTGTGGCTCTTTTGCCGGATGTTCATGAGTGAGATATTAGTTAGACAAAGAGGCCGAACCATTTGTTGCAATATTGTTAATTAGGTGTCAGTTGTATTCAACTTTGCAATAAACCAGCAAACTGTAGTTGCAAGTGATCGTCAGGCGGAATATAGGTATCAGCCGAAGCGGTGAGTGTTCAGTTGTGAATATTTGAAACCTAATTTGTACTCTTACACGAGTTATTTTAATTATGTTATTGGAGCAGCATATTCCAGATGTTGAATAAACTTATTTCTCACAGCAATTTTAAGTAGAGCCTACATTTAAATTATTTTGAACTTCACAGATTTGTATAGCGCCCTAACACAGCGAGGCTTATTTGAATATGGTATTGGTGCAGCCTACTTGGTAGATCGGTGAAGTTCAAAATAATTTAACGACCACATCAGTTTAATGTCAGAACATCTTTTGCTGTTACTCAAATCTATTGAATCCATATTGACGCTAATGCGTGTGAATCAATATAATTTCCTATAATCATGGATCACAGAACGTCGACGACTTTGGAAGTCATAAGATGATGTAAGATACTGTAGACTATTCTAACAATCATTTTTTTGTCCTAGATCCGCACAGCAGGCAGGAGCCTGGGTATAGCCTGGAAATCCGATCAACTCTGCATACATCTTTTACAAATTTGAAAGCGATTCTTTCTCGCCGTAGTTCTGCTGGAAGTGTCTGCGAGTAGCTTCTCGGAGAGGCGCTACATTAGTGCTCTGAGTGAATAAATGAACTCGCTATGTCAAAGGTAAAGTGTAGTCAAACATTTGTTGGCATAGGTCCTACTTCTAGGCTTTAAAATCTGAATGATTTATTCCTGTTCTTATACAATTTGTCATCGACTCTTTTGGTAACTCTCCAGATGAACAATTACTAACTGATAGGCCCGTAAGGTGTAAAACTTAAGGCGTATAATTATCAGAATGATTCACTCCAGTTTTAGTATAATTAGTCGATGACTCTTTGGTTACTCTGCAGATGAACAATTAAAAACAATAGGACCGTTAGCTAGATTGCTCTTGCCAAGTGCATTTTTGTAAACCAACGTGCGGTTAGCAATTGGTATAATAAAGGATATACTTACTTACTGTCTTCAGGTCTCATAGAAACAATCCGTTGAAGAGATCTCATCGTGTTCTGTTGAACAGATTGTGGATGGATTTCACTGTTTGTTTCTGTACGTTCTGCAATTTTACGCCATTTAGGTCTAGACTTATCTTTATTCGACTATCCTGGCATTTATCTTTGATGAGTCATCTTCGTATGTTTATCTCTGATGAACCATCTTCTTATGTATTTTTGACGAACCATATTCTTATGCATTTTCGATGAACCACCTTCCTATGTATTCATGATGAACCATATTGGTATGTATTTTTGATGAACCACTATCTAATGTATCCTTGATAAACCATCTTCTTATGTATTTTTGACGAACCATCTTCGATGAACCACTTTCTTATGTATCTTTGATGAACCATATTGGTTTGTATTTTTGAAGAACCGTCTTTTTGTGTATCTTTGATGAACCATCTTCTAATGTATCTATGATAAACCATCATCTTATGCATCTTTGATGAACCATCTTATGTTTTTAATGAACCATCTTGGTACATATCTTTGAACTTTCTAGTGTATCTGTGATGAACCACCTTCTTATGCATCATTGATAAACCATCTACTTATGTATCTTTAGTGAACCATCATGTTATTTATTTGATGACCCATATCCTTTTGTGTCTGTAGTGAACTATCTTCTTATGTTTCTTTAATGAACCATCCTCTTTTGTATCTTCTTGTGTGTCTTTGAAGAAAATCTTGGTATATTTCTTTAATTAAACAATCTTGGTATGTGTATTTGATGAACCATCTTCTTATGTGTATATTTAAGAACCATCTTCTCATGTGTATATTTGATGAACCATCTTCTTAGTGTATATCTAAGAACCATCTTCTTATGTGCATATTTGATGAACCATCTTCTTATATGTACAAAAAATTGTACATTTGATGATCCATCTTCTTATGTGTATTTTTAATAACCATCTTCTTATGTGTATATTTGATGGACCATCTTGACACTTGACACTTGTTTATTTGGTAACCAAACTTTTACAGTTAAAGCAGAAACATGCATTATTATTATATTCCAAAGTTTGGCTACACAGGAGGCCCAAAAGGGGTCAAATGACCCCGCTACAAGGGCCACCTGGGTAGTAGTACAGTAAGTGGAAAGCAGTCAATCATCCATCATTCTTAACTCAGTACTTAATTAAAGCCTGTAAGTATAATTATCGTTGTACAATGTTTTCACTGTTCGTAACAAGAACTTAACTAACGCCAAGATAACATAACCTGTGATCAATCATGTGAACATTTATAATAATTCCGTGGATTAAACTTTTAGAGAAATACTCAAATACCAAATTGATTACACAATCTGCAGAGGAGTAAATTAACCCTTCTGTAAAAAACATTAATTCATAAAATGTGACGTGACAGTACATCCGTATGATGTATTATACAGTGCATTTAATATGCAATAAGATAAAGGTTACCCAATGAAACCCTTACGAGATTATCTAATACAGTTGAGAAGTAAAATACTTCATTGTAATTGAAAAATAGTTCACATCAATGCATCTGTAAATTAGGTAATATCCATGCATTCACAGTAGGCTACATCATTGCATTCCTAGGACAGGTTGCGACAACACAATCATTAAACCAGCTATACCAGCTATACAAAATTTAAAAAATATACAATGCATCAATGGTGCATGTTACGCCAATGCCTCAACAGAGCAGGTTTCACAGAGTGACTATGAATCAGATACTCCTTTGCACTATAGGAGAGACTACTAACTAGGCTACAGTGTAGCAGATTACACATGTAATAATAAGCGAAGGCAGTGTTAATCCGATAACTATAGCAGTCACCGGCATTTTAAGAAGCAAATCCCAACAACCAAATCAAATTGGATGAGAATTTTGAGCTATATGTATATATGTATTCCTATATATCTTCTTATATGTATATTTGATGAACCATCTTCTTATGTGTATATTCGATGAACCATCTTCTTATATGTATATTTGATGAACCATCTTCTTAGTGTATATCTAAGAACCATCTTCTTATGTGCATATTTGATTAACCATCTTCTTATATGTATATTTGATGAACCATCTTCTTATGTGTATATTTAAGAACCATCTTCATATGTGTATTTTTAAGAACCATCTTCTTATGTGTATATTTGATGAACCATATTCCTATGTGTATATTTGATGAACCATCTTCTTATGTGTATATTTGATGAACCATCTTCTTATGTGTATATTTGATGAACCATCTTCTTATGTGTATATTTGATGAGCCATCTTCTTATGTGTATATTTGATTAACCATATTCTTGTGTGTAAATTTTATGAACCATCTTCTCATGTGTATATTTAATGAATCATCTTATTTTGTGTATATTTGATGAACCATCTTCTCATGTGTACCATTGGTGAACCATTTCTAATGTATGTTTAATGAACCATCTTTTTGCGTGACTTTGATGAACCGCCTCTTTTCATTTTACGAACTATCTTGTTATGTGTCTTTGATGAACTGCATCGTTTTGAATGGGTTTTACTACGTTTTATTCATTTCAAGGATAACGTACTATTGCTATGGATAATTAAATTATGCTACGCCGTTGATAATTTAAGTGCTATTGCTGATGCCATTATTGCCATCAGTAATATTATTCCTTTCATTACTATTGGCAGCTCCAATTACTCTCACTACAATTATTGCTATAACTACCATTGCTACTATTATGACGATTACTGATTGTAATATCATAGCCATTCTTACCAACATTTTACTGTCACTATCATTGTCATTATCATCTCATTTCTTTATGGTTACATTTTGATTTATTTTACCAGATACGATATGTGATGGCTCACCTCGGAGATTTAATCAACCGTAAGAGATCTATAGCCATCGGCTGTGTCGCCGTTTTTGGTCTAATTATCTGCTCGACACATATGGCCAACATCCTCCCAAGGGTCACTTCTTGTTTCACCGGGGAACAGTTCCATTCAACGCTGACAGCATTCAAGAAACGTTCCGATGTTTTAGAATCGTCCGTCGTCAGGCATAAGAGAAATGTTCCTACAAACAATTCCGCATTTACTTCTTCACACAAAGTCCCTTTGTCATCCGTCACGGTCTATTACGTCTGGTGCCAAAGTCAGTACTTTGAGTTTCGGCACTACCTGAGTGTCAAGAGCGCAATTCAGAATTTGCAACCCAACACTGTAATACTTTACTATCGTTACTATCCCTACATCGATAGTAAACTTTACAACACATGGCTTAACGAACTGCAACAAGACTTTCCCTTCCTCGAAACCGTCGAAGCACCTAGCGACAGTTGCTACAACGGGAAGCCAAGCATATCTTTCATTTTTCAACTTACCAACGAACGCAAAGGAATCTACTTGGGTGAGAACACTATTTTAACTCAACCTTTGCCTGAAAAACACTTCACGTCGTTATTTGCCGTTCGTGAAACATCGGGAGATATCGACGTATTAGTTATAAACGAAAAGCTATCGTGTGAACCAGATTTAACCCCAATTTCCGACCAATCGATCCTGTTAGATTGCCCATTCGTTTCTGGACTGGATAATGCCACTCACTTGCCTTCTTGCATCGTCCTTGACAAGGCTTTTTTTCCGAAACACATCTGGTACCTGGAAAATGTTTTCGGTCGCTTTGCACGACTACTTTTCTACGGGTCCTCAGACCTTCCAGTACCAAAACCATCGTATGATGAGTTAATTCCAAACATCGCACATATGATTTGGTTCGGAGGTGGACGAATGGATTTCCTGTTTTTCCTTGGAGTACTCAGTTTGTTACACGTTGCTCGAGTGGATACGGTTTACATCCACGGCGATCAGCCACCTTCAGGCTACTACTGGTCTCTCCTCAAGGACAATCCACGAGTCATTCACATGCCGCACTACGGGATTCACACGATTTACGGACAGAATGTGAAAAGTTATAATCACAAGAGCGACGTTTTGCGAGCTGAACTGATATACCGCTATGGTGGAATTTACTTGGACAGCGACGCTGTTTTCGTACGGGCTCTTGACCGCGAGATACTGGGTTATGATGCCGTCGCAAGCTACGATTGGATCGATTGGGACCATCCATTTCCCGAGATCATCAACTTCGGAGTGGCGATTGGAAAGAAAAAAGCGGAATTTTGGCGTTTGTTCCGGGAGTCGATGAAATGGTTCATAGACGATGACTTTTCGTGGAATGGACTCCGAAGACCCTATCAGATCCTGGAAAGGCATCCTAGCCTGATTCGCATCGATCCACGTCTCCAGATCATCTGCTACAATCGCAGATGTCACGCCACATGGTGGGAGAATTTTCAGGACGCAAAGATCCATCACGGAAACAGAAAGCTGGACTGGAGGAAGGACGCCTACGTTTTCCACTGGACCTCACCAACACCATCCGAGTTCAGCGGGTACGATCAGCTTTTCAAGTCAGACGGAATGTTCGCAGATATTGGAAAATATATTCTCAACCGGAGCGGTCTGACGGAACACTTCACCAGGGAACTGTCCGTCGCCCATGAATATCGTCTTCGTCCAAGTGTCCTATGAGAGCGAAGGCAAATTTGAAGGTTATGGACCCGCATGATCCAACGATATGGCACTAAATAGAGGGTCAGAGGGAACGGCCACCATTCAGTCAGGCTATCATCTAATGAAAGTTTATTTACCCACAACTCCGAGAGCAGAGACCGGAAACGAGATCCTCTTTCTCATCTTCGGACGCGCTACCCGAGTTAACTGGACGAACAACTCCCGGCGTATTTTGGTCCACGGATTTAGACTTGAAGTCCCAAGACTTAGAGACATATACTCACGTTTTGGTATAACCTTCCTTGTCTGTAGGACTTCTGTTGCTGTTACCAGTCACTTTCTTAGGTTCTGCAGTCGTGTCTTGCCTATCGCAACCGCTCAGCGCTTTAACCTGGTGTTCCGACGTTGAACACATGGTTTCTAGTTCCAGCATGAGGACCCTGATGGCGCTTACGGGAAGGCTGCAGGTCGAAAACCTATGTTCGTCGATGCTGCAATACTTGGTGACTGTTACTAACGATTTGCTTCTGATCGATTGTGGGACATTCAGTTTTTAAGAACTAACTCAATTAAATTTCTTGGTGCGTATAAAGATGAGCTTTAACTTGGCAGTGTTTATCAACCGTGTAGGCCATGACTATCTCTCCCGTCTAATAATTAAATCTACTAGAATTGGAAAAAATACTGTAATGTTTTATATCGAGAAACGCACCTTAGTTTATGGAATTCCCTAATTTATCCGTAGTTGTCATAGCCTAGCCTAAACTTATATAGAAAACATAGGCCTATGGGTATCCATCTAAACACAATTTCCAATAGTTAAATTTTTAATTTCTCTTTGGATTAAAGTTGCAGTTGCACTTTCTATTGGCTTTGAAATGTTGTTATGGAATACGATCCAGCTGGATTATCACTGTCCTTTCGGTTCCGCCTGTTGCAACCAATGGTAGAGATTTTTTGTGTTGTTATTATAATGTCAGAACTGAGTTCAATAAATGATAAATAAATTAAGATCATATCCTGTCAGAGAATTAAACCGCAACACCATTAAAATGGTGGTTGCTGTTGTGGTGGCAATTGTGTTTGTGGTGGTGGCAGGGTGACTATGGCAGTTGGGTGATTGTGGTGATATTTGGGGTAGTGATGGCAGTGATTTTGGTGGTCGTAGTAGTTGTGGTAGTAGTGTTGGTGATTTTGGTGGTCGTGGTAATGGTGATATTTCAGATATAGTGATAACGGTGATCTTGGTGGTCGTTGTAGTGGCGATAGTTGTCGTAGTAGTGGTGGTGATTTTGGTGGTCGTAGTAGTGGTGATTTCCAGTCATACGCGACGGAGGGGATCTCTGATTAAACGGTCTCAGAGACGAATATCGTCGGGTGACTTCCGATCTGCGTAGTTTACATAATTTTTTCAACTTTTTAGTTTCCGAGTGTTATCACCATGTTTTAACTTTGCAAATTTCGTTGGTAAAAGCTCTCCGAAGTCATTTTACGAGGACTAACAGTCCTGACAGCACACCTCACGTTAATCACTAGATTATTGCACACCCTCTGTAGAAGAAATAAGAACTTATTGGGTCTCATGATTAAAAGATTAAGATCATCAGAAGGACTTTAGCGATTTGAATCGACCACAAGAGGAAACTTATTGAAAGGTAGCGTTGCTATACGTAGCAGCTAACCTAAGACAATACTGGAATTCTTTCCCTGTATCTGTTCGTTGTCCTCTGCCGCTTGTGTCATTTTATTGTCGACGTTACACTTCAACGACAAGAGTGTACTAAAAGCGAGTAGGAAACCAATGGAGCTCGTCGACAAAGTAACGTACGTATCTCTTTCAAATGGTTAATCCACCTTGGACTATCGCTATAAGAGTTGCTAACTAATAATATTTAAGACCTGTATATAGAGCCCGAGTTATTATTAACGTGTCTAAGACGATCAAGCCTGCCTGAGGAAAGATCGTATTAAGATCGTCGTAAGCCTGCCTGAAGAATGTTCGTGATCGTAATCGCAATCTCCAAACTTCTAAAGCGCCACTCGAAGGCCAAGCGCAGAGCACCAAGAGCGCTGCGTCAAATCAGAGGGGTTTCCAGAGTGTAGTCCAAAAGAGGTCCGAGTCCAGTTTCCAGAAGGCCAAACCAAATCAGACGGGGTTCCAGAGTGTAGTCCAAAAGAAGTCCAAGTCCGATTTCCAGGTACTAGATCAGGGGAGGCAGAGCAGCTGTTATTATTTTAGTTTTAGAATAATAATTTTTATTAGCCTACAGAGTATAAATAATAACAGTAAGCGTAATAATAAAAAAGCTCAGTTAATGTAAGTGAGTTATATTTCAGTTTATTATTGCAGCGTCCGTTGGCTCTCTTCGCGTATATAAAAGTTCACAGTTCGCGTTCGTCACATCTCGTCTTGACTATTGCCTATCTCTTTACTCTGGCCTCCCTTCTGCACGCCTAGACTGCCTTGACCGCATCTTGCGCTCTGCTGCACGCCTTATTGGCCAAATACCATATTTTGGCCATGTATCAAATTATATGCTGGAGGTCCTGCATTGGCTCCCTGTACGGCAGCGCATTGAGTACAGGATCGCCTCCTTTGGTTGGCGATGTCAACTGGGTCTCGCACCAAAATACCTCATAGATCTCTTCCGGCCTGTGTCTGCTTCTCGGACTGCTCGAGTCCTCCGCTCGGTGGGGAGGGGGATGCTATCTGTCCCGTTTGCCCGTACTGCTATCATGCAGACCCGCGCCTTCTCGGTGGTTGGCCCGACCATGTGGAATGGCCTTCCTCCTGAGCTGCGCCTACATCCTAGGTCTTCCTCTTGTACCTTCTATGACCACCTGAAAACTGCTCTTTTTCGCCGTGCTGGAGTCGGGAGCGCCTCTGAGTAGTTCCCTTGAAGTGGCGCTATATAAATTTACGAATGAAAAACAAGAGAATTCTAGCTGTCTGCAGCCTAACGGCCGATAAGTCTGCTCATCAGCTTTACACCATTCAAGAATAATCAGATATCGACGGATCAATGTCTTAAAGGAGAAACCATCCCATCGACGCTGATGCGACAATAGCTCCACATAAACTTGGCCCAATCAGAATCGCCCGCATTTCGACAAAAAGAAAACATCTGAGCCAACAGTTCTTTCGCTACTTCGTCACACAAAGTCCCTTTTACGCATTTACAGTACCGAGGATCTTATTTTTCGATCAGCATTCCGAGCGTTGTTTGAAATCGAAATTGATATTATGATACCAGCACTACAAAAGTCAATAGATTAGAATAGAGTCGGCAAAGTCTTAATGATAATTTAACAAAATTACTGAAGCGGTACTTCAAAGCGAATTGCACGCATTAGCTTTTTTACGAGAGGTGCAATGAGTCAAAGGGGATTTTTCAGAGAGTAAGAGCTCAAATGAGGTACGGGACCTAGGTTCTTGGAGACCAGAAAGCGAAGGGAGGCTCGCATAAAATTTTTATGGTGAATTAACAATATGTGTAACGAATATCTTTAGCGCTCCAGACTGTGATCAGACATAACCACCTACTCCCTAAAACCATGAGGTTGCAATGTGAGCCATTACTTGAAAATGTTAACTGTAGCTACCCATGTGTCCCTTCCTAGTGGGATCTTGATCCGTTTTGGCCCACCATTTGTAGACAATAACACTCAAATATATAAAATTATTGTGAACGTTAGCTTGTTATTGGTCGCAATAAAGATATTGATTGATTGATTGATTGATTGATTGATTGATTGATTGATTGATTGATTGATTGATTGATAGTAACAGAAATTATTATTGGTAACGGAGCTACTCGCAAGGTTGCGAACTTACAGTTATTTATTAGATCAACCACAACACAGAGAAATGAACCTTAACTATGTCAAAACGCCCGTCCTTGTCCAGTCCTCTACCTCTCTGGATTTCAGTATGTACCTTGCAAGAGTTAGACACATGCCGCCCCGCTGATCTGGTTAGGTTAGTTGCTGTTTAACGACACTTTGTCATAACAAAGATGATTAGCGTCTCCTTTCTGTAGGCTTCGGACTGACACTACCACAGTTAGGGTATAGTGGCGGAGTTGCCCCGCTGATCTCACGGTCAGTCTTTTATATGCTAAGTACATATTATTCTACTTTGGCCCTCATGATAAGTTGAATTTAACCCACAAGTCGTCTTTCCCCACATCCTATATCCGATTTGCCATATAGGTCAACTAAACCGGATGCTATCAGCCTATCACTCAATGACGCACCTGCGTTCTGCCAATCTACCCCACTCGATCGTATTCATTGGAATACTTTTCCACCCATTATAAGTTATTTCCATCTCACTCTGGGTCTGGCTGACTAAGTGTGTGTAAATGTAAATGTACGCGATTTCCTATAGCGATCGTGTGGCCTCGATCCTGCTCATTTTTCAATGAATTGATCGGGTGAGATCCTTCAACACCGCTGCCCGTTTGAATAGGCGCCACGCCATTTACCGTCCCCGTGTATGGACCGTGCTATCCCTAGATTTAAATCTTTGAAAGAAACCACCTTCGGGAAGCGCGATCCGCATGCTCTCTAACACAGAGGCGCGTGAGACGGTGTGAACTACAGTCCTCTGTCCATGTGTCTGTATGTGCCTTTATCCGTTTCCCTATTTGTTTTGCTGCTCATGCTTAACTAGTCACTACTAATTCGCATCTCATTCCATCAACTCTTCACCTCCCTCTACTCAGTCAATCGGTCAAACCTCCCATGGAGCTGATGCATTATGATGCGACGTTCATGATCACTTGCCTCGCCCCACGTAAATCTAATAATGTACCGTTATTCCTGCTTCTTTACGGGTATATTTCACAGTTGGCGACATATTCAGAAAAAAGATTAGAGAGAAAAAAAATTATGCAAATAATTTTTTTTTACACAAATATTTATATTGGACTGCTGAAGCAAACTTGACATTGCGCAGAGCTTATGACAGCGTTGGCCTTAGTTTTATTTTAGTTTTCCTAATATTTTTAAAAATACAACACCGTTACTTTGATTCATAAATACTTACAACTCGGTTATTTCATTTATTAATACACAGTTAAAATAACCGCCACTGTTTATAATTAGTCATTAATTAGTATTAAGTATGCATTAAATATTAAACAGCAAACCAAATAATCTGACGATAAATTATTTATTTTTACCATCAAATAATTTTCGAAACTACAACACTATTATTTTTTAAAGTATCGGAGTTGTAAAATATACATAGTGAGACCACCGCGCTGATCGAACAAATTAAGATAAAAATAATAGTTAGTTTATAGTGGCTTCAATTTATATATATGCAAAGTGTAATAATTACAGTAACGGAGTCGTAAATATTTGACATACTATAATATTACCTGATCAATTTCCGAAAATTGTCAACCGAAACAAACAACCAATTTGATTTCTTGTTGGTCACAGCAAGTTAAATAATAGTATGATGTATTCTGGTATTTAGCTGTAGACTGGATCTCTGCTATCGAAAATGTCAATTCTAAAATTGAGAGTTTTAAATTTATTCTACAGATGGCAGAAACCTATTAGTAACGGTGTTGTAGGAGATGTTTTAAGACAGAGGTTAAATTTATTTTTTAATTAGTTATTTTGTTAATGGACATAATATATTGGGTTAATGATTGAAAATTATCAAACATCAGTTAACCGCTTCAACTGCTATTCTAACGTAACGTTTGACTAACTCACCATTGGAACAGACAATGAAATTTTGTGTATTATTTGGACTTTGTGATTTTTTGTATTACACTAATCATCCTAATATTATGAGAAAAATATGTTTTTCCAACTAATTTAAGCCCTACAAAAAATTTGAAATAATAAATTATAATTTTACCTTTTGTGTATGCCGTCCAAAGGAAAAGACAGAAATTTCTCTAATTTGTCGCCTAATTTGAAATATACCCTTCAGCCTCTGTCATAGATGGATGCAGAGATGCATGGATGGATACATAGGTGCATGGATAAATAGTTATTAAATATAAGACTAGATATTTATTTAAAAGGAATTTTTTCACAGGTACGCACAGGTCAGATGTGAGGCTCTGAGACGGAATGAAGCAGCTTTTCCGACAGCAGAAACATGTTGCTTAAAGCTAAGGGTGGAGTCAAGTGTTGCAATTTCACCCGACAGGTTACAGAAACTCAGACATTAGATGACCGAAAGCTTTCGGGAAGTGTAAACAGAAAAAGTATTGGACCAAGTACAGAGACCTAAACAACACCAGCGTCAAGAGGAATGGGAACAGAAGTTGACTTACCAATTTGAACTGTTTGATATCAGTTAACAAATAAGATGTAAGTCAGCTAAGGGCAGTTTCAGAAATACCACAACTGGTTCTAAGCCTAGAGATCAGCACCTATTGATCAATGTTATCGAACACGGTAGTGAGGTCAAGTGAAACAAGAAGTGTGGGTTGGTGTGGCAGCTCAGAGGATCTTATTCGAGCTGTATATATATAGCAAGGCAGTTTCTGTTGAATGGAATGGTCGATGTTTGCACAGTGCAGAAAAATGCTGAACTAGTAACAAGTGGGCTGAAATTCAGCAAGAAATAAATGTTCAAGTGTTTTTGGAAAATTATTGAGATCCATCTTGGGAGGTGATTAGAGAGAGAAGCAGGATCAAGGCCAGGTTCTTAATTCATGAAATGACCACTAGCCGTTCTCGCTCAAACCTGTGTTACCCAGCCATTTCTCGAAAAATTGCTCTAATTCAAAATCTAAGACAGATTAACACCTCTACCCGACGGAAATCATATCACAGCACGATTTCCAACAATATATCATGCACCAACATCGAATCTGCCACAAAAATATTTTTTGACACATTTTTCAAATTCATCAAATCTGCATCGGAAACCATATTTCCCAAAAATCGAACTTTTTGGCAATATAAATTTTTCCGAAAAATTGCTCTAATGCAAAATCTAAGACAGATTAACACCTCTACCCAACGGAAATCATATCACAGCACGATATCCTACAATATACCATGCACCGATATCGTCCACAAAGCACGATTTCTCATAAAATCGACTTTTTCACTAGCCGCTCTCGCTCAAACCTGTGTTACCCAGCCATTTCTCGAAAAATTGCTCTAATTCAAAATCTAAGACAGATTAACACCTCTACCCGACGGAAATCATATCACAGCACGATTTCCAACAATATATCATGCACCAACATCGAATCTGCCACAAAAATATTTTTTGACACATTTTTCAAATTCATCAAATCTGCATCGGAAACCATATTTCCCAAAAATCGAACTTTTTGGCAATATAAATTTTCCCGAAAAATTGCTCTAATGCAAAATCTAAGACAGATTAACACCTCTACCCAACGGAAATCATATCACAGCACGATATCCTACAATATACCATGCACCGATATCGTCCACAAAGCACGATTTCTCATAAAATCGACTTTTTCACTAGCCGCTCTCGCTCAAACCTGTGTTACCCAGCCATTTCTCGAAAAATTGCTCTAATTCAAAATCTAAGACAGATTAACACCTCTACCCGACGGAAATCATATCACAGCACGATTTCCAACAATATATCATGCACCAACATCGAATCTGCCACAAAAATATTTTTTGACACATTTTTCAAATTCATCAAATCTCCATCGGAAACCATATTTCCCAAAAATCGAACTTTTTGGCAATATAAATTTTTCCGAAAAATTGCTCTAATGCAAAATCTAAGACAGATTAACACCTCTACCCAACGGAAATCATATCACAGCACGATATCCTACAATATACCATGCACCGATATCGTCCACAAAGCACGATTTCTCATAAAATCGACTTTTTCACTAGCCGCTCTCGCACAAACCTGTGTTACCCAGCCATTTCTCGAAAAATTGCTCTAATTCAAAATCTAAGACAGATTAACACCTCTACCCGACGGAAATCATATCACAGCACGATTTCCAACAACATATCATGCACCAACATCGAATCTGCCACAAAAATATTTTTTGACACATTTTTCAAATTCATCAAATCTGCATCGGAAACCATATTTCCAAAAAATCGAACTTTTTGGCAATATAAATTTTTCCGAAAAATTGCTCTAATGCAAAATCTAAGACAGATTAACACCTCTACCCAACGGAAATCATATCACAGCACGATATCCTACAATATACCATGCACCGATATTGTCCACAAAGCACGATTTCTCATAAAATCGACTTTTTCACTAGCCGCTCTCGCTCAAACCTGTAACCCAGCCATTTCTCGAAAAATTGCTCTAATTCAAAATCTAAGACAGATTAACACCTCTACCCGACGGAAATCATATCACAGCACGATTTCCAACAATATATCATGCACCAACATCGAATCTGCCACAAAAATATTTTTGACACATTTTTCAAATTCATCAAATCTGCATCGGAAACCATATTTCCCAAAAATCGAACTTTTTGGCAATATAAATGTTTCCGAAAAATTGCTCTAATGCAAAATCTAAGACAGATTAAAACCTCTACCCAACGGAAATCATATCACAGCACTATATCCTACAATATACCATGCACCGATATCGTCCACAAAGCACGATTTCTCATAACATCGACTTTTTCACTAGCCGCTCTCGCTCAAACCTGTGTTACCCAGCCATTTCTCGAAAAATTGCTCTAATTCAAAATCTAAGACAGATTAACACCTCTACCCGACGGAAATCATATCACAGCACGATTTCCAACAATATATCATGCACCAACATCGAATCTGCCACAAAAATATTTTTTGACACATTTTTCAAATTCATCAAATCTGCATCGGAAACCATATTTCCCAAAAATCGAACTTTTTGGCAATATAAATGTTTCCGAAAAATTGCTCTAATGCAAAATCTAAGACAGATTAAAACCTCTACCCAACGGAAATCATATCACAGCACTATATCCCACAATATACCATGCACCGATATCGTCCACAAAGCACGATTTCTCATAACATCGACTTTTTCACTAGCCGCTCTCGCTCAAACCTGTGTTACCCAGCCATTTCTCGAAAAATTGCTCTAATTCAAAATCTAAGACAGATTAACACCTCTACCCGACGGAAATCATATCACAGCACGATTTCCAACAATATATCATGCACCAACATCGAATCTGCCACAAAAATATTTTTTGACACATTTTTCAAATTCATCAAATCTGCATCGGAAACCATATTTCCCAAAAATCGAACATTTTGGCAATATAAATTTTTCCGAAAAATTGCTCTAATGCAAAATCTAAGACAGATTAACACCTCTACCCGACGGAAATCATATCACAGCACGATTTCCAACAATATATCATGCACCAACATCGAATCTGCCACAAAAATATTTTTGACACATTTTTCAAATTCATCAAATCTGCATCGGAAACCATATTTCCCAAAAATCGAACATTTTGGCAATATAAATTTTTCCGAAAAATTGCTCTAATGCAAAATCTAAGACAGATTAACACCTCTACCCAACGGAAATCATATCACAGCACGATATCCTACAATATACCATGCACCGATATCGTCCACAAAGCACGATTTCTCATAAAATCGACCTTTTCACTAGCCGCTCTCGCTCAAACATGTGTTACCCAGCCATTTCTCGAAAAATTGCTCTAATTCAAAATCTAAGACAGATTAACACCTCTACCCGACGGAAATCATATCACAGCACGATTTCCAACAATATATCATGCACCAACATCGAATCTGCCACAAAAATATTTTTTGACACATTTTTCAAATTCATCAAATCTGCATCGGAAACCATATTTCCCAAAAATCGAACTTTTTGGCAATATAAATTTTTCCGAAAAATTGCTCTAATGTAAAATCTAAGACAGATTAACACCTCTACCCAACGGAAATCATATCACAGCACGATATCCTACTATATACCATGCACCGATATCGTCCACAAAGCACGATTTCTCATAAAATCGACTTTTTCACTAGCCGCTCTCGCACAAACCTGTGTTACCCAGCCATTTCTCGAAAAATTGCTCTAATTCAAAATCTAAGACAGATTAACACCTCTACCCGACGGAAATCATATCACAGCACGATTTCCAACAATATATCATGCACCAACATCGAATCTGCCACAAAAATATTTTTTGACACATTTTTCAAATTCATCAAATCTGCATCGGAAACCATATTTCCCAAAAATCGAACTTTTTGGCAATATAAATTTTTCCGAAAAATTGCTCTAATGCAAAATCTAAGACAGATTAACACCTCTACCCAACGGAAATCATATCACAGCACGATATCCTACAATATACCATGCACCGATATCGTCCACAAAGCACGATTTCTCATAAAATCGACTTTTTCACTAGCCGCTCTCGCTCAAACCTGTAACCCAGCCATTTCTCGAAAAATTGCTCTAATTCAAAATCTAAGACAGATTAACACCTCTACCCGACGGAAATCATATCACAGCACGATTTCCAACAATATATCATGCACCAACATCGAATCTGCCACAAAAATATTTTTTGACACATTTTTCAAATTCATCAAATCTGCATCGGAAACCATATTTCCCAAAAATCGAACTTTTTGGCAATATAAATTTTTCCGAAAAATTGCTCTAATGCAAAATCTAAGACAGATTAACACCTCTACCCAACGGAAATCATATCACAGCACGATATCCTACAATATACCATGCACCGATATCGTCCACAAAGCACGATTTCTCATAAAATCGACTTTTTCACTAGCTGCTCTCGCTCAAACCTGTGTTACCCAGCCATTTCTCGAAAAATTGCTCTAATTCAAAATCTAAGACAGATTAACACCTCTACCCGACGGAAATCATATCACAGCACGATTTCCAACAATATATCATGCACCAACATCGAATCTGCCACAAAAATATTTTTTGACACATTTTTCAAATTCATCAAATCTGCATCGGAAACCATATTTCCCAAAAATCGAACTTTTTGGCAATATAAATTTTTCCGAAAAATTGCTCTAATGCAAAATCTAAGACAGATTAACACCTCTACCCAACGGAAATCATATCACAGCACGATATCCTACAATATACCATGCACCGATATCGTCCACAAAGCACGATTTCTCATAAAATCGACTTTTTCACTAGCCGCTCTCGCTCAAACCTGTGTTACCTAGCCATTTCTCGAAAAATTGCTCTAATTCAAAATCTAAGACAGATTAACACCTCTACCCGACGGAAATCATATCACAGCACGATTTCCAACAATATATCATGCACCAACATCGAATCTGCCACAAAAATATTTTTTGACACATTTTTCAAATTCATCAAATCTGCATCGGAAACCATATTTCCCAAAAATCGAACTTTTTGGCAATATAAATTTTCCCGAAAAATTGCTCTAATGCAAAATCTAAGACAGATTAACACCTCTACCCAACGGAAATCATATCACAGCACGATATCCTACAATATACCATGCACCGATATCGTCCACAAAGCACGATTTCTCATAAAATCGACTTTTTCACTAGCCGCTCTCGCTCAAACCTGTGTTACCCAGCCATTTCTCGAAAAAGTGCTCTAATTCAAAATCTAAGACAGATTAACACCTCTATCCGACGGAAATCATATCACAGCACGATTTCCAACAATATATCATGCACCAACATCGAATCTGCCACAAAAATATTTTTTGACACATTTTTCAAATTCATCAAATCTGCATCGGAAACCATATTTCCCGAAAATCGAACTTTTTGGCAATATAAATTTTTCCGAAAAATTGCTCTAATGCAAAATCTAAGACAGATTAACACCTCTACCCAACGGAAATCATATCACAGCACGATATCCCACAATATACCATGCACCGATATCGTCCACAAAGCACGATTTCTCATAAAATCGACTTTTTCACTAGCCGCTCTCGCTCAAACCTGTGTTACCCAGCCATTTCTCGAAAAATTGCTCTAATTCAAAATCTAAGACAGATTAACACCTCTACCCGACGGAAATCATATCACAGCACGATTTCCAACAATATATCATGCACCAACATCGAATCTGCCACAAAAATATTTTTTTACACATTTTTCAAATTCATCAAATCTGCATCGGAAACCATATTTCCCAAAAATCGAACTTTTTGGCAATATAAATTTTTCCGAAAAATTGCTCTAATGCAAAATCTAAGACAGATTAACACCTCTACCCAACGGAAATCATATCACAGCACGATATCCTACAATATACCATGCACCGATATCGTCCACAAAGCACGATTTCTCATAAAATCGACTTTTTCACTAGCCGCTCTCGCTCAAACCTGTGTTACCCAGCCATTTATCGAAAAATTGCTCTAATTCAAAATCTAAGACAGATTAACACCTCTACCCGACGGAAATCATATCACAGCACGATTTCCAACAATATACCATGCACCAACATCGAATCTGCCACAAAAATATTTTTTGACACATTTTTCAAATTCATCAAATCTGCATCGGAAACCATATTTCCCAAAAATCGAACTTTTTGGCAATATAAATTTTTCCGAAAAATTGCTCTAATGCAAAATCTAAGACAGATTAACACCTCTACCCAACGTAAATCATATCACAGCACGATATCCTACAATATACCATGCACCGATATCGTCCACAAAGCACGATTTCTCATAAAATCGACTTTTTCACTAGCCGCTCTCGCTCAAACCTGTGTTACCCAGCCATTTCTCGAAAAATTGCTCTAATTCAAAATCTAAGACAGATTAACACCTCTACCCGACGGAAATCATATCACAGCACGATTTCCAACAATATATCATGCACCAACATCGAATCTGCCACAAAAATATTTTTTGACACATTTTTCAAATTCATCAAATCTGCATCGGAAACCATATTTCCCAAAAATCGAACTTTTTGGCAATATAAATTTTTCCGAAAAATTGCTCTAATGCAAAATCTAAGACAGATTAACACCTCTACCCAACGGAAATCATATCACAGCACGATATCCTACAATATACCATGCACCGATATCGTCCACAAAGCACGATTTCTCATAAAATCGACTTTTTCACTAGCCGCTCTCGCTCAAACCTGTGTTACCCAGCCATTTCTCGAAAAATTGCTCTAATTCAAAATCTAAGACAGATTAACACCTCTACCCGACGGAAATCATATCACAGCACGATTTCCAACAATATATCATGCACCAACATCGAATCTGCCACAAAAATATTTTTTGAAACATTTTTCAAATTCATCAAATCTGCATCGGAAACCATATTTCCCAAAAATCGAACTTTTTGGCAATATAAATTTTTCCGAAAAATTGCTCTAATGCAAAATCTAAGACAGATTAACACCTCTACCCAACGGAAATCATATCACAGCACGATATCCTACAATATACCATGCACCGATATCGTCCACAAAGCACGATTTCTCATAAAATCGACTTTTTCACTATCCGCTCTCGCTCAAACCTGTTACCCAGCCATTTCTCGAAAAATTGCTCTAATTCAAAATCTAAGACAGATTAACACCTCTACCCGACGGAAATCATATCACAGCACGATTTCCAACAATATATCATGCACCAACATCGAATCTGCCACAAAAATATTTTTTGACACATTTTTCAAATTCATCAAATCTGCATCGGAAACCATATTTCCCGAAAATCGAACTTTTTGGCAATATAAATTTTTCCGAAAAATTGCTCTAATGCAAAATCTAAGACAGATTAACACCTCTACCCAACGGAAATCATATCACAGCACTATATCCTACAATATACCATGCACCGATATCGTCCACAAAGCACGATTTCTCATAAAATCGACTTTTTCACTAGCCGCTCTCGCTCAAACCTGTGTTACCCAGCCATTTCTCGAAAAATTGCTCTAATTCAAAATCTAAGACAGATTAACACCTCGACCCGACGGAAATCATATCACAGCACGATTTCCAACAATATATCATGCACCAACATCGAATCTGCCACAAAAATATTTTTTGACACATTTTTCAAATTCATCAAATCTGCATCGGAAACCATATTTCCCAAAAATCGAACATTTTGGCAATATAAATTTTTCCGAAAAATTGCTCTAATGCAAAATCTAAGACAGATTAACACCTCTACCCAACGGAAATCATATCACAGCACGATATCCTACAATATACCATGCACCGATATCGTCCACAAAGCACGATTTCTCATAAAATCGACTTTTTCACTAGCCGCTCTCGCTCAAACCTGTGTTACCCAGCCATTTCTCGAAAAATTGCTCTAATTCAAAATCTAAGACAGATTAACACCTCTATCCGACGGAAATCATATCACAGCACGATTTCCAACAATATATCATGCACCAACATCGAATCTGCCACAAAAATATTTTTTGACACATTTTTCAAATTCATCAAATCTGCATCGGAAACCATATTTCCCGAAAATCGAACTTTTTGGCAATATAAATTTTTCCGAAAAATTGCTCTAATGCAAAATCTAAGACAGATTAACACCTCTACCCAACGGAAATCATATCACAGCACGATATCCTACAATATACCATGCACCGATATCGTCCACAAAGCACGATTTCTCATAAAATCGACTTTTTCACTAGCCGCTCTCGCTCAAACCTGTGTTACCCAGCCATTTCTCGAAAAATTGCTCTAATTCAAAATCTAAGACAGATTAACACCTCTACCCGACGGAAATCATATCACAGCACGATTTCCAACAATATATCATGCACCAACATCGAATCTGCCACAAAAATATTTTTTGACACATTTTTCAAATTCATCAAATCTGCATCGGAAACCATATTTCCCAAAAATCGAACTTTTTGGCAATATAAATTTTTCCGAAAAATTGCTCTAATGCAAAATCTAAGACAGATTAACACCTCTACCCAACGGAAATCATATCACAGCACGATATCCTACAATATACCATGCACCGATATCGTCCACAAAGCACGATTTCTCATAAAATCGACTTTTTCACTAGCCGCTCTCGCTCAAACCTGTGTTACCCAGCCATTTCTCGAAAAATTGCTCTAATTCAAAATCTAAGACAGATTAACACCTCTACCCGACGGAAATCATATCACAGCACGATTTCCAACAATATATCATGCACCAACATCGAATCTGCCACAAAAATATTTTTTGACACATTTTTCAAATTCATCAAATCTGCATCGGAAACTATATTTCCCAAAAATCGAACTTTTTGGCAATATAAATTTATCCGAAGAATTGCTCTAATGCAAAATCTAAGACAGATTAACACCTCTACCCAACGGAAATCATATCACAGCACGATATCCTACAATATACCATGCACCGATATCGTCCACAAAGCACGATTTCTCATAAAATCGACTTTTTCACTAGCCGCTCTCGCTCAAACCTGTGTTACCCAGCCATTTCTCGAAAAATTGCTCTAATTCAAAATCTAAGACAGATTAACACCTCTACCCGACGGAAATCATATCACAGCACGATTTCCAACAATATATCATGCACCAACATCGAATCTGCCACAAAAAATTTTTTGACACATTTTTCAAATTCATCAAATCTGCATCGGAAACCATATTTCCCAAAAATCGAACTTTTTGGCAATATAAATTATCCCGAAAAATTGCTCTAATGCAAAATCTAAGACAGATTAACACCTCTACCAAACGGAAATCATATCACAGCACGATATCCTACAATATACCATGCACCGATATCGTCCACAAAGCACGATTTCTCATAAAATCGACTATTTCACTAGCCGCTCTCGCTCAACCTTTGTTACCCAGCCATTTCTCGAAAAATTGCTCTAATTCAAAATCTAAGACAGATTAACACCTCTACCCGACGGAAATCATATCACAGCACGATATCCTACAATATATCATGCACCAACATCGAATCTGCCACAAAAATATTTTTTGACACATTTTTCAAATTCATCAAATCTGCATCGGAAACCATATTTCCCAAAAATCGAACTTTTTGGCAATATAAAATATTCCGAAAAATTGCTCTAATGCAAAATCTAAGACAGATTAACACCTCTACCCAACGGAAATCATATCACAGCACGATATCCTACAATATACCATGCACCGATATCGTCCACAAAGCACGATTTCTCATAAAATCGACTTTTTCACTAGCCGCTCTCGCTCAAACCTGTGTTACCCAGCCATTTCTCGAAAAATTGCTCTAATTCAAAATCTAAGACAGATTAACACCTCTACCCGACGGAAATCATATCACAGCACGATTTCCAACAATATATCATGCACCAACATCGAATCTGCCACAAAAATATTTTTTGACACATTTTTCAAATTCATCAAATCTGCATCGGAAACTATATTTCCCAAAAATCGAACTTTTTGGCAATATAAATTTATCCGAAGAATTGCTCTAATGCAAAATCTAAGACAGATTAACACCTCTACCCAACGGAAATCATATCACAGCACGATATCCTACAATATACCATGCACCGATATCGTCCACAAAGCACGATTTCTCATAAAATCGACTTTTTCACTAGCCGCTCTCGCTCAAACCTGTGTTACCCAGCCATTTCTCGAAAAATTGCTCTAATTCAAAATCTAAGACAGATTAACACCTCTACCCGACGGAAATCATATCACAGCACGATTTCCAACAATATATCATGCACCAACATCGAATCTGCCACAAAAATATTTTTTGACACATTTTTCAAATTCATCAAATCTGCATCGGAAACCATATTTCCCAAAAATCGAACTTTTTGGCAATATAAAATTTTCCGAAAAATTGCTCTAATGCAAAATCTAAGACAGATTAACACCTCTACCCAACGGAAATCATATCACAGCACGATATCCTACAATATACCATGCACCGATATCGTCCACAAAGCACGATTTCTCATAAAATCGACTTTTTCACTAGCCGCTCTCGCTCAAACCTGTGTTACCCAGCCATTTCTCGAAAAATTGCTCTAATTCAAAATCTAAGACAGATTAACACCTCTACCCGACGGAAATCATATCACAGCACGATTTCCAACAATATATCATGCACCAACATCGAATCTGCCACAAAAATATTTTTTGACACATTTTTCAAATTCATCAAATCTGCATCGGAAACCATATTTCCCAAAAATCGAACTTTTTGGCAATATAAATTTTTCCGAAAAATTGCTCTAATGCAAAATCTAAGACAGATTAACACCTCTACCCAACGGAAATCATATCACAGCACGATATCCTACAATATACCATGCACCGATATCGTCCACAAAGCACGATTTCTCATAAAATCGACTTTTTCACTAGCCGCTCTCGCTCAAACCTGTGTTACCCAGCCATTTCTCGAAAAATTGCTCTAATTCAAAATCTAAGACAGATTAACAACTCTACCCGACGGAAATCATATCACAGCACGATTTCCAACAATATATCAAGCACCAACATCGAATCTGCCACAAAAATATTTTTTGACACATTTTTCAAATTCATCAAATCTGCATCGGAAACCATATTTCCCAAAAATCGAACTTTTTGGCAATATAAATTTTCCCGAAAAATTGCTCTAATGCAAAATCTAAGACAGATTAACACCTCTACCCAACGGAAATCATATCACAGCACGATATCCTACAATATACCATGCACCGATATCGTCCACAAAGCACGATTTCTCATAAAATCGACTTTTTCACTAGCCGCTCTCGCTCAAACCTGTGTTACCCAGCCATTTCTCGAAAAATTGCTCTAATTCAAAATCTAAGACAGATTAACACCTCTACCCGACGGAAATCATATCACAGCACGATTTCCAACAATATATCATGCACCAACATCGAATCTGCCACAAAAATATTTTTTGACACATTTTTCAAATTCATCAAATCTGCATCGGAAACCATATTTCCCAAAAATCGAACTTTTTGGCAATATAAATTTTTCCGAAAAATTGCTCTAATGCAAAATCTAAGACAGATTAACACCTCTACCCAACGGAAATCATATCACAGCACGATATCCTACAATATACCATGCACCGATATCGTCCACAAAGCACGATTTCTCATAAAATCGACTTTTTCACTAGCCGCTCTCGCACAAACCTGTGTTACCCAGCCATTTCTCGAAAAATTGCTCTAATTCAAAATCTAAGACAGATTAACACCTCTACCCGACGGAAATCATATCACAGCACGATTTCCAACAATATATCATGCACCAACATCGAATCTGCCACAAAAATATTTTTGACACATTTTTCAAATTCATCAAATCTGCATCGGAAACCATATTTCCAAAAAATCGAACTTTTTGGCAATATAAATTTTTCCGAAAAATTGCTCTAATGCAAAATCTAAGACAGATTAACACCTCTACCCAACGGAAATCATATCACAGCACGATATCCTACAATATACCATGCACCGATATCGTCCACAAAGCACGATTTCTCATAAAATCGACTTTTTCACTAGCCGCTCTCGCTCAAACCTGTAACCCAGCCATTTCTCGAAAAATTGCTCTAATTCAAAATCTAAGACAGATTAACACCTCTACCCGACGGAAATCATATCACAGCACGATTTCCAACAATATATCATGCACCAACATCGAATCTGCCACAAAAATATTTTTTGACACATTTTTCAAATTCATCAAATCTGCATCGGAAACCATATTTCCCAAAAATCGAACTTTTTGGCAATATAAATTTTTCCGAAAAATTGCTCTAATGCAAAATCTAAGACAGATTAACACCTCTACCCAACGGAAATCATATCACAGCACGATATCCTACAATATACCATGCACCGATATCGTCCACAAAGCACGATTTCTCATAAAATCGACTTTTTCACTAGCCGCTCTCGCTCAAACCTGTGTTACCCAGCCATTTCTCGAAAAATTGCTCTAATTCAAAATCTAAGACAGATTAACACCTCTACCCGACGGAAATCATATCACAGCACGATTTCCAACAATATATCATGCACCAACATCGAATCTGCCACAAAAATATTTTTTTACACATTTTTCAAATTCATCAAATCTGCATCGGAAACCATATTTCCCAAAAATCGAACATTTTGGCAATATAAATTTTTCCGAAAAATTGCTCTAATGCAAAATCTAAGACAGATTAACACCTCTACCCAACGGAAATCATATCACAGCACGATATCCTACAATATACCATGCACCGATATCGTCCACAAAGCACGATTTCTCATAAAATCGACTTTTTCACTAGCCGCTGTCGCTCAAACCTGTGTTTCCCAGCCATTTCTCGAAAAATTGCTCTAATTCAAAATCTAAGACAGATTAACACCTCTACCCGACGGAAATCATATCACAGCACGATTTCCAACAATATATCATGCACCAACATCGAATCTGCCACAAAAATATTTTTTGACACATTTTTCAAATTCATCAAATCTGCATCGGAAACCATATTTCCCAAAAATCGAACTTTTTGGCAATATAAATTTTTCCGAAAAATTGCTCTAATGCAAAATCTAAGACAGATTAACACCTCTACCCAACGGAAATCATATCACAGCACGATATCCTACAATATACCATGCACCGATATCGTCCACAAAGCACGATTTCTCATAAAATCGACTTTTTCACTAGCCGCTCTCGCACAAACCTGTGTTAATCAGCCATTTCTCGAAAACTTGCTCTAATTCAAAATCTAAGACAGATTAACACCTCTACCCAACGGAAATCATATCACAGCACGATATCCTACAATATACCATGCACCGATATCGTCCACAAAGCACGATTTCTCATAAAATCGACTTTTTCACTAGCCGCTCTCGCTCAAACCTGTAACCCAGCCATTTCTCGAAAAATTGCTCTAATTCAAAATCTAAGACAGATTAACACCTCTACCCGACGGAAATCATATCACAGCACGATTTCCAACAATATATCATGCACCAACATCGAATCCGCCACAAAAATATTTTTGACACATTTTTCAAATTCATCAAATCTGCATCGGAAACCATATTTCCCAAAAATCGAACTTTTTGGCAATATAAATGTTTCCGAAAAATTGCTCTAATGCAAAATCTAAGACAGATTAAAACCTCTACCCAACGGAAATCATATCACAGCACTATATCCTACAATATACCATGCACCGATATCGTCCACAAAGCACGATTTCTCATAAAATCGACTTTTTCACTAGCCGCTCTCGCTCAAACCTGTGTTACCCAGCCATTTCTCGAAAAATTGCTCTAATTCAAAATCTAAGACAGATTAACACCTCTACCCGACGGAAATCAGTTCACAGCACGATTTCCAACAATATATCATGCACCAACATCGAATCTGCCACAAAAATATTTTTTGACACATTTTTCAAATTCATCAAATCTGCATCGGAAACCATATTTCCCAAAAATCGAACATTTTGGCAATATAAATTTTTCCGAAAAATTGCTCTAATGCAAAATCTAAGACAGATTAACACCTCTACCCAACGGAAATCATATCACAGCACGATATCCTACAATATACCATGCACCGATATCGTCCACAAAGCACGATTTCTCATAAAATCGACTTTTTCACTAGCCGCTCTCGCTCAAACCTGTGTTACCCAGCCATTTCTCGAAAAATTGCTCTAATTCAAAATCTAAGACAGATTAACACCTCTACCCGACGGAAATCATATCACAGCACGATTTCCAACAATATATCATGCACCAACATCGAATCTGCCACAAAAATATTTTTTGACACATTTTTCAAATTCATCAAATCTGCATCGGAAACCATATTTCCCAAAAATCGAACTTTTTGGGAATATAAATTTTTCCGAAAAATTGCTCTAATGCAAAATCTAAGACAGATTAACACCTCTACCCAACGGAAATCATATCACAGCACGATATCCTACAATATACCATGCACCGATATCGTCCACAAAGCACGATTTCTCATAAAATCGACTATTTCACTAGCCGCTCTCGCTCAAACCTGTGTTACCCAGCCATTTCTCGAAAAATTGCTCTAATTCAAAATCTAAGACAGATTAACACCTCTACCCGACGGAAATCATATCACAGCACGATTTCCAACAATATATCATGCACCAACATCGAATCTGCCACAAAAATATTTTTTGACACATTTTTCAAATTCATCAAATCTGCATCGGAAACCATATTTCCCAAAAATCGAACTTTTTGGCAATATAAATTTTTCCGAAAAATTGCTCTAATGCAAAATCTAAGACAGATTAACACCTCTACCCAACGGAAATCGTATCACAGCACGATATCCTACAATATACCATGCACCGATATCGTCCACAAAGCACGATTTCTCATAAAATCGACTTTTTCACTAGCCGCTCTCGCTCAAACATGTGTTACCCAGCCATTTCTCGAAAAATTGCTCTAATTCAAAATCTAAGACAGATTAACACCTCTACCCGACGGAAATCATATCACAGCACGATTTCCAACAATATATCATGCACCAACATCGAATCTGCCACAAAAATATTTTTTGACACATTTTTCAAATTCATCAAATCTGCATCGGAAACCATATTTCCCAAAAATCGAACTTTTTGGCAATATAAATTTTTCCGAAAAATTGCTCTAATGCAAAATCTAAGACAGATTAACACCTCTACCCAACGGAAATCGTATCACAGCACGATATCCTACAATATACCATGCACCGATATCGTCCACAAAGCACGATTTCTCATAAAATCGACTTTTTCACTAGCCGCTCTCGCTCAAACATGTGTTACCCAGCCATTTCTCGAAAAATTGCTCTAATTCAAAATCTAAGACAGATTAACACCTCTACCCGACGGAAATCATATCACAGCACGATTTCCAACAATATATCATGCACCAACATCGAATCTGCCACAAAAATATTTTTTGACACATTTTTCAAATTCATCAAATCTGCATCGGAAACCATATTTCCCAAAAATCGAACTTTTTGGCAATATAAATTTTTCCGAAAAATTGCTCTAATGCAAAATCTAAGACAGATTAACACCTCTACCCAACGGAAATCATATCACAGCACGATATCCTACAATATACCATGCACCGATATCGTCCACAAAGCACGATTTCTCATAAAATCGACTTTTTCACTAGCCGCTCTCGCTCAAACCTGTGTTACCCAGCCATTTCTCGAAAAATTGCTCTAATTCAAAATCTAAGACAGATTAACACCTCTACCCGACGGAAATCATATCACAGCACGATTTCCAACAATATATCATGCACCAACATCGAATCTGCCACAAAAATATTTTTTGACACATTTTTCAAATTCATCAAATCTGCATCGGAAACCATATTTCCCAAAAATCGAACATTTTGGCAATATAAATTTTTCCGAAAAATTGCTCTAATGCAAAATCTAAGACAGATTAACACCTCTACCCAACGGAAATCATATCACAGCACGATATCCTACAATATACCATGCACCGATATCGTCCACAAAGCACGATTTCTCATAAAATCGACTTTTTCACTAGCCGCTCTCGCTCAAACCTGTGTTACCCAGCCATTTCTCGAAAAATTGCTCTAATTCAAAATCTAAGACAGATTAACACCTCTACCCGACGGAAATCATATCACAGCACGATTTCCAACAATATATCATGCACCAACATCGAATCTGCCACAAAAATATTTTTTGACACATTTTTCAAATTCATCAAATCTGCATCGGAAACCATATTTCCCAAAAATCGAACTTTTTGGGAATATAAATTTTTCCGAAAAATTGCTCTAATGCAAAATCTAAGACAGATTAACACCTCTACCCAACGGAAATCATATCACAGCACGATATCCTACAATATACCATGCACCGATATCGTCCACAAAGCACGATTTCTCATAAAATCGACTTTTTCACTAGCCGCTCTCGCTCAAACCTGTGTTACCCAGCCATTTCTCGAAAAATTGCTCTAATTCAAAATCTAAGACAGATTAACACCTCTACCCGACGGAAATCATATCACAGCACGATTTCCAACAATATATCATGCACCAACATCGAATCTGCCACAAAAATATTTTTTGACACATTTTTCAAATTCATCAAATCTGCATCGGAAACCATATTTCCCAAAAATCGAACTTTTTGGCAATATAAATTTTTCCGAAAAATTGCTCTAATGCAAAATCTAAGACAGATTAACACCTCTACCCAACGGAAATCATATCACAGCACGATATCCTACAATATACCATGCACCGATATCGTCCACAAAGCACGATTTCTCATAAAATCGACTTTTTCACTAGCCGCTCTCGCACAAACCTGTGTTACCCAGCCATTTCTCGAAAAATTGCTCTAATTCAAAATCTAAGACAGATTAACACCTCTACCCGACGGAAATCATATCACAGCACGATTTCCAACAATATATCATGCACCAACATCGAATCTGCCACAAAAATATTTTTGACACATTTTTCAAATTCATCAAATCTGCATCGGAAACCATATTTCCAAAAAATCGAACTTTTTGGCAATATAAATTTTTCCGAAAAATTGCTCTAATGCAAAATCTAAGACAGATTAACACCTCTACCCAACGGAAATCATATCACAGCACGATATCCTACAATATACCATGCACCGATATCGTCCACAAAGCACGATTTCTCATAAAATCGACTTTTTCACTAGCCGCTCTCGCTCAAACCTGTAACCCAGCCATTTCTCGAAAAATTGCTCTAATTCAAAATCTAAGACAGATTAACACCTCTACCCGACGGAAATCATATCACAGCACGATTTCCAACAATATATCATGCACCAACATCGAATCTGCCACAAAACTATTTTTTGACACATTTTTCAAATTCATCAAATCTGCATCGGAAACCATATTTCCCAAAAATCGAACTTTTTGGCAATATAAATTTTTCCGAAAAATTGCTCTAATGCAAAATCTAAGACAGATTAACACCTCTACCCAACGGAAATCATATCACAGCACGATATCCTACAATATACCATGCACCGATATCGTCCACAAAGCACGATTTCTCATAAAATCGACTTTTTCACTAGCCGCTCTCGCTCAAACCTGTGTTACCCAGCCATTTCTCGAAAAATTGCTCTAATTCAAAATCTAAGACAGATTAACACCTCTACCCGACGGAAATCATATCACAGCACGATTTCCAACAATATATCATGCACCAACATCGAATCTGCCACAAAAATATTTTTTGACACATTTTTCAAATTCATCAAATCTGCATCGGAAACCATATTTCCCAAAAATCGAACTTTTTGGGAATATAAATTTTTCCGAAAAATTGCTCTAATGCAAAATCTAAGACAGATTAACACCTCTACCCAACGGAAATCATATCACAGCACGATATCCTACAATATACCATGCACCGATATCGTCCACAAAGCACGATTTCTCATAAAATCGACTTTTTCACTAGCCGCTCTCGCTCAAACCTGTGTTACCCAGCCATTTCTCGAAAAATTGCTCTAATTCAAAATCTAAGACAGATTAACACCTCTACCCGACGGAAATCATATCACAGCACGATTTCCAACAATATATCATGCACCAACATCGAATCTGCCACAAAAATATTTTTTGACACATTTTTCAAATTCATCAAATCTGCATCGGAAACCATATTTCCCAAAAATCGAACTTTTTGGGAATATAAATTTTTCCGAAAAATTGCTCTAATGCAAAATCTAAGACAGATTAACACCTCTACCCAACGGAAATCATATCACAGCACGATATCCTACAATATACCATGCACCGATATCGTCCACAAAGCACGATTTCTCATAAAATCGACTTTTTCACTAGCCGCTCTCGCTCAAACCTGTGTTACCCAGCCATTTCTCGAAAAATTGCTCTAATTCAAAATCTAAGACAGATTAACACCTCTACCCGACGGAAATCATATCACAGCACGATTTCCAACAATATATCATGCACCAACATCGAATCTGCCACAAAAATATTTTTTGACACATTTTTCAAATTCATCAAATCTGCATCGGAAACCATATTTCCCAAAAATCGAACTTTTTGGCAATATAAATTTTTCCGAAAAATTGCTCTAATGCAAAATCTAAGACAGATTAACACCTCTACCCAACGGAAATCATATCACAGCACGATATCCTACAATATACCATGCACCGATATCGTCCACAAAGCACGATTTCTCATAAAATCGACTTTTTCACTAGCCGCTCTCGCACAAACCTGTGTTACCCAGCCATTTCTCGAAAAATTGCTCTAATTCAAAATCTAAGACAGATTAACACCTCTACCCGACGGAAATCATATCACAGCACGATTTCCAACAATATATCATGCACCAACATCGAATCTGCCACAAAAATATTTTTGACACATTTTTCAAATTCATCAAATCTGCATCGGAAACCATATTTCCAAAAAATCGAACTTTTTGGCAATATAAATTTTTCCGAAAAATTGCTCTAATGCAAAATCTAAGACAGATTAACACCTCTACCCAACGGAAATCATATCACAGCACGATATCCTACAATATACCATGCACCGATATCGTCCACAAAGCACGATTTCTCATAAAATCGACTTTTTCACTAGCCGCTCTCGCTCAAACCTGTAACCCAGCCATTTCTCGAAAAATTGCTCTAATTCAAAATCTAAGACAGATTAACACCTCTACCCGACGGAAATCATATCACAGCACGATTTCCAACAATATATCATGCACCAACATCGAATCTGCCACAAAAATATTTTTTGACACATTTTTCAAATTCATCAAATCTGCATCGGAAACCATATTTCCCAAAAATCGAACTTTTTGGCAATATAAATTTTTCCGAAAAATTGCTCTAATGCAAAATCTAAGACAGATTAACACCTCTACCCAACGGAAATCATATCACAGCACGATATCCTACAATATACCATGCACCGATATCGTCCACAAAGCACGATTTCTCATAAAATCGACTTTTTCACTAGCCGCTCTCGCTCAAACCTGTGTTACCCAGCCATTTCTCGAAAAATTGCTCTAATTCAAAATCTAAGACAGATTAACACCTCTACCCGACGGAAATCATATCACAGCACGATTTCCAACAATATATCATGCACCAACATCGAATCTGCCACAAAAATATTTTTTTACACATTTTTCAAATTCATCAAATCTGCATCGGAAACCATATTTCCCAAAAATCGAACATTTTGGCAATATAAATTTTTCCGAAAAATTGCTCTAATGCAAAATCTAAGACAGATTAACACCTCTACCCAACGGAAATCATATCACAGCACGATATCCTACAATATACCATGCACCGATATCGTCCACAAAGCACGATTTCTCATAAAATCGACTTTTTCACTAGCCGCTGTCGCTCAAACCTGTGTTTCCCAGCCATTTCTCGAAAAATTGCTCTAATTCAAAATCTAAGACAGATTAACACCTCTACCCGACGGAAATCATATCACAGCACGATTTCCAACAATATATCATGCACCAACATCGAATCTGCCACAAAAATATTTTTTGACACATTTTTCAAATTCATCAAATCTGCATCGGAAACCATATTTCCCAAAAATCGAACTTTTTGGCAATATAAATTTTTCCGAAAAATTGCTCTAATGCAAAATCTAAGACAGATTAACACCTCTACCCAACGGAAATCATATCACAGCACGATATCCTACAATATACCATGCACCGATATCGTCCACAAAGCACGATTTCTCATAAAATCGACTTTTTCACTAGCCGCTCTCGCACAAACCTGTGTTAATCAGCCATTTCTCGAAAACTTGCTCTAATTCAAAATCTAAGACAGATTAACACCTCTACCCAACGGAAATCATATCACAGCACGATATCCTACAATATACCATGCACCGATATCGTCCACAAAGCACGATTTCTCATAAAATCGACTTTTTCACTAGCCGCTCTCGCTCAAACCTGTAACCCAGCCATTTCTCGAAAAATTGCTCTAATTCAAAATCTAAGACAGATTAACACCTCTACCCGACGGAAATCATATCACAGCACGATTTCCAACAATATATCATGCACCAACATCGAATCCGCCACAAAAATATTTTTGACACATTTTTCAAATTCATCAAATCTGCATCGGAAACCATATTTCCCAAAAATCGAACTTTTTGGCAATATAAATGTTTCCGAAAAATTGCTCTAATGCAAAATCTAAGACAGATTAAAACCTCTACCCAACGGAAATCATATCACAGCACTATATCCTACAATATACCATGCACCGATATCGTCCACAAAGCACGATTTCTCATAAAATCGACTTTTTCACTAGCCGCTCTCGCTCAAACCTGTGTTACCCAGCCATTTCTCGAAAAATTGCTCTAATTCAAAATCTAAGACAGATTAACACCTCTACCCGACGGAAATCAGTTCACAGCACGATTTCCAACAATATATCATGCACCAACATCGAATCTGCCACAAAAATATTTTTTGACACATTTTTCAAATTCATCAAATCTGCATCGGAAACCATATTTCCCAAAAATCGAACTTTTTGGCAATATAAATTTTTCCGAAAAATTGCTCTAATGCAAAATCTAAGACAGATTAACACCTCTACCCAACGGAAATCATATCACAGCACGATATCCTACAATATACCATGCACCGATATCGTCCACAAAGCACGATTTCTCATAAAATCGACTTTTTCACTAGCCGCTCTCGCTCAAACCTGTGTTACCCAGCCATTTCTCGAAAAATTGCTCTAATTCAAAATCTAAGACAGATTAACACCTCTACCCGACGGAAATCATATCACAGCACGATTTCCAACAATATATCATGCACCAACATCGAATCTGCCACAAAAATATTTTTTTACACATTTTTCAAATTCATCAAATCTGCATCGGAAACCATATTTCCCAAAAATCGAACATTTTGGCAATATAAATTTTTCCGAAAAATTGCTCTAATGCAAAATCTAAGACAGATTAACACCTCTACCCAACGGAAATCATATCACAGCACGATATCCTACAATATACCATGCACCGATATCGTCCACAAAGCACGATTTCTCATAAAATCGACTTTTTCACTAGCCGCTGTCGCTCAAACCTGTGTTTCCCAGCCATTTCTCGAAAAATTGCTCTAATTCAAAATCTAAGACAGATTAACACCTCTACCCGACGGAAATCATATCACAGCACGATTTCCAACAATATATCATGCACCAACATCGAATCTGCCACAAAAATATTTTTTGACACATTTTTCAAATTCATCAAATCTGCATCGGAAACCATATTTCCCAAAAATCGAACTTTTTGGCAATATAAATTTTTCCGAAAAATTGCTCTAATGCAAAATCTAAGACAGATTAACACCTCTACCCAACGGAAATCATATCACAGCACGATATCCTACAATATACCATGCACCGATATCGTCCACAAAGCACGATTTCTCATAAAATCGACTTTTTCACTAGCCGCTCTCGCACAAACCTGTGTTAATCAGCCATTTCTCGAAAACTTGCTCTAATTCAAAATCTAAGACAGATTAACACCTCTACCCAACGGAAATCATATCACAGCACGATATCCTACAATATACCATGCACCGATATCGTCCACAAAGCACGATTTCTCATAAAATCGACTTTTTCACTAGCCGCTCTCGCTCAAACCTGTAACCCAGCCATTTCTCGAAAAATTGCTCTAATTCAAAATCTAAGACAGATTAACACCTCTACCCGACGGAAATCATATCACAGCACGATTTCCAACAATATATCATGCACCAACATCGAATCCGCCACAAAAATATTTTTGACACATTTTTCAAATTCATCAAATCTGCATCGGAAACCATATTTCCCAAAAATCGAACTTTTTGGCAATATAAATGTTTCCGAAAAATTGCTCTAATGCAAAATCTAAGACAGATTAAAACCTCTACCCAACGGAAATCATATCACAGCACTATATCCTACAATATACCATGCACCGATATCGTCCACAAAGCACGATTTCTCATAAAATCGACTTTTTCACTAGCCGCTCTCGCTCAAACCTGTGTTACCCAGCCATTTCTCGAAAAATTGCTCTAATTCAAAATCTAAGACAGATTAACACCTCTACCCGACGGAAATCAGTTCACAGCACGATTTCCAACAATATATCATGCACCAACATCGAATCTGCCACAAAAATATTTTTTGACACATTTTTCAAATTCATCAAATCTGCATCGGAAACCATATTTCCCAAAAATCGAACATTTTGGCAATATAAATTTTTCCGAAAAATTGCTCTAATGCAAAATCTAAGACAGATTAACACCTCTACCCAACGGAAATCATATCACAGCACGATATCCTACAATATACCATGCACCGATATCGTCCACAAAGCACGATTTCTCATAAAATCGACTTTTTCACTAGCCGCTCTCGCTCAAACCTGTGTTACCCAGCCATTTCTCGAAAAATTGCTCTAATTCAAAATCTAAGACAGATTAACACCTCTACCCGACGGAAATCATATCACAGCACGATTTCCAACAATATATCATGCACCAACATCGAATCTGCCACAAAAATATTTTTTGACACATTTTTCAAATTCATCAAATCTGCATCGGAAACCATATTTCCCAAAAATCGAACTTTTTGGGAATATAAATTTTTCCGAAAAATTGCTCTAATGCAAAATCTAAGACAGATTAACACCTCTACCCAACGGAAATCATATCACAGCACGATATCCTACAATATACCATGCACCGATATCGTCCACAAAGCACGATTTCTCATAAAATCGACTATTTCACTAGCCGCTCTCGCTCAAACCTGTGTTACCCAGCCATTTCTCGAAAAATTGCTCTAATTCAAAATCTAAGACAGATTAACACCTCTACCCGACGGAAATCATATCACAGCACGATTTCCAACAATATATCATGCACCAACATCGAATCTGCCACAAAAATATTTTTTGACACATTTTTCAAATTCATCAAATCTGCATCGGAAACCATATTTCCCAAAAATCGAACTTTTTGGCAATATAAATTTTTCCGAAAAATTGCTCTAATGCAAAATCTAAGACAGATTAACACCTCTACCCAACGGAAATCGTATCACAGCACGATATCCTACAATATACCATGCACCGATATCGTCCACAAAGCACGATTTCTCATAAAATCGACTTTTTCACTAGCCGCTCTCGCTCAAACATGTGTTACCCAGCCATTTCTCGAAAAATTGCTCTAATTCAAAATCTAAGACAGATTAACACCTCTACCCGACGGAAATCATATCACAGCACGATTTCCAACAATATATCATGCACCAACATCGAATCTGCCACAAAAATATTTTTTGACACATTTTTCAAATTCATCAAATCTGCATCGGAAACCATATTTCCCAAAAATCGAACTTTTTGGCAATATAAATTTTTCCGAAAAATTGCTCTAATGCAAAATCTAAGACAGATTAACACCTCTACCCAACGGAAATCATATCACAGCACGATATCCTACAATATACCATGCACCGATATCGTCCACAAAGCACGATTTCTCATAAAATCGACTTTTTCACTAGCCGCTCTCGCTCAAACCTGTGTTACCCAGCCATTTCTCGAAAAATTGCTCTAATTCAAAATCTAAGACAGATTAACACCTCTACCCGACGGAAATCATATCACAGCACGATTTCCAACAATATATCATGCACCAACATCGAATCTGCCACAAAAATATTTTTTGACACATTTTTCAAATTCATCAAATCTGCATCGGAAACCATATTTCCCAAAAATCGAACATTTTGGCAATATAAATTTTTCCGAAAAATTGCTCTAATGCAAAATCTAAGACAGATTAACACCTCTACCCAACGGAAATCATATCACAGCACGATATCCTACAATATACCATGCACCGATATCGTCCACAAAGCACGATTTCTCATAAAATCGACTTTTTCACTAGCCGCTCTCGCTCAAACCTGTGTTACCCAGCCATTTCTCGAAAAATTGCTCTAATTCAAAATCTAAGACAGATTAACACCTCTACCCGACGGAAATCATATCACAGCACGATTTCCAACAATATATCATGCACCAACATCGAATCTGCCACAAAAATATTTTTTGACACATTTTTCAAATTCATCAAATCTGCATCGGAAACCATATTTCCCAAAAATCGAACTTTTTGGGAATATAAATTTTTCCGAAAAATTGCTCTAATGCAAAATCTAAGACAGATTAACACCTCTACCCAACGGAAATCATATCACAGCACGATATCCTACAATATACCATGCACCGATATCGTCCAAAAAGCACGATTTCTCATAAAATCGACTATTTCACTAGCCGCTCTCGCTCAAACCTGTGTTACCCAGCCATTTCTCGAAAAATTGCTCTAATTCAAAATCTAAGACAGATTAACACCTCTACCCGACGGAAATCATATCACAGCACGATTTCCAACAATATATCATGCACCAACATCGAATCTGCCACAAAAATATTTTTTGACACATTTTTCAAATTCATCAAATCTGCATCGGAAACCATATTTCCCAAAAATCGAACTTTTTGGCAATATAAATTTTTCCGAAAAATTGCTCTAATGCAAAATCTAAGACAGATTAACACCTCTACCCAACGGAAATCGTCTCACAGCACGATATCCTACAATATACCATGCACCGATATCGTCCACAAAGCACGATTTCTCATAAAATCGACTTTTTCACTAGCCGCTCTCGCTCAAACATGTGTTACCCAGCCATTTCTCGAAAAATTGCTCTAATTCAAAATCTAAGACAGATTAACACCTCTACCCGACGGAAATCATATCACAGCACGATTTCCAACAATATATCATGCACCAACATCGAATCTGCCACAAAAATATTTTTTGACACATTTTTCAAATTCATCAAATCTGCATCGGAAACCATATTTCCCAAAAATCGAACTTTTTGGCAATATAAATTTTTCCGAAAAATTGCTCTAATGCAAAATCTAAGACAGATTAACACCTCTACCCAACGGAAATCATATCACAGCACGATATCCTACAATATACCATGCACCGATATCGTCCACAAAGCACGATTTCTCATAAAATCGACTTTTTCACTAGCCGCTCTCGCTCAAACCTGTAACCCAGCCATTTCTCGAAAAATTGCTCTAATTCAAAATCTAAGACAGATTAACACCTCTACCCGACGGAAATCATATCACAGCACGATTTCCAACAATATATCATGCACCAACATCGAATCTGCCACAAAAATATTTTTTGACACATTTTTCAAATTCATCAAATCTGCATCGGAAACCATATTTCCCAAAACTCGAACTTTTTGGGAATATAAATTTTTCCGAAAAATTGCTCTAATGCAAAATCTAAGACAGATTAACACCTCTACCCAACGGAAATCATATCACAGCACGATATCCTACAATATACCATGCACCGATATCGTCCACAAAGCACGATTTCTCATAAAATCGACTATTTCACTAGCCGCTCTCGCTCAAACCTGTGTTACCCAGCCATTTCTCGAAAAATTGCTCTAATTCAAAATCTAAGACAGATTAACACCTCTACCCGACGGAAATCATATCACAGCACGATTTCCAACAATATATCATGCACCAACATCGAATCTGCCACAAAAATATTTTTTGACACATTTTTCAAATTCATCAAATCTGCATCGGAAACCATATTTCCCAAAAATCGAACTTTTTGGGAATATAAATTTTTCCGAAAAATTGCTCTAATGCAAAATCTAAGACAGATTAACACCTCTACCCAACGGAAATCATATCACAGCACGATATCCTACAATATACCATGCACCGATATCGTCCACAAAGCACGATTTCTCATAAAATCGACTATTTCACTAGCCGCTCTCGCTCAAACCTGTGTTACCCAGCCATTTCTCGAAAAATTGCTCTAATTCAAAATCTAAGACAGATTAACACCTCTACCCGACGGAAATCATATCACAGCACGATTTCCAACAATATATCATGCACCAACATCGAATCTGCCACAAAAATATTTTTTGACACATTTTTCAAATTCATCAAATCTGCATCGGAAACCATATTTCCCAAAAATCGAACTTTTTGGCAATATAAATTTTTCCAAAAAATTGCTCTAATGCAAAATCTAAGACAGATTAACACCTCTACCCAACGGAAATCGTATCACAGCACGATATCCTACAATATACCATGCACCGATATCGTCCACAAAGCACGATTTCTCATAAAATCGACTTTTTCACTAGCCGCTCTCGCTCAAACATGTGTTACCCAGCCATTTCTCGAAAAATTGCTCTAATTCAAAATCTAAGACAGATTAACACCTCTACCCGACGGAAATCATATCACAGCACGATTTCCAACAATATATCATGCACCAACATCGAATCTGCCACAAAAATATTTTTTGACACATTTTTCAAATTCATCAAATCTGCATCGGAAACCATATTTCCCAAAAATCGAACTTTTTGGCAATATAAATTTTTCCGAAAAATTGCTCTAATGCAAAATCTAAGACAGATTAACACCTCTACCCAACGGAAATCATATCACAGCACGATATCCTACAATATACCATGCACCGATATCGTCCACAAAGCACGATTTCTCATAAAATCGACTTTTTCACTAGCCGCTCTCGCTCAAACCTGTGTTACCCAGCCATTTCTCGAAAAATTGCTCTAATTCAAAATCTAAGACAGATTAACACCTCTACCCGACGGAAATCATATCACAGCACGATTTCCAACAATATATCATGCACCAACATCGAATCTGCCACAAAAATATTTTTTGACACATTTTTCAAATTCATCAAATCTGCATCGGAAACCATATTTCCCAAAAATCGAACATTTTGGCAATATAAATTTTTCCGAAAAATTGCTCAAATGCAAAATCTAAGACAGATTAACACCTCTACCCAACGGAAATCATATCACAGCACGATATCCTACAATATACCATGCACCGATATCGTCCACAAAGCACGATTTCTCATAAAATCGACTTTTTCACTAGCCGCTCTCGCTCAAACCTGTGTTACCCAGCCATTTCTCGAAAAATTGCTCTAATTCAAAATCTAAGACAGATTAACACCTCTACCCGACGGAAATCATATCACAGCACGATTTCCAACAATATATCATGCACCAACATCGAATCTGCCACAAAAATATTTTTTGACACATTTTTCAAATTCATCAAATCTGCATCGGAAACCATATTTCCCAAAAATCGAACTTTTTGGCAATATAAATGTTTCCGAAAAATTGCTCTAATGCAAAATCTAAGACAGATTAACACCTCTACCCAACGGAAATCATATCACAGCACTATATCCTACAATATACCATGCACCGATATCGTCCACAAAGCACGATTTCTCATAAAATCGACTTTTTCACTAGCCGCTCTCGCTCAAACCTGTGTTACCCAGCCATTTCTCGAAAAATTGCTCTAATTCAAAATCTAAGACAGATTAACACCTCTACCCGACGGAAATCATATCACAGCACGATTTCCAACAATATATCATGCACCAACATCGAATCTGCCACAAAAATATTTTTTCACATTTTTCAAATTCATCAAATCTGCATCGGAAACCATATTTCCCAAAAATCGAACTTTTTGGCAATATAAATTTTTCCCAAAAATTGCTCTAATGCAAAATCTAAGACAGATTAACACCTCTACCCAACGGAAATCATATCACAGCACGATATCCTACAATATACCATGCACCGATATCGTCCACAAAGCACGATTTCTCATAAAATCGACTTTTTCACTAGCCGCTCTCGCTCAAACCTGTGTCACACAGAGATTTCTCGAAAAATTGCTCTAATTCAAAATCTAAGACAGATTAACACCTCTACCCGACGGAAATCATATCACAGCACGATTTCCAACAATATATCATGCACCAACATCGAATCTGCCACAAAAATATTTTTTGACACATTTTTCAAATTCATCAAATCTGCATCGGAAACCATATTTCCCAAAAATCGAACTTTTTGGCAATATAAATTTTTCCGAAAAATTGCTCTAATGCAAAATCTAAGACAGATCAACACCTCTACCCAACGGAAATCATATCACAGCACGATATCCTACAATATACCATGCACCGATATCGTCCACAAAGCACGATTTCTCATAAAATCGACTTTTTCACTAGCCGCTCTCGCTCAAACCTGTGTTACCAGTAGTGTATCTTGAAGCCCTTTGGCTCATTTTGATTGATTGATTGATTTTGATTGATTAACAGTGCGAATGCGCATCACAGGTGCAAATGCCAATCACGTGCTTCGTTCAGGAGCATCAGCTGCAGCTGCAGGAGCAGCTGCTGCAGCAGGAGCAGCTGCATTAGCAGCTTCAGATCTCATTTAATAAGCAGTCGTTGGCGATTGTGTTTTTAAGACCAGACATGTAAACATACATGTAAACATACATGTATACACACAGAGAGAGAGACTGCGTGTTTAATAAAGAAATTTAAAAAATACCAGCGTTAAGAGGGTTTGAACCCGAGACTGTTTGGTTCGAAGTTATCCAGCTTCACCGTTGGTCCACCAAGACCATCGGTAGACTCAGAATATATATCCTTTATCTACGTGTCTAAACTGTTCCCAAGGCTTTCGCCAGTGGACGCCACTGTTTCTTTATTCTGACCACAACGCAAGCTGAATGACAGTCCGTCTGCGTCTGTCTGGATATGTTTGCTTTTGTCCTGAAAAAATATTTTACACCGGAAGTCAGTGTTCCGAAATTTTATTCTGGACCGGAAATAAGTGTCGGAGGAATTTTATCTGGAGCGGAAGTTGGGTCCGCGCAAATGTTGCATAATACATAGATTGTTGTGATACATACAACCGTTGTGAAAAATCCGATGAGCACTTTATTACGCTCGAAGACAAAATAAACAAGTCAAATTACACAGTAGTAAACATACACGCTGCATAAACCGAATTTTAAGAAGCACAAACTATGAAAAATAAACACAACCTCAAAAGCACAAACTTCGAAAATTAAACACAATTCCAAACGCACAAACTAAGAAAACTACTGTGGTGTAAATGGCAGTTGTGAGACTATATTTGCTATTCGAAATGACAAGGAGTTCGGAATCATAAAGGAAATGCTCTCCAAAGTTACACCATAAAATATTTTGAAGAAGTTTAGATGTTGAACGAGCTATTCGCCAATAGAACATCATGCGACGTTTCTTAATAATGTGATGTAAGTCCAGTCTGTCAAGCCACATATGAAGCCTGTGGGTCATTCCGTGTGAAATCAACCAGTTTTTTTTTAACATTTTCTCGCCTTCAACTTTAGATTTGGCTGCAATTTTTTCCTTCTGTTTGGCCACCACATTGAGGCCCAAATGCCAAATTTTATTCAAATATTCAAATATTCAAATATTTGACCGAGATATATACCATCTAAAAGTGAGGTGGAATAGTCGAAAATTTGGATCCGATTTCGCAAAATGTTCTCTGAAGCCATATTCAACATGAAATAAGTCAAGAAGTAGAGCAGATAGAGGCTTGAGGTTTTCACTGCTGTATTCAGAAAGTTGTTGGCGACCTACTGGGCGTGTTATAATGACTGTGTCTTGAGCACAGGCTTTACAATACAGCTGCCAATATGCAGTCTCAGAAATTGCAAACTGTATTTTCTTGAATTTGCCAGACCAATATGAGGAAAAGCAGTAGTAACAACATTTTAATCTCTTCATATTTTGAAATAGCAAGTAATGGGCTCCTACTGGATGTACTTTACTGTGGTGTTAATTTGCAAATGAATTCATACTCACATGCTAATCTTGGTCAAACTGATGAATGGGGTCAACTTCACCAGCTCATATTGGGAAAATGGAGAACTGGAATTTATCTGTGCTTCATATTTCTGAAAAGTGCATGCCATAAGCTGTCTGGTTATATAAATTTGGTGTTGGTAATCAGAAGCAATCAGCAGTGATGCTCTGCTGAATATTAGCTATTTTTCGAGGTCTCAGAAGGGTCAGTCCATGTGAAATCACAGAGGGCCTGTATGTTGAAAGTTTCATAAGCCTATCACCATGTATCTGCATTGTATGGCTGAGGGTAATGGAGGGGTGGTTTGAAGCACTCGCGACACATTTTGAACTTGGTGACATGTTCAGAGGTCAGTATCTCTGGAACAGATCCACATAGGCCTGCAAAATGTTGTGATTTTGTACAACGTTCTGTGTACTTTCTGATTCTGCAAATCATTCTGAATTGAAACAAATAGTTTCCAACTAATATTGGTGAAAAGTGACCAAAAAAACGCAGTTGTCAATTTAAATATGTAATATTCATGGCATGGTAGCATTGAAGACAATAAAAGCAATTGCAAAAATTTTACATTTCTGTTATCTGCATATAGTTCACTCTGTATGTAACAAATCTTATTCCATTATTACTTTATGCCTTCATGGTGATAAGGGTCTTCAAAGTTGGTCTGTCAGGTAAACTGGAGCATATCTTCGGCTGCAAGTAGGCCTATGCGCATGTGGGACAACTGATAAAACAATGCTTTTAACTTAGTGTTGTAGAGCTTGAACAGGTGGTGGACAAACAGATGTAAAAATGGTGGGCAAACAGATGCAAAAGTTTCAGCCAAATCTAAGGTTGAAGGTTGGAGGGTCTGGTTGATCTCACATGGAATGACCTCTTTAACAGATTCCCATTTATTGAAACCATGTAACTTTCTAGATACAGAGTTCCAATGTGCATTCAATTCATCTTCCTGTTTAATCGTATATCCATCCATTCATCCATCCATCCATCCGTCCATCCATCCATCCACACATACATGCATACATACATCCATACATACATGAACCCATCCTTCAATCTCCCATCCATCCATCCATCCATCCATCCATCCATCCATCCATCCACACATACTTACATATACATACACAATATACATAAATGCAGTACTGTTCATACTTATTTCATACTTACATATATATACAATATACATACCCACATACATAGACAATATTCGAGTCAAGGAACAGTAGATTTAGCATAAGTATTTAACATACCAGTGGAACCCATCTTAACAGCCTATTGAGCTGCTAGATTATATGGCTTGTTCTTAAGAATTGCTTTCCCACAATTTGTAATACAAGTAGTAACACAAGTTGCATGCTAGGCCGGTGTGATGAGTAGTAACACAAGTAGGATGCTAGGCCGGTGTGACAAGTAGTAACATTAGGTTGCAAATGGAGCTTTCCAACAATTTCGAATGGAGATTCTAATGTAGCCTTATCAAACTTTCATTATCAACCCATGAATTAAAATTTTCTGGATATCCCACCCATTTGACAAAAGTTTTCTTTCCACGTCTTTTTATGATCTTTTCGATCCTATAGACTTCTTGAGTCGTCTTTTGTAATTCTTGCTCGTAAAATGATCCTTGAATGTCTTCTCCATTTAAATCTGTTATCTTATACGTCGGAGGATCGGTGTATTGAACTTGTGATACAGTAAAGATCTCTTCCGTCCATCTAGGTGTAAAACCCGCTTCAAAGAATTTCTTCTTCTTAGAAATCCTGACCTTATCTCCTATTGAAAATTTCGGTTTATCAAGTGGTTTTGGGTGTAACCCTCCATATAAATTTTTCCATACAATAGTCTCATTTATTTTTATACTCGCTTTTATTGGAGTCATTTTTATGGAAGAATGTCTAGTGTTGTTATAACGAGAAACCATATTTTCTAAAACATCGATATATTTCCTAGTCGAATTAGCTGTGAAGTATTTGAACATTCTCTCCTTCATAGTTCTATTCCATCGTTCGATAACGGATGATTTTTCTTCATTCTCAGTAGAATATAACTGGATTCCAATTGATTTCACGTTTTTATTGTAAAACTCCTTACCTTTATCGACCCACAGTTTCTCGGGTTTTCGTCCGCTACTAGAAAGTATTTTGGTGAAAGCATCGAACACAGATTTTCCGCTCTTATCTTTTATCGGGACAAGCCACCCATATTTTGAAAATATATCGATAACACTTAATAAATATTTAACGCCATCGTTATATTTCGCGAAAGATTGCATGTCTATGAGGTCTGCAGCCCAAATCTCGTCGATACCATTAACGTACACCTTCCTTTTTGTAAAATGTCGTATTACCGGTTTATGTAATTCTTCAGCCAGTTGATCCGTCCATTTTTGAGACGCATTTACAGTGGACTTTGAATCGGATGAAGTTAGACCTAAACCAAGATTGGCTTTTGTCGCTAAAATAGGTTTAATTATCGCTCTTTCGACGCGCTCACGTAATGTAGGATTAGATATATTATTTAATTCATTTACCATTACTCTGTCGGCGGCATTTCTAGCAGCGGTATCGGAATACTGGTCATAAGCTAAATCGTGAGAGTATGCTGCTCTATCGACTCTGTCCACAGGCTGACTCCAGTCTTTAGGGGAGGCGTCAGGATTCAATCTTATATCTAATCTAGTTCCTGGTCCCGTAAACGAATGTCCTGGGAGATGCAATTCTCCAGGAAATTTTGACCACGGCAGTTTTATATTTTTCGTAGCTGAATTTAAAGACCCAACTAGATCGCCTCCTGTTTTGGCAGTGGATACAAATCGAGTTTTAGTTTTTCCGCATTCGACACAGACACCTCTAATCATAATTCTTTTATTTTTACTGACAATATTTTGAATATTTCTCGATTCGGTCTCTCTCTTGCACTTTACGCAATACATCTGTTCCATATACATTTTAATATAAAACTATTTTTATAATTAAAAAAGAAATGGAAGTTAAAGATTTATCTTGGAACGACGAGACATCTAAAAGATTTAATAACCCGTTATTACCTAGAAGTATAAGGGGTCTGATCGTTGGGAAGTCTGGATGCGGTAAGACTACGCTATTATTAAATTTACTTTTGAATCCAGGATGGTTAGATTACGACAGCCTACAGGTATTTGGAAGATCTCTCTTTCAACCAGAATATAAAATACTGAAAAAAGCATTCGAAGAAAAGTTATCGAAAGAAGCAATTGTCAATTTGTTTGGTTGTCAAGACGAGATTGCAAGGTTAAATGTATCGCCAGCATTAGTCGTTGAAGAAATGGCTAAAAGCACAGTTAAAAAATCCGATATGAACTGTCGATTCTTTGAAACTTCGGAAGAAGTGCCCGATCCGAGAGACTTGAATCAGCATAAAAAGAACCTGATGATTTTCGACGATTTACAATTAGAAAAACAAAACAAATGTGAATCGTATTACATCAGAGGAAGACACAGTAATGTTGACTCATTTTACCTCGCACAAAACTACTTCAAACTGCCTAGACAGACCATCAGAGAGAATTCAAACTTTATCTGTTTATTTCGTCAAGACCTTAAAAATATTAATAATATATACAACGATCACGTAGGCGTAGATGATATGCCTAAAGACGAATTTGTAAAACTATGCAAAACTGCGTGGGAGCGTCCGCACGGATTTGTAGTGATAGATTTAACCAGTAAAAAAAATAACGGTAAGTATAGGAGTGCGTTGGATACATTTTATATGCCTTCAGCATAAAAATAATCTTCATAAGATATATATTATATATATAATGGAAGCGCGGTTGGAAAAGATAGTTCTCAACACAGAAAAGATCGCTCGTAACACAGAGCCTAAAGAGTCATTCAGCATTTTGGTGAGCGAAAGGAGCACGCAAATTAGAACTAAATTTAATCCTCTGATTCAACTTGACAAAAACAAAAGGTATGAAATGTGTCTTGTTAATCTTGAGACTTATAATTCCTTCCCGAATATCCATTCTTTAAACAACAAGTTTGTGTATTCGCCGGACAATGGTAGAACGTGGTTTACTATAGAAATCCCAGAAGGTAGTTACGAAATCGTAGATATAAACGAACACATTCAAAGAATCATGAAACAATCTGGACATTATGACGAAACGGGAGATGCGTACTGTATAACGTTACAAGCGAACAACAATACTTTGAAGTCGGTGTTAGATATCGGTGCTAACTATCAGGTCAATATGACAATCGAGAACTCGATTAGAACTGTTTTAGGATTTAATAGCCGAGTGTATTCAGAAGGATATAACGAATCGGAGAACATAGTAAATATTATGAACGTAAATAGTTTGAGAGTAACCAGTGACGTAATCGGATCTTCGTACTCTAACGGAACAACGGAAAACATTATATATTCCTTTTTCCCGAATGTAGGCCCCGGATACAAGATTATAGAAGTGCCCGTTAATTTAGTATATCTTCCTATTACGCTATTTACGATTTCAGCTATGGAAACAAAACTTACAGATCAAAATGGAAAACTAATCAACCTTCGAGGAGAGGAGTTGTCGATCAGGTTTAAAATTAGAGAAGTGTGAGAATTAATTATCGTGGTATTAAAGTTTTTAATTTCAATTATATATATAAAATGAGTCGATATACGAATACAAAAGTTAATGTTTCGGATGGACATAAAGACAAAATTAAACGCGCAGTTGAGGCAGAGACAGGAACGAGTATAAGACTAACTCACGGAGATCTATCCGGGGAACACGTTTTAGCTCTTACACGAGCACAAATTAATAAAATGGCGAAAGCATATCAGAATGGGACTGGTACTACGCTCAAAATGAGTAAAACGCAAATAGACCATAATATGAAAGTCGAAGGTGGTTTTCTTCCAGCGTTATTACCACTTCTAGCTACAGCTGGAAAATTTCTTCTTTCTAGGGTTCTGCCAAGTCTTGCAACTGGAGCTTTAAGCGGATTGGCGAGTACAGGTGTTAGCAAGATAATGGGATCGGGTGTTAATGGAGGTGCTTTATACATAAAGAAAGGAGGAAGAAGCTACAAGATGGTTCCGCACGCAGCAGGTCTTTACCTGAAACCATGGTCAGGGTCGGGATTAGACGGTGTAGGAGAAGGACTGTACATGCGCAGAGGTTCTGGATTTGTCAATGGTGCAGGATTAATTCTTGGAAACGACAATCCTATTTCAAAAGTACTTTCTAACATCCCAATCCTTGGTCCGATTCTTGGAATGATTTTGTAAAGGTTATGATATATATAAATATATATATAATATATATAATGTCGCGATACAGTATGCCAATACACAAGTTTATAACAAAACGCAATTCTCCGAGCAGAGTTAGAACTCGACCAGAATCAGTATTTTGGTTGCCTAAAGAAGTAACGCATCGGGCTATAAGACAACCGGGCTCACAGCGTTGGGAGATTTTCGCACAACGAGCGATCACAATTCAACCCAGATCGTCGGTCTCGCAAGAGCTAGGATTTGGCGTTCGACTAACTAGGGGAGTCTGTCTAGTCTCGCTTAGACAGGCGATTAAAGAAAAGAAATGTAGCTTGCAAGACTCAACCATTTGCGAAGATGTAGAAGACATTGTTTTTACTATTCAAAACAATTCCGATTCTGTAGTTATCATTAACGAAAAAGATTCGCTATGCTACATTAATTACCACGTTTAAATTTTAAAAATCTTAATAATAATAATGGAATATAAACAAATGGAAAATTCAGCGCAATCGTATCGTTTTAAAAAAATTAACGAAATTCAAAAAGAAATCAAACAAGAACGCGATAAAAGGACCGCCTTAAGTACAAAGTATCGTAGGAACATAAGAATGATTAGCATTATCGACAACGCTCTAATAGTAACTGTGATGGGGCTCAGCAGCTCGGGTCTGGCAGCTCTGGCTACTGTAATTGCAACTCCGGCCATAGCGATAGCAACAGGTACGGCAGTAGGTGTAGGATTGTTAATTATTATCGGAGGACAAGTTAGTAAGAAGCTTGCACTGAAATTGACAAAAAGCACGAAAAGATTAAAACGTTAGCGGAAGCAAAACTAAACACAATCAGTAGCCTCATTTCAAAAGCTCTTGTGGACGACAATATTTCAGACGTTGAATATTCGCTAATTCTAAGCGAGTTTGTGAAATTCAACGATATGAAAGAAAAAATTAAAAATAAAACCAAAGTTAGCACAGAAAAATTAACGTTTAACGAGAACGTTTTAACTGGAACGTAAATTAAACGTTCGAAATCAACGTTCGAATTTACGTTCGAATTTACGTTTAAAAAATATAGCTATAAGCTTATATAAGTAAAATATAATGTCGTTTCTAAAGATAACCGATCCCGCAAAAAGAGATTTTATCGTTGAGGAGTTTCTGAAATCGAAGAAGAATATTCGACAAAACTTTTTATCCGAGAGATTAGGAGACATCGGACTACAACGAGAATTAACGAGATTGTACAAACCAATAGTCGACTCGCAATCAACAATTTCAAAAGAACAAAAGGCTTTGTTATCTACTATAAAAGAAAACTCTGCCGAGACAGCTAACGCTCTAAAAGCGCTTCCCGCGTCTATTTCGACATCGTTAAAAGCCATTCAGTTTCCTCAATACCCTTCGATACAGGCTTACGGAGAAGACCCGGTAGGCCTAGAAGACATTAAAACCTTAGAACTAGGAGATATTGCGGTGAAGTACCTGCAGCAATACGCGTCCGATAAAAAGACGGTAGACACAACGTTCGGAATAAACTCTAAAGACGGCCAATTTTATATAGGCGACAGTCCTATATCGATCGACGGCAATAACGTGACGGTAGGCGATAGGCCTAAGATATACGAAGGAACTCCAGGACTTTGGGAATTATTAACGATGGCCAAACCGGACGAGTCGATTTTCAATGCAAACGATCGGGAAGAATATGCCGAGATTCTGAAGATAACGAATGCTATGAGGCAGCCGAAAAATCCAAGTAAACCAAAATCCTCTAGGAGCTTAAAATATAAAAATATTATTAAACCGATATGGGACTCGATGATGTCAAAGGCGCAAGGTAAAGGAATAGGCCTACAGCGTATCGTTATTCCTCAAGATCCTAATGCATTAATAGAAATGTTATCTCTGCGAATGGCTAGCTTTGAGGCGGGCAATTCTGGAGTGAGAAATGAGATAGTTGGTATATGCGACGAGTTACTAAGACAAGGAGCGATAAATAAAAATGAATATAAAAATATAATGCTATTAATATAAAAAATGTTAGTAGTTGCTAAAAGAAGGTATAAGAAACAATATGTTATCGGAGGGGCGGGAATATTCGATGTTGTTGCGGGTTTTTTCAAGAAACTATTTACGTCAAATGCGGCTAAACAAATAGCGTCCACCGCTCTCAGCGTAGGAAAAGATGCGGCTAAAGACATCGGGCAAAAAGCGCTGGATGTTGGTAAAACTGTCGCTGCTGACGCTGGGAAACGATTAGTCGATAAAGCGATTGCTAAAATTATGAGTCCCAAAAATTTACCTACTACAAGTTCACAAACGCTTTCAGCGCTTTCAGCGCTTCCAGCGCTTCCAGCGTTCCAACCGCAGCTGAACGAAGGCAAGGACTTGCTAACTCAAGAAAGTAAAGACGTGCTAACTAGACTTATTAACGACGGAACGCGTTCGAAGAGTACAAATAGGCCTATAAATAATTTAATGATGGGGCACGGTCTGAATTCCAATGCAAAGAGCGCTATTAGAATTCAAGATCTCGTTAGACGTTTAAACGGAGCTGGATTGAAAGTTGCATAGGTTATTTATATTTAAATAAAATCAAATCATATATTATTAATAAAAAAATGCAATCAGATATACTAAGATTCACGGAACAACCTTTGACGGACGAGAGTATCGAACGCTACGAATTTCACGAGTATGAACCTACTGCGAGAACGAATCTAAACACAACGGGAGAGATTCGTATCAATATCGAGCTCCAAGACTTGTTCAGCCACCCTTCAGAGTCTTATTTGCTATTCGAAGGAAGACTGACAAAAGCGGATAACACCGCATACGTTAATGCCGATGCAGTGGCTGTTACGAATAACGGGCTAATGCATCTATTTAGCCAAATATCGTATTCTCTGTCGAATCAAGAAATAGAAACGTTATTTCACCCAGGTCAAGCTACCACGATGCTCGGACTGCTTAAATACCCAAACGATTTTCAACTGGCACAAGGTTTAAATCAGCTGTGGTACAAAGACAGTGGTGCAACGGCCGTTGTCGCCGATAACACGGGGTTTGCGGTCAGACAACAGTATCTTATTCGAAAACCGACTGCTAAGGGAACGTTCAGCTTCATAGTTGCATTAAAGCATATCTTCGGTTTTTGCGATGATTACGACAAGATTGTTTACGGTTTGAAGCATACGCTAACGTTAGTGCGCAAAGCCGACGACGACGCAATTTATAGAGGCCACGATGCAGCGGCTGGAAAAGTTGCAATAGAGAAGATATCGTGGTTTATGCCTCACGTTATTCCATCCGATATGGGAAAAAATGCAGTTATATAAAACGATCGAATCGAAAGCATCGTTGGCTGTAGCCTATCGCGCTCGTCAATGCGATACCATAACTGTTCCTCAGTCGACTACTTTCAGTTGGAGACTTAGTGTCAAGACATCTCCGGAAAAACCGAGGTATATAATAGTAGGATTTCAGACAAGTCGTGACGGGAATCAAGAAGCTAATCCGTCGATCTTCGACCATTGCGATCTTAAGAACATGTACGTGATGATGAATCAGGAAAGATACCCGGCTGTGGACTACAACCTATCGTTTCCTAATCAACAATTCTCGAGAGCGTACCGAGCAGCGGCAACGTTTAGCGAAAAATTCTACGGAATGGATCAGTTGATAACGCAGAGTAATATAACACCGAGTGATTATAAAGAACTATATCCGCTAATGATTTTCGACGTTAGCAAACAATCTGAGAGATTGAAATCGTCGGTCGTCGATATTCAGATCAAAGCTATATTTAATACGGCAGTGCCGGCCGAAACCGAAGCTTATGCTATCGTAATTTCGGACAAGTTGCTAGAGTTTCAGTCGGACGGGCAGAAGCTAAACGTCGTCTACGGTAGGAGCTCGTCTTAAATCGCCGCGATTTAAATGCTAAATGCTAAGGGTGAAGGCTATGAATAAAATTTCTTTTTTTTCTTAAACATACATAAAGAGATGTTTACTTATATTAGTAATAAGAAGATGAAACTGCCAGAGCTGAGAAGCTTACTGGTCCAGCACAACATTAGGGGTTGTGCTCATCTCAACAAGCCCGAACTTATAGCTCTATTGAGCGCAATGGAGATTCTTGCTCGCGATGTCTCAGAAAAAGAGAAACTAGAGAAACTAGAGAGACGACAAAGGCAAGAGCAGCAGAAAGAGCAGCAGAAAGAATATCGGAAACAATGTCAGATAGAATATCAAAAAGGATACTGGAAAGAATATCGGAAAGAACGAATATTGAAAAGAAACTTCCAGGAAGGCGCATATGATAGAACGAGGTATATCAGAAATCAGCCGAGAAAAGTAGAAATTTTAGACCTAGAAACCGGTGATGTTGTCGTGTATCCGTCGATGTACAAGGCAGCTAAGGCGCACGGGCAAAACGCACCAATAATAGAATGGTATAATGGGAAAGTAGGGCGAAATAGATACAAAATTAAGGTGCACGATAGAATTAACATTAACAGCCATGTAGTCGATGATGAAACGTTAGAAAAATAAGACAAAACTATCGATTCCGTTGTGAATGAGCTGTGAAATTTTGGGGAAAAAATTAATAAAAAATTAAACATAAATAAATATTTGTGTTTTTCTTAAACAACACTTAAAGAAATGAATATATATATGTATATATAAAGGAATGGACTACAAGTTGAAAACTGTAACAGAATTGAGAGTCATGGCAAAACGGAGCGGCATGGTCGGATATTGGAAACTGCGAAAAGCGGATCTGATTGCTGCTATGAGCAAAAATAAAAACTTGCTCGACTCTCCAGTTCCCGATATTCGAACCCCAATTCTTACTCCGACCAAGTTCGTTTCCAAGCCAAATAAAGTTCTCAGTGAGTTGAAAACTAAGGTTAGGTCGAATATTAATTCTTTTGCAGATTGGTTAATTAGTTACATACCTCCCAAAATAAAGAAACCTGTGAACGAAAGATTGGAATCATTTAAATCGAAAATAAAGAGTCTCTTTGCTAAAATCAATACAAAGAAGTTCGAAATTCGAAAGACTGCATCGGCTATTAAAGGATTCACTAAACAATACACTATCGATGGTTCTTCTGGAATTGATGCCGTGTCTTTTCTTAACGCCGTTAGACCGCAGGTTTTTATTCTGTTGTCAAAAAATCGTCAGGTTAAGGTTCAACTCGTTCTTACATGTACCATGGAGCGCGTTGATATGAAATCTGGAGAAGAAGAATCAGCGAATGTTCCATTCGTCTCGAAAACTGAAGTTATTTTAGATGCTACCGATATTAACGAAATATACGATAATGCAATAAATAAGATCCCAGAGACTATGGCAAGTTTCCAGATGCGGGGAAGTAATTGGAGATTCGTGAATGTTGTAAAGTTAGATGTCAATACTGCTGTTTATAAACCACTGAAAGGCAGTTCTTACATTCCGTTGCCCAAAAAAGCTATTATCAATATGAAGAATAATGACGAGCAATGTTTCAAGTGGTGCATTACTAGAGCGTTAAATCCAACGGGCAAAAATCTCGAAAGAATTACGAAAGAATTAATCAAACAATCGAAGCAACTCGATTGGAGCGGTATCGAATTCCGGTTGCTCCGGATGCTAATATAATAAACAAGTTTGAGAGAAATAATAATATCAGCGTTGACGTATTCGGTTATGAAAATAAGATAGTATTCCCAATTTATGTGTCGAATCAACGGGATGAGAGGCCCAAGGTTTCTATCGTTGAACTATTGCTTATTTCCGACGGAGATAAGAAACATTATTGTTGGATAAAGAATTTCAACAGATTGATGGCTTCACGTACAGAAAAATCCCATACTTCAATGCACTATTGTCGAAGATGTTTAAACGGTTATACAAGAATAGAAGCGCTTCATAATCATACCGAGTACTGTTCGCAAAACGCCGCTCAAAAAATAGAAGTCCCAGAACCGGGAACTACGTTAAGTTTTAAAAATTATAATAGGTCGATGAGAGTTCCCTTTATAGTTTATGCAGATTTCGAATCTTTCATCAAACCTATAGCCACTTGCCAGCCAGATCCTTGCGTGTCTTATACCGATAAATACCAAAAACACACGCCTAGCTCGTTTTGTTATTACGTAAAATGCTTCGACGATATATTATATCAACAAGATCCTGTAACGTACACGGCCGAAAGCGAAGACGACGATATCGGTCAAATATTCGTAGATAGTCTCGAAGAGACTATAAAACGAATATACAATCAGTTTAAATTTCCGAAGAAGATGATATTTACTCCAGATGACCGAAAAAAGTTTAAACTAGCTACTTTATGTCATATCTGTGGAGGGGCGTTGGGTACAGATCGGGTTAGAGACCACTGTCATTTGAGCGGTAAATTCAGAGGGGCCGCTCATAATGGTTGTAATCTAGACTATAAAGTTCCGAGGTTCTTTCCAGTAGTATTCCATAATCTGTCCGGATACGATAGCCATCTGTTCGTAAAAAAATTGCGAGGTGATCAGAATGAGAAAATTAAATGCATTCCTAATAACGAAGAGAAGTACATATCGTTTAGCAGAGAAGTGATCGTCGATAAGTTTCTAAACAAAGAAGGGAAAGAAATTAACGTTAAACGTGAATTGCGATTCATCGACAGTTATAGATTCATGGCATCGAGTCTTGACGCTTTATCGAAGAATCTGAAGAAAGAACAATGTAAAAATCTTGGTGCATTATATTCTGGGAAACAGCTCGATCTTTTACTTAAAAAAGGAATTTACCCGTACGATTACGTTGCTTCCGTCAATAGATTTAACGAAACCGAACTACCTCCCAAGTCCGCATTTTATTCGAGACTAAACGACTCAGACATTAGCGACGAAGATTACGATCACGCCAAAAATGTATGGAATGCATTCGGATGTAAAACGTTTAGAGAATACCACGACCTGTACAATGTTTCGGATGTTCTACTCTTAGCCGATGTTTTCGAAAACTTTAGAGACGTATGCATGAAGAATTACCGACTAGATCCCGCATGGTATTACACTTCTCCGGGACTGGCCTGGGATGCTGCTTTGAAGTTGACCGGTATAAAGTTGGAGTTGTTGAGCGATTACGATATGATTCTGATGATTAAGCAAGGAATAAGAGGAGGAATCAGCACAATTTCGAATCGTTATGGGAAAGCCAACAATAAGTATATGACGGCGGATAAATTCGATAGCAGCGAGCCTTCGGCATATATAACTTATCTAGACGCTAATAATTTATACGGTTGGGCGATGAGCATGCCTTTACCGACTCGTCGATTTAAATGGATGAGTGAAGCCGAGCTAAATAATTGGAATGTAACGGGATCGTGTATATTGGAAGTGGATTTGGAATATTCTGAAAAATTGCACGATCTCCACAACGACTATCCTCTGGTTCCCGAGACCATCTCGTCGGAATTTACATATAATATACCAAAACTAATTCCGAACTTGAACGATAAAAAGAAGTACGTGGTACATTACGAAAATTTGAAGTTGTACGAAAGTCTCGGGTTGAAAATCGTAAAAATTCATAGAGGGATACTATTCGAAGAAAGCCCTTGGTTGAAATATTATGTAGATCTAAACACAAACTTGAGAACGAGTGCCACTAATAACTTTGAGAAAGACTTTTTCAAATTGATGAACAATAGCGTCTTTGGAAAAACTCTTGAAAGGATCGAAAATCATGTAGATATAAAATTGGTATGTCACGAGAAGGAAGCTATCAAGCTAGCTGCAAAAACTAATTATGACCGCCTGACGATTTTCGACGAGAATCTAATCGCCGTTCACATGAAAAGAACGAAGTTGTTTTATAATAAACCGATATATCTAGGCATGTGCATATTAGATTTAAGTAAAACTTTGATGTACGACTTTCATTACAATTTTATACGGCAAAAATACGGAGACAGAGCTAAATTGTTATTTACCGATACAGATTCGTTGGCATATGAAATACAAACAGAAGATTTTTACGACGATATCGCTCAAGACGTTGCGGTTCGATTCGATACGAGTGATTACCCTGAAGATCACCCATCGGGTTTAAAGACCGGAATGAACAAGAAAGTAATCGGTATGTTCAAAGACGAATCAGCAGGAAAACAAATACAGGAATTTGTAGGTTTAAGGGCCAAGTTGTACTCGTATAGAATGGATGGCGAAGATCATAAGAAGTTTAAAGGCATTAAGCAAAATGTCGTTAAGAAAACGATAACTCACGATGATAACAAAAACTGTCTTTTTACCAAAAGAGAACGACTAAGAAAAATGAACGTTTTTGATCGTATCATCACGATATTTATACCGAACAGGTAAATAAAGTTGCATTATCCGCAGATGATGACAAGCGAGTAATAATGGAAGACGGTATTCACACATTAGCGTATGGACATTACTCGTTACGCTGCGCACATAAAGAATCTATTCGTTGATTATAAAATGAGTTTTAGAAGTGTTACAGAAATTGACGTTTGCGGAGTCGTGTTACCGAATGTTCCTTTGTCGAATATACAACTGCTAGAAGCCGCTAAGAAGAAACTAAATATCACAAACTTTAGAGGCGTGTTCCTACGAGACGAGTTGCCCGAGAGACCGAGTAGGCCTACTAACGAAAGCGGCATCCTTAACCTAGATAAATCTAGTGGAAGCGGGACTCATTGGGTGGGTTGGATCAAGAAGAAAGGCGAAATTTCGGCGAAATATTTCGATGGCTATGGTCTCCCTCCACCTACCGAGCTACTGAAATATTTAAGCTGTCCAGTTTATTATAACAGCGAACGAATACAGCCCGATAACGAAGTGTTTTGCGGTCATCTATGCTTGTACGTGTTGAAAATGATGGACGATGGCGCGAATTTTCAAGAAGTTATAAACGGTTTATTTAATATATATAATATACTATGTATATTATATATATATTATAAAATGCCTGTGGATAAATTCGGACATACTGATGTTGGATATTCAGAAAGAGTAATTGCCGGAGGAGTTACATTGTCTCAAGCAAATGCTACTTTCCTTCGTATGGATGGAACAAACGCTGCAACTGGTAATATTAATTTGGATTCTCATAAAATTGTCAACCTGTTAGACCCTGCTAGCCCCCAAGGTGGTGCTACCAAATATTACGTAGATAATGCTCATAAAAAATGTTATCTCGGATATATACCTAATTTAGAAACCGACGAGAGTAGTACCGGATTCGTCGCTAGTGCCAGTTCACACATAGACGGATATCGAGCGTACGGAGCTCGTAACTAAATATCACAAACTCAACGCGGATGGTTTGAACGGATCTTGGGTTTCTAATGAGGCTTTTATCGGATCTTCGGTTCCTAGTGTGGCTTTAAATAGCTGGATACAGATAAAATGTCCCGAGCCGGTTAAAATTTGGAGAATCGCGTTGAAATCCATCGATAATTTATATAGAATAGACACGGCGTTTTGGACCATATCAGGGCGTAACGACGACGATTCGACATTTACGATGTTATTAACGACGACGACTCCGTTATTGAGAACCGCAACTGCCCCGTCATTTTTCAATATTTCAACGAATACTGCGTATCAGTATTACAGATTTACGAAAACACATATTACCGGTCAGATTAACGTAGGACTTCATAGCATACAATTATACATATACGATTCTTAAATCGATAAGTATAATTGTCCCCCTATGAGTTCATGAGCTCACCCAACGGTTTATTTTATTATAAATAAAATATATAAATATATACATTGTATATATATTGTGTATATATATTATAAAATGCCTGTGGATAAATTCGGACATACTGATGTTGGATACTCGGAAAGAATAATTGCCGGAGGAGTTACATTGTCTCAAGCAAATGCTACTTTCCTTCGTATGGATGGAACAAATGTCGCGACCGAGAACATTGATTTAGATTCTCATAAACTGGTCAACGTGTTAGACCCTACTAATTCCCAAGATGGTGCTACCAAAAATTACGTAGATTTAAACAGCGGTGTAAACAAAGTTTCTAAGACTGGTGACGTTATGACCGGCAATCTATTTTTAAGTGTGGGCTCGGATCGTCAACGTAATATGGGGTGTAAGGATCTACGCGGAAACAAACTGTTTGCTTTGATACTGGGTAATCTGTTAAACAAAATAGAAGGTTATTTAAACCAACCTATAACGTTGCAATCGATCGAAGGTTTCGTGTGCAAAGTGGGAACGGAAAATATAATTCGATTCGGTAAATCGTCCAGTAACCACAAAATCGATGTTTACCAAGATATCGTTATGAGACAAAAATCTATAACCGATTTAAAAGACCCCGTTAATCCTCAAGATGCCTCCACTAAAAATTATGTAGATAACGCTCTTAGTAGAGCGGATAATAATGCTCTTAAAAAATGTCATATTGGATACATACCTATTTTGGAGGCTGACGAAAGTGTTACCGGATTTATGGCAAGTGCTAGTTCAACTGTTACTGACAAGTATCAAGCGTATGGAGCTTTCAATAGTCTAAATGCAGATGGTTCAAACGGAACATGGATCGCGGATAGTAGATCAATCCTAAATGTCTGGCTGCAGATAAAATGTCCTGAGCCTGTTAAAATTTGGAGAATTGCGTTGAAAGCGATAAGACGCAACAGAGGCACGTACCAGATAACAAATTGGATTTTAAACGGAAGTAACGATGGATCAACGTTTACCCAATTACTAAGATCGACGCAGGCATTATTAAACACCGATCCTGCTCCGTTATTTTTTAATCTTACAACGACTCCGACTGCGTACCAGTATTACAGACTTTCTGTAACAAACAACCCCAGTCACACTGTGGTAGGAGTAGAAGTCCTACAATTATACGTATACGATACATAAATTGGGGAAGCAAGTCCGTCACACCAAATGACTCTGGCACAGATACCAGATCATTGATGCGTAAGCATCAATTTCAGGAGCATTGCTCCCTGTTGCGAGAACAGTTGTTAATTAAGTCGTTCATCCCAACCGTTCGTTCATTCGTTCATTCATTCATTCATTCATTCATTCGTTCATTACAAACGCACCGGATGATTTTGGCACGGGAAAGACACTTAGGCCTATTGCAAACACACACACACACACACACCATGTGTGTGTATGTATACATGTATGTATACATGTGTGTATTCAATAAGATCTGAAGCTGCTAATGCAGCTGCTCCTGCTGCAGCAGCTGCTCCTGCAGCTGCAGCTGATGCTCCTGAACGAAGCACGTGATTGGCATTTGCACCTGTGATGCGCATTCGCACTGTTAATCAATCAAAATCAATCAATCAATCAAAATGAGCCAAAGGGCTTCAAGATACACTACTAACAATATGTGTAACGAATATCTTTAGCGCTCCAGACTGTGATCAGACATAACCACCTACTCCCTAAAACCATGAGGTTGCAATGTGAGCCATTACTTGAAAATGCTAACTGTAGCTACCCATGTGTCCCTTCCTAGTGGGATCTTGATCCGTTTTGGCCCACCATTTGTAGACAATAACACTCAAATATATAAAATTATTGTGAACGTTAGCTTGTTATTGGTCGCAATAAAGATATTGATTGATTGATTGATTGATTGATTGATTGATTGATTGATTGATTGATTGATTGATTGATTGATTGATTGATTGATTGATTGATTGATTGATTGATTGATTGATTGATTGATTGATTGATTGATTGATTGATTGATTGATTGATTGATTGATTGATTGATTGATTGATTGATTGATTGATGGATTGACTGACTGACTGACTGACTGACTGACTGACTGACTGACTGACTGACTGACTGACTGACTGACTGACTGACTGACTGACTGACTGACTGACTGACTTACTGACTGACTGATTGATTGATTGATTGATTGATTGATTGATTGATTGATTGATTGATTGATAGTAACAGAAATTATTATTGGTAACGGAGCTACTCGCAAGGTTGCGAACTTACAGTTATTTATTAGATCAACCACAACACATAGAAATCAACCTTAACTATATCAAAACGCCCGTCCTTGTCCAGTCCTCTACCTCTCTGGATTTCAGTATGTACCTTGCAAGAGTTAGACACATGCCGCCCCGCTGATCTGGTTAGGTTAGTTGCTGTTTAACGACACTTTGTCATAACAAAGATGATTAGCGTCTCCTTTCTGTAGGCTTCGGACTGACACTACCACAGTTAGGGTATAGTGGCGGAGTTGCCCCGCTGATCTCACGGTCAGTCTTTTATATGCTAAGTACATATTATTCTACTTTGGCCCTCATGATCAGTTTAATTTAACCCACAAGTCGTCTTTCCCCACATCCTATATCCGATTTGCCATATAGGTCAACTAAACCGGATGCTATCACTCAATGACGCACCTGCGTTCTGCCAATCTACCCCACTCGATCGTATTCATTGGAATACTTTTCCACCATTTATAAGTTATTTCCATCTCACTCTGGGTCTGGCTGACTAAGTGTGTGTAAATGTAAATGTACGCGATTTCCTATAGCGATCGTGTGGCCTCGATCCTGCTCATTTTTCAATGAATTGATCGGGTGAGATCCTTCAACACCGCTGCCCGTTTGAATAGGCGCCACGCCATTTACCGTCCCCGTGTATGGACCGTGCTATCCCTAGATTTAAATCTTTGAAAGAAACCACCTTCGGGAAGCGCGATCCGCATGCTCTCTAACACAGAGGCGCGTGAGACGGTGTGAACTACAGTCCTCTGTCCATGTGTCTGTATGTGCCTTTATCCGTTTCCCTATTTGTTTTGCTGCTCATGCTTAACTAGTCACTACTAATTCGCATCTCATTCCATCAACTCTTCACCTCCCTCTACTCAGTCAATCGGTCAAACCTCCCATGGAGCTGATGCATTATGATGCGACGTTCATGATCACTTGCCTCGCCCCACGTAAATCTAATAATGTACCGTTATTCCTGCTTCTTTACGGGTATATTTCACAGTTGGCGACATATTCAGAAAAAAGATTAGAGAGAAAAAAAATTATGCAAATAATTTTTTTTTACACAAATATTTATATTGGACTGCTGAAGCAAACTTGACATTGCGCAGAGCTTATGACAGCGTTGGCCTTAGTTTTATTTTAGTTTTCCTAATATTTTTAAAAATACAACACCGTTACTTTGATTCATAAATACTTACAACTCGGTTATTTCATTTATTAATACACAGTTAAAATAACCGCCACTGTTTATAATTAGTCATTAATTAGTATTAAGTATGCATTAAATATTAAACAGCAAACCAAATAATCTGACGATAAATTATTTATTTTTACCATCAAATAATTTTCGAAACTACAACACTATTATTTTTTAAAGTATCGGAGTTGTAAAATATACATAGTGAGACCACCGCGCTGATCGAACAAATTAAGATAAAAATAATAGTTAGTTTATAGTGGCTTCAATTTATATATATGCAAAGTGTAATAATTACAGTAACGGAGTCGTAAATATTTGACATACTATAATATTACCTGATCAATTTCCGAAAATTGTCAACCGAAACAAACAACCAATTTGATTTCTTGTTAAATAATAGTATGATGTATTCTGGTATTTAGCTGTAGACTGGATCTCTGCTATCGAAAATGTCAATTCTAAAATTGAGAGTTTTAAATTTATTCTACAGATGGCAGAAACCTATTAGTAACGGTGTTGTAGGAGATGTTTTAAGACAGAGGTTAAATTTATTTTTTAATTAGTTATTTTGTTAATGGACATAATATATTGGGTTAATGATTGAAAATTATCAAACATCAGTTAACCGCTTCAACTGCTATTCTAACGTAACGTTTGACTAACTCACCATTGGAACAGACAATGAAATTTTGTGTATTATTTGGACTTTGTGATTTTTTGTATTACACTAATCATCCTAATATTATGAGAAAAATATGTTTTTCCAACTAATTTAAGCCCTACAAGGAATTTGAAATAATAAATTATAATTTTACCTTTTGTGTATGCCGTCCAAAGGAAAAGACAGAAATTTCTCTAATTTGTCGCCTAATTTGAAATATACCCTTCAGCCTCTGTCATAGATGGATGCAGAGATGCATGGATGGATACATAGGTGCATGGATAAATAGTTATTAAATATAAGACTAGATATTTATTTAAAAGGAATTTTATCACAGGTACGCACAGGTCAGATGTGAGGCTCTGAGACGGAATGAAGCAGCTTTTCCGACAGCAGAAACATGTTGCTTAAAGCTAAGGGTGGAGTCAAGTGTTGCAATTTCACCCGACAGGTTACAGAAACTCAGACATTAGATGACCGAAAGCTTTCGGGAAGTGTAAACAGAAAAAGTATTGGACCAAGTACAGAGACCTAAACAACACCAGCGTCAAGAGGAATGGGAACAGAAGTTGACTTACCAATTTGAACTGTTTGATATCAGTTAACAAATAAGATGTAAGTCAGCTAAGGGCAGTTTCAGAAATACCACAACTGGTTCTAAGCCTAGAGATCAGCACCTATTGATCAATGTTATCGAACACGGTAGTGAGGTAAAGTGAAACAAGAAGTGTGGGTTGGTGTGGCAGCTCAGAGGATCTTATTCGAGCTGTATATATATAGCAAGGCAGTTTCTGTTGAATGGAATGGTCGATGTTTGCACAGTGCAGAAAAATGCTGAACTAGTAACAAGTGGGCTGAAATTCAGCAAGAAATAAATGTTCAAGTGTTTTTGGAAAATTATTGAGATCCATCTTGGGAGGTGATTAGAGAGAGAAGCAGGATCAAGGCCAGGTTCTTAATTCATGAAATGACCACTGCAGCTCTTAATGTTTCAGGAAAAACACCGCGATTGAAGGAAGGATAGCAAGTATACAAATAATTTCAGAATAAGACAGACAGACAGATAAACAGACATTCTTCAGTAACTGTTGCAGGTAATCATTCAGCCCATTGTTTTAGTTGTCAAGAAAGAGCAGAGGTTGAAAATTTGTACAGATAACTAAATTACACGCACAGAGGTCAAAATCTATACATTATAAAGTTGCTAATATGTTTCACACGAAACAACTGACGACTCATGACATACCTTAGTTTCTTCTGAAAAATTTATTTGCACAACAAAAAGAATTTGAAATGATCGCATGTCTAAACAGGTGTGTGAAAAATGACATAAACACTAATTCATAGAACTCTTATACTTTAGTTGACAAAAATAAATTTGAACATCTTTTTGGCAGTCCAGTGGCTTTGTCCAAAGCACCATGCCTGCCAGCTTTAAGCCAAGAAATAACATATTTTGCTACATTCTGTGGTGTAAGATACGAACTATTGACGTCAATCATCAACAGATCATTCAGTGAACTCACCAGAAGCCTCTTTCTTACATTACTATGATAGAGATTCATTTGACTGAATCCTCATTCGCACTCTGCAGATGAAACAAGCAGAGTGTTGTCAATATGTAAACATGTGAGTGGATCAGTGAGTGAGTGAGTGAGTGAGTGAGTGAGTGAGTGAGTGAGTGAGTGAGTGAGTGAGTGAGTGAGTGAGTGAGTGAGTGAGTGAGTGAGTGAGTGAGTGAGTGAGTGAGTGAGTGAGTGAGTGAGTGAGTGAGTGAGTGAGTGAGTGAGTGAGTGAGTGAGTGAGTGAGTGAGTGAGTGAGTGAGTGAGTGAGTGAGTGAGTGAGTGAGTGAGTGAGTGAGTGAGTGAGTGAGTGAGTGAGTGAGTGAGTGAGTGAGTGAGTGAGTGAGTGAGTGAGTGGATGAGTGAGTGAGTGAGTGAGTGAGTGAGTGAGTGAGTGAGTGAGTGAGTGAGTGAGTGAGTGAGCGAGCGAGCGAGCGAGCGAGCGAGCGAGCGAGCGAGCGAGCGAGCGAGTGAGTGAGTGAGTGGGTCTGCTTCGGACACTCTAGTTTGAAACCCTCTGGCATTGGTGTTTTTGTATATGATGCTAACTGCATTTCACGCGTCATGATTATATGAATAGTTTGAGATCACAACAGCGCACAGCGAAATCCTAAGTCCTATTAACATACAGGGTCAAAACTTTAATAAAATCAAGTATTCCAGGTCAAATAAACATGCCTAATATTCATCATCATCATCAACAGTTCCTGACGCCAACCATTTTGTGGCGGCGGGTACGAATAAATGATACATTGCCCTCGGTCCTCAAGTCCACTGTTTCCCTTAGTGTTAGTCCAAGTGATGCTATGCACTCATTTGCATTATCACTCCAGCGTAGCCTTGGTGTGAGATACAGAGAGACAGAGACAGAAACAGAGACTGAAACAGAGAGACATAGAAAGAGAGGGGGAATGGAAAGAGAGAGATGAGTGCAGGCAGGCCCGGCCCTAGGGCAAGGCGAACGAGGCAGCCGCCTTGGGCCCCGCGCTTTCAGGGGCCCCGCGCTGCTGGCTATAATTTTTTATTGTGATGAGATTGAACGCTGATAACGCTAACGTCGCTTAGCAACAATACTGGCAGTCAATTTATGAATGTGATAGGGTCATGTAGGAAAAGTGAACCATCGAGTACTTCTGACTTTTTCTGTCACTGCAGCTTCAGAAGAAAGAAGCTTTACATAGCTAAAACTTATCAAAACTTATACATGCGATTTGCGATGTTTCAAGAACGGTTCGCTAACTTAGCTATTTTGTCAATTGAGAATGATGTTGCTAACGATCTGGACCATCATCATCACTGCGCAGGCTGTAATCTAGTCCCCCTCTTGTGGGGGGACAAGTTTCTTGGGGGGATTTTCCACCCCAACACGTGTCCACATTACAATATTGCTGGCCTCTGGGGGGAAACATCAATCCTGGGGGGATTTACCCCCCCCCCCAAAGACGTCTAGATTACTCACTGATCACTGCGGGTTTTACATCCATCAAAGCTCGAAAGATTTGCTTGTGAAAAAACGTTTAGAAGATAGAACCCACGCTGCTGTCTACGGTGACTAACAAACTTACAATTAGAAGGATGCTGAAATAGTTTAATTATAAACATCGTTTTTCAGTTGTCAGACATTCAAATAATAAAAAAATAATTATGTTTATAGTAAAATGCATAGGCTTAATTTGTGGGGGGTACGAGGGGTAGCCGTACCCCCACTTTTTGGACTGGGGGGTACCGTACCCCCACTTTTTGAACAATGCCAATCAATATTTTATTATTGTGCCTTCGCAGAGATCGCATTCTCCGCCTTGCTTCGTGTAAGCCCTATGTAAGAAATTGGTACTCCCCACTTTTTAGACCAAACTTACGCCTCTGGTAAAATGCTAGTATTAAGATTCTGATTTGCATTTTGTGTTCATTACCCATTTAATTTCGATTTTGCATTATTTTAATACATTTGGTATTGCCAATACTGTATTCGCAGGAAATCAACTCCGAAATGCCATTTGTTTTGCTTGGGGCCCCGCTCATCGCTTGCTGCCTTGGGCCCCGCACTCCCTAGGGCCGGGCCTGAGTGCAGGAGAAAAAGCGCGAGGGAAAGATAGAGATATGCCGAGAGAAAAAGCGATTGAAGACAAATTGAGAGAGACAGAGATAGAGTGACAGAGATATGCACAGAGAGACAGAGAGATACACAGAGAGACAGAGAGACAGAGAGAGAGACAAAGAGACATACAGAGACAGACAGAGACAGGCAGAGAAAGACAGACACAGAGAGACACAGAGAGACGAAAATAGACAGACAGAGAGACAGAGAGACAGCGAGAGGGCAGCGCCAGGAGTTCAAGACTGCGAGTATCGTTTACAGAGACGAGCCTCATCGGATTTGCGATCGTAGGGACGCAATTGAACATTTGATCTTCATCCAGCAACTGGTGCAAAAGGCGGAAGTTGCCAGCTTATCGGTATTTCGATTGTCAGGCCGCTTAATTTTCATTAGAGAGACAGAGAGACAGAGAAAGAGGGACAGGAATGGTGACAGAAGGAAGAAGATAAAGCTAGAGGGACAGAGAGACACAGAGAAAAAAGGTAAGGGAAGACAGAGTAAAGGAGAGATAGAGAGAGATCGAGAGACAGTTAGAGAGAAAGAGATATAGAGAGACAGAGAGAGACAGAGAGAGAGACAGACAGAGAGGGAGGGAGGGAGGGAGGGAGGGAGGGAGGGAGGGAGGGAGGGAGGGAGGGAGGGAGGGAGGGAGGGAGGGAGGGAGGGAGGGAGGAAGGGAGGGAGGGAGGAAGGGAGGGAGGGAGGGAGGGAGAATTAGAGAATGAATGAATGAGAAACCAGGCACCACTACAAAGTGCATGCACAAACTATTAACACATCCTGACTCGAACTTAACAACATCAATACTGTTAGACTCTGTGGCCCTTTTGCCGGATGCTCATGACTGAGATCTTAGTTTGACAGAGACCGAACCATCTGTCACAATAATGTTAATTGGGAGTCAGTTTTATTAAAGTTTTCAATAAAACTAGGACACTGTAGTTGTTTGTGATCATCAGGCGGATAATAGACATCAGAAGGGGTGAGTTTTCAGCCGTGATCTTCGGGGTCTGGGTCTTAATTGTTGATGTCACTATTGTTGCATAGTAACTATACGAGACCGTTTTCGCAGAAAGTTCATTACTACAAAACTGGTGATGTCATCGATTGGATCACTGCGACTTATCACGGAATGTCGATGGAATTTTGCGCGGTGGTGTTCAACTGGCGCGATGCTCTAGACAGGAATTCGTCGGTGCTTCTCCGCAGGCTTGGAGTTAGTGCCAGGAACGAATCCCTGCTGTCGTATCGGGTGTTGACCTTAGCATCGAACATGTTTAAGGCCTTCACTATATCTACGGTTAGAGCGGCTGGAGCCGTGCGCTGAACGCCACTCTCGGGAGCCGCGTCTATGAAAAGGTCATACCCATGGCAGTCCTGCAGATGGACTGTGCGTTGCTATCGCTCGCAAGCCGAAGACTAGCTGGAAATCCCTGATCTCGATGACCCCGATGCTCCGGAGGTCGAGAACTGAGCTAGCTGCAGCTCGGCTAATAACAGAAACCTAAATAGAGCGAATACCGAACTCCAAAGGATTAGAGGTTGCAAGATGAGAATCTCAGCTATGAGGGATGTTCGGAGCTATAGCACAGACTCCACGGAAACAAGATGCATGGGAAGAGACTTCCAGGGTCTAGGCCGTGTGTGGTTCCGAATCAGTTCGCGGGAGAAGGTCGTTCCGACTCCATCAACATTTAGTACAACGTAAACTAGTGAGGCGCTTCCTTTTAAAGGAGTCTCTTACCGAAATCTTCGTTCCACTGCTCGATGTCAGTTAGTTGTCCCTTTTGCAGGTACTTCTATGATACAGCGTCGAGCTTTTTTGGTGGTTGGATCATCCACTTGGAATGGTCCCCCTCTGATAGCATGCCCACATGGAGCCCGCATGACCCTGCACACTTTAGGCCCATTGCGAACGTCTCGTTTATTTCTAAAATCATCGAGAAATTAGTCGCTCAGCAATTATTGGCTTACCTTGACCCTGATAACTTACTTCCTGTCTATCAGTCTGGCTTTCGCAAAGGTCACTCAACAGAAACCCTTCTCCTTCGCCTTCTCTCTGATTTCTATAGCGCCATTGCTCCGCTCCCAGGTCTTCCTTCTTGCACTCTTCGCTGTCAGCGCTGCCTTTGACTCGGTCGACCATGCCATCCTCCTCAATCGTTTATCTATATCCTTCGGTCTATCTGAAAAGCCCCTTGAGTGGCTGGCTTTATACCTTTGTGATCGCTCCTCTGTGGTTGTTTACTGTTCCACCACGTCCCTGTGGACCCCAGTCCGTTTTGGCCTTGCTCAGGGATCCGTCTTGGGTCCCCTCCTCTATATTATCTTCACCTCTGATCTCAGTCGTCTTCTTGCCATCTGCTGTTTCTCCAACCAGTTATTTGCTGACGACATACAGGCTTACACCCACTGCTTTCACTCTGAGGCTGCTGCTGCAGCCCGCCTCATGTGCCATTCCACAGACTCTTTGACTTCCTGGATGTCTTCTAACCGCCTTTACTTGAATCCCTCTAAGACTCAATACATTTGGCTCGGCACCTCTAGGCAGCTTGTTAGGATTGATCACTCTATAGTCTTACCTCTGAGTTCCCCCATAATTGTCTTTTCCACCTAGGTCAGAGATCTTGGCGCCATCTTGGATTCAGAACTCACCCTCTCCGCATATCTCTCAGCTGAGTCGCGCTTGCCACTCTCAGCTACGACATCTTCGCGTGGTTTCCCGCTCTCTTCACCCCTCCCCACCTGCTGCTACTCTCGTTCATGCGTTCATTACCTGTCGGCTTGACTACTGCTGCTCCCTCTATATTGAGCTTCCTCTCACTCGACTGAACCGCCTCGAAACGCATACTACGTCCGCTGCGCGCTTGATTGGGCGTATTCTTAAATTTGACCATGACTCTGAATACATGCGAGATGTTCTGCACTGGTTACCACTCTCGCAACGCATTGTCTACCGGGATGCCAGTGACCATTGTCGGGCAGTGTCAGCTTGGCCGTGCGCTAGCTCTGTTCTCGTGCCCCTGTTCCATAAGTAGTTCCCTTCTTATGTGGCCTTCTGCTCACCGCCAGTCAAGTTCTTCTCCTGACTTTGAAGCTATCGCATTAATATGAGACACCAGTCGTTATCTGAATTAGTGGGTCAAGGAAGTCATTTGATAAGGGTATCATCTATCTGTCCTAGACAAATGTGTCTTCCCGTCATCAAATGTATCTCGCTTCATTCCCCGTAAGACTTTCAACTTTACACGTATATTGGTCATGCACCTCGACTCATGGAGAAAGTCCTGTAAATCGTCGGCAGTTCTCGACCAACACAGTGAATACATTTTGATTGAGGAGATATTGGTATGCAACTCTGACAACGAAGGTCCTCTCTCTATAGCCCTGGCTAATTGCACGCAGACCTTTAACCATGTCTTTCCCTGAGTTTCAATCAATTTCTCTGACCTGCTCAGGAGCTCATCGATCCTTTTACCAACGACGAGGCAACCTTGTCTTGCCAGCGGTACCTTTGGGTTAGCTCCACAACGCTACACAATTCGTTCACGCAGACGAGCTTGACGTGTCCTTCCCCAAATTTGGCAAAACTTATTTATCCTCTCACTTCGCGGCTGCGGTGGTCTTGAATCGGGCGAGGTAACGTTAGATATGATTTTCTCAAAAGCGTACAGACTTCATCGAACGGCACCTTTGGTAGGCTTCTGCAGCTGCACTACCATTTATTTTACTCTGGACGGTCTAAGGCTTCTTCCCGAGTTCGCTCAGACTCTTATCCTCTCAGGGGCGTCCGCAGGCTTAAGAAAATTGGACACACCTCTCTCGTAAACAATATATGGCCGCTTGCCCGCTTTGCTACCCTAGTCCCTAGGTATAACTAGGAAAATTGAAATAGCTGCCATAGATACAGTTAGTGAGTAGTGACAAGCTTAACAAAAAAATTGCTAATTAGATGACATCATATGTTTAACATGCTGTATTCCCGTTTAACAAAAATATCGATGCGATGCCTATTCATTGTGTGGATTTGATTTGGTAGGTGGACGCATGCGTGTTCAGTGCGTCACGCTGCGAGTGCCCCTGTATCCTCTAACTATCGGTACTCAGTCTCACGATGTTACAACAGGGTTTGGCAGAACTCTGCCGCGTCAACAGAGACAGGTCAAACAGTGATTATTGTAAAGTGCGGAGAAACTGACCGGCTTCAGCCTACTTTGTGGCAGAAATTCTTCTGTGCGACAGTTGTATGTAGAATCGTGGAATAATTTGGATTAGACTGCTATCTCGGTGGATACTACCATAGCTGTTAAGAGGAAGCTAGGAAGAATTGGTCTCAGAATTCCATGTCATTTGCAGGGTTCCTAACACGCTTGAAATATCTTCTGAACCACTTTAAACTGATGAGCAGAGGCGTGCATAGTTCTGAAGTTCGCACCGAAGATGAACAACAGAGAACGCGAACGGATAGAGGTAGATGCGAATAGAATAGGTATTAAAGTTCGGTTATGCTTGATAGGATACACATTCTCTTTAAGTGCAGTGTGCAGCTTAGTGAAATAAAATTTTCCATTCGTTGTTCAAATTCAGGCTGTGTGATACTATAAGCCGTACTTTAATTTGAACTTCTAACGTTAGAGCGCTGTATTGACAACTAACCCATATACAGTATTACTGCAGTGTTTTTATGCTTTAGCTTATAAACAGAACTTGGGGTGTGATTTATACCTAATTTTATTTCATGGTTTGAGTTGCAGCCCTACGAGCCATTAGATTTAAATGACATGCAACTATTCGCGGCCTTTTCAAATTAGGCCTCGTGCCCACCGACTGTGTGAGTGGGGTCTTTTGTGTATTTTTAGATGTGGCTTTCGTAGTGTTGCCGAATCAAGTAGCCCAATCAAATTCCAACAACGACTTCTACAGTCGTGAACTGATGAAAGATACCTAAAATATTTTGCTATATATACACAGGACTCGGCGACAAGTGACCAGCGATTTCACGCCTCTGCTCAGTGATGTTCTATTGCTATAGCAGAAGATGAAAAGAAGATAACAGAAGATGAAAAGTAACCTTCGTTGTCGACACGCCTCGGTAAAACTTCTTGAATTTGTAGATCTCTCGCCTAAGACGTAAAAACGACCGTATCTTGTTGCGGTTACTCAAATCTATTGAATTTATATCGACGCTAATGCGTGAATCAATCAGTGATGGGCAATAGTTAACTAAAAAGTTGCTAACTTTTAGTTTTACTAAAAAATTTAGTTAAGGATGAAGTTTAACTAAATAAAAATAGTTTAGTCAAAACAATAGTTTAACTTACAAAAATTTAGTTGCTAACTAAAAAGTTTAACTAAAAAAATCAGCAATTCGCAACTATTTTCCGCAATGAACCTTGAACACTGTCAACAACTCAACGCGAAACTTATTGATTAACACTGCATAGTTTTAGCATTAACAGCCTATGTTTGAAATTCATACACTACTTACAGAATGCCTGTGACTGTAGGCTAGAAGAGTAGACATCGCATAGTTTGCAGGTGAAATTGTCATTGACGCTCTGCATTATTACAGTTCACTTAACCTCTGTTATTGTAGTTAAAAAGTTAATCGTAAAAAGTTGGAAAAAGTTGGAAAACGTTTAACTACTTATTTTAGTTTAGTTAACTACTTTCCAAAATTAGTTGCCAACTTTAGTTAAACTATATTTTTTTAGTTGGAAAATAGTTTTAGTTTAACTACAAAAAACAGTTTAGTGCCTATCACTGGAATCAATACAACTACCTATGTTCATGGTTACAGAGCGTCCACGATTTTGATGATATCAGATATTGTAGACTATTCTTACAATCGATTGTTTTGTCCTAGATCCGCACAGCAGACAGGAACCTGGGTAGCCTGGAAATCCGACAAACTGCATACACCTTCTACAAATATAAAAGCGATTCTTTCTCGCCGGAGTTCTGCTGGAAGTGTCTCAAAGTAGCTTCTCGGAAAGGAGCAACATAAGTGCTCTGAATTATGTCAAAGGTAAAGTGTGGATAAACATTTGTTGGCATACCTGTAGGCTTTATAATCAGAATGATTTACTCCTGTTCTAATAAAACTAGTCAATGACTCTTTTGATTACTGTCCTTTGCCTTCAGGCTGGGACTAGTCCCATGCTGGGGAGGGGTCAGCCTCTGATTACTCTGCAGATGAACAATTAAAAACTTATAGGACAGTTAGCTAGATTGCTCTTGCCAAGTACATTTTGTAAACCAATGACGGTTAGCAATTTGTAGAATAAAGAATATACTTACTTGTTTACTGTCTCTAGGTCTCTGGGACTCAAAGAGGGATACACAATCCTCTGAACAGATCACATCTGTTTAAAAAATTGTGCTTCGGAATGCATTTTTACTTAAAACTTAAAAGATGAATTTAACTGTTTGTTTCTGTACGTTCTGCAATTTAGTTTCTGATGCCATTTCAGGTCTAGACTTTTCTTTTTCGGATTGCTCTTTCCCTAGCTTGTTTCACAGTCTCAGGTGCCTCATGGGCCAATGTAATGTGCACTGAACTGTACGGGCACTTTCTAAACAAACACCTATCGCAATTATGAAAATTATGAAATTCCAAATTTCGTAAGTATATCTAAAAATATATTTCACTCGGTGACTGTATTGATGGCGATGATATTTCTGGTAAATTTAACGATCACTTTCACGACATATATAGACCTATGTAACAGTCTGGATGAGCAGCTAGGTGTTGTTTGGAATCGCCCTTTCATTCTTAATGTTATCTCGGAGAATGCATCTTTGATGACTTGCCTCGTTAGGTATCTCTTGCTGAATCGTCTTGTCAAGTACCTTCTTGTATGTCTTTGATGAACCATCTCTTTTTGTATCTTTGTTGAGCCATATTGGTAAGTGTCTTTAGTCAACTGTCCTAGCATTTATCTTTGATGAGTCATCATCATATGTTTATCTTTGATGAACCACATTCTTATGAATCCTTGATGAACCATATTGGTATGTATCTTTGATGAACCACAGTCTTATGTATCTTTGATAAACCATCTTCTTATGCATCTTCGATGAACCACCTTCTTATGAATCCTTGATGAACCATATTGGTATGTATCTTTGATGAACCATAGTCTTATGTATCTTTGATTAACCATCTTCTTATGCATCTTCGATGAACCACCTTCTTATGTATCCATGATGAACCATATTGGTATGTATCTTTGATGAACCACAGTCTTATGTATCTTTGATAAACCATCTTCTTATGCATCTTCGATGAACCACCTTCTTATGAATCCTTGATGAACCATATTGGTATGTATCTTTGATGAACCATAGTCTTATGTATCTTTGATTAACCATCTTCTTATGCATCTTCGATGAACCACCTTCTTATGTATCCATGATGAACCATATTGGTATGTATCTTTGATGAACCACCTTATCTATCCTTGATGAACGATCTTCTTATGCATCTTCGATGAACCACCTTCTTATGTATCCATGATGAACCATATTGGTATGTATCTTTGATGAACCACCTTATCTATCCTGGATGAACGATCTTCTTGTGCATCTTCGATGAACCACTTTCTTATGTAGCTTTGATGAACCATGTTCGCGTGTAACTTTGATGAACCATCTATCTTATTCATCTTTGAAGAATCACCTTGTTATGTTTTTTAATGAACGATCATGGTATATAACTTTGATGAACCATCTTCTTAAGTATTTTTAATGAATCATATTGTTATTTACTTGATGAACTTATGTGCTTTTAATGAACCATGAACCATCTTCTTAAGTATTTTTAATGAATCATATTGTTATTTACTTGATGAACTTATGTGCTTTTAATGAACCATGAACCATCTTCTTAAGTATTTTTAATGAATCATATTGTTATTTACTTGATGAACTTATGTGCTTTTAATGAACCATGAACCATCTTCTTAAGTATTTTTAATGAATCATATTGTTATTTACTTGATGAACTTATGTGCTTTTAATGAACCATGAACCATCTTCTTGAGTATTTTTAATGAATCATATTGTTATTTACTTGATGAACTTATGTGCTTTTAATGAACCATGAACCATCTTCTTAAGTATTTTTAATGAATCATATTGTTATTTACTTGATGAACTTATGTGCTTTTAATGAACCATGAACCATCTTCTTTTGTATCTTCTTGTGTCTCTTTGAAGAAAATCTTGGTATATTTCTTTAATTAACCATCTTGTTATGCATATTTGATGAACGATTTTCTTATGTGTATATTTGATTGGTGAACCCATTTCTTATGTATCTTTAATGAACCATCTTTTTGTGTGACTTTGATGAACCGCCTTTTTTCATTTTACGAACTATCTTGTCATGTGTCTTTAATGAACTGCATCGTTTTGAATGCGTTTTACTACGCTTGATTCATTTCAAGGATAACGTACTATTGCTATGGATAATAATATTATGCTACGCCGTTGATAATTCAAGTGCTATTGCTGATTCCATTACTGTCATCAGTAATATTATTCCTTTCATTACTATTGGCAGCTCTCACTACAATTATTGCTATAACTACCATTGCTATACTATTATGACGATTACTGATTGTAATATCATAGCCATTCTTACAAACATTTTACTGTCACTGTCTATGTCATTATTTAACTCATTTCTTTATGGTTACATTTTGATTTATTTTACCAGGTACGATATGTGATGGCTCACCTCGGAGATTTAATAATACGTAAGAGGTCTATAATAGCCATCGGCTGTGCCACCGTTTTTGCACTAATTATCTGCTCGACACATATGGCCAGTATCCTCCCAACGGTTACTTCTTGTTTCACCGGGGAACAGTTCCTTTCAACGCTCACAGCATTCAAGAAACGTTCCAGTGTTTTAGAATCGTCCGTCCTCAGGCATAAAAGAAATGTTCCTACAAACAATTCCGCATTTACTTCTTCACACAAAGTCCCTTTGTCATCCGTCACGGTCTATTACGTCTGGTGCCAAAGTCAGTACTTTGAGTTTCGGCACTATCTGAGCGTCAAGAGCGTAATTCAGAATTTGCAACCCAACACTGTAATACTTTACTATCGTTACTATCCCTACATCGATAGTAGACTTTACAACACATGGCTCAGCGAACTGCAACAAGACTTTCCCTTCCTGGAAACCGTCGAGGCACCTAGCGACAGTTGCTACAACGGGAAGCCAAGCATATCGTTCATTTTTCAACTTACCAACGAACGCAAAGGAATCTACTTGGGTGAGAACACTATTTTAACTCAACCTTTGCCTGAAAAACACTTCGCGGCGTTATTTGCCGTTCGCGAAACATCGGGAGATATCGACGTATTAGTTATAAACGAAAAGCTATCTTGTGAACCAGATTTAACCCCAATTTCCGACCAATCCGTCATGTTAGATTGCCCACTCGTTTCTGGACTGGACAATGCCACTCACTTGCCTTCTTGCATCGTCCTTGACAAGGCTATTTTCCCGAAAAACATCTGGTACCTGGAAAATGTTTTCGGCCGCTTTGCACGAAAGCTTTTCTACGGGTCCTCAGACCTTCCAGTACCAAAGCCATCGTATGATGAGTTAATTCCAAACATCGCACATATGATCTGGTTCGGAGGTGGAAGAATGGATTTCCTGTTTTTCCTTGGAGTACTCAGTTTGTTACACGTTGCTCGAGTGGATACGGTTTACATCCACGGCGATCAGCCACCTTCAGGCTACTACTGGTCTCTCCTCAAGGACAATCCACGAGTCATTCACATGCCGCACTACGGGATTCACACGATTTACGGACAGAATGTGAAAAGTTATAATCACAAGAGTGACGTTTTGCGAGCTGAACTGATATACCGCTATGGCGGAATTTACATGGACAGCGACGCTGTTTTCGTACGGGCTCTTGACCGCGAGATACTGGGTTATGATGCCGTCGCAAGTTACGATTGGGTCGATTGGGACCATCCATTTCCGGAGGTCATCAACTTCGGGGTGGCGATTGGAAAGAAAAAAGCGGAATTTTGGCGTTTGTTCCGGGAGTCGATGAAATGGTTCATCGACGATGACTTTTCGTGGAATGGACTCCGAAGACCTTACCAGGTCCTGGAAAGACATCCGAACCTGATTCGCATCGATCCACGTGTCCAGATCATCTGCTACAATCGCAGATGTCACGCCACCTGGTGGGAGAATTTTCAGAACGTAAAGATCCATCACGGAAACAGAAAGCTGGACTGGAGGAAGGACGCCTACGTTTTCCACTGGACCGCACCAACGCCATCCGAGTTCAGCGGGTACGATCAGCTTTTCAAGTCAGACGGAATGTTCGCAGATATTGGAAAATATATTCTCAACCGGAGCGGTCTGACGGAACACTTCACCATGGAGCTGTCCGTCGCCCATGAATATCGTCTTCGCGCCACTGTCCTATGAAAGAGAAGGCATGCCGTGTGCAAATTTAAAGGTTTTGGACCAGCATGGTCCAACGACATGGCACAATTTTGAGGGACAGAGGAACAAGGCCACCATTCAGCCATCTTCTGCTGAAAGTTTATTTCCCCACAATCCTCGATCCTGCTCATGGAACTTCCCATCCCTGCCAGTGACGTCAACCGCTAGTCTCACCGTATTGAAAACGGGTGGGTGATAGCCTATTGAAAATGGGTGAGTGATGCCCTATTGGAAATTGGTAAGTGATACCATATTGAAAAAGGGTGAGTTATACCCTATTGAAAAAGGGCCTTGCTGGTTTGGAATGGAAACCCAAGCACCCTGATAAATTGGATTGTGGTGTATATGTCAATTTATAGATGCATAGCGTCTGCGTATGATACATGTACCAAGTGCATTATCAAACTCAAGTGGACAGTAGCACTGCATCTCGAGGTACTGTACTTTATGATTTCTTTTATCTTCACTGATTACGTATGTTAGTCCGACTATTAAAACAATCAATTAGTTAAGTTTGACTAAAAAACAAATGGCTGCAGTTTTCATAATCAACAGATGGATAATTTTCAGACTGAAAGGCGATCTGCGTAACTATGTGAGCTGAACATCCAAAGAAGAAGTCACTTAGGTTTCACACATGATTTACGTTTGTCGACAAATTACTAGTTTTAAAAGTTTAAAGATAGTTTTGGATTTAAAGAAGATCTAATCGGTGACGTAAATTTAACTGTCTTTGTAATTAGAATTCTGGGCAATGACGCCTGCAGAGAAACTATAAACAAGTTTCTCTACGCTAGGTTTAAGTAGTGTTCATTGTGGACATTAGTTCATCAATAAGCATTTATTATCGCTTTTAATAGGTTTATATGCGCTTAAAAAAGACCAGTTACGTGTACACACATTAAGTGCTCTTGTGATGTACTTAAAAGGCGGCATATTAAGTATCTTGATACATACATACATACAATGTCATACATACATACATATATACATACATACATACATACATACATACATACATACATACATACATACATACATACATACATACATACATACATGCATGCATGCATGCATGCATACATACATATATGCATACATACATACATACATACATACATACATACATACATACATGCATACATACAAACATACATACATACATATCATCTCGCAACGCATCAACTATAGAATAGCTGCGTTGATCTGGCGATGCCTTCTTGACTGTGCCCCGGTTTACTTACGTGAGCTCTGCTGTCCTGTCTCTCATGTGACTGGCCGCCGAGTCCTTCGCTCTTCTTCTGCCGGTGAGCTCTTGGTTCCTCGTTCTACCACCGCAACTAGGCAGCGTCGTGCTTTCTCTGTGGTCGGCCCCTCCATCTGGAATTAACTCCCATTGCAGAAACGCCTGTTGCCTAAGAATGGTACGCTTGTGTTTTATAAGTTACTTAAGTCCAGTTTATATTGCCGTGGTTGGGCTGGGAGCGCTTCTGATTAGGTAATTTGAGGGGGCGCTATATTAAATTTTTTAAATGAATGAATAACGAGAAGCTTCGCAATTGGCGGGCTTATACACTTCGAACGCAAACACGGGATTCCTATCCAGGTTAATGGTTGACATCATCAAATCAGCGTCATGTGTGGCAGTCAGTGAACCAGCTGCTTGGCGAGGGCAAAAACACTGCCACGGCTGGGTCTTTCTCAGCTGCTACATATCATGACTACATGGATACAAAAATCGCCGACATCCGAGCATCGACATCTGACGCAAATGAGGCGATTTTCACTAATTGCTCAACCTCAGGCATGTGCGAGTTTCTCCCAGTCACCAAGGAAGATGTCATGAAAGTTATTGTTTCATCACCAGCGAAACAGTACTCTCTTGACATGATCCCAACGTGGTTGATGAAGGAGACTGCTCCGCTGCTTGCGCCTTTCATAGCTCGGATGTTCAATCATTCTTTTGCCAACGGCCGTTTCCCGTCCAAATGGAAACACGCAAGAGTCAAGCCACTCCTTAAGAAAGCTGGAGCCGATGAATCGTCACCTGCGAACTTCAGACCGGTCTCAAATCTAACGTTCGTATCAAAAGTACTCGAACGTATTGCCAATCACCAGCTGATCGAGTACCTGTCTGTATCTCGCCTTCTTCCTCGGTTTCAGTCTGCTTACAGGCGTGGCCATTCGACCGAGACTGCACTCCTGAACGTCTTCTCAGACATAGTCAATGCCATAGATTCAGGCCAACTGGCGCTTCTGTCACTGCTTGATATGTCGGCTGCATTCGACACAGTCGACCACGACATCTTAATGCAGCGACTCTCGCTGTCGTTCGGAATCAAGGATAGAGCGCTCAGTTGGCTTGAATCCTACGTAAGAGGGCGCACACAATCCGTCCATTTGGCAGGGAAGGAGACGTCACCTAGGCTGGTAACATGCGGTGTTCCTCAAGGATCAGTGCTTGGCCCTCTTCTTTTTATACTTTATACGGCCGATGTGGAGAGAATCATAGAAGCACATGGCCTCCTCCACCACTGCTATGCAGATGATACACAGCTTTACTTCTTCTGTGAACCATCACAAACCGCTGAGCTTAAACAGATAGTGCTGCTGTGTATCGAACGCATTTCAGTGTTGATGGCGTCTAACCGTCTCAAACTAAATCCAACGAAGTCTGAGTTTTTATGGTGCACCACTCTCCGGCGTCGCCTTCTACTTGACGTCAATATCTTCAACCTTGGTGATGCACTAGTTCAACCAGCTGACACCATCCGCAACCTTGGAGTACACTTTGATAGCTGTATGACCATGACGACCATGTGAGTCAACTCGTTTGAGGCTGCTTCTACCAACTGCGGCGTATTAAAACCATCCCCAGATTCATTCCAACCTCAACTGCCGTCATCTTGGTCAACAGCTTCATAGTTTCCAGGGTTGACTACTGCAATAGCCTACTGGCGGGTCTGCCGACTTCTCAACTAGATCGAATGCAGTCGGTGCTCAACTCTGCTGCACGTATCATATATGGCCGGACAAGATCTGATCATGTCACTGATCTGCTGAGCGACAACCTTCACTGGCTGCGCGTTACTCACCGGATCACGTACAAACTGTGCTTGCTAACCTATAAAGCATTTAATCACCTCATGCCGGATTATATATCTGATTTCTGCATTCGTGTGGCAGACAACCAGAACAGATGTCGGCTACGATCGTCATCAAAAAACCAATTGCAAGTCCCGCGGTCTTCTACGAGATTTGGCGACTCTTCCTTCTCTGTCGCCGGACCTACTGCGTGGAACAATCTTCCTGACCACGTTAAGAATGTGCCATCTCTGGAGTCATTCAAATCGCACCTGAAAACATATCTTTTTAAACTTTCATACGACTGTCATTGACTTTTGTAACTCATGTACAGCGCCCTTTTCTTCGGCCTCGGCTGTGCTACGGCGCTATATAAATCGTCTTATTATTATTTATTATTATTATTATCATCATATCCAGAACCGTGGATGAGAAATGAAGACAGGACCTGGAGACAGGATGTAATACAATGCGCTGTGACCAAAGAGCTTACTTATTTTCTACCTTCCTTCCTTACTTATTTACTTACATTGCGTTATCGGGTTCGATTCCCGCTCCGTCGTTTATATTGTTGGCATTAACAAATTCAGGCAATTCACCGTCGACTAGAACGATGTGAAGAATCAGAAACAATTGCTCATTTTGAACCAGTGAGAACGTCAAGACGTGCAGAAATTTCACAAACTATTTCGATCGAATTCAGCTGGCTTCTGAAACTTCGCTTCCAACCGATCAAATGCAGTTCCTTCTCATTTCCAAGACTTTCACAGCTCTTTCCTATCCACGCCTTCTGAGCAACCCAGTCAACCGTCTTCGTCGCGGTTCGGTGATTTCCAGCTTAACCACAATATAAATTTTAACGCAGGCAGCCAGTTAGTATTAAGGCACCAGCAACATGTTAGAGGCATCACGGCTAAGACAGACACGGTTACGCATGTGGTAGTTTGTGGGTTGATGGATTGATCATCTCCACAGATCTGCAGGGGAGTTCGAAAGTTAGACATTCTGCGATGGTAGGAAGTTCGTTTTCGGAGTTCAAGCTACTTTGGGAAAAACCACTGAAAGAAATACGTTGCTCTCCACTGGGATCCATGAATGAGAAATTAGGAAACGTCTGGTAAGGTGATTAAATTAGAATTTTCTGGGAGTGCTGCGTTAATACCCTGTCGAGGTGGATACGTGACGGACTGTCCCTCCCGTCTCGGCCACTGTAATGTAATGTAATGCAATCACAGATATATATAGCGCCTTTTCTAGATAGACTCATCAGAGGCGCTCTCGACCTAACGATGGAAAACCAGGATCGAACAAAATGGTTTTCAAGCGCTTACGGAATGAGGTTTAGGTCTAAGCTTAGGATAGTGGAAACGACTGGGGTGCATGATTTTGACCCATCATATAAAATTATATGCATGCATCTAGAAACTTTATATAGCGACCTACCTTAGGCCTGTCTCTACAAACCGTTGCGCTTGCCTGCCCAGCCTGTATTAAAGTTCATTACGAACAGTAAGAATAGCCAACAAGAGGTCAGGCTGGTTTGACAATATTGAAAGATCAACGAGTTAGCTTTTCTACCTCAACAAATAAGGTATTTCATTATTTTCATTTTACTTTACCGCTTTGTATTGTTCTGTATTGCCGATTAACACGTTTTTAAATAACTAGTCAATAGAGAAATAATAATGTGCAGTCGATTTTCGCTTAGATGAAAGTTCCACAAGAAGTCGGCAGATGGAGATATTTGCTTGAAACGCTTACATTGTGTCGTGCCTCGAGCAATGGCGAGTTCATAGGGTGCGCAATAGTCTAGTCTCTATAGGGGGCCTAGTGGATATCGTTGTACTGTCAACCGAGAGGTTGGAGTTCAAACTCCTGCCAGAGCAGAAAGATGGTTTGAAATATCTGTTCCTCGGCTCTAAAATGAGTTCACTGACTGCACTGTCCGTCGGCGAGGGAGAGGGCACACCATCCGCACTAATGTGCCGAGGCCAAGAATATGAAGTCGCTAACACTTCATTCCCATGGCTGCCTCTCAATTTAGCCGAAGGGGCTGTGACCTTCTTCGTAGGACCGATTTGAACCACCTCTATATTATTCTCAGAGGTGGTAGCCTGTAACGTCTTGTGGAGGTAGCAACGTCGAGGTAGCCTATAGGCGATATCAGCGTGACGAGAAGATCCATTTGCTCAGGCCACCAGCTCAACAATTTACCTTTACTTGGAAACCCTTTCTCACATCGCCTTGATTCCGACGGCGAATGCCTCTACTTCAAAGTGCCACCCCTTTGAGTTGAATAGTTTCGAATGGGAGCAGGGTTAGGTTCACATGGGTCGCTCGGAAAGCGAACCAGACGACTCAAAGGGCGATCGGTCCTACTGGGTGACATTAATTGACAATCAGCTGGTAATGTTCTACCCCAAGCTAATGCATTTGTGGTTTCCTTACGTCGCTTACTCTCTTCCCGTCCTTTCTCCTCCCGTTCTTTTCCATTCCGACCTTTCTCTTCCCACACTTTCTCTTCTCCTCCTTTCTCTTGTCGCCTTTTCTTCCCTTGCAATTTCTCCGACTGATCCAGTTGTGGACCGGCCGAAGGTAAAACAAGACAATCTGCACCAGTCCTTCGACGTCTGTAAGTAGCCGGAACTTCGGTCATGGTTCGTTTACGATGCTCGATGCTGTGATCCAGTCTCTCTACAGAAGGACAGCGACTCGGAACCGGCTTAGTCGTCACGGATCGCCGTACCGTATTCGAGGATGAGGAACCTGAGGTGGATGAGGGGCAGTTTGGGTTCTTGTGAGAGGAGGTCTTTTGGGAGTGGCGTTTCCATTTAGTCGATAATCTTTTCCGCCAGTTTTTGGGAGTCGTCATAGCTTCATTTCCCTCTTCTTGTTGTATTCCAGTGGAAAGTGCAGCCTCTATCCTGGTTTCCGTTAAGTTTCCGATAGATTCGTGCTCCTGGAAGCACGGATCCGTATGGATCTTTATAGAACCGGAGTCTGTCGTGCTCGGATTCAAGTCACCCTTTGCATGAACCACATTACCAACTGGTCTCTTTGTTTCTTTCGCGCCAAGCATTCTCCATCCGAGATCGTTCCCATGTCCGGGTCGCTCCGTAGCGCTCCAGTCCAATGTCCGGAACCTGGGGCGAAAGAAGAGACCGGAAAAGAAAACCTCTTTTTCAACTTCGGACGCGCTATCCGAGTTATCTGGGCGAACAACTCCGGACGTATTTTGGTCCATGAACTTAGACTGAAAGTCACAAGACTTAGAGACATGTACTCGCGTTTTGGTATAGCCTTCGTTGTCTGTAGGACGTTTGTTGCTGTTACCAGTCACTTTCTTAGGTTCTGCAGTCGTGTCTTGCCTATCGCAACCGTTCAGCGCTTTATCCTGGTGTTCCGACGTTGAACACACGGTGTCTAGTCCTGGCATGAGGACCCTGAAGGCGCTTACGGGAAGACTGCAGGTCGAAAACCTATGCTCGTCGATGCTGCAGTACTTGGTGACTGTTACTAACGATTTGCTGCTGATCGATTGTGGGGCTTTTAGTTGCCATGGATACCCGTTGTTGTTGTCAAGTCGAAAGTGGTCGGCGATGCTGTACGATAATCGTGTTGTGACTAGAATAACAAGAAAAGACAGAATAATAAATTAATTAATTTTCGAACTACAGTGTAACTCAATTAAATTTCTTGGTGTCTGTAAAGATGTTGGAAGTGTATATCGAACGTCTATAGACTTAGGTCTATATATCTTCTAAAACTGGAAGCTAATGTTTTATATCGACAAATGCACCTTAGTTTACAGAATTCCCTAATCTATCCGTGTTTGTCATAGCCTAGCCTAAATCTAAACACAATTTCCAAAAGTTAAGCTTTTAATTTCTCTTTTGATGAAAGTTGCAGTTGCACTTTCTGTTGGTTATGAAATGTTTGAAATGGAATACGATCCAGCTGGATTATCTAAAGTTATTCACTCGCCAATGTTAATTCATTCTCTAAATTAATTCATTCCGGAAATTAATTCATTCCGGAAATTAATTCATTCTGGAAATTAATTCATTCTGGAAATGTATAGCGCCTCCTCAAGAGACCTATTCAGAGGCGTACAGTCGCATTGTGTTATAGGCGGTTCCTTTCGGTTCCGCTTTTGCAACCAATGGTAAAGATTTTACGTGTTGTTATTATAATGTCAGAACTGAGTTCAATAAATGATAAATAAATTAAGATCATATCCTGTCGGAGAATTAAACCCCAACGCCATTAAACTGGTGGTTGCTTTTGTGGTGACAATTGTGTCAGTGGTGGTGGCAGGGTGACTATGGCAGTTGGGTGGTTGTGGTGATATTTGGGGTAGTGATGGCGGTGATTATGGTGGTCGTGGTAGTTGTGGTAGTGGTGGTGATGATTTTGGTGGTCGTGGTAGTGGTGATAGTTGTGGTAGTGGTGGTGATGATTTTGGTGGTCGTAGTAGTGGTGTTAATTGTGGTAGCGGCATAGGCGTAGACAATGGGGGCAGCTGGGGCACATGCCCCCAATAATTGAGATGGACTGTACACCCAATGCAACAAGTGTAGAGTGAGTAACCAAATTCCCCCTTCCCCCAGTATTTTGGACAAGTTTACGTCAGTGAGTAGCGGTGGTGGTGATTTTGGTGGTCGTAGTGGTGATAGTTGTGGTAAGGGTGGTGGTGACGGCGGAGGTAATGGTCGTGGTCCAATTAACGATGCTTCATGCAAGAGAGAGGAGCACCAGTAGTTGTCAGAGCGTTGTTTTTTACCATTTATCTAATTTCTACTTTTTATTGGTCTCACTTTTATCTTAGTTTTCTGTTAAGTCCAGTCACACTCAAAATAGCAGGTCAGATCATTCCTATTTAATCTAAACTAACAATAATTTTCTCTAATGGCCTCAGGCTAACTTTATAATCTCGCACGTGCTGCATGCCCTCCGACATCTTGGCCTGTTTTCACAAAGCCTTCGTTCGCGTCAATATTAATGCCGTTTCTCCTCATCCGCTTCTCGCTGAATTAATTTGGACGCACACATCTCTCGTGCTCCAGTTCTACACTATCGACGCCACTGTACAGCATTCTCATTTCAACACTATCCCTGCCTCGTCATTCATTTTCACTCGCCGTTCGACAGTTGATTTTTCTGCCACCGACCCCCACAAATTCTGCTTGCTATACTACTTTCCGGTGACATAAAAATAAATCCGGGTCCCAGCACAAACTCCTCACTACGCACATCCAGGTCTTCCAACGGGAAATTCCTACTCTATTCCCTCAATATTCGCTCCTTTCCTGTCACAATTCCACACTATCCAACCTTCTTGATATTCATGCGCCACTCATCACCAAACATAGTTCACACACCGGCAACCCCTGGGTTACTTCCTATCTCCAAGCCTCAATCCTCAATACCCTTAAATCAGCCCCAAATCAGCCCCCCAAAAATAGATACCATAAACTCATCACTGCTGCCAAAAAGAAATATTATTCCTCACTCATCCATTACAGTTCCTCCAACCCAAGACATCTTTGGAAAACTGTCAGCTTTGTTCTTCATCGCAAATCTCCCTCCCCACTGCCTAGCTTCCTCCCCTCCCCTCTATCGCTGACATCTTCTGTTCAGTTTTCTCCGCGATCTCTTCACCATCCAGGCAGTCCGCTTCACCCATCATCCTCCTATCTCAGTCTTTCTCGACCCCCAGTCACTAATCATGTCAAGTTCTCCAACCGAACCATATCCAACACAGCACCATGCCTATGGAACGATCTCCCTCCTGAGTTCCACAGATTTTCGGTTCTTCCCTCACCATTGCAACCCGTCCTCCTTCATCCTTTTCATGCTCCTCTATCTATCACCACTCGGGCTTTCCACTCAAAACTGAAGTCTCGCCTTTTCAAGAACTCCTATCCAGACTCAGCCGATCCCCCGCCTTCCATTTCTTCTCGCCCTAAACGACGCACACCTTAACAGCTGCTCTGCCTCCTCTCTCGCCCTGCCCCCATGGAAACCGAACTTGAACTTCCTCTGGACTACGTTTTCGAAACCCCTCTGATAACACGCAGCGCTCGTGAATAGGCTGAAGTCCTGCGCTTGGCCTTCGAGTGGCGCTTTAGAAGTGTGTAGATTACGATTACGAAACATGATGATTCTGATAAATACAAATGACGATGTTGTTTAAAATGAAGAAACGTGATAATTCTTCAAGGAGACATGCTGTAGATATGCGATTTCCTTGCTCTGCTTGAGATAACGTTAACTTGTCTTACCTCACTTTGCCGTAAGATTCTAGCGGTACCTACCAAAGCCAGTAACGGCCACAGTGGCTCAAACAACATCTCCATGCATTTCGATTTTACCCACTGGCCTTTCTTCCTTCACTGGTTCATGCCAGCTGCCAATGAAGATACATTTTCACATACATTTCACTCCCCTTCCTATAGATTTTTCTCTCACTGCCTCAAGCAATCCTCCTATAGTGAAGATCCTCATCCGTCACATATCGTCGGAGCAGAACTCACCACTGAAGCGTTTCCATTTGCGTCGGCAGAGGGCCTCACGGTATCCATCGCGGAAAGCCTGACTGCGAAAAGCGTAGATGATAGGATTACAGGCGCTGTTCAGATAACCAAACCAGTAGGTCTGAAATGCATAAAACAGCGATGGGATGTAATGTAAATGGTGATGTTTAACATCATCATTATCATCGTCGTCATCATCATCACATCATCATTCAAAGTAAAGAGAGAGATGCAGTTTACAATGTCACACAATGAAACTGGATGCAAAGGGCACACTCAGTATTGACAGCAGTAAGAATGTTGTTGTCGTATGATAACATTTGGCGGAGATGAAGGCGGAGGGGGAAGAGGAGAAGGAGGCAGAAGAAGAACAACAACAACAAAAGAAGAAGAAGAACAATACAAGGAGGAGGATGAAGAGAAAGAGGAAAAAGAAGAAAGAGAAGAAGAAGATTAACCTCAGCGTATACGAGGACGGGTGGCCAGTCCTCTCCCTCGCCGTGTAATCACACCACCGACAGCGTGCTGTCAGTTTACTTATTTTGAAGCTGAGTTCGCTAGAGGACTCTAACACATAAAAATTTAAATGAACAATTAAATTAAAATATAGACAAAAAATAAGAATAAAAGGATAAGTAATAACTTATCGATATCTATAGATAAAGGTCGTCATCTTACGATGGGATTGGCCAGAGGTGTGGCTTTCGTTTCGTCCTTTATGATCGTCAGGTAAATGGAGTAAATTCCCCACGGCGTCCAGCTGACTATGAAAGCAACGACCACGAGGATGAGCGTGCGCAAGATCCTCTTCTGCTGGGCGTAGATGATCGTCCTATCCGTCGTTGACGTCATTTCCAGGCGATCCCCGTGTTCCTGGATGTGGTGGAACAGACTCGAGTAGCAGAAGATGATCACCGCCAGAGGCGCCACGTAGCATGTCACCAGTACGAGCGCCAGGTGCGAATAACTCTTTGCCTCCGTAGGTATCGTCGGACCGCACTGAGTCGTGTACAGTTTGTGGTGGACGGTCGACAGTCCAGTAACGGTCAGGGTACTGACAACAGCCCCCCAGGTCCAGGCGGCCATGATCATGATAAGAATACGTCGCTCGGTGAGGACTACGCTGAATGGATAGCGTATTGAGACGTACTTGTGTATGGCAACGTACATGAGGGTGTGCGTCGAATTGATGAAGAAGATGGGCATGAGAAACCCGTTCAACTGGCAGAGGACACTGTAATCAAAGAAGACCCAACGACCGGTGAGGACCGTCACGAGGGAGAAAGGCATGTCGAATATCGCGCAGAGGAAGTCGGAGATGGCCAGACTGCAGATGAACATGTTCGTTCGAGTGCGCATTCCGCGATTCTGCAGAATGACGGTAATGACGAGAAGGTTACCGACGATGGCGACGGTCATTATGAGCAGCATCGTCGTGGAGAAGAAAGCCCTTGTCGGCCGATCCCACATCTCCGAGATGACGCTTGAGTTTCCGCTCATGAATGAAGCTTCGTCTACGTTTGCAATCTGCGTCATTGTTACCTGAAGGTAATGGTAAAAAGTGAAGGTAATCCACTTGTTTTAACGTCCCCGTAGCACGCATTAGAGTTATTGTGTCTTGTACGGTACCGATATAGTTGAAGATTAAGTGGGTGAAGATGAAGGTAATACGTCCCTGTATTGAAGTATAGAGAATAGATGACGGCAGATTAAACTATAGGTACTGAGATAAATGATAAAAGTCATTTCAAATACCTTTAATACGTGCAGGATAAGGTAAAATGTCTAGGTAAAGGTAATATGTGAAGGCAAAACGTTATCGACGAAGGTGAACTGTTTTGTTTTAACGTCTCTATAGAAATTAATGTGGAGGTATTCTAGAAGCTTCTGCATGGGTTTGATGGACGGAGAGTGCTCAACAAGTCAAGCTCTCGGTCACATCGTTTACGAAGTTAATAGGTGAACAATGAACATATTGATTGTCTCGGACCGCACCACCAAGCACACCTGAGATATATGAGGCCTTATGCTACGTGTCACCGTCCTTCCAGTAGGCCTATGCACATGACACGAATTCATAAACATTGTCCACCTCACTGGCTGTCGTGGCTTGACCACTCTGGACCTCGACGACATGCATAGCACTAGAACTGACCCAACGACCTGACTCCTGGTGGAGATTTGATTTGTCCAAGCGCCAGTTAATAATTATCTTGTATCCGTGATTCAGTATTTATGAGATATTTCTGCGACTTACATTACATTCTTGCCTTTTCTCTCGGGGTCTTTCGCACTGGGAGCGACTCTGAATGGCTATCCCGCTATAGAAGCGCTTCATAAATGTCCGAATACAATACAATAAAATTCCATTAAAATACATTACGGGACTAGCAAATAGAGAGGACAGCTTACCTGCTGTGGTGTAGTTTTTGACTGTGGTACATTGTCTGAAGTAGGTTTAACTGAGATGTTGGTCGAGTTAAGAGCCATCTGAGTAATTCGAATCATGTTGAACAGTCCTGTAATCAGAAGTAGAACCAGTTAATGGATGCCGCTAAATTATAGGAGAGAAGACAGTTTAACTCATGATCTGATGCGAGGAGATTTGCATACGTATACGACACGTCATAATATTAATATATACTGACCAATCAGGTAAACTGACTTACAAACATGCACACATACAATGTCATACATACATAAACACATACATAATACATACATACATACATACATACATACATACATACATACATACATACATACATACATACATACATACATACATACATACATACATACATGCATACAGTACAAGCATACATGCCATACATACCTACCTACATACATACCTACGTATACGTACATACATACACACGGACATACATACACGCATGCGTGCATGCGGAATAGGTACATACATACATACATACATACATACATGCATACATACATACATACATACATACATACATACATACATACATACATACATACATACATACATACATACATACATACATACCTACAGACAGACATAAATTCAGACCTAAAGACATACATACAGCGATAAGTATCTATAGCGGCCGGATGAACAATCTATAGCGTCAGAAGAGAACACTCTATAGCTGCTTTGGCAGTCTAACGTTATCTCGAATATGACGGCAAAACATTAAAGCAACCTAAATTATTCCGTACTCGAATCGGCCAAAGAAGTCCTTGTCAGTCTGTTGACACAATACTTATGAATGTAGTTATGTACTTTATGACACTGTATATGTGCATACAGAAAGCCCATAATGATGATCTGTTAGCAGGATGTAACTGCATGGTGCACATTAGTCTGTTCTCTCTCTGCATGCTTAAGGAGAATCGGTCAGGGAATTAGGCCTGAACAGCATAGAAAGCTGCTTGCATTAATATATAATGAGATTACGACCTATATATATGGGTGACTCAACTCCGATCGCTCCATCGTCTATATCACCGCAAGGAGGCTGAATTTTGGGAGAGACTCGTCGCTCGAGATGAAAAGAACCCAAAACGTCTCTGGTCTTCCATCTCGGGACTCCTGGGCCGAGCCTCCCGTTCGTCTTCCTCTCCTGCGTTTTCGGCCAATGATTTCCTCAGAATGATGACAGAAAAGATTGCGGGCTTACGTGCTTCAACCGCCGACTCGCCTCCACCTGAATTCACACGATAAGATAAGATAAGATATATATATATATAGGTCATAAACCTATATATATAATATATATATAGGTTTTAAACGTAGACAATAATCCATCATCCCATAATGAGCTAAGTGATATATAACAAGACGTCCTGAAAGTAAAGAATAGCATGGATTCGTTAAATAGTATACTACAGCGTGAGTTCATAATGGTTACATAGCGCAATTTCTGGAATGTTCATTTGTTAACCCTTCCGCCTATCCCACAACATTTACCCACTCGTCCGTCCGTCCATACATCCAGTAATCAATCCATCCATCCATTCATCTATCCATTCATCCACACATCCGTCCATCCATCCATCCATCCATCCATCCATCCATCCATCCATCCATCCATCCATCCATATATCCATCCATCCATACATACATGTACATACATACATACATACATTAATCAATCCATCCATCAATTCGCCCATCCATACATCCATCCACCCACCCACGCACCTATCTGTATTTTTCCATTAAATATCATTAATGTTGGTGTTATATATGATCACCGCTACTGACACCTCGTTATTTTGCTTTTACCCACTTTATGTCACTTTAAAAAGATTGGTTATTCGTGATGTATGTATAGTGTTTCGCCATTTCGACCAGCATCCTTCTAAAAACATCATCGCTTTTCTCGGAAAGTAAACAGTGTCAACGGCGACTTTATCATCACCCGGATTCTCCAAACGTTTGGACAACTCGGTTACCCATCCTTGGTCATAAAATGAGTAATAATCTCATTATAAGTTCTGTTATGCCTATATATACATGAGAATAAGTATTGCAAGTATACACACACAGACATATATATATGTATATATTATACATCAATATATACATACATACAGGCATAGATTCATACATACATACCAACATTCAGTACAAACTATATACATAAATAGGCTTACATTATTTATTATTATTATTAATTAAATTTGTAACGCGCGCATGGTCACACCGAAATGTGAATCTGAGGCGTGGGTTAATGTACACATATAATTATACAAATTATACATATATACACAAATACATGTGTATATACTGATAACTACATATATGCATAAATATATGCATGTATTCATACATATATAATGCATACATACATACATACATACATACATACATACATACATACAGACAAACATACATACTATAAATTATATCATATGTATTTATGTATATTCATGAATGCCTTTACTCGCATATCTGGCAGACATGATGTGGCAGTATTTCGCTCCTCGCCATTTCCTCGAGAAGTTGGTCTCAAAGCGAAATTTATTTCTTAAATATGCCCTATGCCGTGTTCTGACATCTACTGTGGTCGAATTGGCATTTCGGAGTTATACACACGACTTTGCTATGGCTTTAAGCGTTCGGACGACGTTTGGGTTTCTTTGGAACAGTCCATCTCTTCTCAAGGGATAACAGGTTCCAAATGGACGGTTATAACTATAACTGTAATTGTAATCTAAAATTTCTAGAGCGTCATTGCGAATAGGTCAGTGGTGCTCCCGACCCGGGCCAGTGTCGTCACTGAGAAGCAGAAAAGTTATCAGGCGCTTGAAGAACTGAGGGGGAGACAAATGAGCTCTGGCCACAAATCCTGAGGAAGACGATTCCAGCTGGACGGGCCAATAAAAGCAAAACTCATGCAGGAGTGGGCCGTAGCGGTGTGCATACAGGGAATCACCAGGGGGCGACGAGCAGGCGACCGAAGTGAAACCCGGGCAGGCAGCGAGATCAGAGTGCAAAAAGTCGTAAAATAGGGCGGAGCAGAGCTCTTATCTACACCGTGTCTCAAAATAAGCTGTGCAAATTTGTTTATGTCAGAACTTCGTCAAATTTCCACCAATTTTAATAATTTTTGGTAGGTAGATGGTAAAATAGCTGAAAGTTTATGCTATACATACATTTTCCACCTCACCTGACTCATGTCACCGCACTACCTTGTTAAACACAGATGTACCAATTTCTTATATAACGCTTAAATTTTATTACATGCAACAAACTATCTGATGACTTAATTAGCACGCAGTAAAGTAAAATATGGTTTACTTAGCAGAGTTTTTAATTATTATGACAGATCTGCTTAAAAGTGTTAGAATTGGTGCTCGAAATGGTGGAAATTTGACGAAGTTGTGACAGAAACAATTTTTGCACAGTTTATTTTGAGACACGGTGTATACTTCACTGAAAGCGAGGAGAGGATCTGGAATTTCTTTCATCGCCTACAATAAAGAGGTTCTACCACTGATCGATTCACTGGCCCTCATATATATCGACCTGGTGGCTTGAGTAATTTCCAGTACTCCAGTAGTGTCTTATATATATATATATATATATATATATATATATATATATATATATATATATATATATATATATATATATATATATATATATATATATATATATATATATATATATATATATATATATATATATATATATATATATATATATATATATATATATATATATATATATATATATATATATATATATATATATATATATATATATAGTGCTCGAAATGGACCGGAACGCACCGGAACGCCGTTCCGGTTCGTCAAAATGAATTAGCGTTCCGTTCCGGTTCGTCAAATGAATTATTGTGGAAAATACTATGAAATTAACGTGAATGCTCCCATATCTTCGACTAGCGTTCCGTTTCGTAAAATTTTCCATTTCGAGCACTGTATATATATGTCTTATATATAAATATATATATATATATATATATACCATCTACCAGGGACAGTGCTGGCCGGTGGTGTAACCGTGTGCCGTGAACGCCATCGCCCGTCGTCGTTCTACATCTTTGAGGGTATACTATAGGTTCCGGATCTCTTACCACAGTGGCATCTGTCAACTGTATATGGGAACCAGTTGGCTTCTGCTCAGCGTGTCTTTGCGAGCCTCCTACTGACGACATTAATAGTGACATTAATGACATGAACATTCGTATCGTATCTATAAATTTATAAAGCGCCTCTCGCAGAATAACTATTCAGAGGCGCTCTCAGCACAGAAGCCCCAGGGAAACAGAATTGTCTTTAGGGAATGCGAGTCATTAGTTTGACCCTGAGACGGGCGAGACCGATGAGGAAAGACCAGTCATAAGTTTGACCCTGAGCAGAGGGAAGGTCATTCCACTCTGTAATACTTCTGATTAGTTTTCCTGGAGGGACGCTATAAAAATGTCCATTTACAATATTACAGGTTTTGACTGCCACGACACGTAGCAATAGGGACGACCTTAGCACTTACAGAAGGCTAAGTGCCTTACTCTTCCCAATGCGATCGTCACGTATACCATTTGCAGCGGAGGCTGGCTTCAGGCTAATAGTGAGGATAGTCCCGCACTATGGCGTATCCATTAATCAGAATCTTCTGACTTCTTGCAGGCTCTCAACTACCACGTATTCATTAATCAGAATCTTAAGAATTCTTGTAAGCACATCCGGGTTATCCAACTTCTCTAAACAGACCCATTCGTCCGACAAAGACGTGCGGGTTTACCGCTTGCCCATGGTAGAACCGTGGTTATTATCCAACTCAACGACAATGCGGCCAAATTAGCAGTAAGGAAGATAAGGAAAGATGAGACAAGAAGACATGGGATGGGATTGGGTGGGATGAGAAGGGTTAGAATAGGGTAGGATAGGATGGGATAGGATGAGTTTAGATGAGATACGTAATGGTCATCATCTTCACTATCGCCGTCAACATCATCATCATCATCATCATCATCATCATCATCATCATCATCATCATCATCATCATCATCATCACTATCACCATCATCATCATCATCATCATCATCATCATCATCATCATCATCATCATCATCACCACCACCACCACCACCACCACCACCATCATCATCATCATCATCATCATCATCATCATCATCATCATCATCATCATCATCATCATCATCATCGACCATCAGTATTCTTAACTCTTCACCCATATCGTCGTCATCATCATTATTTATTGTCGTCATCGATGTCATCTTCACCATCGTAGTCGTTGTCATCAATCGTCGTTGTAGTCATCATCATCTTCAATATCGTCGTCGACATCATCGTCCACTGTCGTCATCATCGTCATCGACCATAACCACCAATAACAGCGCGATTTTCGAAACCACCACCACCAAACCACCACCACCGCCATCATCATCATCATCATCATCATCATCATCATCATCACCATGATCATCATCAACAACAACAACACAAACAACAACTTCATAACAGAGATCTAAGGCTGTTTAAAAAGTGTGAGAATGAGTAAACAGAGAAACGGCAGTTGAACAAAACCGTTTCTATCTAAACAGAAACCCGCTGCGTTCAACAAAGCCAATTGTCCTGTTACTGCGTTAAAAAAATCAAAAGTTTCAATTTCTTTTTTACAAATAGGCCTACATAGACCAAATATTTAGCTCCCTTGTTCTCATGATTTATAAAGTGCGTGATAGTTTGGTGGTTAGTTTGATGGACTGTCGATCAAGAGGTCAGAGGTTCAAATCCCCACCAGGGTGGAAATTTGTTTCGGGATTTCAGCTCCATCTGCCCCACATCCAACTCAGCTATGATGAGCACACTGGCCGTACACTGTCTGTTGGAAATGAGACGGAGAGAGGCAGAGGACTGGCTACCCACCCTCATATGCCGAGGACAAGAAAACTGAAGTCGCCGACAGTTCATACTCAAGACTGCCTCTAAGGGCAAACTTTAGGGAGGACTCATCTTATTCTTCTTGTATACTCTCTGTTTGCAACAAAGTCTCAATGTTTACGTTCCACTATCAACTGAAAAGCAATTGATCAATCATTATGTTTTAATAAGAGGAGTAGCCTTAGAGTCTAGCGACTTCATTTTCTTAGCCTTGGCATTTGAGGGCGGGTGCACATGGTCAGTCCTATCCTAAATCACCTGATCTATCCATTGACAGTATATAGTCTGTGTAGTTGAGTTCGCTAATGAAATGGATATAGGTGGAGCAGAACCATCGAAACATCCTTCTGTCGTGGCAGGGATTTGAACCCAAGACCTCATGATTAGCAGCCCAGCAAGCCAACGCCTAAACTATAGCGTACTTGTGGACAGGATAAAGTTAGTTTACTAAATGAAACTTCTAACATGTCTTCAGCAGTTTGTCCAACATCTCCAATTCTCTTATTACGATGACGAATTTCAATTCGTCCGTTAAAAGGAAAGTTCGTTTTTAATTCAAAATAAGTCGATTCGGCAGAGTGGAATGAACGCACCACACGCATTTGCTTTGTCTTTCGCAGTCTGCTGCCGAAAGTGAGAGGCGGTTTCATCAGAATTAGACCTGTACCAGGATGACCCTGTAGAAGATTGGACAACCTGTTTGCATCGACACGAGCGGTCACAGTCCAATTCGCAGAAACCGATATTGGATTTTCCCATCTAACCACCCACGTGATGTCGTAGGAGGAGGATGATGGCGAAAAGGTCGTAGAGGAGAAGGAGGAAGATGAGGAAGAGGAGGAGGACGAGGAGGGGGAGGAGGAGGAGGAGGAGGAGGAGGAGGAGGAGGAGGAGGAGGAGGAGTAAGAACAGAAAGAGGACAATGAAAGAAGGTAAAGGAAAGAAAAGGAGGAGGAGGAGGAGGAGGAGGAGAAGAAAAAGATGTGATCATGATGACGAGGACGACGACAACGATGATGATGATGATGATGATGATGATGATGATGATGATGATGATGATGATGATGATGATGATGATGATGATGATGATGATGATAATGATGATGATGATGATGATGATGATGATGATGAGATGATGATGATGATGATGATGATGATGATGATGATGATGATGATGATAACGACGACGACATTAACAATGACGACGACGACGATGATGATTATGAGCAGTCTGTTAAAGTAAGTAAGTAAGTATTTTCTTTATTACACCGGTAGCAAACGCACAATGGGGCAGTAGCTAGAAGCATTGATTGTAAAACGTAGAAGTAATTAAAATAAAAATTATAAATTAAGTAAATAAGTAGCCAATGTTTTCTTTTTTCTACGCAGTAACCTGGTAATGTAACCTTTCCCTGTCACAGTTCACATCGCGGTATCTCACGATTAGTCCCCGGCGCCGCCGCCATCCGCCGCCGCCATCCGCCGCCGCCATCCGCCGCCGCCGACGCCGCCGCTAAGGTCTCAAGTCGAAACCAGTCGCTAAGCTATCGACTGCTAGCGACTTCGTTCACTTAATATTTTTCTTGTTGTTTTAATCGCGGTTTCCCAGTTTCGATTTAACGAAGACATCAGCAGCAGGACATGAGCAACACTTACAATGCAATACAATATTCGTTTGTTGAGGAAAACAATTAGATATGCCGCAACTTGGTACTTTATAAAAGAAAGAGTTTGCTCTATTAGTAAAAGTTCTTATAGAGCATACGGGAAAATAGTTTTTTTTTGTCAAAATGAATTTATGCATTCTATTACGAAGATGATGTTGATGATTACGAAGAGGGGGGAATAAGCTGAGTGAGAACTTTCGGGGGTTGTGGGAATTCAACCACCTAACCTTACATAGGACCCAACAGTTAAGTCTTCATTGCACTCCAGGGGGTCGTTTCCCCTTCAGTTGTGCTAGTGTGATTTAGTATTATTTGATTCTGAATATCTGACAAAGAGAAGAAATTTACATGGTATATCACGTATGCATTTTTAAATTTTCTAAACAATGGTATTGATTTTGATTCGAGTTTGACTTGCAAAACTGCTAGCGTTGAAATCTGCTGCTTTCAAATTTCGCTGACATCAGTTTGCAATATACGACTTAAATATTCAACTCCACGTGGATCAAAGTCTAACCCATCCCCCTTTCCAGTCTTTTTTCTACAATTCTCACGCTGGGAATAATTAAGTGCTGGAGTACATGATTCTCGTTCTCTGCTACTGCCTGAAAGAGGCACACATCAGCTGTTTCAGCCAACTGGTTGGCCGTAATATCCGGTACTGCTGTAAATCCTCCTCGCTTCATTCGATTTATCAAGCGCTCAATTTCACGAATTCACATTAATTTTCAGTCATCGGTATGTCCTCTGTCAGCACGCCCACATGGAGCAGAGCCCACATTCCAATACTGGACCCTTATAGAGCCCATATGGGTTCCATACGTTCCAATGCCCACGGAAATGATGGTACTGTCAGTACAGTATGCGGTACAATGCATTATATTTGTTAGGTACTCAGGTATGTCCAATAAACATATTTGATTACATGAGAAGTCGATAGCAAGTCGCTAAGTCAGTCGATAAATCTAAGCGACTTAGTCAGTCGATAAGCAAGCGACTTAGTCGACTGAGTCGCTAAGTCAGTCGCTAACCTCTCAAGTCAGTCGGTAACTCCTTAGCGACTGACTCCGGGTACTACTCACGATTATGAGAGCGAGGCCGAAGAGAGTAGGCCTTACCCGGATAATAATTGTGTCGGAGGGAGCAAATTATGGAGGACATGCCCTAGGTCCCGAAGGATTGCTGCAAAAAGATTATCATCCGCCCTAGCACACAACAGGTCAAGGTAGGAATATTAGTTGGCAGATACCCTTGTCGCTTAAGTTTACGTATCAAAGTCAGACAGACGCTCTTTCTCCCCGCCATTGGTAAATCCCCACCAGACTGGAAATGAGTAGGCCTACAACAATCGTGCCATTATGGTGGAACGTACAACATCATGGAGGCGGCTTCCAGTTAATCCTTGCGAAACCAGGACTCGCACCCATTAGAGGCTATCACGGCAATCGCGGTATGCACCCAGAAGCACCTCTGACTCTTGGCAGTGGATTTAACCGGCGCTATAACAATACTTTGATGAATACATTAATCATGAGACAGCGTATGGTTGAAATGCTCGCTCCTTGCTAAGTTCGCTAGGTGGCGATAGTATAACAAAACAAATTAGGCCTACCAATAAATCTGTCCTCGGGGATTTTAACCTGCAACCTCTAGGTTTAGAGTCCCACGCAAACCACTAAACGATTGAGTATCCTATTGACATTCACTTAAGCGACGATCGACTGATGTATTGGACATTATGATAAAGGCGCTATAGAAGTCATTCGGTTAGATTATGAGTGGCACGACATAAATGTACCTTCAGCCAAAATCTTACCCACTGACAGTAAAAGCATTTTGACCTGTTGTTTCTGTGGTTACAACGCTACACGAACAAATCAAACCGGGTTATTGCTTGGATTGGTGAACCCGTCCGTGGATTACCATGTGAATCTCATCTAATCTAAGGACGTTGGTTTAAAGTAACGAGTCCACCTAGCGACTGTGCCTTTAACTATCCTGTTCAGCTTAAATCTATAGCATCATGTATCAAATTTATGGTGGACAGAGATACAGCAGCCGGAAGAACAAGAGCAGTCCCCTATATGCTAGCCCTGAGATAGCCATGGGTACGAAGTGTTAACGACTTCATTTCTTAGCCTCGGCATATGAGGACGGGTGGCCAGGTCTCTACCTCACCGTCTCATCTTCCGACCGACAGCGAACTCTCAAAAGCTGAGTTGGCTATAGGGGGTGCAGACGGAGCAGAAAGCTCGAACCAAATATCTGCAAGGGCGGGGATTTGAACCCTACAAGATATTTTTACGATCGATTTTCTATAAAAAAAAATCCGATTACTTTTTTCAGTTTCTCTTCCTTTAGCCTATAGTTTCTCGGATTTTACCACTTTCTCGTGAGCTTTCATGGTCTTCATAAGTTGATTACTAGTTTCGTCAGTTTTGAATTGCTTCTTTTTATAACGACTAGGGATATGAACTGACAAGCTTAACAGGGAAACTTTGTCTGAACCTGTTTGTCGGGAAGCAGCTCGATTGCCTACTTCCTTACCCAAAAAATCAAGGATTGGCCGGATTTAGCGTCTCACCCCAAAATCCGCCCTTTAATTCATTCATTCAGAGCATTGATATAGCGCCAATCCAAGATAACTATATTGAGGCGCTCCCATCCCAACCCTGGCCCAAAAGAACAGTTTTCAAGCGTTTGTAGAAAGTTCACGCAGGCGCTCCAGAATTCCTAGCTAAGACAACGGGCAGATTCAGTTTGAGTTTGTTCCACCGAAAAGTCGACGCTGCATTATCGAGGTGCGTGGAAAAACGAACGACCAGCTCATCCCGAACCGAGGAAAGAAGATTTCTCCATACGCCCTTGCCCTTTCCCCATGCATGTTAATGTCCAGACTATCGGATGACTATCAGACGTCTGATTAATACGAATATCGGTTTCCTCGCTGCGTTGCTCTCTGACCTCGCTCGGCAGGACAGGTCGATCGTCGGCCTCGTAATGCCATCCTTGTTGTCTAGTGAAGAAGAGGGGGAATTGGCAGATAAATAGACAAAGAATATCAGAATAGGAGGCAGAGGACGAGAAGGAGGGAAGAGAAGAATAGAAGGAAGAAGGGGAGGATTAGAAATCGGAGGAGGAAACAGCACACGGGGAAGAGCAATAAGAAGAGGAAGAAGTCGAAGGGGACTAAATGAAGAAGAGACGAACGAAAAAGAAGAGAAGGAAGCAGAAAATGAGGAGCTAGGAAAAACTAATAGGAGGAAGAGTAGAAGGAGGATAAGGAGGAGCAGAAGAAGGAGAAGAAGAAGAAGGAGGAGGAGGAGAAAGAGCGGCAGCTGAAGTATGGAAAAGAGGAAAAGAAGGGGAGACAGAATGAAAGGAGGAGGGAGACCAAGAAGAGGAAGATGATGAAGAGGAAGAAGAGAAAGAAGAAGAAGAACAACAACAACAACAACAAGAGAGAGAGAGAGAGAGAGAGAGAGAGAGAGAGAGAGAGAGAGAGAGAGAGAGAGAGAGAGAGAGAGAGAGAGAGAGAGAGAGAGAGAGAGAGAGAGAGAGAGAGAGAGAGAGAGAGAGAGAAGCAGAAAGTACCAGAAACTATCCCTGAGAGACGGACATGAGTATACTAAGTTATAGCGCAATGACATTTCTTATCCTCGACATAAGAAGGCGAATTGTCTCGACCCCTGCCATGGCACTTGATCTTCCCACTGACAGTGTACGGTCTCTGATCTCATTTAATGGATGAGTTCGCTAGGGGGCGTAAGTGGACCAGAAATCTCGAAAACATCTGTCTCCTCTCTTAAGAATTTGACCCGGTCGACCATTCTCTCCATCGCCACTTCATCTTCCCACTGACACTGCACGCTCCATTAAATTAATTTATAGCTCTGTTCGCTAAGGGGCGCAACTGGACCAAAATCAGGTAGTATATATATATATATATATATATATATATTATATATATATATATATATATACAAACATATACATTATATGTATATATGTATATATATGTGTGTGTGTATATATATATACACATATATATTTATACACACACACATATATATATAGTATTTAAATAATAGAAAAGAATAGAACATAATTTGTTATTCCATGTACTTGGAAAGATTTCATTTAGTGGGTAAACTGGGTGCTTAAAAATTTCGGAGAAATTTCGAAAAGGCGCTATATAAAAGTCAAGGTACAGTTACACATGCAGTCAGTATAGATCAACATACAGATAAATATATAATGCACATATTATAGTATCATGTCGTCTGAAATGCAGAACTGCTACGTTAAGTGCCTCAGTATTATTTAGTTTTGGCCTCAAGCCGACGAAGTACAATTTATGCCTTCGTATTTATTTAAGTTACCAAAAATGCGCTATAGCAAGTGTTCTCGTAATACATACATAAATATATACATATATACATGCATACATACATACATACATACATACATACATGCATGCATACATACATACATACATACATACATACATACATACATACATACATGCATACATACATACATACATGCATACGTACATACATACATACATACATGCATACATGCATACATGCATACAGTAGGAATAGTAGCAATATATATGTATGTATGTATGTATGTACACAAGATAGCCTGCCACACAGAGGATCCTAAGAGGCTCTGGTCAACCTTTAACGACCTTCTTGGTCGCGCTCGTCCTGGTGGGCGCTCGACTTCGCCTCTCTTCACACCGGATACCTACCACGAGGCATTTAACGCGAAGGTCCACGTTATCCGAGAGGCTACCATCGGATCCCCCTCCCTTTTTCATAGACTGATTATGAGCTTTCCGCCCTGAATCCGGTCTCAAGTCAAGAACTGCGTAAACTCTTTTTAGCCTCTCCGCCAAAAACACGTGACCTGGTTCCTTTTAGTACGTTTATACTCCAAGAGTTCGTGGAAGTCTTACTGCCTTTCTTATAAGCAGTTCTCTGCAATAGTTCCTTCCGTGAGGGTATCTTACCAGCGTCACAGAAAAGAGCTAGCCTTGTCCCGGTGACTAAACGCGAGGGCTTGGACTTGGCTGGCCCAGATAACTTCTGGCCGAGAGATAAGTAGCCTAAGTTGTACTTTATATCTAAAATTATTGAGAAGGTTGTAGCTACTCAGCTTACTGCCCAGTGTTTGGTATGAGTTAACTCAGATGAGTTTAAACTCACGAGTTAACTCACTTGCTGTGATTTATGAGTTTCAGTTAACTCACCTTAAAGAGTGTGAGTTATGAGTTTGAGTTAATTCATATTTTCTGTGAGTTTGAGTTGTTACTGTCAATTATTTTAAACTCAACTCACTCTTCGGCACTCGGCACATATTATGTTGAAACAAGCCTTTTTTATATCATCATCTTTCCATGATACTGGTGAGTGGTGACGGCAGGGAGGGTCGTAAACACTGCTAGCGGACAGTGTTTAAGCACTGCATATTTTGTATATTGTGAACAGTTAAGAACCACATGGCTGAAGTTACATTGGTCTTCCTCAAGTCCGCTTGTCCACTCTTGAGAGGGTTTTACGGTCTGCGGCTCGCCTTGTTGGTTCCATTCCTCGCTTTGGTAGCGTTTCCTTCTACATGTATCATACTCTACACTGGCTCCCTCTCCGACAGCGTATCCTGTATCGGCTCTGCTCTCTTGTCTGGCAAAGCGTCTTGGGCACAGCTCCTCGCTACTTATGCTCCATCTTTACTCTCTCTGCCACTTCTATAGGTCGCTCAGCTCTTCGTTCCTCTACTCGGGGTGACTTTCTGGTTCCATTTGCCCGCACTGCTACAATGCAGCGTCGAGCATTTTCTGTTGTTGGTCCGACAGTGTGGAATGACCTGCCTTCTTCCCTTCGCCTATCTCCTCGTACACACTCGTCTTCCTTCTACACCCTGCTGAAGACTTTTCTTTATGATCAGGCCTGGCTCGGGAGCGCCTCTGAGTAGAACTCTTAAAGAGGCGCTATATAAATTTTATGATTGATTGATGATGATAATGAAGTACCGTGTATTCTTAATGGAAAATATTTTTCTGTTACAGGTAGGCGTGATGGAAAAATTGTTGCTCGATTAGAACGTGCTAGTATGAAACGTGTGAGTTTATGATTTAACTCATTTAACAACTGAGTTTGACTTAACTCATTTAACTTAGGATGAGCTGAGTTTGAGTTTAAACTCATTTTGAGGTGCATGAATTGAGTTTTGATTTAACTCATTTCTTGTCTGAGTTTACCCAACACTGTTACTGCCTGCCTATAGGCATAATCTTCTACCAACCTTTCAATCTGGCTTTCGGAAAGGCCACTCCACGGAGACTCTCCTGTTGCGCCTTGTTTCAGATATTTACGGAGCCACTGACAAGTCACAGCTTACCCTCTTGGCACTGTACGAAGTTAGAGATGCATTCGATAAAGTTGATCATTCTATCCTTCAAACGCGCCTCTCCACTTCCCACGGCCTCTCTGGCAATCTTCTTGACCGGTTCACATCGTATACCTACACAACCGTTCTTGCACCGTTGCTTGTGGATCTGCTATAGGTCTTCCTGCTCCTTCCCGGCTTCTTGTGGCCTGCCTCATGGTTCTGTTCTGGGCCATCTTTTATACATTCTCCATGCAGTTAACCTGGGTCTCCTCCTAACGGCTAGTGCAGTTCTTAGTCAGTTCTATGCGGATGAACTCCAGGCTTATGCGGTCACTGCTCGGCATTGGCGGCAGTACTGTTGCTGCGATCCGTGAGACTGTTCTGGCCACGGAGACCTGGGAAGCTTGGATGTCCTCTAACCGCCTACGGCTTAAACCGAGCAAGACGCAATTCATTTGGCTATAGATACGCGCCAGCAACTTGCAAAAATTAACCTAGAGGCTTTAGATCTTGAGTTCCCTTGGGTCTGTTTTTCCTCCTCTGTACGCGATCTTGGCGTTATACTGGACCAGGAATTCACGTTCACCCGTCACATTAGTCTCCTCTAGTCGCAATTGCTATTACCAACTTCGCCAGTTTATGGTGGTTTCGCGTTCTTTGTAAAAAGGGGCTGCCTATACCCGTGTACATGCTTTTATAGTCTCCCGTCTTGACTACTGTAGGGCCCTTTACGCTGGCCACCCAGCTGTCCGGATTGAGTGCCTATATCGGTTTCTCCGCGCAGCTGCACGCCTCATCGGCCGCATTTCTAGATGTGGCCAGGTCTCTGTTTTCATGCGGGATGTCCTGCATTGGCTTCCATTCCCATTACGAATTACACAATTATATGGCTTCTGCGCTGGTTAGGCGCTGCTTGGAGGGAATCGCGCCCCTATACTTGCGGGTTTTTTGTGGCCCTACATCTCTTGTCCAGCGGCGATGTACCCTTCGATCAGCTGACCCAGCTGAAGTCGTGGTCCCTCGCTCGCGGACCTCAATCATGCAGCGCCGCTCTTTCTCGGTTGCTGGCCCTATGACCTGGAACGGGCTCCCAATGGCGCTCCGTCTGGTCCCTATGGGTCACTCTACTACTTTTTATGCTAATTCAAAGACTCCTCATTTTAGCCGTTGCTGGACTCTGAGCACTTTTGAGTAGACTGCCTTGAAGGGGCGCTGTATAATGTTCCTTAATAATAATAATAATAATAATAATAATAATAATAATAATAATAATAATAATAATAATAATAATAATAATAATAATAATAATAATAATAATAATAATAATAATAATAATAATAATAATGATAATGATAATAATAATAATAATAATAATAATAATAATAATAATAATAATAATAATAATAATAATAATAATAATAATAATAATAATAATAATAATAATAATTTACTGAATGTCGGTCTATAGCCTAGAATCCCTAGATACAGTTAACAATTCGTCTGCATATGACTTTGTTGGTTGGATGAAGAAATAAATTTGTATAATAATAATAATAATAATAATAATAATAATAATAATAATAATAATAATAATAATAATAATAATAATAATAATACCTTATGCCTCTGCAGTCAGTCCTAAATGCAGCTGCTAGATTAATAGCACGTCTGCCACGCTACTCAGAGCATTTCGTCTTTCATGTTTGAGCAACTGCATTGGCTTCCTCTCTTTGCGCGTGATGATGATGATGAGTTCTCTGCCCGAAGGCAGGTTCATTTGCTTTATGCCATCCGGGGATGAGATGAGTGAGGTGGTTTCCCGTTGCCTTCCTCACAGACAATTGTGGGTAAGCAACTTGTCCAAGGTCGCTACGCAGTGGCTTGAGGTAGATTCGAACCTGCGACCCTCCGGTTACAAGGCACAGAACATACCACTACACCACCGCTTCCCACACGGCGCGTATTAAGTTTAAAATCCTAAATCTGGTGTCCAAAACACAGTGGGGTCTCGCCCCCAGATATTTAATTCATGTATTTCACCGGCCTCCAGTGATGGGCACTAAACTTTTTTAGCTAAACTAAAACTATTTTCGCACTGAAAAAATAGTTTAACTAAAGTTGGCAACTGATTTTGGAAATTAGTTAACTAAACTAAAAAAGTTGTTAAACTTCTTCCAACTTTTTTCCAACTTTTTACGACAAACACTTTCACACTAAGACGTTAAGTGAACTGTAATGATGCAGAGAGTCAATGACAATTTCACCTTCAAACTATGCAATGTGTACTATTCTAGCATACACTTACAGGCATACTGTAATTGTATGAATTTGAAAACACAGGCTGCTAATGCTATGTAAACGTCGTGCTGAGTTGTTGACAGTGTTCAATGTTCATTGCGGAAAAATAGTTGCCAATTGCTGAATTTTTTAGTTAAACTTTTTAGTTAGCAACTAAAATATTTTAGTTAAACTATGGCTTTAACAAAACCATTTTTTATAGTTAAGCTTCATCCTTAACTAAATTTTTTAGTTAAACTAAAAGTTAGCAACTTTTTAGTTAACTATTGCCCATCACTGCCGGCCTCTTTCTGTCTCTTCGCATCGTCCACTTCGCTCCTTGAACAGATGTTATCTTTCAGTTCCTCATGCTAGAACAGCTAATTCTATGGCGCAGTCCCGATCTTTTGCCTCAATTGGTCCCTCTCTCTGAAATACGCTGTCTCCTACTAGCTCTCAAATTTTAATCGGTAACTCTCGTCTTCTTTTGCTTTCCTCAAGACTTATTTCTTTTCTTTTAGCCTTGCGCACTGGGAGCGCCTCTGAATGGTTCACCCTACTAGAGGCGCTTTATAAATGTTTAATACAATACAATACAAAATAATATAAATAATAATAATAATAATAATAATAATAATAATAATAATAATAATAATAATAATAATAATAATAATAATGATAATAATAATAATAATAATAATAATAATAATAATAATAATAATAATAATAATAATAATAATAATAATAATGATAATAATAATAATAATAATAATAATAATAATAATAATAATAATAATAATAATAATAATGCAAGTATGCACCTCACATGTACCACATTGTACCTGTATGCATGCATTGTATGTGTATGTATTTATTTATTTAAGTTTTATGTATCTTGCTATTTATAGAGAAAGGTATACAGAGGATGAAGACAAAGTAGGCCGACATTTGACGTCGATATGTCAAACAATTCGACCGCCTGACCCAGTTTCAACCACCTTTGTGTACTCTGTGTTCTCCGATTCATTAATTAAATTTCTAATCACGAGAAATCCTATTACTCACACAAAGAATACCTGAAAAAATGTAGTATAATCTTTTGTAGGTCATCTATCATAAGAATGTATATCTGTGAATTTTATGCATGCATGCATAGTTTATATATATATCCATGAATCTCAATAGTTGTGCATATGTATATCTATTATACTAAAGACTTAGGAATTAAAATGTGTTTTATTTCGTAAGATTCTGTAAAAGTATCCTGAATATTGTTTAGGATATTGTGTTAATTAATTAATATATATATATAATATATATATAATATAGCGCATTGGATAACATCTGGCGTAGAGTGCGAGAGGTACAGAGATCGAGTCCCATAGGCGGACATGCTTTGTAGGCTGCAATTTGCGCCGTGTATTGCGGGCTGTCTGTTCTGTTAGTAGTTAAGATTTATCGCATAACATGTACATGTACAGCGCAGTGCGTTTGCAGGCGCTTAACTAAAGAATAAATATTATTATTATTATTATTATTATTATTATTATTATTATTATTATTATTATTATTATTATTATTATTAATATAATGGCCATCTAGAGAGGCATAAAAGGATCTTGTGTATGTATATGTATATTCATTATATATGTTTTCCTACATATATATGTGTGCTATATATGAGGTATTTCCATGTATTCATTGTATTGTATTGTATCTAAACATTTATAAAGCGCCTCTCACAGTATTCGCTAATCAGAGGCGCTCCCAGTGCGAAAGACCCAGTGAATAGAAAGTGGTTTTAAGACAGCGGAACGAGGCACTTGGGCCACCAGCTAATAAAGAGGCACGTGTCACTGGAGGGAGTTGATTCCATAGAGCAGTACCAATTCATGTATGTATATATATATACATATATAATAATAGGTATATATATATTCGTATGTGTGCATGCTTGTGTGTTTGTAGGTCGTCTCCAGGTTGCAGTGTGTAGCCCAGAGTTCAGTGAGTAAAGATAAATTCGCCTCCGCCATTGGGGTCCGTGTGTGCATGGGTCGCCTGGCCATATCTTCCAACTCCTAACGGGGGCCGGAAACCAGGGCTGCCTCTTCATCTTCGTCACACACACACCTAAGCACACATATACACACTAATCGTAAGTAACCATTTTAAAGGAATCAACTGTGCAGCAATCCCACGGTTTCTGATTCGATGAATAGCTTCTGAATAGCAGCAAAGAGAGGCTAAGGACTAATATAAACCCTAACGGCTACTTTCGCCATTTTGAATATATAATTTTATATATATTGTTAGCTTGTTAGTCTAGAGGTGAAATGTGAGTTAGAATGATATGAGAAATGACAAGAAAAACAAAGACTTTCGCAATATTGATAAAACGTATATTTACACTATGTACATAATTGAAACGATATTCACACATACAAGACAAACGAAACGTCAAAAGACAGACTCTCCGAGAAGACGCCTGCACAAACTCCACAAAGGAAGATACAACTCGAGAACCGGCAATTAAACATGAGTAGCGACCACGTAGGGTACACTCTCTGAAAACGACCACAAAAGGGTACTTACAATGCGTGACACAACCAGTGCACGTCTTACGCCTTACTTAACTAAAACCGGTCTCCCTGTAGACACAAGAACACTGCTATATATAGTCAACGAGACCATCCTACTTCTAGCTTCAAACGAGGTGCGTCTTAACTAAGGTTAGTAAGTGCACGTGAGGATGATAATGGCGGGATGGCTGTAGGCCACTCGCAACAGACCCCCCGACAACGAAAAAGAGGAAACATTAAAAGTGTTTCCGACCATGCAGAAACTACAAATGTACATGAATTGAAACTATCTCTAAAGTTCATAACATATCAGTCCACTAGAAACGTTTACAACACAAAAAAGAATCATCTATGTAGGCTTAATGCAAGAGACCGACAGTCCGTAGAAATCTATGGAAAGTTCGTACATTTAAATTGAGGAGCGACTTAAAATGTCTGGTAACACATATTCAATGAGTATTGTTGGAGTTCAAGACTCCATCGCAAAAGTTTCGCATTCGAAGGAGCCATGCGATTTATGAACTGAAGTGGGCTATGGTCCGTATAGACAACCACTGGAGCGGAACCAAAGTACACGCTGAACGCGCGTACACCGACCACCAGCGCAAGTGCCTCCTTCTCAATTGTCGAATAGCGTACTTCAGCCAAACTCAACTTTCGACTCAGGTAGCAGACCGGGTGTTCAATCTCGTCAGTTATCTGAAATAGACAATCTCCCAAACAAAAGTACGAAGCATCTACAGCCAAATAAAATGGTTTGTCAAAATCTGGCGGTTTAAGTATAGGCCGCGAAGCCATCCTAGACTTCAAATCAATGAATGCATTCTCAGCCTCAGGAGACCAAGTAAACCTGTGACCTTTCTTAAGTAACAAAGTAAGAGGTAACGTTAACTGAGAGTAATGCGGCAGGAACTTGCGGTAATAACCAGGCAAACCCAGAAAAGATTGAACCTGCTTCTTATTTTCAGGATCGGCTACCGTAAGCGCATTCAACTTACGAAAGTCTGTGCACAGCCGCAGAGACCCATCCGATTTAGGTACAAGTGCTATAGGCGAAGCCCACGCACTTTCGGATTCCTCTACAATGCCTTCTTCAATTAGGCCTTTAATCTCTTTGTCTACCTGTGCCATACGTTCAGGATGCAACCGATAGGCTGTCTGCTGTACTGGTCGTGCATCAGGCATCAACTCAATACGGTGTGCAATAAGTGAAGTCTTGCCAGGTACATCGCTAAACACACCCTTAAACGTACTAGGCATGCCCGGCAATTCATCCCGTTGCACAAAATCCAAAGGACTCTTTGCGACCACCTCTTCTAATTTAGGCGACTCAGACACATTCACACTTGCAGGCACAACCAAACCGACACCAAGTGTAGGCGCACAATCAACACGCGACTCTACATTGGTTAAATCAGCATGCACTGCAGTAGACTCTTTGAATAAGGCACTCAAGTCTACGTCTAACTGCACATTTATATCAGCAGACTTATCTTCTACAGATTGAGTATGCGACACAGGTAAAGAGCCAGAATCGGTCAATTTAACTTGAGCGCGCGTAGTCACTCCCACATTTATCTGATCTTGTGGACTATCCAAGTCGTTACCAATTAGAACGTGAATGCCAGGTGGCAAATGGTCTACCAACCCACATAAGATGGTGCCGTTAGCAAATTTAGACTCAACTCTAATTTCAACCAAAGGAACACGAAGCGTGACACCCGAAATACCTCTAATAAGGCGAACCTCACCGGTGTAACAGAACTCATTAGCATGCAATAATTCCTTGCTAGCCAAGCTTTGCAAAGAACCAGTATCTCTTAACACAACAATATTGCGAGAAAGTCCAGTGGGCGTATACACATAGCCAGACGAACAGAATGACAAGTAGCCAGCGTCGACCATTTTAGTCGAAAATTTACGAAAATTTTTCGGCGACCAATGCTCCACGACCCGAATCACTACCAAATCCAAAATTTTCCCATTTTTCATCATTCGAATGCAAGACAGAAGCATGCACAGGGAAGGGCTTATATAGAATAGCAAATTCGTCTGCCAACTTCGCAGCGGCTGAAACTGTCGCGGGCTTTTTGTCAATTATCCATCTATGGATTTCAACAGGCAAACAAGTAACAAATTGCTCAAGTTTAAAGACTTCAAAGGCCTTAGTCAAGTCATTAAATGCATCTTCACCTTCCAGCCACCTTTGAAAAGGCAACGCTAAGCGGAAAGCGAAAGCAGAGTAAGTCTCCTGAGCACCCTTAACCAAAGTTCTAAAACTCTTCCTATAAAATTCCGGCACCCTAGCAAATGCAGTCAACAAAGCCTGTTTTAGGGTGTCATAATTCTTACAGCCCTCCAGAGATAACTCCGAAAAAACCTGTTGAGCTTTACCAGTTAATTGAGGGTGTAACAAAGCAGTCCATTTATCTCTTGGAAATTTATGAATGGTCATAGCCTTCTCAAAGGAAACAAAATAATGTTCTATATTCGTCTCGTCAAATTTAGGGACCAATTTGATGGCAGAAGCTATGCGAAACACATCTTTGTCCTGTTCCGGACCTGGGTTCAAAACCTTAGCCTCGATGCGCTTTAGCTCTAACTCATATTGTCTCTGCCTCTCTTTCTCTTGCAGTTCAGCCTGAATTTTCTCCATTTCCGCTTTCCTCACTCGTTCTCTTTCCTCCATCTTCAATTTTTCCTGCAATTTTCTGTCTTCAGCCTCTCGTTCTTGCTTTCTGTCTTCAGCCTCTCGTTCTTGCTTTCTGTCTTCAGCCTCTCGCTTTCTGTCTTCAGCCTCTCGTTCTCGCTTTCTGTCTTCAGCCTCTCGTTCTTGCTTTCTGTCTTCACTCTCTATTCTCAATTTCTCCAATTGAAATTCTCTGTCACTATCTAACTTCGTCAATTCAGTCTTTTCTACCGCTTCCCGAGACCCAATCTCTAGCGGTCTAACTCCAAAATCGAACACTTCCTTTTCCTGCGTTACAAATTTAGCAAGAATTTTCAGCATTTGTCTCTTACTCATGCCCCTAGTGTCCTGATCTAATTTCTCTAATTCAAGCCTTAATTCATCAGCCGACATATCGATAATGTCGTCCAAACTCAAAGGCTTAGTCACCGGAGAGTGAGGGACACTCCCACCCGGAGAAGTGGTTGCCAATGTATCAGACCCAAATGTAGCCATGATACAAAGTCGTATGCACAAAAACGTGTACAACTTCTAAAGAAACCGTCAAATACGCAAATACGCAGACCCAATTTCCAATTTTGAAATTTCCAATTTAACAAAACGGAAAACGGTGAATTTCCCGGACGAGCCCCCATATGTTAGCTTGTTAGTCTAGAGGTGAAATGTGAGTTAGAATGATATGAGAAATGACAAGAAAAACAAAGACTTTCGCAATATTGATAAAACGTATATTTACACTATGTACATAATTGAAACGATATTCACACATACAAGACAAACGAAACGTCAAAAGACAGACTCTCCGAGAAGACGCCTGCACAAACTCCACAAAGGAAGATACAACTCGAGAACCGGCAATTAAACATGAGTAGCGACCACGGAGGGTACACTCTCTGAAAACGACCACAAAAGGGTACTTACAATGCGTGACACAACCAGTGCACGTCTTACGCCTTACTTAACTAAAACCGGTCTCCCTGTAGACACAAGAACACTGCTATATATAGTCAACGAGACCATCCTACTTCTAGCTTCAAACGAGGTGCGTCTTAACTAAGGTTAGTAAGTGCACGTGAGGATGATAATGGCGGGATGGCTGTAGGCCACTCGCAACAATATATACATATATGTACATACATACCAATATATGTGCGTGCATAATATATATAGATATATATATAATATATATAATTTTATATATGACGCAGCTGATCCAATTCCAACAGACATATTCAACTATAGTCACACTCGTATACTGATCATAAGTAAGATAGCCACGTGTTTAGCGCCTTTGAATAAGGATATAGTGTCTTTGAAAATTCATATATATAAATATATATATATATACACTGTGTCCCGATGAAAAGTAGACCCCAAGGAAAAGTGTCATAACTCGGTCAAAACTTTTAGCATTTGCCTGAAATTTTAAAACCATCAACAGTAGCCATATTACCACGAAATCCTAACGCCGTTTGGAAATGTTGGTGAGTTTGTCAAGTTTATCAACGTTTGAGATGCAGTACTGAAAAAAAGAAATTTCCAACATACAAGAGCCATAAGGAAGTGAAGTTCAGCTACAGCTGGTGTTCAAAATGTCCTCCTTGTTCACGGACACACGACCGTAGACGTGGACGCCACTGTTTGATGGCCCGGTCGATGATCATGTGGTCAAGCAGCTGCCACTCTTCAATCAGACGTTGACAAACGTTGACAAGGTGATCCAAGGTGGCCCAAGTGCCTCGTTCCGCTGTCAGGTGATCAACGTCACGAATGCTGGAACGATAAACGCGCTCCTCCAGTATACACTCCAGATTTGATAGTCAACTGGATTGAGGTCTGGGCTGTTGGGCGGCCACAGCTGCGGGGATATGAAGTCGGGTGTGTCCCGGGACAGCAGAGCAACGATCTCACGTGCTCGGTGCGCAAGGGCACTGTCTTGTTGAATGTGAAGTAGCCGCCCGATGAAAAGTAGACCCCTAAACGTTTGTCAAAAATTTGTATGTTGGAAATTTCCCCTTTTCAGTGCTGCATCTCAAACGTTGATAAACTTGACTAACTCACCAACATTTCCAAACGGCGTTACGATTTGGTGGTAATATGGCTAGTATTGTTGTTCTTAAAATTTCAGGCAAATGCTAAACGTTTTGACCGAGTTATGACACTTTTTCTTGGGATCTACTTTTCATCGGGACACAGTGTATATATACGCACATACATGCATACATATATACACACACATAGATACATACATAGACATATACATACACACATAGATACCTACATTCATAGATACATACATACACAGGCTACACAAATACATACATAACATAGATACATAGATACATATATACATACACAGTGCTCATTAGTTCTGTTAAATGCCCCATTCTATAAAATTCTCTGTTGCTCTCCGTGTCTCCCTCTGCGTCTCTCTGCCTCTGGCATCAATTCAGGGTTAGGACTCCGCTCTTATACGTCGCATTCGAATAGAAGTGTCTGTCTCTCGATCTGATTTGCCTCTCTGTATGTCCTTCTGTCTGTCTGATTCCGTTATACGATCTCCATTTCTGTCTGTCTGATGTTTCCATGTGTTATTCTGTCTGTGTGCATGTGTCAGTCTGCATGTGTGTTTCTCTCTCTCTGTTTGGAAGGAAGGAAGGAAGGAAGGAAGGAAGGAAGGAAGGAAGGAAGGAAGGAAGGAAGGAAGGAAGGAAGGAAGGAAGGAAGGAAGGAAGGAAGGAAGGAAGGAAGGAAGCAAGGAAGGAAGCAAGGAAGGAAGGAAGGAAGGGAGGAAGCAAGGAAAGAAGGAAGGAAGGAAGGAAGAAAAGAAAGGAAGGAAGGAAGGAAGGAAGGAAGGAAGGAAGGAAGGAAGGAAGGAAGGAAGGAAGGAAGGAAGGAAGGAAGGAAGGAAGGAAAGAAAGAAGGAAGGAAAGAAGGAAGGAAGAAAGGAAGGAAGCAAGAAAGGAAGGAAGGAAGGAAGGAAGCAAGGAAGCAAGGAAAGAAGGAAGGAAGGAAGGAAGGAAGGAAGGAAGCAAGTAAGCAAGCAAGCAAGCAAGCAAGGAAAGAAAGAAGGAACGAAGGAAGGAAGAAAGAAAGAAAGAAAGGAAAGAACGAAGAAAGAAAGAGAGTAAAGAAGGAAGGAAGGAAGACAGGAAGAGAGGTAGGAAGGAAGGGAGGAACCGACGAAGGAAGGAAGGAAGAAGGAGGGCAGGAAGGAAGGATCCGTGATACATAAGGAGCTATGCGCGAAATTCGAACAAGCAAACGTTTTAAAGGACACCAGTCCCTTTTAGTCCATCCGTCCGTCCGTCCGTTTCTTCCTCTCTCCTTCCGTCTGTCCGTCTGTCCCTTACTCTCTCCTTCCGTCTGTCCGTCTTCCCTTCTCTCCTTCTGTCTGTCCCTACCTCTCCTCTTCCATCTGTCCGTCTGTCCCCTTCTCTCTCCTTCTGTCTGTCCCTACCTCTCTCCTTCCGTCTGTCCTTAACTATCTCCTTCCGTCTGTCCTTAACTCTCTCCTTCCGTCTGTCCTTAACTCTCTCCTTCCGTCTGTCCTTAACTCTCTCCTTCCGTCTGTCCTTAACTCTCTCCTTCCGTCTGTCCTTAACTCTCTCCTTCCGTCTGTCCCTTCCTCTCTTCTTCCATCTGTCCGTCTGTCCCTTCCTCTTTCCTTCCGTATGTCCGTCTGTCCCCTTCTCTCTCCTTCTGTCTGTCCCTACCTCTCTCCTTCCGTCTGTCCTTAACTCTCTCCTTCCGTCTGTCCTTAACTCTCTCCTTCCGTCTGTCCTTAACTCTCTCCTTCCGTCTGTCCTTAACTCTCTCCTTCCGTCTGTCCTTAACTCTCTCCTTCCGTCTGTCCCTTCCTCTCTTCTTCCATCTGTCCGTCTGTCCCCTTCTCTCTCCTTCTGTCTGTCCCTACCTCTCTCCTTCCGTCTGTCCTTAACTATCTCCTTCCGTCTGTCCTTAACTCTCTCCTTCCGTCTGTCCTTAACTCTCTCCTTCCGTCTGTCCTTAACTCTCTCCTTCCGTCTGTCCTTAACTCTCTCCTTCCGCCTGTCCTTAACTCTCTCCTTCCGTCTGTCCCTTCCTCTCTTCTTCCATCTGTCCATCTGTCCGTCTGTCCCTTCCTCTTTCCTTCCGTCCATTCGTTCGTATCTCTGTCTCACCGTCCGTTTCTATCTTCCTACCCGCTTCCTTGCGTCTCTGCTTCTCTGCCGTTCTGCTCTCCTTCCTTACGCTTCTCTACCTCTGGGCCTCTTTGGCTCCCTGTCTTCTTCCCTTCCTCACTCCTCTCTGCCTCTCTCCTCTCTCTCTCCCTGGCTCCCTTCATACCTCCCTCACTCCTCTCTGTCTTCCCACCTCCCTCCCTCCCTCCCTCACTTCTCTCTGCCTCCCTCCTCTCTGTCTCCCTGCCTCCCTCCCAGCCTCCCTCCTCTCTATCTCCCTGTCTCCCTACATCCCTCCCTCATTCCTCTCTGCCTCCCTCCTCTCTGTCTCCCACCTCCCTCTCTGCCTCCCTCCTCACTTCTCTCTGCCTCCCTCCTCTCTGTCTGTCTGTCTGCCTTCCTCCCTCCCTGCCTCCATCCCTCATTCCCCTCCCATGCGTTTTTCTGACATTCTGAGAACCATTAATCTTAACCCTCAATGGGCCCTTGTCAGAAAGTTGCGTTCCAGGTCCTTGGGGTTCAAACTGCACCCCCTATTTGTTTGAGAATATAAATCAAGGATACGCTGTGTCTACCGGTAATCGAATACCATGTATTTTATATAAACATAATGACATATCTAAATTGTTCAGTTACATACATTTGTCACATTTGATACATTGACAGAGTGTGCCGGACAAGCAGGCCTACAGCACTTATCGCAGAATTTGCGCGTCTTCCTGTCAAACTCGCGCGGGCACAGATGACAATGTCCCTGTGTCCTCTTCACTTTAGCTGGTATCTCAGTTCCTGCTTCGAATTCTCCAGAGTCCAGTTCTATAAGTTGGATTGCATCCATGATCGGTCTTCTGAGCAGGGCAGTACCAGCTCTTACACGACCTCTTCCTCTTGTATTCCGTGTAGTAGATGGTTCATTTACCTGCTCTTCGTCAGACGCACTGACATCTTCTGATTCGTCGAATTCCTCGGACACATGATCTTCGTTATCAGAGGCAGTACCAACTTCAGGCAAATCTCCATCTTCACTATCATCGGCATCACCTTCACCTTCATCAACTTCTTCCTTCATCCTCTTCCATAATCAGTCAAAGAGCTTCAGCTGTGGAATACCTAGCCATGGTGTTATTTATTTTCTAATACTTGAAATGTAAGCAAAACAAAATGGCTGACTTCTAAAAAGGTCAAACAAATATCAGGAAGTGTTCTAAAATATAATAACATAACAAATTATTGCAGTAATTAGCACCAGTTACCTGAATTTGTTCATCATATCAACGTCATAATTTGGGGGTGCAAATTGCACCCCCGATGAACCTGTGCTGGCAAAAATTGACGTCAACTCTTTTTTTTCCGTTTTATGCATGACTATAGGGAAAAATGGTACACTTACAATGTCCTAGAAGATAACTGCTGAAATTTTAATAATAACACTTGAGTAGCCATAGAAACGGCCAGGGGGTGCAGATTGCACCCCAAGGAACCATTGAGGGTTAAGGAGACTGGCGATAGCAGATCATGACAAATTAGTTCAAAGAAGAGAAAAGCTGAAACAGCCTTTACATTGGACGTGAAGATTGTAATCAAGCTGTTCCGCCTATGTAGTCTCTGCGGCATATATATATAAAACCTCTTTGGCCTATATAATCTCTTTGGCCTATGTAGTATATTTGGCCTAAGTAGTCTCTTTGGCCTATATATAACCTCTTTGGTCTATAGAATCTAATTGCCCTATAGGCTATAGAGCCTCTTTGGCCTATAATATAGTCGCTTTAACTTATATAAACTCTTTGGCATGATGATGATGATGATGATGATGATGATGATGATGATGATGATGATGATGATGATGATGATGATGATGATGATGATGATGATGATGATGATGACGATGACGATGACGATGACGATGATGATGATGATGATGATGATCCAACGCGACAGAATGGCAGTACGGGCTTTCACCTCCGGACGTTTCATCTCTAGGGGTTTTCACCCAGTGTTTAATCTAGTCCCCCTCTTCTGGGAGGGGAAACAAGGTTTCTGGGTGGACCAACGAATTTACACATGAATTTTTTTGGTCATTTCATCCATCTTGAAAGAGTTCCAGACTTTTTCAAATTTAATCTTCCAAAAAAAGGTTGATGACCTTTTTTCAGACTTTTCCTACGAATTACTCTCTCAAAAAGGGGGACCATGTATCCTGGGGAATTTCCCTCCCCAAAACGTCTCTACATTATAATATTGCTGGCCTCTGGGGGGAGGGGAAGCACAAATCCTGGGGGGGAAATTCCCCCCTCAAAAGGTGTCTAGATTAAACACTGGTTTTCACCTATAGGGGTTTTCATCTCTAAGGGTTTTCACCCACTTGCTCATATTAAGGTGAAACGTGAATGACTGTAATTAACCATAATTAACCATAAGCGCAAAAGAATGGAACTCAGATATGAAGATATGGAAAGCCTCTGGAATCTAAGTAGGCATCTGATAACCTGATAACAGTAGATGAATTCGCGTGTCAGTGATTGTAATTAACCCATCCCGTAGACTCACAAACACTGCAATTACGACGACCCAGCGGAACAATTCCTAAATTAGCATAAGCTCGTAACGAGAAGTAATTATAGGAAGGAATTCTGAAGGATATCACCAGACAGAAAGGAATGTATCTGCAAGCAACAACTAGGGCTGAAAGTGTTCCCAGAAAATCTTATCGGCAGCTGATGGACAGAGTCAACCGCGCTGTAACTGGTTACGGAAGCACTAACGTTTTGACACACCTTTCTCATTCTTAATGGCCTTTGATAAGTAGGCCTAGACTTCAGGGATATTTCAGTTAACTGAAACAGAAGCTGAAACGAAAAATTATTAATTTTCGTTTTAGCGAATGTGAAGCCCAAAAAGGAAAGAAAAAAAAGAAACGAAAATTCAATTGTACAAACGAAATAGAAATGATTATTTATATCCGACATAAATTGTTGAAAATTGTTGAAAATATGGAACAAATTTTCAGCGTTACTATTGGGCTTAGTTGAACGTTTTACATCTTTATTATTAATCTCCATCTGGTCGTCGATGAATCGTAGGAGCCTAATAAAACTGTTAACCGCAAATTTCTGGATGGTGAAGCGTTCGCGAAGGTGTGCTTACTTTGGCTGGCAGTTTTGTAATAATCTCCAAACTTCTAAAGCGAGTTGTAGGTTAGCGACAGGACTTTGAAATGGATGCGCTCAAGTATTTTCAGCCAGTGGAGTGATTTAATAACGGACGTGTTATGGTGATGCTATGGAGCCTATGGTATCCTGGTGACATCTCGGGCGAGCAGATTTTGAATGAGTATAGTATAGACGCCTAATTTCTTAGTTAGTTTGCTAAAATGTATTAAGAATGATTTTATCGCGACTGGTATATATATATATATATATATATTATATATATATATATAATTTATATACGTGTGTGTGTGTACGTGTTTGTATGCCACGTGTATTATACATCTGTGTGAGCGTGTACATGCATGGATATGGCGGTGTGTGTGTGTGTGTGTGTGTGTGTGGGTGCGTGCGTGCGTGTGTGTGTGTGTGTGTGTGTGTGTGCGTGCGTGCGTGCGTGCGTGCGTGCGTGCGTGCGTGCGTGCGTGCGTGCGTGCGTGCGTGCGTGCGTGCGTGCGTGCGTGCGTGTGTGTGTGTGTGTGTGTGTGTGTGTGTGTGTGTGTGTGTGTGTGTGTGTGTGTGTGTGTGTGTGTGTGTGTGTGTGTGTGCGTGCGTGTGTGTAGTGGGTCCTCATTTGCATAGAGCGATTGGACAGAAATTGGACTGCTTCAGTCGTGTTGATTTTTTTTTATTGTTCAGCGTTTGTGATGCATATTGCCGCCGTCATCCGAATGGAATTAGCAGCTGGAGATCTCGGTGTCAGCTGCTGCAGCAGAATTCAAATGGAACACAATAGAAGCGGTGGGAGAGAGGGCACAGGTTCTCGTTAGTTCAGAATTTCAAAGGCTTCCGCGACTTGGTCCGCTTTACTTCGACAATCGATGTGCACCGATTGTCCTTAATTCACCAGAGTGTATACGCTGGGCCACGCGGGCCAGTTGTTATTGAGCTATTCGCTAGAGTGCGTCTCGTCGTGTGGCAACCAATTCTATGGGCCTGCTTTGGACGGTGTGGTGCGAAATCTGTCACGTGGCGTAAACAGTACTGGCTCTGCTCATTTATGACGTAACATAGTGAGACTAATTTTAAAGTTAAGTATACACGTAAGTATTATCTGGGCTTTAATACAGCGCTTAAGGCCGTCTCAGATGCGCTGTGAAAATGGTCGTCTAAGAGAGAATTTAAAGTAGGCCCCCTATATACTTGAAAGCATGTTTCTGATAGGATTATATTTTTGTCGTAGGTTGAAAACAGAAGCCAAAGCAGTCCTCCAAGCAGTCTGTATGCAATTGTAATCATAGAACAGAGCATCATTTTCACCAACGACGGGCAGTAAACGTTATCAACAGAACGCTTCTACTTTTGGAAACAAATTTCCGCGTCCTGGATCACGTGAACCAATCACAATATTTCCGGGTGTTATTTGGCCTCACACCGTGCGAGGCCCAAAGTGTTCGAGGCCATATGTATTCAGGCACACGTCAAGAGTCCGTCCGTAGTTATAAGACTCTGGAAATATGAACGGTATAGGACCAATCAGAGCTTTGTTTAGAAACAAAGAGCTCGTTTTACTTGAACGCCAACTTTCTTTCTAAACAACGCTGCGGGTGGGAGTGAAATTAAGATTGTGCTACTGAATGACCCTGTCTAGCCTATGTGCGTGTAAGTGTGTATGGCTATATATGCAGTCTTGTTGTCAAGACCTTAAACCTCAAGACCAAGACCAAGACCAAGACCTTGAACCTCAAGACCAAGACCAAGACCAAGACTTTGAACCTCGAGACCAAGACCAAGACATTGAACCTCAAGACCAAGACCAAGACTCAAAAAATCGCAATCAGGTCAAGACTTCTAAAATTGTCAAGTCGGAATATTCGCTATTTTAATGAAAACATGAGTCTTTTATTTTATTCAAGCAAATTAACTTTAAATGCAAACTGCAGAGAAATCCGAATTTGTATTCAAAAGTCCTTCATGCAAAGTATTATTCCAAATGCCTTTTGTATTTTATAAAAAAAACAATTCGCTCAGAATTTTCTGACCAAGATGTGCCTGGTGGGCCTCATAAAAATTCCGCCATGCGACAAAATACGTTCTACAGGTGCTGAAGTCGCCGACACACACAGAGAAGCTTTTCAAGCACTGGATGTAAATGTAAAGATAGTGAGTCCTTTTGAAATCTTCCCATGGTTTATCATACCGTCTGATACAGAATAACTGTTGCTGCTGCCAATTGGTTTTCCTGACCAACATGACTTGTATCCATCCATAGATAATGGTCGTATGATGCAAGCAGGCTTGATACAGAATTCTTGAGTTCTGTTGAATGACTATTCATATTGACAGCCGGTCTTGGTCTTGGTCTTGCGAGACCAAGACCAAGACTTTGAACCTCAAGACCAAGACCAAGACCTTGAACCTCAAGACCAAGACCAAGACCAAGACCAAGACCTTGAACCTCAAGACCAAGACCAAGACCAAGACTTTTAAAAACGAACTCGAGTGCACTCGAGACCAAGACCTTGGTCTCGAGGACAACAAGACTGTATATATGTATAAACGTAGGTTTGTTATAGTGTTAGTAATAGTTTTATACAGGCGTTTTAGTTTCGCTCTTAGAGCCTGTGACGAAGTCGCTCAATCACGGGGTTAGCCAATCACGGGGTTAGCGTCAAGGAACATTGTTATTTGAATTCCTATTCTGTAAATCGATCGACGGTCTGCTGTTGATGGCTGGGGATGCTAAGTGGGAAGCTGTCCCAGGCAGACGATGCAGAAACTGCGAAATCTTTAAACCCTATCATTATTGTGGAAGTCACCGTGATTTTGTGCTCAGCAACACTTCTTTGGCCCAGCCGTAGTGTCTATATCCTTACAGAAGAACAACTTTCAGGCATCGGAACAGGCGTATCTTTGCAGGGCATATTTTAACTGTATAACTAGTGGGACAAATGTCCCAGTAGTCTCAGGATTTGTCCCTGTAGTTAGGCTGATTTTTCCCGGGCAATGTATGCTTAAAGTATAACTAGTGGGACAAATGTTTTAAGATTTGCCCCAGTAGTAAAATCAGAATTAGTTAAACGGATTGTCATGAAATTCCCAAAAAAGGTCATCAACTTTTCCGGGAGATGAATTCCTAAAAAAAGTCATGAAGTTTTTGGAGTGGAATTCCTAAACAAAAGGTCATCAACTTTTTCGGGAGATGAATTCCAAAAAAAGGTCATCAAAGTTTTTCAGAGACGAGTCCCAAAAAAGGTCATGAACTATAAACCCATGGCTGATTTTGTCCCAGTAGTCTAAATTCCTTAAAATATGCACTGTATCTTTGTGTTATGACGGTGGTTTCTGGTCACCACCAGTTTTTAAGTCTTCGTGACTGTCATCGCCAGTTTTTGGCTCCGTGCTTAAATATTTTTTAAGCCATGACAGCATTAGTCTTGTTGTCAAGACCTTAAACCTCAAGACCAAGACCAAGACTTTGAACCTCGAGACCAAGACCAAGACTTTGAACCTCAAGACCAAGACCGAGACCAAGACCCAAAAAATCACATTCAGCCCAAGCCTTCTCTCCCTTAAAAAAATTTCAAGTCGAATTACTCGCTATTTTACTGAAAACGTGAAGCTTTTATTTTATTCAGGCAAATTAACTTTAAATTCAGACTGCAGAGAATTCCGAATTCGTATTTGCAAAAGTCCTTCATGCTAAATGTTATTCCAAATGTCTTTTGTATTTTATAAAAAATAATTCGCTCAGAATTTTCTGACCAAGACGTGTCTAATGGGGCCTCATAAAAATTCCGCCATGTGAAAAAACCGTTCTACAGGTGCTGAAGTCGCTGGCATACACAGTAGCTTTTCAAGCACTGGATGTAAATGTATACAAATAAATCGTGAACCTTTTTGAAATCCTGCCATGGTTTATCAGACCGTCTGGCTTCAGAAAAGTCTCGGCAGGGCTTCCAGACACAGCATAACTTAGTTGCTGCTGTCGATGGGTTTCCTGACCAACAAGACTTGTATCCGTCCATAGGTATTTGTCGTAGGCTATGATGCAAACAGGCTTGATAAATTTTTTTATTCTGGAGTTTTGTTAAATGACTGTTCATATTGACAGCCGGTCTTGGTCTTGGTCTTGCGAGACCAAGACCAAGACTTTGAACCTCAAGACCAAGACCAAAACCAAGACTTTGAACCTCAAGACCAAGACCAAGACTTTTGGTCTCAAGACCACGACTTTTAAAAACGAACTCGAGTGCACTCGATACCAAGACCTTGGTCTCGAGGACAACAAGTCTGGCATTAGTTTGTTTTGAAGCAAGTCCAATCAAAGACAGTTAGCGGCAGCGTGATCTTGCATACTTAGGCTAACTATCGCAAGGTTTGACAGATGTCTACAAGTTAACTCTGGTCTACTTACTTACTGTTTTATGCCGTAAAAAATGGTGACGTCATCCAACTTGGAGTTGACATCATCATATCAAGAGGTGATTGGTCACCACCACTTTTTGGGGCGAAGTTATAAGCCCTTGCATCTGAAAATTTCGGTGCCTGGTTGTTTCCCAAACGCCTCCGGTTGAACTAACTTGGTAGCAGTGGGCAATCTGTAAAAATCGATCTGCTTAAGTTGCAGCATCGCTTCCCTCATAAGTTATTCCTTTTTTCTGATAATGTGCGTGATTATTGGAAGGTTGGACGTTTGCACCTTGGACGAGGAAGTGCTCTTATCGACCTGAACATCTGCACGGGAAGTGTAGGTATATGTGCTTTAATAACCTGCGCCGGATTCGCACAACACACCGTTCGCTTACAACTCAAGTCGTCACGACCTCATATGCACAAGAGTTGACTATGGAAATGATATATGTATGCAGGACTAACATTTCCCTCATGAACCATGCAACTGCAATCTATGTTAATCAGGGCGACCAGTTTGACTGGAGTTATACATAGCTTTGGGCGTATATATATCCAGTTTCATGCCTTAGGAATTACACTTGTTGCCGATGCACTGCCACATTGAGTTTAAGATCTTGATGCTTATGTTTAATTGCATTGCAAACTGTGCTCCATCTTAATCTCAGAGAGTTGTGAGCCTCAGTCTCTTCCATTCCTGGCCTTAGATTTTTTCGCTGTGCTTCATAGAGTAACCTGGTTGCTCCATCTGTCCGGACATCCACAGTGCAGCCCAGAAGCTTCGCTGTAGTTGGACAAACTGTCTGGATTGGCTGCATAGCATCTTACGACATGAGCTCTCTAATCTTTGTCTTTATTCCGTTAAGTGAAGAGTATCTAAATCAGAGGCCATATTCATGAGACAGGTGTAAGTCTTACTCCCAGCTTAAATCTAGTCTACGCCGGAGTAGTGGGTTAAATCGGTATTCATGAGACAAGCGTACCGCCTTACTCTGGGTGTAACGCTACTCCGAATCGACCCTAGGAGTAAGGCCGCTATTCCCAGCGTAGCGGCTATAAACAAAGATGGCGCGTCATAATTCGCCGCATTCGATGAGGTTTTAGATGTCAAAAAGTCTTTCAGAGGTGCCGTAATTAGCTCGTATTGTTCACCGACAACGAACTTTATATTGCTTTTCGTTCTGGCTGTCACAAACTGCTAAAATTTGATGAGATGTCTGACGATGATGCATTCGAAGTGCCGCGCATGGGTTCCTTACAGTACTGTGGGTAACGCGGGTTTATTTTCACGTAATTTAACTGTAGAATGCAACGGATACCAAAAAAGCTGTGCTGGAATATTATTGTCAAGGAAAGAGTTTAACTCATGAGTTGACTCGTGCATTTCAGAAATTTGTATAAGCTTAGGTTTGTTCTGAAGGCATTATTATTAAATCTATTGCGTTTTTTATATCCAATAATTAATTGTATCCCGTAAGTAATGGTGAAAATGTTGATTCTCATTCTTAAGCAATTGATTAGCATAGACATTACAAACATTATACACATTATTTTATAGTAACCTAGCTGTAATGCAATCTTTCATAATAATGCAGAGAATATCAACTTACCCTCATTAATTTATCTTGTGTTATAATTTAGTTGTTATTATTTAACCATAAAATCATCCAGACTTACTCTAACCCACGCCTGTTTTGATTTTACGTTTAGGCCTATGTTAAATATGATTCGTTTTGATTAACGGCCGTCGTTTAATCTTTTTTTACTTCAGCTGTCGGGACTGACGGCATATAAATACCTTGTAAGCGACGGCATATAAATACCTTGTAAGCATGCTAAAATAATCCATAACCACTCAAATTATGACGAGTGTACTTTCCCGCGGGGAAAACCCAGCATTTACGCCCGGAATAACTAATCCCTTGGATACTCCGGTCTCATGAATATGAACCACGACTAAGTGCTATTCGAGGAATAGTTACTCCCAGCGTAGGCGCTACGCTTAGACTAGCTTAATCTTGTCTCATGAATATGGCCCCAGGGGTGGGCAATCTACGGCCCGCGGGCCGCATGCGGCCCGCCGAAACGTTTAATGCGGCCCGGCGGCCCGTGAGACCTTCTGCTACTAAGCTGCTAGTTCAATATATATTTTTGTAAAATGTACATAATTGTTAGTAAATTCTTTGAAAATTTACAATCTCAGTATACAGATGTCATATTTTAATAATAGTATCAATTAAAGATTAATCAATTAATAAATTATTAATTACTTTTCATAATATTAAGTAATAATTAAGAAATAATAATAATAGTATCACAGCATATTTTAAAAATTACACTGTAATGCTCAAAATTAGAATGAACTTTCGAACGCACCCAGCCCGACTTCCTACCAAGTCACGTTCCTGAAAATTTAGTAAACCGTTGTTGACAAAATTTAATGTAACGTCTGCTGCGAAATTTTAAAAGTTTCGATAATTTGTTGTTTATTCACAATTAGTTAATATTAAGAAAATAATTTTAAATATTAAGATTAATATTTTGAAAAGAGAAATGAGTGCACCGCCAAACTTAAAAAAGAGAAAAATTGAAGACGAATGTAGGACATTTAACAAAGACTGGACAACGAAGTATTTTTCATTGATATTAAAAGTAATGCTGTGTGCTTAATGACATAATGGCCATAGCTATGGCATAGAATCTATGCCATAGCTATGGCCATTATGTCATTAAAATTTAATTTGAATTTGTTATAAATGTGTTAAAATATAGTCCCGATTGCTAAAAATTATCATGCGGCCCTCCCAATTTTTTTAAATTCTCATGAGGCCCGCTGCACAGAAAAGGTTGCCCACCCCTGATCTAAATGTACCTGCGTTTAAAATTCTAATTACAATGTATGTATGTATATATGTTTGTATGTATGTAATACTATATGTATGCATGCATGTATTTCGTTAAGTGTATCTTTATGTATGTATGTATGTATGTATGTATGTATGTATGTATGTATGTATGTATGTATGTATGTATGTATGTATGTATGTATGTATGTATGTATGTATGTATCTCGCTTAGTGTATATTTATGTATGTATTCAGGCATGCGTATTTATATAAATGTATGTACGTAAGTATGTAACAACACACTTTATATAGCGCGTATTTAGCTAAAGATGATTGTCTAACTGATCTAAATAGTTGCGACTTAAATAGATTGAAATTGCATGCTTAGTAGAGCCGTGCTCTGACAAATGAAGGGCAGCTTAGCCAGATACCTCAATAGTGCAGCTATATATGGCAATGATGGCATTAAGATGACTAGTGCAGAAAGCTCTCGTCAATTTTAAGAAAAGCTTTTCGATGTCGCGGTTTCAAATGGCGCACGAATCCAGATGACCGAATGTTACTTCCTCTTTTGCCTTTCCTCCCTTTTCTAATCCCTTTCGTTTAAGACGACTTTTTTGTTCTTTGATCCACCGCGTTTGTACCCGGTGAACTAGACACTTTCCAACTCTCCTTTTCCTTGTTCTACTTTCTCAATTCCTTCAACCCCCCCCCCATCACATTCCCTCATTAAATGTACGGAAACTGGCAAAGCGCTATTCAGGCAGACAAAGAATGGACAGATTAAAGCACAAAGACAGTAAGCAGAAAGACGTCAGACAGACTGATAGACAGACAGATGAACGAACAGCCTGACAAGCAGAGAGAGAGAGAGAGAGAGTCAAGGAGTCGATGAACAGTCGGACGGAAGGAAATATAAAAGTATTTAAAGGGCGCTACAATATGTAAATTTATGCGAAGAGATGTATACTGGTTACAGTTTGAGACAGACAGACACAGACTCAGACAGACAGACAGACAGACAGCCAGACAGACAGAGTGAAATTGCGACTGATGTTGCATATTCCATCCGAGGCTACGACGATTGGATTGACATAAAATACATCTTTACGTTTCTAAGTCAAGGACATTTCTTTCTTCAGTAGATATATTAGCTGCCTTCCTCCCTGCAGCCGTTATCTGTTTCCTGTTGCCTTCTGCCGTATACCTGCTTCGCATTTCGCTGCCTTCGCGTGTGTCTGTCTGTCTGTCTGTCTGTCTGTCTATCTATCTGCCTGTTCTCATCAATCTATCCATATGCTCAACTTCTTATTTTCTTATTAATTGCCTCAAACCCTCTATCCATCCACCCATTTATCTGACCCTCTGCCCCCTATAGTTCACCCTTTGTCATTCCCCTTGCACTTAATACCCATCCACCCTGATGTCTCTTCCCATCTTCCGGAACCACCTGCGGCGCAAGACTGTCTCGACAGGATGGACCAATTTCCGGTCCTCTATGATCGATAGTCACCGGGAAAAACAGCGCTACATAGATATCATCTGGCGCGAAACTAGGACGAGCACCTGGCTTCAGCAGCTGGACATCTAAAGGATGTGATGCATTGTAGTATTACATTGCAATATAGGGTAACGTAGTACGGTGTAATATAGATTATTTTTTCGGCAACAACAGGAACTGTAGAGGAGTGGCCTGAAGACATCTTCCACTGAGATTCTTTTGCTAAACTAATTTGCTCTATAATACTCATCGCTAGGAGACAGGAAGTATACATGTATTGATATCAATTTCGAAGCCTGTGAGCTCTAGCGCCATATAAAATTTTTGACCACCGCAGACTTCTCAAAATGGGTGCTCTGGGACCGTTCATCTGTTACAAAACGCAGTCGATCAGGCTCCGAGCGAGCCCTCTCTTTTTCAGAGACGGGCCCTGGAACCCACGAAGTCGCGGGCTTTGTGGCCAGTTGTTACGCTACTGAGCGTGAGTGCCGGTGGCCAATCTTCAGTCTCTCCTTGTTGTTTAGTTCTTGAAGTTTAAATCTTAAAATACAATTCTGCTTTGTGGGGAGTGGCCTGAAGACATCTTCCACTGAGATTCTTTTGCTAAACTAATTTGCTCTATAATACTCATCGCTAGGAGACAGGAAGTATACATGTATTGATATCAATTTCGAAGCCTGTGAGCTCTAGCGCCATATAAAATTTTTGACCACCGCAGACTTCTCAAAATGGGTGCTCTGGGACCGTTCATCTGTTACAAAACGCAGTCGATCAGGCTCCGAGCGAGCCCTCTCTTTTTCAGAGACGGGCCCTGGAACCCACGAAGTCGCGGGCTTTGTGGCCAGTTGTTACGCTACTGAGCGTGAGTGCCGGTGGCCAATCTTCAGTCTCTCCTTGTTGTTTAGTTCTTGAAGTTTAAATCTTAAAATACAATTCTGCTTTGTGGGGATCTGAATGTCCGATTGCTGCGTTGACAGGCCATCACTCTAACCACTAAAACACATATAGAGTAGTATATATATGCTGACTCAAAACTTGTTTCTAAATTATTTAATAGCAATAACCACTGGACCACCAGAAGCGCAGGGTCCTTACGCAACTAGGCGTAGATCATTACGCTACACAATGTGATTGTCGTTTTCAACTGAAAAACGCTACATCGTCCTAGATGACCCCGTATACGACAAGTGGGGTCGCTTCTAACATTATGCGAGCAGAAAATTCAATTAAGACAACCGTTAGATGGTGTAATTATTCATCGAAACCAAGAACAAATGCGCTTGACGGTCTACCTTCTATTAACTATTTGCTATAGTCTATATCATATACGGTTCATTACCTATTCATTCGTTAGATTTCGCTTGATTCGTCATTCGACCCATTATTTCTCGCCAAAGAAGAAAACATGTGCATTAAATCTGTACTGTACCTTTTTATGCCCGTGGTCGATTAATTTTTTTTCGCCGGTGCAAGGCACTGAGTTTGAATGAATTTCCATTTAAAGAACAAAAGGGTTCTTGCATCGACCCACTGCTGTGGAAATTCTATTGTGATTTTGCTTATAGGAGAGGCGGAACGGTACAGACAAATATGGTAAATGTAAATGTAAACGTAAATCTCCGAAATTTCTCAGCGCCACACAAAAGCCACGTCAGGGAGACCAGCTTATTCACCGGCGCTATATCAAATCAAGTCCGCAATTGCCATGTCCGCCTTATCCGTTCCGGTGCCAGGTCAGAGTCAGGGGAGGTCAAGCCGAGGAGAAAACAGGGTACTACGGTGGTAATCAGTGATGATGGCGGTTGTGTGGTGGCGCAGGAATGGTACAGTCACAATCAGATGCAAGGTAAGGTAAGGTAAGGTAAGGTAACGTAAAGAAGGTAAGGCAAGGTTAGATAAGTCATGATAGGTTAGATAAGGTAGAAAAAGGCAAAGCAGGTTGAGATAAGGTTAGGTAAGTAAAGAGACATTAAAATGAGGTATTAATGTGAAACAAGTATAAGGCTACAGGCAAGGCAAGAAGAGCCAATGAGGTAAGGCAATTGGGCAAAGCATGCAAGGTAATCTCGAACACTTCGTGTATGAATGTAGCAAGATATTTAACCAAGCGCATTTTAAGGCGACCATAATATCTTACAAAAGCGCTGCCTACGGGAGCCGAAACGTTGTCAGTGTGACTAAGAATACATTCCCTCATATATATAGCGAACAGCGTTCAGTCACCGATAGCAGGCTCGTCCACACATGCTGAGCTGAACCAACTGGTTCCCATCTAGAGTAGACAGATGCCACTGTATACGAGATGCTGGACCGAGCAGCCTCAAAGATTTAGAAGAACGACGGACGATATCGTCCGCGACACACGATAACACCCCCGTCCAACGCAGTCCCTGGTAGATGGTATAAGACGCGGTGCAGCTTCTGGATATTACTCAAACCACCAGATCGATCTGTGACGCACAGTCATTCAATTGATGGTTGAACCCCTTACTGGTTAACGGTCGATGCTATTCCACGACCTCTCCTCACCATTCGACGTCATAGACAGGTCAGTATATGTAAGTCGCTACCGTCCATCTGAAACCATTCGACGTCATAGACAGGTCAGTATATGTAAGTCGCTACCGTCCATCTGAAACCATTCGACGTCATGGACAGGTCAGTATATGTAAGTCGCTACCGTCCATCTGAAACCATTCGACGTCATAGACAGGTCAGTATATGTAAGTCGCTACCGTCCAACTGAAACCTGTGATCCCTTGAGTAAAATCGACTCCTCCAATGACACCGGGCGTTCAGCACGATCAGAAACAGCCGCCCGAACGCTTAACATCCACGTCAAGCTGGTGTAATTAATTAGCAGTCGGAACTTGAAAAAATTATATCAAACAAATTCTGCTTTGAGACGAATTTTAAAACGAAATGACAAATGGTAAAATCACTGCCACAGAATGACCTCCGAACATGCACGTATTTATCACTGTTAGGCCTATTATATTCCAAGTAGCGTCTGTGTCAAGCTAAACGAATATTGATTGATTGATTGCTTATTAATATGTCATATTATTTATATGTTTTAGAGTCGAACTTTAAGAAAAAAGTATATTTCTTCGAACATAGTTTTGACAGCCTGAGAAATCAGTACTACCTCGGGTAAAAAATTATTCTAAAAATTAATAATAATAATAATGATAATTAGTGACAATAATGATTATTATTATGTTTAGAGTATCATAGACATAGACTGTCATTGATTTTTTTAAACTCATGCACAGCGCCCTCTTCTTCGATCTCGGTTGAGTTACGGCGCTATAAAAATCGTATCGTTTTATTATTATTAAAATAATATTTTTATTATTATTATTATTATTATTATTATTATTATTATTATTATTATTATTATTATTATTATTATTATTATTATAACTACTACTACTACTACTACTACTACTACTACTACTACTACTACTACTACTACTACTACTACTACTACTACTACTACTATTATTATTATTATTATTATTATTACAGAGAGAGACAGGCAGCCATAGAGAGACTGACAGACAGACGAGCAGACATAGTGAAAGAGCTACGCATAGTGGTACAAACCGTGGGTCATACACATATCGCAGCACAGCAAGTTCAGGAAAGTTTTTCCTGATTATTAGAAACTGTTTTCTCCGCTGCGCATATAAGCAGCAATATCAAAGTAGTGAAACAGTGCAACATCAAATCTCAGGAGTCACAACCTATATGGCCTCATCGCAGATAACGACTAACGTGAGGATGCTTGTCTGTGTGTGTGTGTGTGTGTGTGTGTGTGTGTGTGTGTGTGTGTGTGTGTGTGTGTGTGTGTGTGTGTGTGTATATATATATATATATGTGTGTGTGTGTGTGTATATATATATATATGTATATATATAATATATATATAGCCATGCAGTGCGGCCTAATACGGCTAATGTTGTTCCAGTCGCTCAGCGCATTGTTTGATGTACACGTATATATGCATGAGAATTGGGATGCGCGCGCATATACCTGGACATCAGACAGTGCGCTGCACACGACTAGAACAACATTAGCCGCATTATAGGTCGCATTGGCCGTATACGTATATATACACGTTTGTCCATTGACGATATCCACGAATGGACCTATACTACACAACCGATATCATCTATTGTTCTCGTTTACGATGCTTGCACATTAAAGGTTGCGCTATAGAAGTCTTTACTTTATTAAACTAATTGTATTCGAGATCATGCGATATGCCGTTGTGACAGAGGTTTGATCTTTGACTGGTCTCCCGGCTGCGATGGGCTTATTCGTTATCGTATAACGAAAGAACGGAAATACAGGAACGACAGCAGCTGTAGCCTATACTCATTTCGACCGTTTCTCTGCGTTTGACGGACAGTTCGAGAATGAAGCCACGGATCTCAGATCTATCTGGCCCAACCCTCTCGATCGACGGGTTCTGAACAAAATATCACCGCTTCAGAATTCGGTTTTCCTATGCTCGATCATCTACTGGTGTAAAAAGAACGGCGCTATGGAGGTTAACCGATTAGATCAGTTTACACTGATTACATATTACTGTGCATTACACTGATACTGTAGGCAGCTCCATATAATGTAACAAGGCATTAGATCGAGTTTCCCTTCGTCACGAAGTCATGAATATGTACAGCAACATTAAGGTATCAGCGCTATAAAAGTTAGCATTTTAGTGTAGAAGACGAGGCCTGTCATAGCTGTACCTCTGTGCGGCTAACTGGAGGCAATTAACATTAATTAAATAATTACTCTGAATCGTGATGGGAGTGTTTCGGAACGTATCAACCATCTTCTACGCCGCGGTCTTTCTCCAGGAGACCTTGACGACTCCGAGGATTATCCATGCGGAAGAACTGGAAGAGGAACTGGACCGTGACGACGGAGGATTCGAAGATTCGCCGTGGCACCGTTACGTCATCTTTGTCATCTGCTGCTTCGGAACGGCGGGAAACCTCCTCAACATCGCCGTCCTGACTCAGCATCGGGTTCGACGCTCAGTCGACTCACAGGAAGCAGTCGTCTACTTTGGACTGTTGTCTCTGGCGGTCACGGATCTACTGTTCTGCATCTCGATGCTTCCGAAGGCCTTCGTTCCGGAGCAGATCCTGTTCCAGAGCAGAGGATTCTGCTTCTTCTATCAGCTGTACAGTCAGGGTCTCATAACCACCTTCAGCCTCCTCAGCACTTGGTTCATCGTCATGATGGCCGGCGTTCGATACATCGGTAACGTAACATAGCATGGCCTAACCTAAAGGGAGTGACACTGGCATATATAGTATACTACTGACATAAGTAGTACTATATGTTACATAGTACTACTGCTACTTATAGTACTACTGGTATATATAGTGTAGTATTCTACATGGCATATATAGTACTACTGTTAGGGCCTATTTATAATACTATTGGAATATATAGTACCACTCGCATATACATGTATAGTACCACTCAGTGATATATCAGTTAACTGAAATAAAAACTGAAACGAAAATTATGAATTTCCATTTACCAGAAACTGAAACTGAAACGGAAAATTATTTGCAAAACGGAAACGAAATAGAAAAGCAAATATTGAAATGCGAAAACGAAATAGAAATATAAACGATTATTAATATCCGAACTGAAATTGTTGAAAAATGTTCTGCTTTCCTGTTGCGCTTTAGTTGTGCTAGATCCATGGATATGTAACTCTGGGTATTTAGGCGGACCATTTATTCTTGTTATTATTCGATATCCAGTCAACCAAATTTATGTCGCCTGTTAGTGTTAATTAGGTTGCAAATGTTTTCTATTAAGAATGAGATCATCGCGACTACTATTAGCTGGCTGTATGCACGAAAGCGGTGTGGCAGTATTTTGTATACGATGACAAAACGAATAAGAGTTCGTCTGTATACTGGAGGTTGGATCAGACGTTAACAAAAAGCCATGTATCCTGCAGCTTGTGAGCAAGATTTCGACTAATCTGAAGGCAAACATATGAAATAATAATAATCGCAGTTGTTATTCGCAGGACTGTCATGCACGAAGTTTGCTTAAGTTCCTGCCTATTTACCAGCGGAGGGTTGTCTTTTGCAGACTCGCATTGAGAAATATATGAAATTGTAGAGATATAAAAGGCTGTCAACGGTCTTGTCAACGGAACTTCAAGGAAATCCATGGCGCATTCAAATGCACCATATAGTCAAGCAAGACTACGAAAACTTCAAAGCATTTCAGATTTTTTTGATGAGACACATCGAAATAATTCTGTTTAGTATCGCAAATGACGGATGCCCTGGTGAACATGCTGACTGAAGCAGGTGCGTTTTATGAACAATTAAAGGCTGAAGCCTTGCTTCCTTGTGTCAGGCTCTGAATCATCTGACACAAGAGACGGAATCGCATCCATCAACCTCTTCTACACCTGTTCATGATCGTCCCACGCAAACGATCTAAATATCTTTCTCAGAAGATACAGCGTAATGACAGTGTTGCTATTGATCCTTAAACCAGCTCGGATTCTATACAGAGCCAGGTTAACAAATACATAGAAGAGATACGTACGCCAACATCGTACCAGGATGCAATGACATGTGAAGTAATTTATGGATTACTGGGTATTGTTGTAGCTGCAACGTGACTCGTTAATTTGTAACACATTAGACATTGTAAACAATGACAGAACAGTTATTCTACTAGTTAGCATTTGGTAACATATAATCAGTTGTAGGCCTACTTCCATGATGTCATGCAATGCATGTATATATATATATATATATATTGTTAGCTTGTTAGTCTAGAGGTGAAATGTGAGTTAGAATGATATGAGAAATGACAAGAAAAACGAAGACTTTCGCAATATTGATAAAACGTATATTTACACCATGTACATAATTGAAACGATCCTCACACATACGAGACAAAACGAAACGTCAAAAGACAGACTCTCCGAGAAGACGCCTGCACAAACTCCACAAAGGAAGATACAACTGGAGAACCGGCAATTAAACATGAGTAGCGACCACGCAGGGTACACTCTCTGAAAATGACCACAAAAGGGTACTTACAATGCGTGACACAACCAGTGCGCGTCTTACGCCTTACTTAACTAAAACCGGTCTCCCCGTAGACACAAGAACACTGCTATATATAGCCAACGAGACCATCCTACTTCTAGCTTCAAACGAGGTGCGTCTTAACTAAGGTTAGTAAGTGCACGTGAGGATGATAATGGCGGCATGGCTGTAGGCCACTCCCAACAGACCCCCCGACAACGAAAAGAGGAAACATTAAAAGTGTTTCCGACCATGCAAAAACTACAAATGTACATGAATTGAAACTATCTCTAAAGTTCATAAAATATCAGTCCACTAGAAACGTTTACAACACAAAAAAGAATCATCTATGTAGGCTTAATGCAAGAGACTGACAGTCCGTAGAAATCAATGGAAAGTTCGCACATTTAAACTGAGGGGCGACTTAATATGTCTGGTAACACATTGTCTCGACCACGCCGATGCTTAATGTTCAAGGAATATTGTTGGAGTTCAAGACTCCATCGCAAAAGTTTCGCATTCGAAGGAGCCATGCGATTTATGAACTGTAGTGGACTATGGTCCGTATAAACAACCACTGGAGCGGAACCAAAGTACACGCTGAACGCGCGTACACCGACCACCAGCGCAAGTGCCTCCTTCTCAATGGTCGAATAGCGTACTTCAGCCGAACTCAACTTCCGACTCAGGTAGCAGACCGGATGTTCAATCTCGTCCGTTATCTGAAATAGACAACCTCCCAAACAAAAGTACGAAGCATCTACAGCCAAATAAAAGGGTTTGTCAAAATCTGGCGGTTTAAGTATAGGCCGTGAAGCCATCCTAGACTTCAAATCAATGAATGCATTCTCAGCCTCAGGAGACCAAGTAAACCTGTGACCTTTCTTAAGTAACAAAGTAAGAGGTAACGTTAACTGAGAGTAATGCGGCAGAAACTTGCGGTAATAACCAGCCAAACCCAGAAAAGATTGAACCTGCTTCTTATTTCCAGGACGCGGAAATCTTAGCAAAGACTCGACCTTCTGCATGCGTGGCTGAATAGAGTTCAAACCAATATGGTGACCCAGAAAATCTATCTCTGCATTAGCAAAGACACACTTCTTCAAATTCAATGTAAGTTTAGCGTTAGCAATGCGTGTCAACACTCTTTTCAAGTGAGATAAATGATCATTCCAAGAAGAACTGAAAATTATCAAGTCATCTAAATATCCATCACAAAACTCATCTAAACCATGCAACAGTTTCGCAACCAAAAATGAAAATGAGGCAGGTGCGTTTCTTAAACCGAACGCCATATAGCGCCACTGATAATGACCATGTGGGGTCACAAATCCAGTTAAAGGGATTGATTGACTATCAAGCGGAACTTGCCAGAAACCCCGTGTCGCGTCAAGCTTAGTCAGAAATTGGGCTTGTCCAACCTTGTCAATTAAAGATTCTACACGTGGCATCGGAAAAGGATCGGCTACCGTAAGCGCATTCAACTTACGAAAGTCTGTGCACAGCCGCAGAGACCCATCCGATTTAGGTACAAGTACCATAGGCGAAGCCCACGCACTTTCGGACTCCTCTACAATGCCTTCTTCAATTAGGCCTTTAATCTCTTTGTCTACCTGTGCCATACGCTCAGGATGCAACCGATAGGCTGTCTGCCGTACTGGTCGTGTATCAGGTATCAACTCAATACGGTGTACAATAAGTGAAGTCTTGCCAGGTACATCGCTAAACACACCCTTAAACGTACTAGGCATGCCCAGCAATTCATCCCGTTGCACAAAATCCAAAGGACTATTTGCGACCACCTCTTCTAATTTAGGCGACTCAGACACATTCACACTTGCAGGCACAACCAAACCGACATCAAGTGTAGGCGTACAATCAACACGCGACTCTACATTGGTTAAATCAGCATGCACTGCAGTAGACTCTTTGAATAAGGCACTCAAGTCTACGTCTAACTGCACATTTATATCAGCAGACTTATCTTCTACAGATTGAGTATGCGACACAGGTAAAGAGCCAGAATCGGTCAATTTAACTTGAGCGCGTGTAGTCACTCCCACATTTATCTCATTTTGTGGACTATCCAAGTCGTTACCAATTAGAACGTGAATGCCAGGTGGCAAATGGTCTACCAACCCACACAAGATAGTGCCGTTAGCAAATTTAGTCTCAACTCGAATTTCGACCAAAGGAACTCGAAACGTGACACCCGAAATACCTCTAATAAGGCGACCCTCACCGGTGTCAGAGAACTCATCAGCATGCAATAATTCCTTGCTAGCCAAGCTTTGCAAAGAACCAGTATCTCTTAACACAACAATATTGCGAGAAAGTCCAGTGGGCGTATACACATGGCCAGACGAACAGAATGACAAGTAGCCAGCGTCGACCATTTTAGTCGGCCCATCCTTCTGTGCCCAAATTTCAAAATTTTTCGTGTTTAACTCGTCAAGAAATAGCCAGACCATTTTCCGCAGCTTTTCCTCATTGAAAGTTCCAATTTCTAGTCCTAAAATTTTTAATCTTTCCCTCATCTTTTCGACAGACATATCGAAAATATCTGCACATTCCAAAGGCTTAAACGATAGCGAATTTTCCATTTTAGAAACTGATGCCACTCAGTTCAAACAAAACGACTATAACAATTCAAAATTCTACTATTCAAAATTCCCAATCTCCGTACTTTAAACTTCACTTTCAAAATTCAAGTTCAAAATTCAGCTTTTAAAACTTCAAATAGCTTCGGACGACTTCAAATGTTAGACCGTCAAATACGCAATTCCAATTTCCAATTTTACAAAACTGAAAACGGTAAATTCTTAAGGACGAGCCCCCATATGTTAGCTTGTTAGTCTAGAGGTGAAATGTGAGTTAGAATGATATGAGAAATGACAAGAAAAACGAAGACTTTCGCAATATTGATAAAACGTATATTTACACCATGTACATAATTGAAATGATACTCACACATACGAGACAAAACGAAACGTCAAAAGACAGACTCTCCGAGAAGACGCCTGCACAAACTCCACAAAGGAAGATACAACTGGAGAACCGGCAATTAAACATGAGTAGCGACCACGCAGGGTACACTCTCTGAAAATGACCACAAAAGGGTACTTACAATGCGTGACACAACCAGTGCACGTCTTACGCCTTACTTAACTAAAACCGGTCTCCCCGTAGACACAAGAACACTGCTATATATAGCCAACGAGACCATCCTACTTCTAGCTTCAAACGAGGTGCGTCTTAACTAAGGTTAGTAAGTGCACGTGAGGATGATAATGGCGGGATGGCTGTAGGCCACTCCCAACAGAATATATATATATATTGTTGCGAGTGGCCTACAGCCATCCCGCCATTATCATCCTCACGTGCACTTACTAACCTTAGTTAAGACGCACCTCGTTTGAAGCTAGAAGTAGGATGGTCTTGTTGACTATATATAGCAGTGTTCTTGTGTCTACAGGGAGACCGGTTTTAGTTAAGTAAGGCGTAAGACGTGCACTGGTTGTGTCACGCATTGTAAGTACCCTTTGTGGTCGTTTTCAGAGAGTGTACCCTGCGTGGTCGCTACTCATGTTTAATTGCCGGTTCTCGAGTTGTATCTTCCTTTGTGGAGTTTGTGCAGGCGTCTTCTCGGAGAGTCTGTCTTTTGACGTTTCGTTTGTCTTGTATGTGTGAGTATCGTTTCAATTTTGTACATAGTGTAAATATACCTTTTATCAATATTGCGAAAGTCTTCGTTTTTCTTGTCATTTCTCATATCATTCTAACTCACATTTCACCTCTAGACTAACAAGCTAACATATGGGGGCTCGTCCTTAAAATTCACCGTTTTCCGTTTTGTTAAATTGGAAATTTCAAAATTGGAAATTGGGTCTGCGTATTTGCGTATTTGACGGTTTCTTTGGAAGTTGTACACGTTTTTGTGTATACGACTTTGTATCATGGCTACATTTGGGTCTGATACTTCGACACCAGCTTCTCCGGTTGGGAGTGTACTTCACTCTCCGGTGACTAAGCCTTTGAGTTTGGACGACGTCTTAGATATGTCGGCTGACGAATTAAGGCTTGAATTAGAGAAATTAGATCAGGACACTAGAGGCATGAGTAAGACTCAAATGCAGAAAATTCTTGCTAAATTTGTAACGCAGGAAAAAAAAGTGTTCGATTTTGGAGTAGAAAAGACTGAATTGATGAAGTTAGATAGTGACAGAGAATTTCAATTGGAGAAATTGAGAATGGAAGACAAAAGGCAAGAACGAGAGGCTGAAAACAGAAAGCAAGAACGAGAGGCTGAAGACAGAAAGGCTGAATTGCAGGAAAAATTGAAGATGGAGGAAAGAGAACGAGTGAGGCAAGATAAAGAGAGGCAGAGACAATATGAGTTAGAGCTAAAACGCATCGAGGCTAAGGTTTTGAACCCAGGTCCCGAACAGGACAGAGATGTGTTTCGCATAGCTTCTGCCATCAAATTGGTCCCTAAATTTGACGAGACGAATATAGAGCATTATTTTGTTTCATTTGAGAAGGCTATGACTATTCATAAATTTTCAAGAGATAAATGGACTGCTTTGTTACACCCTCAATTAACTGGTAAAGCCCAACAGGTTTTTTCGGAGTTATCTCTTGAAGGCTGTAAGAATTATGACACCCTAAAACAGGCTTTGTTGACTGCATTCGCTAGGGTGCCGGAATTTTATAGGCAGAGCTTTAGAACTTTGGTTAAGGGTTCGCAGGAGACTTACTCTGCTTTCGCTTTCCGCTTGGCGTTACCTTTTCAAAGGTGGCTGGAAGGTGAAAATGCGTTTAATGACTTGACTAAGGCCTTTGAAGTCTTTAAACTTGAGCAATTTGTGACTTGCTTGCCTGTTGAAATCCATAGATGGATAATTGACAAAAAGCCCGCGACAGTTTCAGACGCCGCGAAGTTGGCAGACGAATTTGCTATTCTATATAAGCCTTTCCCTGCGCATGCTTCTGTCTTGCATTCAAATGATGAAAAACGGGAAAATTTTGGATTTGGTCGTGATTCGGGTCGTGGAGCTGAAGTCCATTGGTCGCCGAAAAATTTTCGTAAAGAGGGCCAATTTCAATTTCACAAGTCATTTGAGTCCCAGATTGTTTGTACTTACTGCGGTAAATCTAATCATGGGGTTTCTTCATGTTACAAATTACATCCAGAATTGAGGCCAAAACGGGATTTCGCTGCTCAGCAGAACACCAGTCCTAAGAATGTAGGATTGGTCACGGGCGTAGATATGTCTGTACAAGTGAAGGATGGGCCGACTAAAATGGTCGACGCTGGCTACTTGTCATTCTGTTCGTCTGGCTATGTGTATACGCCCACTGGACTTTCTCGCAATATTGTTGTGTTAAGAGATACTGGTTCTTTGCAAAGCTTGGCTAGCAAGGAATTATTGCATGCTGATGAGTTCTCTGACACCGGTGAGGTTCGCCTTATTAGAGGTATTTCGGGTGTCACGTTTCGAGTTCCTTTGGTCGAAATTCGAGTTGAGACTAAATTTGCTAACGGCACTATCTTGTGTGGGTTGGTAGACCATTTGCCACCTGGCATTCACGTTCTAATTGGTAACGACTTGGATAGTCCACAAAATGAGATAAATGTGGGAGTGACTACACGCGCTCAAGTTAAATTGACCGATTCTGGCTCTTTACCTGTGTCGCATACTCAATCTGTAGAAGATAAGTCTGCTGATATAAATGTGCAGTTAGACGTAGACTTGAGTGCCTTATTCAAAGAGTCTACTGCAGTGCATGCTGATTTAACCAATGTAGAGTCGCGTGTTGATTGTACGCCTACACTTGATGTCGGTTTGGTTGTGCCTGCAAGTGTGAATGTGTCTGAGTCGCCTAAATTAGAAGAGGTGGTCGCAAATAGTTCTTTGGATTTTGTGCAACGGGATGAATTGCTGGCTATGCCTAGTACGTTTAAGGGTGTGTTTAGCGATGTACCTGGAAAGACTTCACTTATTGCACACCGTATTGAGTTGATACCTGATGCACGACCAGTACGGCAGACAGCCTATCGGTTGCATCCTGAACGTATGGCACAGCTAGACAAAGAGATTAAAGGCCTAATTAAAGAAGGCATTGTAGAGGAATCCGAAAGTGCGTGGGCTTCGCCTATTGTACTTTTACCTAAATCGGATGACTTGATTATTTTCAGTTGTTCTTGGGTTGATCATTTGTCTCACTTGGAAAGAGTGTTAACACGCATTGCGAACGCTAAACTTACATTGAATTTGCAGAAGTGTGTCTTTGCTAATGCAGAGATAGATTTTCTGGGTCACCATATTGGTTTGAACTCTATTCAGCCACGCATGCAGAAGGTCGAGTCTTTGCTAAGATTTCCGCGTCCTGAAAATAAGAAGCAGGTTCAATCTTTTCTGGGTCTGGCTGGTTATTACCGCAAATTTCTGCCGCATTACTCTCAGTTAACGTTACCTCTTACTTTGTTGCTTAAGAAAGGTCACAGGTTTACTTGGTCTCCTGAGGCTGAGAATGCATTCATTGATTTGAAGTCTAGGATGGCTTCGCGGCCTATACTTAAACCGCCAGATTTTGACAAACCCTTTTATTTAGCTGTGGATGCTTCGTACTTATGTTTGGGAGGTTGTCTATTTCAGATAACTGACGAGATTGAACACCCGGTCTGCTACCTGAGTCGGAAGTTGAGTTCGGCTGAAGTACGCTATTCGACAATTGAGAAGGAGGCACTTGCGCTGGTGGTCGGTGTACGCGCGTTCAGCGTGTACTTTGGTTCCGCTCCAGTGGTCGTCTATACGGACCATAGTCCACTCCAGTTCATAAATCGCATGGCTCCTTCGAATGCGAAACTTTTGCGATGGAGTCTTGAACTCCAGCAGTACTCATTGAACATTAAGCATCGGCGTGGTCGAGACAATGTGTTACCAGACATATTAAGTCGCCCCTCAGTTTAAATGTACGAACTGTCCTTATATTTCTACGGACTGTCAGTCTCTTTTGTTACGCCTGCATAGATGATTCTCTTTTTGTGTTGCAAACGTTTTAGTGGACTGTTATGTTGTTGAACTTTAGAGATAGTTTCGATTCATGTACATTTGTAGTTTTTGCATGGTCGGAAACACTCTTAATGTTTCCTCTTTTTCGTTGTCGGGGGGTCTGTTGCGAGTGGCCTACAGCCATCCCGCCATTATCATCCTCACGTGCACTTACTAACCTTAGTTAAGACGCACCTCGTTTGAAGCTAGAAGTAGGATGGTCTTGTTGACTATATATAGCAGTGTTCTTGTGTCTACAGGGAGACCGGTTTTAGTTAAGTAAGGCGTAAGACGTGCACTGGTTGTGTCACGCATTGTAAGTACCCTTTGTGGTCGTTTTCAGAGAGTGTACCCTGCGTGGTCGCTACTCATGTTTAATTGCCGGTTCTCGAGTTGTATCTTCCTTTGTGGAGTTTGTGCAGGCGTCTTCTCGGAGAGTCTGTCTTTTGACGTTTCGTTTGTCTTGTATGTGTGAGTATCGTTTCAATTTTGTACATAGTGTAAATATACCTTTTATCAATATTGCGAAAGTCTTCGTTTTTCTTGTCATTTCTCATATCATTCTAACTCACATTTCACCTCTAGACTAACAAGCTAACAATATATATATATATATATATATATATGCATAGAAGCTGAAAATTTCCTGTAACTGAAATTAAAACAAAAATTATTTCAGAACTGAAACTGTAATGAAAACTGAAATTATTTCAATACTGAAACTTGAATTGATATAGAAATTACTAACCCAAAACCGAATAAAACTGAAACTGTAATTATTTTCACTGGTACTACTGGAACATATTGTACCACTGGCAGTGGCATATATAGTACTACTGTTATTTATAGCATTACTGGTATATACAATATATAGTACTACTGCTATTTATGGTATTACTTGTATATACTACTATTGCATAGTATTGTATCTGAACATTTATAAAGCGCCGCTCACAGTGTTCGCTAATCAGAAGCGCTCCACTATACAACGATACTACTGGCATATTTATTTATTTATTCCGGATATTTCTATAGCGCCTCTTGAAGTCAACTATACTACTCAGAGGCGCTCCCGACTACAGCATTTGATACTGTGTCGGAGTTTTCACGCCGAAGCGCCACGAGCAATTGCGAGTGAAGGACTTGCTCAAGGTCCGTACGCAGCGGCTATAGAGTGGGATTCGAACCTTTAACCCTCCGGTCACAAGGCGCCGAACTTACCACTGAGCCACCACGCCCCACATATATATACTACTGGCATATATAGTACTATTTGTATATATAGTACTATTGATTATATAGTACTATTGGTATATCAGTACTATTGGTGTGTGTGTGTATATATATAGTACTACTGTAACTACTGGCATTTATAGTACTATTGGTATATACAGTACTACTGATATATAAAGTTCTCTCCGCTTTATAACAAGACGACTTTCTAACCAGTCGGCTACCGTGTTCCAGTATCGTTGTCAGGCAGTTTGGGACCGACTGTTGCGGTCAACTGTATCATGGACTCTGCGGCGATTCTCATTTTCACCCACATATGGACCAACAGCGCTCATTCTATAGTCACGACTTCAATGCCAATCCATGCGTGGCGTAGAATCAAATGGAGCAGAATAGATTCAGAACGGGACATAATAGATTAGAACAGGGCAGAATAAATTAAAACGAGACAGAACAGATTAGAACGGAACAGAGTAGATTAGAACGGGACAGAAGAAATTAGAACGGGGCAGAATAGACTAGAACGGGAGAAAATAGATTAAAACGGGACAGAATAGATTAGAACGGGACAGAATAGATTAGAACGGGACAGAATATATTAGAAAGTGACAGAATAGATTTAAACGGGACAGAACGGATTAGAACGAGACAGAATAGATTAGAAAGTGACAGAATAGATTAGAAAGTGACAGAATAGATTAGAACGGGACAGAACAGATTAGATAATTAATTAGATTTAATTGATTAGATTAATTATATTATTGATTAGATTGCAGACCGGACCAACCTAGACTAGACTATAATAGACTAGATTAGATTAGTTTTGATCAATTTATAGATCAGACCATCGTAATGTCAAAATTTATAAAGCGCTACTCTAAGACTAAGCGAAGAGCACAAGCATATTCACGAGCGCTGTGTCGTGTCAGACGGGTTGTCCAAAAGATATGAAGACAAGATATCGGATTAGATCAAACATAGATAAGCCAGTTCACATGAAATCTTATGCACCGTCGACGCCGGTTAAGTGCATATCGTCGGGACTGCCTTGAACCTGTGCACTTAACCAAATTTATGCACATAAGAGAAATTCACATGTAGGCTACTGTGTAAAATTGGCTAAATGTACTGTCGACGTATGTACAGTGGTCTGTCTTAGCTGCTCTGTGGTCTATATCTCCCAGGTGACGTAACGTTATCACCGGTCGACATTCGGGAATGTTTATGATGTTTATGAAACGGTTTGTACACTCTGTAATGTCGACGACCGGTAACAATGCAGCTAAGACAGACGGAGTAGTTTACTGTCCACGGACGAACTGCCTAAGCGACCAGAATGTTCTAAGCTGCCTATAAGCAATAAAACAGCGTTGATAGGCTATACACAAAGCAATGCATAACAGGTCTGCTGTAGTCGGATATGCACATAACCGAATTATGCACATATGCGATGTACACAGAACCTCCGGAGTTGTCTTCCATTGAATACCTTCAGCTTATATTAAAACGGGATCGAAGAGATTCTGTGCAGATAAGCGATTTATGCATTTATCCGTTATACACTTAAATGGCGTCGACTTTATCGGACCAACAACGGACATCGATCTCTGGACAGCCCCTAGGCCTAGGATACGACGCAGCGCTCGTGAATAAGCTGGTGCTCCGCGCTTAGCTTTACAGTGACGCTTTAGAAAATTGGAGATTATGATCGGGTGTGTTATATCATCTGTACGCAGGTATTTGTCATCCGTTGAAGGCCCGATACTTGGTCAGCCGTCGAGGAACGGTCACCGTGTTAGCCGTCGTAGCCATTGTCGGTTGCCTCGTCAACCTCCCGTCCTTCTGGACGTTCAAGATCCACGACCTTTCGACGCCCTTCAAGTCTGAGTACCTCTTCGACCTCGGTCCGTTCAGCCACATGACCGAGATCGGCTTCTCCTTCCTCTGGTTTCGAACCATCGTCGGGGTCTTCGTGCCACTCCTCCTGCTCCTCTTCTTCAACTCGCGCCTCATCGTGGCCCTGCGTCGTTCCGATCGTTTCCGTCGCGACTGCGCACTTTCCAACCGGAACCGGAACCAATTGGACGCGACCGGAAATGGCCCGAGAATCCTCCGAACGCTGTCGCCGGAGAATCCTGGATACAGACGACCGCAGCAGTCGGTCCGGAACCGCCTGACAACGATGCTGGTCGTCATTGTCGTCTGCTTCTTTGTCCTCGTCTGTCCGTCGGAGATCCTGGACTTCGTCTCACATCTGACCGGACTCGTCGTTCCAGATCCGGAGACGTTCATGACCGGACGCCTGTTGACAAACATTCTCCAGGTGTCCAACTTCTCGCTCAACTTCCTTCTGTACTGCGCCTTGAACGCCAGGTTCCGTAAGACCCTCGCGACGATGCTCTGTCGATGCTTCGGGAAGAAGTGCAACGCAGCTGCTTCAGGCCACCTACCGAATATGGCGACAACTACGGCGCTCACCAAGCGATTGAATGTGGAATCGTCGGATCCATCTCTGAACCTATCGAAAACGACGCGTTTTATTTCTTAGATTTTGTAATGCTACAGTAAGTAAGGCACAAAATACGTACATACATTCATGCATATATGCACACATGCCTACATACATACGTACTTGCATACATACATAAATACATACATACGTACATACATGCATAAATCATACATACATACATACATAGGCTACATTCATACAAACATGCGTACATACATACATTATATACATACATGTATATAATATATACATACGTAATGCATACCTACATACATCTATCAAGGCATTTTTATCGCGCCTCATTGAAACATTTAAAAAACGATGCATATGCATCACTATCTATATAAAGAGGCCTGACTGGTAATAGACAGTGACTGTACAATGTACAGCGTAAACTGATAATACACCAAACCAGTGCGTTACATTCATAAATTCACTGAGAGATTTTCCAAAGTGGTGGGTCTGTGTTTATTTGTATAGCGCCTCCGTTAAATCTTGACATAATGAGCTGTGTATTTGACAGAGATTAAGGATACATGCCACATAACAGGCTTAAAGAAATTGGACGCACACCCCTCCCGTCCCTCCCATCCGCACCCGTCTTCTGTCTGCCACTCGTAGTCATACACAGAAAAGACTTAGAGTGACTCTGACTCATACAGTACCGTATAACACATGCATATGATATCATGATATTATTTATATATACTGTATACGGTAAACCAAAATTACAGAGTAAAATTGTCAATAATATCGATGCGATGCCTAATCCTTGTGTGGATATGATTTGGTGGGTGGACGCACGTGCTGCCGGTGCTCCTGACACACAAGTTAGGCTACGTGCCATAGCAGATTTCCTGTGCTTATGCTAATAATTGGTAGATATTTAATATCGCTTTCACCAATAACTATACAAAACGTGGCTATGCTATTGAAACAAATATCCCAATGAAACTGGCAGTATCTTCGTTTTGTCATCCTCGGCATGTGAACCCGTCAGACGCAGTTACTTGTTGCATCTTGTTCATGCATGCATATGCTATAAAAATGCATCAATATTTAGACCCAAGTAATATACCTCATTCTGGAATTATATATCGAAAGACGTAGGCATTTTGGAAAAATGATTTAGCGCATAAATTATTATTTATTCATTCATGTATTTTTATATAATTTTTATACTTGTAAACGTACGATAGTCATCGTATAATAGAACACCTGTTTGTCTGAGCGTAGGCCCTATAGGCCTACTGGGAGTTATATATGACTATGTCAATCATGCAGCCCTTAATTAAATACGAAACAAATAGGATGCTACAATCTCTAAACCAAATTTTATATATATATACACACATGTTTACATATGTAATATTTTATGTATATATATTATACATTATGTCGTACGCACGGCCTAATATATGTGTAATTATTATGTTTGTGTGATTTTTGTCAGAAATGGTTAGTGACTGCGTTTATTTGAGAGGAAGTGGTTTGAACGTTTAGTGTTACCAAGGAGAAGCTGTTCAAAATACTAATCTTGTCTTAGTTTTATTTGGAGCTATCTCCCCTTTGCATGAGTCTAAGACTTGCTGTTTTCAGCCTAAGAATGTCATTGTCTCAACGACAATGACAAATTCCTTTGTATGTAGGCCCTATATAAGTTCAGGTGAATTAGGGTATACACCAAACTCCACACGTCGATCTTGAGCATTTTTCAGATAAAGTAAGATCTCTGATAAAGTAAAGTGACAGGTAAATTAATATCTCAGGAAAAAAACTGCTAAGATAATGTACGATTTCAGATAAGTGTGATCTCAGATAAAAACGTCAACCTGTTCGAGACACCTTCATGCTGACACAGAGACGCGAGACCATTAAACCATGCTAGACTATCTCCCAAACCGGTCAGCATAGGTAAAGGCTGCGGAAGATTCAACTTGCCATGCAGTGCGTCTATCTTTCAAAACCCAACTAATAAACCGAAAACATCAATCGACGACCCGACAGCAGTAAACAATGATGCCATTCCTGAAAGCGAAAACCGGAAGGCGGCGTCTCCAAAGGCTTATAAAGTGGAAGCTGGAGAAACTGGAGAATTGGACCATGGCATACTTTTGTCCCTTCGACTGATATTATATGCAATACTTCTCAGAAGCGGGTTGTTGTGTTGCCATAAGTGACCTGGCCTTGATGTGGTCGACCCATCCTCCTCGAATAAGTTGCCTAACAACCTGCGACATGAATTCTTCAGCCTCTCGTTGCCTCTTTTCCGCAAGCGCTAGAAGACCATTCTGTTCGATCGTGGTTCCATTGTGTTAGACCTCTGATGTCTCTGATGAGTCTCTTGAAGTGGCGATATTAATTTGCAATTACAATTACAATTATAATTAACGACCCAATATATAAAACCACAAACACAAACTGGAAGATCACGTGGGTAAATCTGACTATAAAAGCTTGCATCTCGCTCGATTACTTTTGTATTCTGTCAATTCAGGTGTTGCATTGTATAGTATTGTTATATTGCATTGTTTCACTCGCTTACAACGATCGAAATGAGCGAAAAACGTAATTTATGGCTAAAATGTACTTTCGATGCACGAGAATGATGAGTCTCCTCTTCCCCTTCGATGCACTGGAGGGATGAGTCTCCTCTTCCCCTGCAAATCTCATCCTGGTAAGGTTACATATTTACATGCGAAATTTACAAGTGACTGTCCATCAGTCTATATTAACTGTATACTATAATAATGACCCTAAGAGGCATGATGCATGGTTCGGCTGCATGTTTAGTGATGTGAACGTTGGCGCTAACTGGTGAGGATCATATAGGCCTAAGAATAAAAACAGGGTTGTTTAGAAAAGGCGCTATGCTGGATAAAGTTGTCAGAATCCGGACAATATTTGCCAATTGTTGTCATGGCTCGTAAACCCGTAGCTAACAGCGAACAGCAGCAGACGATTTTCCCAAAAGGGAATATTTTCGAACTATCCGACAGATGCGCCGCAGTGAAAGGCGAGTAATCACATAATTAAAGTGCAAAACTTTATGATTTGTATGAGCAGAGACCATAAAGATACGCAAGCACAAACACACACGCATGCGCACACAAATACGCATACACACACATACACACACACACGCATACACACACACACACATACACACACACACATGCACACACACATGCACACACACACACACACACACGCAAACACATACGCTCATATACATATGAGATGATGCTGATAATCCGGGATCTCATCAGCGGAAGATCCGGTGACCAATTATTACTCAGAAGAAATGGGAATTTTTAAGATTTTACCCGTATCTTGTGTTTTCGGAGATATTTTGCGTCTCAGTCTATTATCTGTTGCGCATATCAAGTCAATCGGCAGGGATATCGGTCACGAGCAGTGGCGTAGCCAGACTTAAATTCAAGAGGAGGCAACTCCGGGAGACATCCAGGTGTAGTAGGGTTTGCGGATGGTGTACTTGGGTATAACCCATGTTACCCACGGAAATGTTTTTGAAATCTTAAATTTTGAAATCACTCGTACATACATTTTAGTGTAGTTTGAAGCCCTGTAACTGCTGTCTAAATCCTTGTGTTTCATCAATCACGTCTGTGTCACTTGTTTTTTTCAGCCTGTCTGATACTAACAGTGCCGAAGCCCCAGCCACCAACGGTTTCTAAGCGTACAGAACATCAATATGTGCACTGTGGATTTTATGAGCAGGGAATTGTGAGAAATTCACACAAATTACCAATTCAGTGTGTCTTTCATTGCAGCCTTGCCAATTTTTGACAAGCTATATCTATTGACTATTAAATTCCAAAGAGATGTTAATTTGAGTCTGTTACTTATGTGCATTGTTCAGCTGCTGTACTCAGTCTTGTTGTCCTCGAGACCAAGGTCTTGGTCTCGAGTGCACTCGAGTTCGTTTTTAAAAGTCTTGGTCTTGGTCTTGGTCTTGAGGTTTAAGGTCTTGGTCTTGGTCTTGAGGTTCAAGGTCTTGGTCTTGGTCTTGAGGTTCAAAGTCTTGATCTTGGTCTCGCAAGACCAAGACCAAGACCGGCTGTCAATATGAACAGTCATTTAACAGAACTCAAGAATTCTGTATCAAGCCTGCTTGCATCATACGACCAATATCTAGGCTATGGATGGATACAAGTCTTGTTGGTCAGGAAAACCAATTGGCAGCAGCAACAGTTATTCTGGATCAGACGGTATGATAAACCATGGGAAGATTTCAAAAGGACTCACTGTCTGTACATTTACATCCAGTGCTTGAAAAGCTTCTGTGTGTGTGTGTCAGCGACTTCAGCACCTGTACAACGTATTTTTTCCACATGGCGGAATTTTCATGAGGCCCCACAAGGCACGCCTTGGTCAGAAAATTCTGAGCGAATTGGTTTTTCATAAAATACAAAAGGCATTTGGAGTAATAGTTTGCATGGAGGACATTTGAATACAAATTTGGATTTCTCTGCAGTTTGCATTTAAAGTTAATTTGCTTGAATAAAATAAAAGACTCATGTTTTCATTAAAATAGCGAATATTCCGACTTGACAATTTTAGAAGTCTTGACCTGATTGCGATTTTTTGGGTCTTGGTCTTGGTCTTGAGGTTCAAGGTTTTGGTCTTGGTCTTGGTCTCGAGGTTCAAAGTCTTGGTCTTGGTCTTGAGGTTCAAGGTCTTGGTCTTGGTCTTGAAGTTCAAGGTCTTGGTCTTGGTCTTGAGGTTTAAGGTCTTGACAACAAGACTGGCTGTAGGCCTACTATAACCGTGTTAAGCAGTTTTCGGTTGACGAAAAAGCCAAATGAATTCTTCTATGCCCAGATCCATTCCACTTCTGAAGCACTCTGTCCAAATCTACATCAATGTCTCTGTGTATGTAGGCAAGTGCCAATCCGTTCAGTCGTTCTTCGGGTGTTGTTGTTCTCAGAAAAGTCTAGCCTTCTCAGAGAATCTTGCACAGCAGCAAGAACCGACCGGCAGAGATAGCAGCTGCTGCAGTATCCTATAAATATTGGGGAATAATGCTGGATCTGGCGATGGAGTCCGAGGCTAAGCCCGGAACTTCCGGAAGCTTTGAAATTTCGATCATTATGTTTTTAAGGATCAAGCTTCACATACCATTGACAAAATCCTTGTCATTTGTCATTTGTCCATAAGTAAGCGTCTAATATTAGATGCACCCCAAAACTTCATATATATATATATATATATATATATATATATATATATATATATATATATATATATATATATATATATATATATATATATATATATATATATATATATATATATATATATATATATATATATATATATATATATATATATATATATATATCAATGTGGTTACGCCTATAGTCACGAGCAGCGCTTTTTAGACTTATCAGCCATATCTTGTTTAAATATAGAGATATGCATGCGCGTATCTGAGTATCGGAAAGACCTTTTACCTCGTCACGCATAGGCCTACATATATATTAACGAGTATGCTTAGGGCCTATACTGTCAACGGAAAAAGGAATGGTTCAGTTACTGCTAATTAATTACCTAATTATAAATCTCAATAAAAGTAAAACTCTTTTAATTGTGACTATACTGGCAATTTTTTAGATTTTCAGTTACAGACAGCTTCTGTCATGACCTACCGTCGTAATTGTCATCGTAATATCCAAACTTCTAAAGCGCCACTCGATGGCCAAACGCAAAGCACCAGCCTATATTCACGAGCGCGGTCTCTCCTCTCTGGTCCCTCTGACAACAGAACGCAGAACTTCGCTTGGCATTTCTGGTCCGTATGGACAACCCCTCTAACTTGATGCAGCACTCGTGAATAAACCGGTGCTCTGCACGCTTAACCTTAAAGTAGCGTTTTAGAAATTTGTTTATTATGACGATTTAAGACTAGATTAGCTTTCACCGTTCACAATGCGTATGATTGATTATTATAAGCCTCTATTTTTATCAGTCGAAATAACACTGGGTAAATCATCTTTTATCACGGTTGGGTATAGCGGCATCTGACTTTTATGGCATTATTTCAGCGAAATGACAAAATGACGGACTACAGGTTGTCATCTCTTGCATTTTCCCACATGGCACAGAAGAGATACATGCCGTCTGCACGGGACAACGAAACCATCCGTGGGGGAAACTGGAGTGCACTGGACCACTGAATTTAATAGCCTTAAAGATTTTTTTATGAAAATGGGCATCTCCTATGTCAGACAACCTACTACGCGGAAAACTGCAGCAAAACCGTTCCAGCCATAAAACATACATATTTATATATATTTATTTATATATGAACATTATTATATACTTATATGTACTAGATACATCAGCAGCAGCAGCAGCAGCAGTTACTGACGTCTAACATTTGGCGGCGATGGGTACAAATAAATGATCGCCATTGTCCTCGGTCATTTGTCAAGTCCAACGCAGCTCCTCTCAGTGTTTTATGACTTATATGCGTCTCTCTCTCTCTCTCTCTCTCTCTCTCTCTCTCTCTCTCTCTCTCTCTCTCTCTCTCTCTCTCTCTCTCATCATCATCATCATCATCATCATCATCATCATCATCATCATCATCATCATCATCATTATCATCATTATCCTGAGGAATAGCTATGATCTGAAAGCAATGTCCAGAGACAATAAAATGCAAAATAATAGACCTAATAATATTGTTATTATTGCTATTATTTTTACATGTGTTATTATTATTATTATTATTATTATTATTATTATTGTTGTTGTTGTTGTTGTAATTATTATTATTATTTTTATTATTATTATTATTATTATTGCTACTTCTACTACTACTACTACTACTACTACTACTACTACTACTACTACTATACTACTACTACCACTACTACTACTACTACTACTACTACTACTACTACTACTACTACTACTACTACTACTACTACTACTACTATTATTTAGTACAGAGGCTTCCTACCTGATTAGTATATTAATGCGGTCAAATATCGGCCAATCTCGTCTTTATATAATCTTCGCTCTGACTTGCAGCTCTCGCTGATAATGAACTTAAGAGGTCGACGGCCATCGAATGTATCATTAGCTTTTGGAAGACGATGAGGATCAGTCGTATCAGGAAGGATCGGGGTAGAGAGGAGTAGAGAGACAAAGACAGAGACATCTGTCGCTTGCGACGCTTATAACCTCAATTATTATCGCCCTCGATGGATAGAATAGTTGACGCTAGGATAGTCTTAACGAACATTGGCATTGATATATACACAGATAATATATATATATATATATATATATGTATATATATATATATATATATATATATACGCTTCAGTGTATATACGTGTAAATATATTGCATGTATTATATATATATATTATTATTATTATTATTATCATTATTATTATTATTACTATTTATTAATTCAAATCGACAACACACAGCAAGATTACACTGAAACATGACAGTACAATCAAGATCATAATTATAATATGATCCCTCAGGTGGTCAAAACTATTCCGGAGATGTGGTGTTATTCTGCAAGGCTTCTCACTCATCAAGATTCTGTTGGACAAAGGTTCCTCGGCAGGCAATCCCATTAAAGTGTTGGATGGTGATAGATCGAGGCGCTGGAAGAGATAGCAAGTCTCTCTGGGTTCTTCGGTGATTAGAGTTAGTCGTTTGCCCAGTTCTTTAACAAAGTTAATTCCGCTGGCGTTAATGGGGCTTCGAGTCACGAGAGCAACAGGGACGAAAAAGTGGTTTGCGAGTAGCTGGTTGTACTTGGTGGTGTTTCTTGAAGCCGCCAGCTCCGCCGCCGCCCCAGCTTCTGCTGCAGTCGCGTGAAGGTAGGATGGGGCCAATGTGTCGGATACAGTGGCATCCCATACGAGGCTGCGCCCCCGACGCCACGGAATCAGCGTCAATCCGTCGGGGCGCTTTCAGTCTGATCTAGAGATTCTAGAGAGTCCGGATGGTTCTTTGATGTTAGCATCTTTATTATTTGTATTATTATTATTATTATTATTATTATTATTATTATTATTATTATCATTTTTTTTTTGCCCCAAGGTACATATGATCCCTTGGGGACTTAGATATTAATTAGTTGTTATGTTATTTCCAGGAGATCAGGCCTCGTCCTCCGTTGAGTCCCTGAATTATCATTATTATTATTATTATTATTATTATTATTATTATTATTATTATTATTATTATTATTATTATTATTATTATTATTACAGGAGTTTTATTAACAGTTTATTCCGATACCAAATTCTGCTGCTGAGTAACAGATACACATTATACGCGAGCAACTTGGCCAGAACAGTTACACGAGTCCTCTCAGCAGGCTCGAACCAGCACCTTTAGGCCTATGGATCGCAGACTTCAGCCCGCTACCGAAATTTCAGTGTGTTGCACTGGGTTAGTTACTGGCTGTGAAAATAAAGTAGAATCGAATCGATCAGTCATCACACCAGATGAGATCAGATTTGGCCATGCTAGATTCTATTAGACAATAACCCTCTGATCTGAAAATGTTTCGTCGTCTGAACCAGGCGATGCGGTTCGAATTTACAGGTTCTTTAACACTTCAACGACAAGAGTTTACTAAAAGCGACTAGGAAACCAATGCAGCTCGTCGTTAAAGTGTTAACATATGGTCTAATGACATGATTTTGACAAACACATAATGTTCAAATCGTTCGAATTGCAGCCAATAGCATTGTATGGAAGAAATCCAATTCCCGTTAAGAGTAATGTCAGTATGCTAGTGCCAACTATTGAATATATTGCCGATAGAGTCAGTGTTTTATTAACGTTTTAACTAATAATCGATTCTTTATATGCGGAGTTAGTTATTCAGAGTTATAAGATATGGGTGTTTTAAGTCGCAAGCAATGAAAACAGAGAACCAAAGTATAACGCCAATCTTAGTGGTTTGCTTATTTCCTGACAGTTGAAATCTCATCTAATCTAAACTAAATGCAATCAAATCTCATCTCAGCGCATGCAATCCGTCTAGGAGAACATCACTTGACCTCCATCGAAACTCTCCTCAGAGATGAGCCGTTGATAATGCCTCAAGACCGACCGCAGATCCACTACTCGTATTGCAACATAAACCCTCTGTCCGCTCTTCCTTCCCTCGGATGTGACATCCGGATGTGCTTCCGTCATTGGCGTCACGACTAGCGGTAGTTTCTCATAAGTTTCCGTTTCGTTTGGACTTGCGACAACGGATTGGGCAGACGGGTGAACGTCTTTCTGTGGGATGTATTGATCTTGGTTGTTTGTTTCTTTTGCGTCAAGAGAAGCGGCTTCTCTCGCATTCTCGTTAGCTTTCAAATCGTCTTCGCCAATCTCAACCCGTTGTAGATCAACGGAAGCATATTCAATTGCCAGGCATAAAATGATCATGAACACTTGCGCGTGCATATGTGATGCATGAGACTTGGGCCTGAATCCTGTCTTCGGCTTGGCACCCTCCTTCATCAAGCCTTTGTTATCTGCCTTATACAAAGCCTGGTTCGATCCTTGAAGAAAACTGTCTAGTGACTCGAATTCCAGGCGTTTTAAGTTATGATACTCTTTCAGGGCGGCAGAGGGTGTATCGAAAAATTTCGTATGTTTTTCACGAAGCTTGAAATGGTCATATAGGTAGTCGTCATTAGCCCCATCTCTGATCATCGTCTTGTAGCTTTCGATAATGGCTCCTGCTTTATCCGGGGCTTCCGCCACTGTCTGTTTCAATGCCTCCCTCTCCGAATTTATCGCAGCTTTGTACTTGTTAAAAAGATCTGGCGAGGCGCTGCTGGATGCCGCAAGGCTGTCAAGCAAACGTCCCTCTGCGTCATTAGCTGCGTTGACTGTCTTCATCATCTTCGGTGGAAGATTCTTTCGGATCTCCATAATATTTCCGAATATCTGAAAAGCAGCGAATTTTTTGCGTTTCGCATCTCGATCTGCAGATCTCTTCGTTCGAAAAAACTTTCTAGTCTTGATTGCAGAGTCCGTGTCTGTGTGGCGAATCGCACCCGAGATTTCAGCGTAACTTCTTTTGACCTCCATTGAAGCTTTCTGTGCAGGGATATGTCGATGAAAATGTTTCAACAACGATCGGATATCGTGCATTACTTGTGTTCGAAAATAAACCTTCTCTCCATTATTTTCTCCGTCGGATGTCACGGTCATTGGCGTCACGACTGACAGTGGTTTCTCATAAGTTTCCGTTTCGTTTGGACTTGCGACAACGGATTGGGCAGACGGGTGAACGTCTTTCGATCGGATGTATTGATCTTGGTTGATTGTTTCTCTGGCATCAAGAGAAGCAGCTTCCATCGCATTCTCGTTGACTTTCAAATCATCTTCACCCAACTCAACTCGATGTAGATCAACGGAAGCATAGCCAATGACCATGCAGAGAATGATCACGAAGACCTTCATCTGTAAGGAATAACAATGTATAAAGATATCAGAAGAACTGAAAACTTCAGTTCACGCCTTCGTAAATGTATCTAACACTCTTGGTATTAGTACACCATATAATATAAATTCTGCTAGAAAGGTGACGACAAAGGCTCACCAGTTTGAAAGAGTGAATTGGCCTCTCATATCATATACCCGGATATAAAACGGTACCGGTAATGCGAAGAAATAATGACTTGCGGGTGTCCGTAGAAGTCAAAGTAAGGTAAGGCATGGTAAAGTAATATAGCCGTTCAATATCGGCCTTTATCATCAATAGTACTCCGCATAGACTTGGTCCTTTGGTTAAAGGTTGCTTACTACTTCAACTACTCGATCGTCTGTTCCAGCATAAGGAATTACTACACTGATTTTTTATTCTATTTTTTTTTAATGACTCGAGGTATACAGGATCCCTCAGGAACTTCAATATTAATTAATGTAACAAATAAAAAGTCTGGAATGGCCCTGTGCATTTAACTCCTGGCTGGGGAACGTGCCTCTGAAAGCTATCGCATTGAAACGTTGTATTGTTAGCGAGAGGCGTTGGAAAAGGAACGTAGTTTCCCGTGGGCCTCCGGTGACGGAACAGAGCTTTTGTCCCAGGTCCGAAAGGAAAGCTAAGCCTTCATTGTTGATCCGACCAAGGGTTTCGAAAGCCACGGGTATGAAAAAGACGCCTTTTATTATTTATTTATTATTATTACTATTATTAAATATTATTGATATCATTATTATTGATCTTACCATTTCCAGGACGTTATATTTAAATAGTTAAAGTGTCACTTTTAATAAATTATGATGGCACGAATAATAATGCGCTGACAAGTAAAAATTCGCTTGGTGTAGATGCAAAGTTAAATCAAATCAAGAAAGTGTAACTGACGTCATCTTGGTTGTCGTGGCAACTCATTTTAGTCGGTTGACGTGTCGTAGTCTTGCTTCCACAGATTATACTTCGCACAGTAAACACTTAACTCACACTCCGTTACTCGGCGAGTCCTTGTTTCATCATATCACTCTTCTCTTTTATAGTAGTGACGAGATTCAGGAGGAAAACCAGAAGTCGAGTCAGAAGGCGAGGCAACGGGGCAGGAGTCGAGATTCAGCGAGGCGAGGCAGAAGTCGAGTCAAGGAGGCAGAAGTCAGACTTCAGCGAGACAGGAGTCGACAGTCAAGAGTCAGAAGGCGAGGCAGCGAGGCAGGAGTCGAGAGTCAGCGAGGCGAGGCGGCGAGGCAGCGAGGCAGGAGTCGAGAGTCTGAGAGTCGAGGCAGAGAGCCAGGCGGCGAGGCAGGAGTTGAGAGTCAAGAGGCGAGGCAGCGAGGCAGGTGTCGAGAGTCAGCGAGGCGAGGCAGGAGTCGAGAGTCTGAGAGTCGAGGCAGAGAGCCAGGCGGCGAGGCAGGAGTTGAGAGTCAGTGAGGCGAGGCAGCGAGGCAGGAATCAAGTCAGGCGGCAAGGCAAGAGTCAGGATCGAGGCGAGGCAGGAGGCGAGAGTCAGCGAGGCGAGGCAGGAATCGAGTCAGGCGGCGAGGCAGCGAGCAGGATTCGAGAGTCAGGAGACGAGGCAGCGAGGCAGGCGTCGAGAGTCAGCGAGGCGAGGCAGCGAGGCAGGCGGCGAGGCAGCGAGGCAGGAGTCGAGTCAGCAGACGATCGAGTCAGTATAATTGACGAACGAGTCGAAACAGAACCAGGTGAAACAGAGGCAACCCCCTAATGGACACCATCAAATGCGGGTAGGAGGGTGTATCTGTGCTCCTTTTTTCACAAATCTTAACGATTTCTTCCCTTCCCGTTAGCCTATGTCTCTCGCATGGCCGGATTAACAAAATTTAATGTGGTGGCCTTGTTCAGTAAAACTGTGAGGGCCCCAACGACTGTACACTGCAGAGTGTAGCCTACACAATCAAATGGCGTCATTTTATAATGTGTCACATAGCACTTGAGTTCCGGTCAGGTCAGACGCGTAACTTTGGTCTAGAAAGTGGGGGTACCAAATTGCGCATCGTGTGACGTAGCAAAAGGCCTTAATTCTCTAAATCTAAATTTATTAGTTATAGAGGTGTTCCATAAATGGCATAATCGAAATGACGTACCTAACAAATGATAGCTAGTCTTTTATTCTCTAACTTTGAACTTTATAACAATAGACTTTTCATAATTTAAGTAACGTAACCAATGCCTTTATTCTCTATATCTGAGATTAAAAATAATAGACGTTTTAACAATTGTAATGACGTAACCATAAGCCTTTATTGTCTAAATTTAAACTTAATAACAGACTACAGCAGACTTTTCATAGCTGAAATGACGTAACAAAGGCCTTTATTCTCTGAATGTAAACTCATAATGACAATACACTTCTTCATAATTGAAGTGACGTAACAAATGCCTTTATTCTCTAAATCTAAAAATTACTAAATAATGTGTTTCATAGGCCCTAATTGAAGTGACGTAACAACCGGCCTTTGGTTTTAAAATTTAAACTAATATAGGCCTACAATAGACGTGTTTCGTAATAAAAGTGACGTAGAAAGGGCCTTTAGGGCCTATTCTTAAAATTTAAATTTGTTAACAAAAACGTATTTCATAGTGTTTCATAATTGAAATGATGTAACAATAGGCCTTTATTGTACCGTCAGGTAGTAAGTGTTTAAATAAGCAAGTAAAAATAGGTCTTACTAGCATTTCTGGCTGATTTGTTTAGATGAATCTGCCTGATAATAAAAACTCATATAGGGGCCCACACATCTGCGAAAGTTGCGTAGGCCTATAAATTGTGTAGGCCTATATTAAATGAATAGTTTCGAATAATTTGTTCCGAGTATTTTGCTCATTTTTACTATTAGACTTAACAAATAACAATAATTGTAAAATGTTGAAAAACATTTCTTTTGCATGTGTGGGGCCCCTGTTCGGCCGAATATGTTGAACATGCCTTAATCCGCCTCTGGTCTCTCGTTGTGAGATCCAATTCTAACCACTATCTACCGTAGGCCTAACCGTCTGCATGCTGTCTACCTGCCCGACTCTCCGATTTTGACCTGGAATTTGAACTCATTTTTACCTTACCTGCTTATCGATTTTGCTTTGACTGATTGGCTAAAACTAAACGACTTGCCGCAGCTTCGCTTTTGGGGCAGTGTTTAACTGGGAGGGGAAACAACGTAACCAATTTTTCATCGATCTTCAGAATTTTTCAACTCTCATCCAGACTTTTTCAACTTTCATCTTCGAAAAAAGTTGACGACCTTTTTTTAGACATTCATCCAACTTCTGACCCTTTTTCTAAAGGAATTAAAGGAATTACTCTCTCAAAAAGGTTTATGACCTTTTTTCAGGAATTCGTCTCTCAAAAAGTATATTACTCACCTCGCGGGGGGAAATCTATCCTGGGGGGATTTCCCTCCCCAAAAAAGGTCTCTACATTATAATATTGCTGGCTTCTGGGGGGAAAACTTAAATCCGGGGGGGAATCCCCTCCAAAGACATCTAGATTAAACACTACTTTTTGGGGCTGTTGAAATCTTAAGATTTCCACTGCGATTATGACTCTGCCGCGTGCTTTTATTTTTTGTTTTCACAGCGCATGTGAGTTCGTTCTCCAGTCTTGTTGTCCTCGAGACCAAAGTCTTGGTCTCGAGTGCACTCGAGTTCGTTTTTAAAAGTCTTGGTCTTGGTCTTGGTCTTGAGGCTCAAGGTCTTGGTCTTGGTCTTGGTCTTGAGGTTCAAAGTCTTGGTCTTGGTCTCGCAAGACTAAGACCAAGACCGGCTGTCAATATGAACAGTCATTTAACAGAACTCAAGAATTCTGTATCAAGCCAGCTGCTTGCATCATACGACCAATAGGCCTATCTATGGATGGATACAAGTCTTGTTGGTCAGGAAAACCCATTGGCAGCAGCAACAGTTATTCTGTATCAGACGGTATGATGAACCATGGGAAGATTTCAAAAGGTCCCACTATATGTACATTTATACCCAGTGCTTGAAAAGCTTCTGTGTGTGTCAGCGACTTCAGCACCTGTAGAACGTATTTTATCCACACGGCGGAATTTTTATGAGGCCCCACAAGACACGTCTTGGTCAGAAAATTCTGAGCGAATTGGTTTTTATAAATACAAAAGGCATTTGGAATAATAGTTTGCCTGAAGGACTTTTGAATACAATTTCGGATTTCTCTGCAGTTTGCATTTAAAGTTAATTTGCTTGAATAAAATAAAAGACTCATGTTTTCATTAAAATAGCGAATATTCCGACTTGACAATTTTAGAAGTCTTGATCTGATTGCAATTTTTTGGGTCTTGGTCTTGGTCTTGGTCTTGATCGCTCGAGGTTCATGGTCTTGGTCTTGGTCTCGAGGTTCAAAGTCTTGGTCTTGGTCTTGGTCTTGAGGTTCAAGGTCTTGGTCTTGGTCTTGAGGTTCAAGGTCTTGGTCTTGGTCTTGGTCTTGAGGTTTGAGGTCTTGGCAACAAGACTGTCGTTCTCACAACTTTGCTATTTAAATATAATAATAATGTATCCTTATGCAGTTCAGATTTTAGCAAATTAAAGTTGACTTGTGACAACATTAGAATCTCAGTTCATACTGCGTCAAAGGAAGTAGGCCTAATCGATTCTTAGCAGAATTTTTAATGTTAACTTGCTTCACTTGTGAGCCATCATAGGCCTAGAGACTAGCGCAGAGTGCCCCCCTCACCATGGCCGGGCGCCTAACAGGCTGCCATACGTGATATTACACGTATTATATGTAAATAAGTTACGTTCTTGTCAGCTTATAATCTCCGAATTATAAACGAATATTGATGATTCACTAAATTATTGTGAGACATATAACCATACGTAAATTTGGGTGTATTTTCCTTTGACTTTTTGGGCGTGTTTTCTAAAACTTATCTGGCAACACCGAGGAACTTAATCCAAATATTTAATGTTTTTGGTATGTCCGTGGTTATCGTTATCTAAGAATAAAATTTATTTTCTGCGAAATTTAACAGTCCTTGTGCAGCATTTTGTGCAGGTCGTTTATCTGGACAATTCTACTGAACTGTTTGCATTAAAACTAAGCTATTTGGTAAGCGCATTTGAGTTGTTGAGATGAGTTTCGAAGAGGCCGAGAAAGCCGTTAACGAATGGCTTCGAAAAAACCCGAAATTCAGGCTTATCTTGTCCGACGATAGCGAAAAACGCTTCTATTTTGAAATAACCAAGTCGAACAGCAGTTGCCAGCAGTTCTATGTTAACTTTCCAACTTCAAGCAACGGAACTTTGGTAAGATAGTAATATATCGTTTAGCGTCAAAGATTATTGTTATCAATAATAATTATTGCGTTATTGGGACGGTAGAACGCATACTTAATTTGAGGACGTAGGTCTCGTAATTAATTTGGAGGACCAAAACGGCAAAGTACGCCTCATCGTATAAAAATGAAAGGCTAGGGAAACCCCGATAAGTTTAAAGGTAATTGCGAAGACTGAGTGCCTCCCTATATAAACAATATGGTTGCCACCAACTTTGTTCCAGTAGAGTGCCGCTGCCTACCAGCCACATCCCACAATGCAATGCGCTAGGTAAGTAAGTAAAATGAACACTTGAAGTCAAATGCACACTTGAAGTAAAACGAACTTTAATTTGATTGAAAATTGAAATATATGCATACATCTTCAGAAATGGTTTAATCCGTTAGATATAAACAAAATCATTCAGTTGTGTTTGTAATATAGGTGTTCGTTTTACTTACTTACTTAGCACATTGCATTGTGGAATGTTCCTGGTAGGTAGCATTTATATATTTTTATATATATATAATATAACTGATTAAACCATTTCTTGAGATGTATGCATATATTTTAATTTTCAATCTAATTAAAGTTCATTTTCGTTTGACTTCAAGTGTTCGACTTACTTACTTAGCGCATTGCATTGTGGGATGTGGCTGGTAGGCAGCGGCGCTCTATTGGAGCGAAGTCGGTGGCAACCATATTGTTTATATAGGGAGGCACTCAGTCTTCGCAATTACCAGTTTAAATAATTGTCATGAGAAGAGCACCGGAAGTAAATATATGCAATTAAAAAAAGAACTGGGGACAAAAATCGCCCATAGCACATGTTTGTGTTTAATAAAAAAAAACAGTCGGGTATGAAATCCGGGCACGGGTAAAATGCTGATTTGCTGATTTCCGACGGGTAAAATGATTGGAATAATGCTGATTGGTCATGCTGATTGGTGGGTAAAATGCTGACTGAGAAAATGCTGATTGTAACAACAGAAAGTAACAATCGGTCATAATCATTATTATTATTAATCAGTTATACTGGTTGTTGTGTAAAATGTTCTTAAGACAATGCAGATATTTTTCTACTAAATATACAAAAGTTAGTTTAAGGTATTTAGTAACATACTGAATATACAAAAGTTAGTTTAAGGTATTTAGTAACATACTGAATATACAAAAACTAACTTTTATATGCACATATCAAAAATGTACTTTTTCTTTCTGTTAGAAACACTAACATAGACATGAATAACTCTCAATCCAATGATTATTTTTATTTTTTAAGTTTAGTCTTTGCATTTCCATGCGAAAAATTAGCTGCGACATTCTCGTCATCATTGTAGTTGATGGCAACAGAATTTGGACGATCCTTTAAAAAATTTGCTCTTTTGGTGAAGCACTTGTTCCATGACTTGGGACCATTGTAGATCTGGAAATACTTTCTTTCGCATAGACCACTGCCACATTTTCTTTTGCAGATCCACAAATATGCCAACGATATCCATCAATTTTCCAATCGTTCTTCATCAAATCTTGAATAAAAATGAAGAATTGATCCTTTCAATGGTCGATTAACAATTGCATTTACTGACTGACTATTCAAACACCAGTGGATATCACTCGTGACCGCAATTATTCCAATCCAATGTATGTGAACTCTCTAAAATTCAAAATTTATAATAAGCTTCAAAATTACTTGAGGGTATTTATAGTGTTTTAAATGTTTTGCATTTGTTGATTACAATACCCTTCTTTGATCACTACTTGTCTGGATTTCAATTAGCATTTGTTAATTTAAACAATATTGGAAACAAGAAAGTGTATTGGCTTCTTTGATCACTTCTTGCTTTGATTTCAATCAGCATTTTACCCTTTCATTTGCTGATTTGGCTGTTAGGTAAAATGCTGATCAATCAGCATTTTCCAATCAGCATTTTACCCCTTGCCAATCAGCAATCAGCAAATCAGCATTTTACCCGTGCCCATGAAATCCCTCTGAATATTTTTGTAGCAGTTACAGTTTATTTAATCACATAAACTCGATCTTCCTTTTCAGTGTGCATGTTGTAAATACCAGCCCATTGAAACTGCATTAGTTGCCTTTCCATTGACGAAAGAAAGATAGCAGGTCTTATTTTGCTTGAGCACTTGTTAGGCCATTTGTGATACCATCTATTATGATAGACTCCTTTGCTTTGTCAAACACTGGTTTTGCCTATCTTGTCATGCTCTCAGCTGGTTTGCATCTGACTTAAACCCCCCGTACTCATTCAGTCCTTATTAATCAGTAAACTTCAGTGCCAACTGTGGGATTCCACATGGTTCTCTCAGATATGAATTCCCGGAATAGTTTTTATGGCACTGCTCATGTCATCATGGGAACCACCTAGTGATTACTTAGTTGCAACATTCCTCCCAGTTACTTGGACCATTTTAAGTTCTCTCACAGTCTGTCTTGGTCATACTGTTTGCAAGTAGGGTGATAGGGGATGTGCGTTTAGGATTATTATGCATTTAGGTTTTGAATGTTTTCGCGTTGTTAGGGGATTGCAACAGAAGGCGATAGTGATGATTTTCTGAAAGAGGCGAAGAAATTATGTTCAACACAAGCCAATCTGTCGATTGAGGAGTTGCTCAATTGCGTTGGGTCTTCTGAGCTATCATCTGGGTTACCGGTAAGAAACGCAGGTTGCTGGGACCACGTCGTATTTTAGCACTAGTCACTGAACTGCCAACTGTATACTGACGACACTCGGCTTGTGATTCTTTTCAACATTTCCACTTTGGCTTCTTTTCTAAAACATTGCATATCGGGTGTTAGAGGGGTTATATAAATATGATTACAGTGCTAATACAGAGTCATCTGGCATGTAGATCTCATCTTATTCATTCATTGTTCATTCGGATACATGCCTTGTGATACAGTGTGTACACCAGGCCACACATAAAAGTGATAATGTTGAAAAATTCGATATCTAGTGATACGCTAGAGTTCTTGTAAGGCGCTTTAATATGGCTTGTTAAGTTATTAGCTCTGGAGACATAGCTCCACGTCGCAGAATGCTGCATAAACCATGAGCTTGTAAACAAGTACACAATTTAAATTTAAGATTACTTCTCAGAGACAGTGTAAAATAATGTCAGAGGTCATTAAGAACAAGTGTCTTCAGTAAGCAGTAACTTAACTGGAAAATTTATTACAATTTCTGTGAGTTATTATCATGAATGATTATTTCCCTGATGATTTCTATAATTTTATGGATGCACAATAGTCTAGCGGTTAGCATGGTGGACTCTCCACTGATATGTGGGACTTTAAATCCCTGACAGGTCAGAAATATGTTTTGAGATTTCTGCTTCTGCTGCTCTTGTTTCTCCTATCCAACTCAACTATAATTAATACACCGACCTTACAGTGACAGTGGGAAGATTGGGCAGCAAGGGAGAGGTTGGCCACCTTCCCTTGTATCCTGAGGCTAAAAAATAGATGCTAATACATCTTATCCATGGCTCACTGGCTCACTCTCATGGCTATATTAAGGGACAGCTCTTTATAATTTTATTTTGTATACCCACAAATGTTAATCACCAAGGGTGACATAAAGCAAGGCTGGAGCTCTAGGTTGTTATCTGCAGCAGTCGCATCAGAAGTCAGGAAAGGATGATGATGCTGAAGAAGAGTTGGAGGAGGAGGAGGATGATGACTTTGGCAATGATTATGAGTACAATGAAGAGTCTGATGGCGAATATTCAGCACTGTCGGAAAAAGTCAAGTATGAACCATTTCTTTCTGTTTTCTAATCTAAAAGGAGTTTGGGTTCATTTGCAGTTTTGCCAAGTCTGCTTTGTGTAATAAATTACGGTGTATGGCAGTTGTCTAAAAATGTATTGTTGATGGGAGTGACTGAATAAAATGCTGGCTCACTCAGACATCAATCAGTTGCAGCTCACTCGTTTATTCATCGACTGAAGGCCAGATGATTGCTGGTTTGATTGTTTTGATTGATCTGATTATTCATGCCACTCAGTAGCATACTCATTGCTGGATAGATATTTGATTGTTTCATGTCAAGATGATTGAGTAGCTTATTGGTATGTTGATTGACTGATGATATGATTGATTGATTTTGCAGCTCAAATTTAGCTGCTGCTGTTCAGGAAGAGGAGGAGTTCAGTAGATATGCTAGCACTGGGACAAATATGGCTACCAAACGCTTGTTTTCAGGTGATCTTCTGAATTTATTGTTGGTTTACTGCAAAGTAAAAGTAAAATTTAAAGTAATTGCTTTTTTCCTCTAGCAATGTGTGCATCTTGTAATGATCAGCTCCTGCTTTGCAGTCGTCGCACAGTGTAAGATATGGTGGAGCAACTATAGATACTGCAGATATCTTATTGTTAAGATTATCAGCTGCTATAATCACTGTCTCCCAATGCTTCTAAAGCCACACAATGACCCAGCCAATGCCAGTGCAAATTCAGTTTAGTAACAGTTGCAGATGCATGAACCAATAGGTCATTATAAAGATTCCACTTTGTAGGCTTGAACTCACTTGTTATATTATTTGGATAATATATGTGTGGTTCAGTCATTTGAATCTCTTACTCTGAGATGATTGTAATGAATACAGTACTGTATGTGGTTCTGTGCTACCATATATATGGTGAATGGGTCACATTATGCTGAAATAATCTTCTACTGAAAATTCAAAATCTTCTGTCACAAACAGCTCAAGAACTGATTCAGTGTATCTTAAGAAACTTCATATTAGAAGTGTCAGTCAGCCACGTTGAAATGTGTTGTGAGGTTCTTGAAATGTGCTGTGTAAAGTGCTGAGGTACATACTCTAATCAATACAATATTGTTGATTTGTTTCTGCTGTATTAGTGTATTTTTGCTAATGCACCAATTGATTTCATGCCAAAGTGTAGTTGCAAAATGATTCATTTTTATGAGGTCACTTCTCTGGTAGAAGTCTCAGCAGTTTGGATTATATTCATGGGTTTAAGAGCTCTCTGAAAATTCTGAAAAGTGTTTTCCATGGCTACATGCGTGCATACCCACTTGCTATATTTTCCATCCATGTATAGAGTGCATCTGGAGTGTTTTAGACATTACTGCTTTCAGGGGCGTCTACACCACAGAAACCTTGGAGCAAATGCTCCATCCAAAATAGGGGGGGATCTGTCAGTGTGTGTGCCACCATCCAAAAATGGGGGGGAAATGTCAGTGTGTGTGCCACCATTTTAGGGGGAGGCAGGGGAAGGGGAAGAAGAGGGGGAAGGGGAAGTTGCTCCAATGACTTAGGGAGGATAGACGCCCTTGATTGCTTTTATATTGTACCTGTTGAGAATACTCCCGAGAGGCTCTGATAAGAAGTACTAAATGATGTCTGCATACAGGTATACAAGTTCTATACATGTATCGATACACTTAATATAGCAATTTTAAGTACCTCTCCAAAGTGCTCTGTCAATCTGACATTTGTTCCTGAGTTTACTTCCTACATTCATTAGGGCACAGTAGCCGATTGGATAGAGCGCTCGGCTTGTAATGCAGACAGAGAGAGAGGAGAGAGAGAGAGAGAGAGAGAGAGAGAGAGAGAGAGAGAGAGAGGGAGGGAGGAAGGGGGAGAGAGAGAGAGAGAGAGTGTGTACATGTTCAAGGCTGCACTCAGGCAGTCGTTGTGTAAGGATCGTGAGTAAGTCATTCATGCAAAGTGCCACCGTTGCTGTGTAATATGGGTGTGTGTGCACTTCTGAACTTTGGAAGGAGGGCTATATCAAATGCCATTATATTGTATTGTATTGGTTGTTTCTGTGTCTTTGTAAATTGATTGACCTGACTGACAGGTCTTTTGGCTTGCACGTCGATTTTTATTTATCCTGTAAGATGGTTACTGGACTAAACAAGTCTTTCATGTTCACAATTGCTCATCAGTGTCATCAATTGATGCTGTGTACGTAGATAGTTACACTTAATAATTCCAGAAATAACACCGATAATAAGAATTGTTGTGCCAGTTTTACGTGTCATACCAGCAATTAGTCTCCAGACACAGAGGTCAAAAACCCGAATAATTAACCATCAACCACTACCTGTCTGATTTATCCCCCATGGTGATCTCAGAATTTCAGTGAGCTGCTTGCATACTGTACAGTGAAGCTAATAACTTAACAAGCATGTTGGTTAAAGCTCCATGGAACTGCAGTGTATATGAATTCTGGTTGCTGTTGATCCTCAGTTTCCTGTAAGTGTTGTCTTTATTTGTCAGACATGAAAGCTTTTCAAGCATCTGAAGGAAAGTTCGGTCTCTGTGGTGCCCCACGAGATGATAATCTCTACATATGGGTTAGCTTTTTACTAATCATTTCATCTTGTTTGTCAGTTGTTGACAATAATCTCTGCATTTTGGTTAATTTTTGTGGTGTTCAGCATATTTGTAAGCTTATTCAAACAATATTTTCTGCATGTTTGGTTGTTTTAATGACCAAGTTACGAGCAGCATCAGCCAACTCAACAAGCGAGTTGCCTAGCTTCAAAGATTTACGTCTTTGAAGTTTCTTAAGTTGCTGTGCAGTGCCCCATAGTAGAAATTAAGTTTTCAATTGTAGTAGAAATTAAGTTTTCAATTGGTTAAGGAGGAGTTTATTTGCCGCATTTCAAGACTGCACCTCGTCAAAGGCAGTGGACTGCATCTGCACAAGTTAGTCACAAGACGAAAGCATCGAATGAATGTAAAGTGAGTATCATCAGTATAGAAAAGATATCCCAGTATTCTGATGGCATGATGTATAATGAAGACAAAAGAGGACCTCACACAGAACCCTGTGGAACACCTCATGCCAAAAAAGCAGTAGATGAACAATTTTCATTTTAATATATTTATTGAGTGTGTGCATGGACTAAGATAGGTACTAAACAAATCCAGTGCAGCACCCAAAATTCCAAACCAGTGCTGGAGACGATGCGATGCAGAAGAAGAGAATGTTCCACAGTATCAAAAGCTCAGAAGAAGCAGACAAATTGTGAAGAAGTGCTGTTCCTTATCATATAGAGCACATGATGGTTAATGTTGTTGCTTATATAAAGCCTGATTTTTCTTCTGTTAAGAACCGTTAGTAAGACCACACTTGTGCTTGAAACTGTCAAACGATGGTGATAAGGCATTCCTTGTGTATTGGAGACTTGTGCTATATAAGTAAGAAAAAATTATTAAATGCCAGTGTCTTGCTCCCACAGTTTCTGGTAATGGTAGTGGCAAATTTATATAGCGCCACTTCCAGAGAGATTCATCAGAGGCACTCCCAACGTAACACAATGAAACCATGATCGAACAAAATGGTCTTTAGGCGTTTGTCAAAGAGAGGCTGAGAAGGTCATGTCGCAGGTTGTTATTTTTTTTAAATACACGTGTTGATGATTTACCTTTGTGAAGTGTTGTCTGATTGACTCTAAATGAGTTTTGTTTTAACTGAAATCTTTAGGATGTAAAGTTGACAGATTTTGAGCCGTCTACTCCACTGGCAAGAGATCTGGTGGCATATGCCCAGAAATTCAACAGAGAGGTCAGGTTTTTTAATAAACTGAATAAAAACCTAATTAAAATCAGTAGCAACTAGTTATATAGATATTTGTTACAACATCAATTTAAACAAGTTTTTATTGTCTCTTGTTAAGGACTCCTTTATGACATCTTCAGTTTTCACTGTTGCCACAAGCATCCTGTGACATTTTAAAGATGCTGTGTAAATGAACATTTCATTTTAAAAGATGCTATATAAAATCTTTTCAATTTGTGGATAATCCGAGCCAAAGCTGAAACTTGTGTGGTTTTAGCTATAATTTCAGTAATAATACTATGGCTTCAGCAAACATCAGTACAGCAATAAGTAAATATGAGTTAGATCAGTGGTTCCCAAACTTTTCTGGGTCGCGACCCACTTGTGAATATCTTGGCATGCGCTGTGCATAATTAAGCATTGTGTACTAAAATGTGCTTCGTAAATTGCTATAGAAATATGTGGATTTACGTACAGCGCTTAGAAATTTAAAGCAATAAAAGGAAACTTAAGTAAAAAAGTTTAAAATTTAGTGTAATCCAGCTAGTTATAGCCCAATCATAGTCAAATGTTGTTGCTGTAAAAAATTAATTCTTGTCGAAAAAGTTTGGCGACCCACTTGCCAGAGCTTCGCGACCCACTTTTGGGTCGCGACCCACAGTTTGGGAAACTCTGAGTTAGAGTCAACTGATTTGACAATGGAAACAGCTGAAACTGACAGTTTTAACTGATGAAACAAAGGGAACAACCTAGCCAGAGCAACCATGTTGAAACTGAAGCTTAAACTGATGTTGTAAATATAGGCTGTAATGAAAAACTTGATGTCGATTGGACCATAAGAATATAAAACGGAGACTGGCCATTTTAAACTGGGATACCATATATAGAGCACAACCAGTGGGGTAGTTTTGTCTGTGCTGGAAGTACATATAGAGCCCAACCATTGGGGTAGTTCTACCTGTACTGGAGCTACATATATAGGACAACCAATGGTGTAGTTCAATCCATACCCGAACTAGAGTGCAAACTCTAACCATAACTGACCAGAGTTGCAAGAACTGATTGAAAGTAATGTTTTGGTATGGTTGCCATTTTGTGATTTGTTTATGAGCCACAGAACAGAGTTATATTTTCGATTAAAGCATGAATAGGTGATTGTCGTAACCCTATAAGCCCATGTCATACTTTAACTGGCTTTAGGATAGGTGTAGCTTCAGCAGGTCCACTCCTGGCATTGCAGTAAGTTGCTAATTTTGTGTGTGCCATGTCTGTTTATACCATGCATGAGTCCCTTTTAGAGGTCCTGAATGTGTACGCCGTACATGCATACACGTACAGTATATATTTTTCTTATTGCACTTATTAGGCAATCATGCTCAGTAATCTGTGATGTGAGATGGGTCGACCCGAGCAACTTGTTCAGGGTTGTTGCATGAAGTCTGCTGAGCGGACTAATGCAATCATTGGATCACAGAACGTGCTTGCTAATGAATAGACCACCATCCAGAATATGTAATTATATGCATACTTGCAAGCAGATTTATGGGTCAAGACAGTGCAGTACCTTTTAAGGAACCTTCTTGCAAAGTACCGCATACTTCATGTGTGTTCTGTTTGTACTGCCTGTGAATGTATAGCCGGCCGTGGCGATGGAGATGACATTCCAGAATGACTATCCGATGACGCCTCCATTCGTTCGAGTCGTGCGTCCGCGCTTCAAGTTCCTGACAGGTCATGTGACAATTGGAGGCAGCATCTGTATGCAGATGCTGACACGATCTGGTTGGTCCCCAAGCAACGACATCGAGGTATTCTTTGAAGTCATAAGTATTATTATTGCTATTAGTCATTTGAATTATTATCACATACATATCCCAACGATTTTAGTATGAAAAAAATAATGTTTAATTCCTGCGGTATCATTAACGTCAGGTAAAGCTTAAATGATCTTTTCTACCTAAAATAAATCATAGACATAGTATGTTTTAAGCAAGAGATTACCTTATCTTGCCTTCTATGTGTGTAAATAGCAAACAACCTTCCTTTTGGCCAGATCACTGTATGATGGAGGCAGACAAGGCAAATCAAGAGATGCAGCCCGTGTTACTTTACTGGTTTAGTGCCAGGTACCCAAAAGAACGCTTTTTTGGCAGGACTTGAGATGCACTTTTAAGAAATGTTAGGTAGCCATATTCCAGTGCTTCTGTAAGATACATGGAAGGTGCTTAGCAGTGTTTTGATACAGTAAGTGTCAACAAGACTGATGGGACAACCGCTTGGTTTAGCTGGCATGATGCAAAGGAAGTTTGTTTCTAATGCACGCTCAGAAGTCATGATAAGGTCACCTGTCATTTAGTATACTTTGTTTATTGTTTTCCTTAGGGGTCATCCATAAAGGACGTCCGCAATGAGGGGGAGGGAGGGGTCATCGAAATGCGGACAAGGGGGAGGGAGGGTTATGACCAGTGCGGACGTCCGCATCTAAAGTTTAAAATTTGATGGTTTTTTAAACACCACCTTGTTTTAACCTTCCCCGAAAGACAAAATGGTCAGTGAAGTGATTGCCTAAAACCTCATGCATGGACATAACCTTTACTGCGACTTTAACAAAGCTTTTATTACTGCACATCCTGCGATAAGAAACCTGAACTGTCACTTAAACGTGCATAGGAACTGTGGAATAATTGTAAAAATAATGGCATTAAAAATTGGCTTAGGCGTGCGGACGTCCGCAAGGGGGAGGGAGGGAGGGTAAGGTCAAATGCGGACAAGGGGGAGGGGTCCAAAGTAGGTCATATTTTGCGGACGTCCTTTATGGACGACCCCTTAGGCAGAATTAATTATTTAGGATTTACCTGAGGTCGGATTGAGACATGCAAACATACCATTGCAAGTTTGTGGTTAAAATGGTATTCTATCAGTGGATTTCTGTAGTCATGCTTGCTTCACAGCCGAGTGTTCCTTCAAGTGTGGGATCACGCTTCCGAGGGATTTTATGGCTATAGAAGAGTGCAAACAAGTATTTTTTTTACCTTATCCTTGTTAACTGGTTGCTATTGTCATTTGCTTTCAGAGCATTCTCATACAGATTAGGTCCGAGATAATGAGCGATCCGAATGCACGTCTTGAACTTCATAACGATAACGTCTACACGGAGAGCGAGGCCAAGGATGCATTTAAGCGAATGGTCGACAGATACAAGTGGAATTGAGGAGGACATTGGGAAGATGCAACATCTTTAACACTGCAGAACGAATCTTTGATTTCTAAATGTGTTATGTACCTGTCTAGGTTGATTTTTGGGTTATTGTCTTTAAAAGAGGTTAATAATATCAATAATAAAGATCGGAGCAGTCATTTCTTCCTGAGGTAAATAAAATTAATTTTAAAATCTGTATATTCGAGAAGTGAGGAATATTATTATTTGTGTTGTTATTCCTTAGTATCTATTAAGTGCATGGGAAGAGATGCAAACAAGCAGTAATTGTTGAAGTAAGAAATATATAGTTATTAATTCTAATAATTTTATTAATAATAATTGTAAGAATTTAAATAATATGTATGGATAGTAAATATCTTAGATGAAGCAGAGAAAGCATTTGAATTTTATCAGCGACTAGTCGCCATATTTCCTTTATTGATAATTATATGCTGTTGGTTTGTGTGTTTTGTGAGAAATTAGTTTTTAACTGTGTCTGTTGGTAATATTTGTTTCTCTTTTGAATGCTTTGACTTTGAAACAACAGATGCTCATTGTTTTGAAAATGGTTCCATTTGAAAAGAAGACATTATTAGATACCATATCTGGGAAACTAAAAAGGTTATGAAGGTCTGGTAATGAAAATGTATGGTGGGAATACACTATTCACTTAAGAAAGATCGTTTAAAATTTTTTGTTAAAAGAAGACATTATTGGATACTGTATCTGGGAAACTAAAAAGGTTATGAAAGTCTGGTTGTGAAAATGTATGGTGGGAATACACTTTTTGCATAAGAAAGATCATTTAAAATTTTTCGACAAAGGCGAGTACCTTGCTTATATGATGACCTGAAGATTGTTCTAGCCATTGAAAGCTCCTGCTTCGCACCTATTTAATAAGACCCTAGCGAGCACTGCCAGTGGCTAAACGGTTCTGCCTAATTCATTCATATGGCTATATTACAACCACACTGACAGTTACAGAAAGATCATATCGTAACTCTTATTTGGACACTATGAGACTGGACCACATTATGAGCATAGTGAGTTTAGAGCGTTTGTTAAAGTGGGTATTACTTGTGCGAGAAATCTGTTTGTTTATTTTAGTTTGTGCTCGTTTCAGTCGTTTGATGTTAGAAGCGTTTGATGCAATTCTGGTTTTATTGTTTGTTTCATTGTTAACATGCATTCCAAAAGAGCTCGCCTGTGTTACATTGTAAGTGTAAGGAAGTAAGTTGGGAAGTAAGTAGCCTCTTGTAATGCAAGTCAAACACTCACACTTTACAGAATACAGTTGATGTAAAATGTTATTGTCGTTGGATCAGGAAAAGCCCAAAAGGGCCCGTCAGCTATTAGCAGCTAACATGCGCGCTTCTGACGCTAACTCTCACTCCAAGATTGCTTACTCTTTGAAGAACGAGTTCATTGTCAGCCAGTGATGCAAAGTTGACATAATGAATGTATAGTGCCCAAAAAGACTGCGTGGCGTAGCACCATTCAAACGGACAGCAATGGTGAAGGATCTCACCCAATCAACTCATTGAAAAATGAACAGGGTCGAGGCCATACGGGTACATTTAGGGGCCATCCATATATTACGTACGCAAAAATCCAGGAAAATTGGACCCCCTGTTCGCAAGCGTACTTTCTTTCCCCCCCCCCTGCGTACGTACGCTTGACGCACCCCCCCCCCCCCCCGGAAGACCAGCTGCAGAAAGTGTCTGGACAGCTCCAGGCTGTCTGAACTTTAGGCCTGATTGAAGGATGAGTGAGGGCCAATATAGACAAATTATAGGTGTCTCATTCACAGCACAGAATAACTGCACATGGCTTTTATATAATGTAATAAAATGCCATCGGACGACTATAGGACAATACAGAGTTATAAATAGGCTAATGTGGACGTCATAATTAGAAATTTATTTTGCGTACGTACACATTTTGTCCCCCCTCCCCCCCCCACGTTCGCACCCGTACGCAAAATCGCCTAAATCCGACCCCCCTCCCCTCAGTGCGTACGTAATATGTGGATGGCCCCTAATAAAGCGCTTGTGGCTGATGCCCTGTGTTTGTCATTCGAGCGGCACTATAGAAGTTCGGAGGTTCCGATTATAACGCCTTTTATGATCCCTGTGGGGTCTTCCATAGAGGACGTCTGCAATGAGGGGGAGGGAGGGGTCATCGAAATGCGGACAAGGGGTAGGGGGTTATGACCAGGGCAGACGTCGCGTATAAACTTTTAGATTTGATCGGTCTTTAAACACCACCTTGTTTCAACCTTCCCCAAAAGACGAAAATGTCAGTGAAGTGATTGCCTAAAACTTCATGCATGGTATAACCTTTACTGCATCTTTAAAGAGGCTTTTATTACTGCACATCCTGCGATATGAAACCCGAACTATCACTTAAACGTGCACAGTTACTGTGGAATATTTGTAAAAAATAATGATGATGACATTAAAAATTGGCTTAGGCGTGTGGACGTCCGCAAAGGGGGAGGGAGGGGTAAGGTCAAATGTGGACAAGGGGAGGGAAGGGTTGAAAGTAGGTCATATTTTGCGGACGTCCTTTATGGACGACCTCTGTATAACTCTGTGTGGTGATCTACAGTGCAAAACTGCTGTGCCACGTGGTGGAATGTTTCATGTCTAATCTAGTCTAATATTATTACTTCTACAGTGCTGTTATCATAATGTCCCAAACATCATTGATGGTCACTTCGAGTGAAATCGCAATAAAAAGTCACGATACATTGGGGAAGATGGGTCGAAATCCGGTATATGGAGTAACCAGAAGCAGGCTACGGTGAGTATGCACTAGGGGAAGTAGGGGCGAGATGGATCCCTTAAGGAATTTTTGGTTTTAAAAAGGCGCAAATGTGCAACAAAAGAAAACTTTTTGTTCTACTCCTAGCCCACGAGGTAACATAGCTATGGGCAACACAAATTTGATTGCATTCCTTTTGAGGGAGGAGATTTCTCTAATTAATTTTTTTGTAATTATGGTCCATCTTGCCCCAATGCTGGGGCGAGATGGACCACTGTAATCCGTCATTGGGGCAAGATGGACCACTGTAATCCGTCACTTCTTTCTTTTCATTATGGTAAGCTTCCAGGCTATTCTTATGGTTTGGATCCGCTATTCTTGGGGTCCGCTATTCCGGGGGTCCGCTATATGTGCCCTATATACATACCTACATACATACACAAATACAGAGATACATACATACATACATGCATACATGTATGTATTTATGTATGTATGTATGTATGCATACATGTATGCATGCATGTATGTATTTATGCATGTATGTATGTATGTATGTATGTATGTATCTCTGCATGTTTGTATGTATGTAGGTATGTATATAGGGCATATATAGCGGACCTCCAGAAAGTGGACCCCCGGAATAGCGGACCCCCGGCATAGTGGACCCCGGAATAGCGGACCCCCGGAATAGCGGGCTGGTACCATTCATATATTATATATATGTGGCGGTCAAGGCCACAGTGCGTAAGTGGGAGGATTTATTTTATGCGAATGGCATCGTTTTCTTTCAGTTTACATGCGAAGGGAACAGCATCGTTTCTCTTAATTTTTCATGCGAAGACCCAGCATCGATCCTTTAATTTTTATTTAATTTCAATAGGCGACTGTCCGGCAACGACCGTGGCAGGGAAGCCCGATCGACGGTCTGAAGCCAGCGCATAGCGAGCAGACGCGCTCATTAGGGATGCATAGAGCCTGCCTCACGGTGCGCTGCTTTATACGTGAAGAGTTGGTTCGACTCTTCATACATAGCAATACTGTTAAACAGCGTTGTTGGTTAGCGATTCAGTTACCGATTCAAATATACTGCACTCAGTGTGGTAGGCGAGTGATTTTGGTTACGACAGAGTCAGAGTTCGAGTTTCCGGTTAGTACAAATATATTTACGGACGAAAGGGGCGTTCGAATAATATAATCAGGCGATCCCGAGTACAGCTAAAGAAGTTCACTGTTGGGAGACGGGCCGACAGCGCCGATCCGGCGGGTTGGATCCCTCCGTTGATCGCGAAGCGGTCTAGATCGCGATCGTGGGAAATCTACGGCTGAGTAATACTCGGGGAAGGATACCGTTGATACACAGGAAAACCAATTCAGTGTGAGATCGAAAACCAGGGTGAATTTGGCGACGGGCAGGAAAGTCCCTCTTGGGTTTTGAAGAACTCCGCGATCGGAGCTTGTCCGGTAACCCATGAGAGTAAGGGTGACCTTCTTAAGGTAGCCATTTTCTGGAATTCTGAAATTCTTGAAACCAAGAGTAAATTTGGCGTCGGGCAAGGAAATCCCTCTTGGAGTTCGAAGAACTCCAAGATCCGACAGTGTTTGGTTTTATCCACTGAGACGAGTTTTACGCGATTTCGGCGTACTCGACACAGGGGAAGTTCTACGCACTTTCGGCGTACTCGGCCGGAAGGATTTTACGCGACTTCGGCGTCTTCGGCTGGGAGAGTTTTACGCGACTTCGGCACTCGGTGAAGTGACCGTCGGGATACCTGAAAAAAAACCAATTTAGTACAAAAACGATAATAAGGGTAAATTTGGCGACAGGCAGGATCGGAGCTTGTCCGGTTACCCGTGGGAGTAAGCGTGACCCTCGTTAGGGAACCAAAATTCGGAAATTCTTGGGAACAAAATTCAGGACATTCTGGTAACCTTACGGGGTCGGCGTTACATTTGGATTGTGACACTTGGATGGCTGACACGCCGGTGGAGCGTTGGAGGGGCTCCATCGCCCGGTAACTAAAAATAGTTACTGGGAAAGACCACTGTTACCGAAAGACCGCAGTACGGGAAAAGACCGCCCGACAACTGATTACAGTGCGGTAAGACCAGGAAAACGATAGAATCAGGAAAATCTTGTATTCAAACCAGTCGTTATTCAGAGCAAATAACTTGGTGATCGAAACACGTAGTTCCGAGGACTGACCGAAGTGCGAAGTAGGGCCCACCTCGTGCGCCGGTCGGAACACAGTTCTGCGTGCGGTTAGGGAGGTTTTAGACCTAGAACCTGTCCTATCAGAAGAGAGTGTCGTGAGACCAGTATACCGCGTTAATATTACACGCGTATATATTATCGCAAGATGTTCGCGTGTTTGAGACAGCACGACGTGACGACTCGTCAGATGTACACCTTGTCCTCTCGGACAAGAGAACGTTCAGTGTTTTCCCCTATTGACGATAACTCGAGAGTCATGAGATGCAGAATGGTACGTGAGGGTTCGGTTAAGGTGGAGAAAAAGAGGAAGTCTTTGACTAAGAGATCTCACAGGAAGCTGAGGACTCCTGCCGGCAAGAGAGCGAACCCTGTTCTAAAGGACGGCCATCCTGAGGACGAGGACGTTGCCCACCCGGCGACCGCGGCAGTGGCAGAGTCCGAAAGTGAGATGGAGCTTGACAGCGACACTGTTCGCAAACAAGCGATACCCTCGGGACCTCCTCTTGGAGAAATGGGCACTGAGAGCGGAGACAGGGAACCGCTCGTCTACAGCAGAAGTAGACAGGATAGTGACCCGGGCGACTCCAGAAGGTCAGGTGGCTGGAGCCGAACCCAGCCCGGCGACGAAGCAGCGTCTCGGGTAAGACCGACACAAATTGGTACCACGTCTGATGAAGGGTTAGTTGATCTCGAGCGACGAACGTCACAAACTGGTACCAGAAGTGGGGTTCTAGCGTTTTCTTGTCACAGAACCAGGCAAGGTCAGGAAGATACCGAGGACGAGTCGGATGGAGTGCCCCATAGTGAGCACGGAGGCGCGCGTCCAAAGTTACGTAAACGGAAAAGCAAACGAAGGTTGCTTGATGAAACGGGTGCACCTGACGAAACCAGTGCATTTGAAACGGAAGCTGGAACCCGCAGTGGGCGTGAAAGAGGTTTCCATGAGGATAACGGATGGTTGATAACCGTTCCAAAGACTACTGAGGTAGTACAGAACGATGTGAATAACGAGACATTCACACACTGGCGAGAGACCGTTGGTGAGAGTAGGTTTGACAGGTCCAAACCACTCGTCGACAATAGATCGGAGAACCTTGTGCAGGTTCAAGTACCTAGTATCGTACGGGGCAGGCAACCTGTACAGTTGAGACAGGCTTGTGATAGGCCAAGAGACATTGAGACAGGCCTGAAACCGCGGGGTGACGCCGTAGTGCAGAAAACGAGTGGTGACATCGTGGCGCATCAGCGAAACGAAAGCAATCGAGTACCGTTTACCAACATGGAAGAAGGTCGCCCAAGACCTGTGACAGATGAGGTAGATTGGCAAGCGGAGATGTCTTACCTGCGACAGAGTGTGGCAAGGATGAGTTCGAAACTTGAAGAACTGTCTGTTCCTGCTACTCAGCATGCGAAGTCTTACCGACGCGAGACATCGGGGAAACCTACGGGCCCAGGTTACCAGATGGATCGCCGAGGGAAGCTGCAGATCGAAGAGCCAGCACGGAGCCGAGGTAACACAGAGACACGTGAGGAAGTTTCGCTTTCGGAAACTTCGGAAAAGTTACGTAGCCGCTATCTTCCCGAGGACAGCGGGAGAGAGTCACACGGAAAAACGGCAAGGCAATCGAGTCGACAACGTCTGTTGACAAGAGGAAGAGTTGAGGCGAAATTACGTTCGTCAGTGAGTTCTTCGGATTCAGACACCGATAGAGTTGGTCCAGAAGAGGCCATGAGAACCGGAGTCTTTGACAGGAAAAACCTCCGCCAACGAGGAAGACCAGAGAGTTATGAGAAAACTGAAAGGGAGACGTATGGTAAGGAACGTCTACCAGAGTACGAGAGACGCGTTTTAAAACAGGCACTTGATAGAGAAACCGAGAGAGAATCGAACATGGGAAGAGACAGAGATCATTTGGCCTGGGATGAGACCCACGAGCGGTACTCTAAAGGGCACAAACCAGATTCGAGAAGTCGTAATTGTCTTAGGTACGACGAATCTGACAGACCGCCAGAGTCAGGAAAAAGAGATATTCGCGAAGAAGACAGAAGAGTTACGTTCGTCAACGGAAACTCTCAGAGTTCTCGCAATAAATATAAACGATCGGAGTCCAAAGACTACGCAGGTGGTGAGCCTCGTAGAAAAGGTCAGAGACAGGCTGAGTACATCTCTGATGAAGACAGTGCAACGTCAGGCGACCGAGAGATGACTACGATGTATTCTAAGTGGCGTACAAGGAAGACGTTGGGTACTCTGAGGGGACAGAGTCGGCACCGGTCAGTGGTGAGGACAGACGAGGGAAACGATTCCCGGAGTAACGATGAGGACAACCGGAGAGGAAATCCCAAGAAGAGTGTCGGAAGATCACTGGTTACACGGAACTTGAGGCAAGTCAGCGAACGCAGCCTTTCTAGCAAAGTTCGAAGTTTGTGCACGGTGCAACCGGTGGAGTGATCAGGAAAAAGCAGACCAGTTAATGTGTGCCCTAACGGGTCCCGCTTCGCAGCTGTTGTGGGACATGGGTGCACAGAGGGACGTGTCTTGGCGAGAACTTGTTGAGCGGCTTAAGGCCCGGTACGGGTCTGATGACCAAACTAGCCTATATCGGATGAAACTTCGCACTTACCGGCAGGCTCACGGAGAAACGCTGAGTAGTGTAGTGCAGGAAGTACGGAGGCTAATGGCTTTGGCATACCCAGGACCAACAAGTGATATCGTCGAGACGGTCGCTTGTGACGCTTTCATTGATGCACTGGCAAACCAAGATTTGGGGCAGAAGGTGCGCGAGCGAGAACCAGTTAACCTCGAAGCGGCGTATAAACATGCGGTGAGGTTGGATGCCTATGGTCGATCTTCGACACAAGGTGGTGATTTAGACCGGAGACACGCGAGAGTTAAAGTTACCATGGAAGACCGAAAAGACTCGAGCACTGAGGGGCAACAGTCTCGTCGTCTAGAAGATCTCGAGCGAAAGATTAAAAATCTTTCAAGAGAACTTGATCGAGTGACAATAAATCAGAATTTGGGCATCGTTCCGAGAAAACCTCATGAAAGGGAGAACAGTTCTGATCTAGCTGTGGGAGATCAGAGGACAACCGAACCGAATGTGGGATGGCGACGGATTTATCCGCCCACACGGTTGCGTAACCCGGATATCGAATGCTACTTGTGCAAACGAAAAGGACACATAAAGCGATTTTGTCCTCAGAGAAACGCTGAGACGAATGGTGCAACCGGTACCAGTGAACCTACAAAGGCTGAACCGATACAAGAGGAAACCCAAAACCGACTGGTCAAAGGCAGTAGGGTGGCCTACGTGGTTGCGAGACTGGCAGGAAAACGTATACACTGTCTACTTGATTCTGGAAGTGAAATGTCACTTGTGCCACGACGTTTCGTGCTAGACGCTGTGCTAGTACCGTCAGAACAGCGACTCCTAGCCGCTAATGGAAGTCAGATTAAGGTGGATGGTGAAACTAACCTTAAGATTCGGATCGGAAAGCAGGTGTACCCTGTACCCTGTCTAGTTACAGACCAAGTGACAGAAGTGATCTTGGGGTTATCTTGGCTGGAAGCCAATCAGGCAAGATGGGACTTCGCAAGTCGATGCGTTTTCCTTGGGAGCGAGAAGATCCCTCTGAAAGAGGTCGTTACCGAGTCCATGTGCCGGAGGGTTATTGTGCAAGAGGACATAATAGTTCCTCCAAGGAGCGAAGTTGACGTTCCAGCTTGGGTCGTATACCCGCATTTCCAAAAAGATAACGAAGATTGGACGACCATTCCAATGGAATTATCAAAAGATTTGATAATCGGACGTACGTTGGTGACAGGAAGAGACACGGAAGTGTGGATCAGGATGTTGAATGTTGGAGACAGAGATTCACTAGTCAAGAAACGGACTGAATGTCCGCTGGAGCGAGTGAACGTAGTCGATGTGACAGTTAATCGAGCCAGAACGGAATCGTATGATGAGCCTTACCGAAGCGAAAATCCGGAGAAGCCTATGGGCCCAGGTTATCCGGAGGAACGCCGAGGAAAGCAGCAAAGTACGATTGACCGGTTTGGATCGAAGATTAGTACAACGGCCAGTGTAGCGGAGCAGACGCTCAACCCACTTGCCGAACAGACCCTAAAACGACTATGGGAAGAAGTGCCAGCAGACATTTCGGAAGAAGAGCGAATCAGGTTACGAAAACTTGTGCTAACGTACAGCGCAACGTTTTCCCTTAACGAAAGTGATAACGGATTCACTTCGGTAATCCAACACGAGATCGATACGGGACAGGAGAAACCAGTTCGGCAACCTTTGAGACGTCAACCGCTTTCCATGTTACCGGAAGTTGATCGTCAGGTAGAAGACATGTTGAGACAAGGAATCATTGAACCTTCGATATCGGAATGGGCATCCAATGTCGTAATGGTTAAGAAAAAGGATGGCAGTATGCGTTTCTGTATCGATTACAGGCAACTGAACCTGAAGACACGGAAAGATGCTCATCCGTTACCCCTTATCCGCGAGAGTTTAGATACCCTGGGTGGCGCCAGATGGTACAGTACGTTCGATTTGAGAGCAGGTTATCACCAGATGGCCTTGCACCCAAGAGACAAACACAAGACCGGGTTCGTTACGAGAAGGGGCAGCTTCCAATTCAAAGTGTTACCTTTCGGATTGTGCAATAGTCCGGCCTCGTTTTGTCGACTAATGAACTTAGTCTTGACAGGGCTAAACTATGACATCTGTCTGGTTTACTTGGATGACATAGTTGTGTTCTCGAGGGACGTAGAGACGCACATGCAACGTCTAGAGATGATTTTCAGGAGATTACAAGAGTATAATCTCAAGCTGAAACCATCCAAATGTTACCTGTTACAACAGAGAGTATTGTTTCTTGGTCACGTTTTGAGTGAAGAAGGGGTCGCGACGGATCCGAGCAAGATCAAGGCCGTAGAAGAATGGTCTGCTCCTCGGAACTTGAGGCAAGTCAGATCCTTCGTTGGTCTTTGCTCCTATTACCGACGTTTCATACATGATTTCGCGGTGGTAGCTCAACCACTTCATTTCCTGACCAGGAAAAATGTACCGTTCCATTGGACTGACGAATGTCAGGGAGCTTTCGAAGAACTTAAACGAAAGTTGGTTTCCGCACCTATACTTGGGTTACCGAACGACGAAGGCCAGTACATCCTAGATACGGATGCCTCGGCATACGCCATTGGAGCGGTGTTATCGCAAGTACAAGAAGGAGAAGAGACAGTGATTTGTTACGCGAGTCGGCTCTTGTCGACGGCGGAACGGAACTATAACGTTACCAGGCGAGAGTTGTTAGCTGTGGTGTATTTCTTGAAAGAGTTTCGTCAGTACTTACTGGGTAGTAAATTCCTACTCAGAACAGACCACTCCGCACTTCAGTGGTTACGCAGAACACCGGAACCGATTGGCCAACAGGCTCGTTGGTTAGAGATGATAGAGGAGTTTGACATGGAGATATGTCACAGACCGGGAGCAAAACACGGTAACGCAGACGCGATGTCTAGAGGTCCGGGTGAGGAACAACCTAAAGTGGTTACCATGAGAGTTACGAATGAAGACGTGATGTGGGCACGTCCGATCGGAGAAGTAACGCACTCCGAGGTTACCAGTGAAGACTCAGGCCAGGAAATCCGTTGGACAAAGGAGTTTCTTCGAAGAGAACAGCAGAGCGATTACAATATTGGTACGGTCCTTGATTGGAAGGAGTCGAAGCATCATCCAACACAGGCAGAACTATCACCTGCTAACGGAGAGGTGAAAGTGTTGGTGAGCAACTGGAATCAGCTGGAAGTCCTGCAAGGAGTGTTACACAGAGGCTGGATTCAGGGTAACACAGGAAAAGCTGAGCGATCTCAGTTAGTTGTGCCCTTATCTCTACGGCAAGAGATGCTTCAGTTAACACACGCAAGCTTTGCCGGAGGACATTTCGGGATTCGGAAGAGTTTAACTCAGTTGCAACGTCGGGCGTATTGGCCGAGTTGGAAGGACGATGTTAGACGGTTCTGCCAAAGGTGCGATCGCTGTGCTCGTTATCGAAGGGAGAAACCTCCAAGACAGGGTTACATGCAGACTCCTGTGGTCGGTGAACCAATGGAGAGATTCGGAATTGATATAACTGGTCCGCATCCTGTATCAAGTAAAGGCAACAAATACATACTGACAGCGATAGATTACTTCTCGAGATGGGCTGAAGCTCTGCCTATCAGAAACCAAGAGGCCGTTACTGTGGCAGAATCGCTTATGGTACACGTGTTCTCGAGGTTTGGTATGCCACGCCAGATCCTGACGGATCAGGGACCGTGTTTTGAGTCGAAGTTATTCAAAGAGCTGTGTAAACGCATGGAGATTGACAAAGTACGTACAACTCCATATCGACCCTCTGGTAACGGAATGATCGAAAGGTTCCACAGAACACTGAACATGTTGATCGGAAAGGTAGTGTCGGAACGACAAAAGGATTGGGATGTTCATGTACCATATGTAATGGCGGCATATCGAGGTACTGAACATGAAGCGACCCAACGGACACCTAATTTCCTGTTCCTGGGAAGAGAGAACCATACGCCATTAGACTTGATTCTAGCCCAAGTTACAGAGTTCGAGAGACCGTCTTACAGTGACATGGAAGAGTACGTGGAGAAACAGAAAGAGAAAATGGAACGATCGTATCGGCTTGTACGAGAACAGTTAAAGAGAGTAGCAGAAAGAAGGAAAAAAGCCTACGATTTGAGAGTGAGACCTAGCAAGTTCGCTCAAGGAGATTGGGTTTACTATTACTACCCTCGGCTAAGAAGTGGAAGGAAGACAAAATGGGCTCGCTATTACACCGGCCCATTCTTGGTTATTCAAGTGCTCAGTCCGTGTCTGTACCGGATTCAGAAGAGTCCGAAATCCACGCTAATGGTTGTGCACGTGGATAAATTGAAGCCGTTTTACGGTAAACCTCCGAGTACCTGGTTACCGGAGAGGGACAGAAATCTTGAGTTACCTACAGTAGACTGGCCAGTCCTGGCTCAAGATCCTAATGCAGAACATGAACCAGAGGAACCTTCAGAAAATCCAGACGAGACCGCTGATCCAGAATTGCCACCTGGACGACGGACGAGACGAAGACCTCGCTTGGATGGATGACTACGACTGTAGAAGTCCTTGTTAGTGACCTTCTGAAGCAGACGTGTATCTAGGACCAACTAGATGAACGCTTAATTGCGTTGGTTTCATTGACTATTCGAGACCCATGTTTCAGTTGCCCTTTTGATGAGAGTATTTCTTTTGAGCGGTATCTGGGAGCATACAGTACCTGTGCTACCTGCAACGCTTAATTGCGTTGGGTTATACAGATTGTCAGTGAATGACTGTTTAAGTTTCCTTTTGATGATATGTGTTCGGTTAAACATTGGCTTAGTGGTTAGTACTGAAACGAGTAAAGATTCCAGTACTAGAACGCTTCATTGCGTTGGTTCTACAATATAATAACTTGTACTTTTATTTTGCTTTCACGATTTGGAAGTGGTACCGGGTGTGACTGATCGACAATGGTTACCAGATCGGGAGACAGTGGGCGACTTTTCTCTCCTTTAGTTCTCCTGGCCCTTGGGGTCCGGTAGAGCCCAGGTTCATGATAGAGGGCCTGTTAAGGTTGGCGATTTGTCAGGTACGACAGGTTGCCAGTAGGGTGGTGGTTCGGATCGAAAGCATCATTAAAAAGGCTGTCGCTATCACGGTTCTCATCGTGTTTGGCGTACGTGCAGGGTGCCGAGAGATCGAAAGCATCATTAAAAAGGCTGTCGCTATCACGGTTCTCATCGTGTTTGGCGTACGTGCAGGGTGCCGAGATTGTCGATAGACCGCCCTATAACCAAAGGTGCATTTGGTTCCTTGCTCTCTAAGTGGATCTGGGTTGGGGATGTTCCTGTCACGTTTGATTAAGGTCCCCGATTTTGGCAGAGATGCTCCGCATCTAAGTAAGGTGGGGAGAGTGTGGCGGTCAAGGCCACAGTGCGTAAGTGGGAGGATTTATTTTATGCGAATGGCATCGTTTTCTTTCAGTTTACATGCGAAGGGAACAGCATCGTTTCTCTTAATTTTTCATGCGAAGACCCAGCATCGATCCTTTAATTTTTATTTAATTTCAATAGGCGACTGTCCGGCAACGACCGTGGCAGGGAAGCCCGATCGACGGTCTGAAGCCAGCGCATAGCGAGCAGACGCGCTCATTAGGGATGCATAGAGCCTGCCTCACGGTGCGCTGCTTTATACGTGAAGAGTTGGTTCGACTCTTCATACATAGCAATACTGTTAAACAGCGTTGTTGGTTAGCGATTCAGTTACCGATTCAAATATACTGCACTCAGTGTGGTAGGCGAGTGATTTTGGTTACGACAGAGTCAGAGTTCGAGTTTCCGGTTAGTACAAATATATTTACGGACGAAAGGGGCGTTCGAATAATATAATCAGGCGATCCCGAGTACAGCTAAAGAAGTTCACTGTTGGGAGACGGGCCGACAGCGCCGATCCGGCGGGTTGGATCCCTCCGTTGATCGCGAAGCGGTCTAGATCGCGATCGTGGGAAATCTACGGCTGAGTAATACTCGGGGAAGGATACCGTTGATACACAGGAAAACCAATTCAGTGTGAGATCGAAAACCAGGGTGAATTTGGCGACGGGCAGGAAAGTCCCTCTTGGGTTTTGAAGAACTCCGCGATCGGAGCTTGTCCGGTAACCCATGAGAGTAAGGGTGACCTTCTTAAGGTAGCCATTTTCTGGAATTCTGAAATTCTTGAAACCAAGAGTAAATTTGGCGTCGGGCAAGGAAATCCCTCTTGGAGTTCGAAGAACTCCAAGATCCGACAGTGTTTGGTTTTATCCACTGAGACGAGTTTTACGCGATTTCGGCGTACTCGACACAGGGGAAGTTCTACGCACTTTCGGCGTACTCGGCCGGAAGGATTTTACGCGACTTCGGCGTCTTCGGCTGGGAGAGTTTTACGCGACTTCGGCACTCGGTGAAGTGACCGTCGGGATACCTGAAAAAAAACCAATTTAGTACAAAAACGATAATAAGGGTAAATTTGGCGACAGGCAGGATCGGAGCTTGTCCGGTTACCCGTGGGAGTAAGCGTGACCCTCGTTAGGGAACCAAAATTCGGAAATTCTTGGGAACAAAATTCAGGACATTCTGGTAACCTTACGGGGTCGGCGTTACATTTGGATTGTGACACTTGGATGGCTGACACGCCGGTGGAGCGTTGGAGGGGCTCCATCGCCCGGTAACTAAAAATAGTTACTGGGAAAGACCACTGTTACCGAAAGACCGCAGTACGGGAAAAGACCGCCCGACAACTGATTACAGTGCGGTAAGACCAGGAAAACGATAGAATCAGGAAAATCTTGTATTCAAACCAGTCGTTATTCAGAGCAAATAACTTGGTGATCGAAACACGTAGTTCCGAGGACTGACCGAAGTGCGAAGTAGGGCCCACCTCGTGCGCCGGTCGGAACACAGTTCTGCGTGCGGTTAGGGAGGTTTTAGACCTAGAACCTGTCCTATCAGAAGAGAGTGTCGTGAGACCAGTATACCGCGTTAATATTACACGCGTATATATTATCGCAAGATGTTCGCGTGTTTGAGACAGCACGACGTGACGACTCGTCAGATGTACACCTTGTCCTCTCGGACAAGAGAACGTTCAGTGTTTTCCCCTATTGACGATAACTCGAGAGTCATGAGATGCAGAATGGTACGTGAGGGTTCGGTTAAGGTGGAGAAAAAGAGGAAGTCTTTGACTAAGAGATCTCACAGGAAGCTGAGGACTCCTGCCGGCAAGAGAGCGAACCCTGTTCTAAAGGACGGCCATCCTGAGGACGAGGACGTTGCCCACCCGGCGACCGCGGCAGTGGCAGAGTCCGAAAGTGAGATGGAGCTTGACAGCGACACTGTTCGCAAACAAGCGATACCCTCGGGACCTCCTCTTGGAGAAATGGGCACTGAGAGCGGAGACAGGGAACCGCTCGTCTACAGCAGAAGTAGACAGGATAGTGACCCGGGCGACTCCAGAAGGTCAGGTGGCTGGAGCCGAACCCAGCCCGGCGACGAAGCAGCGTCTCGGGTAAGACCGACACAAATTGGTACCACGTCTGATGAAGGGTTAGTTGATCTCGAGCGACGAACGTCACATATATAGGGCGTCTGTTATAACAGCAGATGCTGTTAATGTAGTAAAGAGTTTGATGTCGAATGAAAATTGTCATAGGCCTACCACAAGTAGAATTCACACACACACACACACACACACACACACACACACACACACACACACACACACACACACACACACACACACACACACACACCCACACACCCACACACACACACACACCCATTGGGGCAAGATGGATCGGTGACTGATCCAACTCGCCCCATGCAGAAGATATAAACTTTTCACTAATGAAAACTAATATCCGCTGCGCATCACGCCAATACTGAATTCCTTCTTCAAACACAAAAGGGACTTCTAACAAAATATACCTTTGTCATAAACCTGCCACAATTCGTAATTGTATATTTAAGAAATAACCCTCAACTGAAAATAAGATCAGACAGGTCAAAAATCGATTTTTCTTCATAAAAAACGAAAAACTACATGTCGTTTCGGTTCGCACTTGTAGCCAAAGAACCAAGTCGTCAACAGTATTAAAGTATTTCAAAAACATTCGGTAGATAACGACACCATATATAGGTTAAATTGAAGGGATCCATCATACCCCAGTGATCCATCTCGCCCCTAGTTCCCCTATGCAGTTGAAGGAGCTGAGTGTTAAGTTTACGATAGAATGACATAAATGAATTGACAGAACGAACTGAAATAGGTAGCGAATTCCACACTTAGGACAGGCGACCGAGAAAACACATTAGCCGAACTCTGTTGAGTGTCCAAAAAGACTGCGTGGCGTGGCACCATTCAAACGGGCAGCGGTGGTGAAGGATCTCGCGAGTTAAAATTGTAATAATAATTAATAACTGTCCGGGTGTGATGATAAAGTTATGTTCAAGGGGTCGGTAAACAATACGACCTCGTTTTGATTGGCCGCACAACTTTGTCGGTTGCGTTGCTACTATTCGGTTGAGCCATCAAATTCAGAAAACACGTATCTTGTGTACCTGAGATTATTTGGTCAAACAGGCCTATTGTCAATTGTACATATACATGGGCCTCTTCTATGAAGGACTGTTTAGATTAGCTGTAATATACAATGGGTCTCTTCAACTCTCTTGCATTTTACGCAGTCCATTATCTCCAGTTCGTAGGCCTAGTGTAACATTCGCGACAGCGTTGCCATGACGATGTTTAATCAACGTCACGTTGATTAAATGGTCGTAGACGATATGACGTCACGCAGGAAAACAAACGAATGAAAGCGACCTTAGCAAAATGTCTAGGAAATGATTAAATGATGGATATGAGCCCTGGTAAGTTCTTTAAACAATTTCTACTAAAAATCAGTCTGGCAGGCAGTCAGTAGGTCATGGAGGCAGACAATCGGTCATTCGTTCGCTCATTCCCTCAGTCGGTCTTTCATTGCCTGTCAAACAGACAATCAGAAGAAGGTCAGGCAGTCGTAATCATAATCTTAAACTCCAAATTTATAAAGCGCTACTCGATAGCGAAGCGCAGGACACCAACTTATTCACGAGCGGTGAGCTTGCACGCAATGCGTGCATGGGACAATCGCACAGCGAGCTGGTTACATAGGCGTAGACTCTGGGTGGGGGCAGCCGGGGCACGTGCCCCCAATAATTGAAATGGACTGTACATTTAATGCAAAAAGTGTATGATGAATAACCAAATGCTCCCCCCCCCAATATTTTGGACAAGTTTACGCCAGTGGCTGGTTAGATGATCATTCAGTCAGTAAATTACTAAGTCAATCAACCAGTAAGGCAGTCTGCCAGTCAGTTTGTCTACAAATCAGTTCGCTATCCATCCAGTCGGTCAGTAGGTAAGTCTTTAAGCCACATCTGGGCGCGATGGCGCTCGCCTGGTAACGCGGAAAGTAGGGTAGGGGTTTGAGCCTCCCAGAGGCAGTTACTGTGTATACTATAGGAACCTTGAGCGTGTTGAGCAAGTCCTTTGCTCACAATTGCTCAGCTCCATCGATTGATGCTCGGTATTAGATAGTGGCGCTTAATATATAATGCATGATAAAAACTATCTGTCATGTATTAACGATTGATTGGTTTTCTTGAAGCGTGGCTGATTGAGAATCCGAAGGCATTGCTGTTTCCTGGAGATGTCGCCGAAGGAAGAGCTGGAAATAGTTCGTTGCACTGGAGACGTCCGCGGGACTCGAGGATCACGCGCAATGATCACTCTGGACCGCCATCGAAGGATGGACATATCGAGTTCAGCATCACCTTCGACATCAACAACTCCCTGATTCTCATCACCTTGGCGATTATTATGGCCCTCTACCTCGCAGCGACCATCTTTCTGATGATCAAGCGCTGGTGGGGAGGCAGGGTAAGTGAAGGTTCAGCAAAAGAGCAGGGATGGTTTAATGGACAGTTTAAGCGAAACGCTGGAACGTGTTCGGCAAGTGATAAGCCTCGGAACGTATAGGCCTTATAAGAGTGATTGGAATAAGTAATGATGATCCATGTAGGCCTGCGTATGTAGGCCTATGTATGCATGTATGTATGTATTTATGTATGTATGTATGCATGTACTTATGTATGCATATATATGTATATATGTAAGTAGGGCCTTATGTATGCATATATATGTATATATGTAAGTAGGGCCTATTACGTTCGTATGTGCGCATGTATGTGTGTATTTGGCATATATATACATATATATATATATATATATATATATATATATATATATATATATATATATATATATATATATATATATATATATATATATATATATATATATATATATATATATATATATATATATGCATTTATGTATTTGTATGTGTGTGTTTGTGTGCATTCGTAATCGTAATCTCCAAACTTCTAAAGCGCCACTCGAAGGCCAAGCGCAGGGCACCAGCCTATTCACGAAGACTGCGTCAAATCAGAGGGGTTTCCAAAGAGTAGTTCAGAGGAAGTCCGGTTTCCATGGGGGCAGGTCAAGAGAGGAGGCAGAGCAGCTTTTAAAGGAGGTGTCGTTTAGGGCGAGAACAATTGGAAGGCGGAGGATCGGATGAGTCAGGGTAGGAGTTCTTGAAAAGATGAGACCAATTTTGAGTGGAAAGCCCGGGAATGATAGATAGAGGAGCATGAAAGGGATGATGTAGGACGAGTTGCAATGAAGACGGAAGAACCGAGAATCTGCGGAACTCAGAAGGGAGATCGTTCCAGAGGCGTGGTGATATTTGGTCGACATTAGGCCTGGTGATATTTGGCCTACTGGATAGTAGGTCATCAGAGGCCGATAACGTCGATAAATTTGTTGCGTACATTTTCTCCAAATTTTTTCACTTGTTCTTTTAAATGTCCCGCCCAAAATGGCGAAGGTTGCAACGTACACAATTCAATATACTCGGTAGCATCCTAAATGCTTTATGTAACAATATATATATATATATATATATATATATATATATATATATATATATATATATATATATATATATATATATGTATAGACCTATTAGTCTTGTTGTCCTCGAGACCAAGGTCTTGGTCTCGAGTGCACTCGAGTTCGTTTTTAAAAGTCTTGGTCGTGGTCTTGGTCTTGGTCTTGAGGTTCAAAGTCTTGGTCTTGGTCTTGGTCTTGAGGTTCAAGGTCTTGGTCTTGGTCTTGATCTTGAGGTTCAAAGTCTTGGTCTTGGTTTTTCAAGACCAAGACCAAGACTTTTGTCTATATGAACGCATTGAACAGTCATTAAGAAAAAGCAAGAATTTCAAAAATTTATACAATAATTATTCATACAGTTATTGCTTTAGTATTTACACGGTGTGAACGACGCTTAACTGTTGTTTTGGACAATTATTTTGACTTCCGGTTATTTACCGTGGAACGATTTCAAAAGTGACTCACGATTTGCTGCTGTGTAAGTTATGCCAGCGATTTCAGCACCTGTAGAACGTAGGCTATTCTTTCACCTGGCAGAATTTTTATGAGGCCCACAGGTCATATCTTGGTCAGAAAATTCTGAACGAATTGGTTTTTATAAAATGCAACAAGCATTTGGAATAACACTTTGCATGAAGAACTTTTGCAAATACTAATTCAGAATGATCTGCAGTCTGCGTTTAGAGTTGTTTTGCTTGAAAAAATAGAAGACTCGTGTTTTCATTAAAACAGCGAGTAGTCCGACTTGACTTTTTTAGTAAGGAATAGCAGTCTGGATATGATTGTGATTTTTTGGGTCTCGGTCTTGGTCTTGAGTTTCAGAGTCTTGGTCTTGGTCTTGGTCTTGAGGTTCAAGGTCTTGGTCTTGGTCTTGAGGTTTAAGGTCTTGACAACAAGACTGCCTATATGTATATAATGTGTATTCATAATGCATGTATGTATCTATGTATATTATAGGCCTATATATATGCATGTATGACATTGTATGTATGCCTCGTGCATGAATGCATGTATCTGTGTATGTAGTGGTTAAATTCAGCCGGATCCCGGAGGATCTGAGACCTGGCACCTTTGGTTTAAGATCCGCCACCTAAAAGTGGAGACCCATCACCTACAAGTGGTTGCAGTAATCAATAATATGCATCATATTTCATGCATTTTTAGCTTTATCAGAATAGCGAAAAGCGAGTATCAGTTATAGATTAGCCAGAAAGACTTATGTTTGTGCTTTACAAAAACTTGGAGATCCGCCACCTCTGGATTACCAATTTAACCACTGTGTGTATGTAAACGTTTATATCTGATATTAAGTAGCTTGCCTATTCAAAGCAATGTCTACGCTAGTCTGTGTGATGTTTAAGTTAATTGAGATCAACATTTTCATTTGTGAGTAAATAAAACTTGGATAACTGGGAAAAAATCGCTTCCGGCGGTCTCTCGCAAACATCTGGAGCCGAGCTACGAGAGAAAGGAGTAAGCACAAATTTAGAGAGGATATCCGGACTAATTTTGACACGTGTGTGTGTTGAACACTGCTAGATCATTGTCTTCTAGATACAACATCTAGAAGGCAATGGCCATATTCCTTTGTATTGTTTCAAAGAGGCATTGGTTTTTGCATGTATTACCTCTTTTCTACTTGACCTTTGAATTACTCTTCCAAAGATACCTGTAGACAGTAGATTACTTATCCAACATTGGTTACAGCGTACGTCCCATGATCCTCTGTGAGTACGGCTCCCGTTTCGCCTCCCGATTGTGGCTTATGTAAAAGGTTCAAATCTCGGGCTAGCACGGTTCGTACATGGGGACCTTAAATGGTGTGGCACCCATAAAAACTGGCAACGGTGGTGAAGTATCTCACCGGATCAATTCATTCAAAATGAGCATGGTCGAGGCCATAGAAAAACGTGTACTTTCACGTATAGCCTGGATATAGATGGTCTGACATTCGTTTTTTTGACTGTTTCTAGAAGCCGTTGTATATTCTGAAATGGCCACCAACCAGCATCAAATCAACAAATCCATACTTGGTCACTATAGTCACCGGTGTTAGAGGTATTTAACACGATGTCAGTTTACTGTTTAAACTTGTAGAGCATTCATGAGCGAATGGTCGGATGACTGCATGAATGGATGAGTGGATGGATGGATGAATGGATGAGTGGATGGATGTGTGGATGGATAGATGGATGAGTGAGTGGATGAGTGAATGGATGAGTGACTGGATGAATAGATAAGTGGATGGATGGATGAGTGGATGGATAGATGGATGGATGGATGAATGAGTAGATGAGTGAATGGATGAGTGACTGGATGAATAGATGAGTGGATGGATGGATGAGTGGATGGATGACTGGATGACTGGATGAATGGATGAGTGGATGGATGGATGGATGGATGGATAAATGGATAAATGGATAAATGGATGGATGGATGTGTGGATGGATGGATGAATGGATGAGTGCATGGATGGATGAGTGCATGGATGAATGTGTGGATGGATGAGTGGATGAGTAAATGGATGTATGAGTGTTGGATGAATAGATGGATGAACAGATGGATGGATGGATGGATGGATGGATGGGTGAACGGAGGATGAGTGGATGGATAGTTGATGGATATAGATGACTGATAGAGTAGATGGATGTATGAGTGTGTGGATGGATGAGTAGATTAATAGGTGACTGGGTGAATGGATGTGTGGCTGTATGGATGGATGAGTGGATGGATAATTGTAATTGTAATTATAATCAAGAACTTATATAGCGCCACTCAAAGTCAGAGGCGCTCCCGACCCGGGTCAGTGTCTTCACTGACAAAAACGATTTTCAGGCGCTTGCGGAACTGGGCAGGAGGGATAGATAGATGAATGGATGAGTGGACGGGTGTGGATGGATGGATGAGTGGATTATTATTATTAATTAGGCTAATTAAATTTGTAATGCGCGCACAGTCGTGGATAGTTAGTCGCCAGGAGAAGACGGACTTAGTAGATATCCAAGTGCTTGAAAGCTAAGGCAGGGCTACGGGTACAGACCAACGGAAAACGATCAGTCCAATTCCCCATCCAACCACCCTTCCATCCATTTATTCATCCACCTAACTAACTATCCATATACCCATCCACTCATCATTCCGTATGTCCATCCATCCATTCACCCACCCATAAACCCATTTTTCAATCATTTCATTTGTTCGTCCTTCCATCCATTCATTCGTCTATCCAACCAACTACACATCCATCCAGTTATCGTTCCGTCCGTCCGTCCGTCCTTCCGTCCATCCATCCATCCATCCATCCATCCATCCATTCCATCCATCCATCCGTCCGTCCGTCCGTCCGTCCGTCCGTCCGTCCGTCCGTCCGTCCGTCCGTCCGTCCGTCCGTCCGTCCTTCCGTCCGTCCGTCCGTCCGTCCGTCCATCCATCCATCCATCCATCCATCCATCCATCCATCCATTCCATCCGTCCATCCATCCATCCATCCATCCATCCATCCATTCCATCCATCCATCCATCCGTCCGTCCGTCCGTCCGTCCGTCCGTCCGTCCGTCCGTCCTTCCGTCCGTCCGTCCGTCCGTCCGTCCGTCCATCCATCCATCCATCCATTCCATCCTTACCTACCCTTCAAACCCACAAATGAAACTCATTCAATGAAACATGTTTTTCCTGCGCCTCTCAGACGCCGGTACAGATGGAACCTTTGTGTTTTCGATCCACGGCCTCAACTACACATCGGACCAATACTTCATCAACGGTCGAACGGTTCATCACGACCGAAAACTACTCAGCAAAAGCGGTTCCGATGCATTTCTCATCACCTGCGATGGTCAGATGTTTTCACTTACTATTAGATATTCAATCTGTTACAACTGTGTGTGATTTTTCTAATCTAATCTAATCCAATATAATCTAGTGACTTTTATAGCCCTTCTGTCACAAAGTTCATGATATCAGTCATTGGTCGCTTATTGCTTTTAATCGTCATCGCTGTGTTAGTTTTGGGTCATTTTTGATGGATTAACTGATTCATACGTGATTAAAATTATCGATTCATGACTTGATTCATTCGCAGTGATGCGCGCTCTGTTCAAGTCACTCTGTTTAATTTGCTCTTATTCTGTCATTCATACATCGCACTGTGATATTCTAGTCCTCTATTAAGATATTTCTTTGGTATGTATATGTGTCATGTGTGTATTTATGTATATATGTATATATATATGTATGTGTATTATGTATATCTATGTGTGTATGTATGTATATATGTATGTATGTATGCATGTATGCATGTATGTGTGTGTACGTTATATATGTATATGTATGCAAGCATGAATGTAATTATGTATGCATGTACATGTGTATTATGTAGATTTGTAGTGTATGTATGTATGTATTTATGGATATATGTATTTATGTATGTATGTGTGTATTTATTTATATACGCATGTATGTATATGTATGTATATATGTACATATGTAAATATTTATGTATGTATGTACATAAGTACGTATGTATGTCTGTATGTATATATGCATGTTTGTCTATAGGTATGTATGTATGTATGTGACAAAACAAAAACAGTCGCATCATAATTAACACCCTATAGACACTTACAAACAGCTGCGTTGAGTTTGTAACCATAGCAACAGGGCTGATGTTGTCATTTCAGAGCCGCTCGGAAATATATCTGAGGCGTCGGTTACTCTCTGGGCCATGGACCCTGACGAAAAATTGTAAGACTCTTTAAACCAACTAATATTAACTTACTTACTTACTTACCAATTCAAGCGTCTTCGTAATCTCGAAATTTATAAAGCGCTACTCTAAAGTTAAGCGTAGGGCACTAGCTTATTCACGAGCGCTGCGTCGTGTCAGAGGGGTTGTGGAAATAGTTGCAACCTTGCGGTCGAAAGCAAGGAGTGTTGTTCGTCGATAAAATAAGAACTTACTTGAAGAAAAAGAGATGAAATGAAGGCGAGGATGCCGCTGACTTCCCGTTGAGCTAATAAGGGTGCCGCGCTGTGGAAAAGGCTGAGAACAACAGAAGGTGCTGCTCTATTGCGTTGAATCATCCTCAGTGGACTTCACTGTATAATGTGAGCTGCATAAGATGCCTTTTCCTTGTATCAAAGTCCTATCACTTGCCTACAACGTATTCCAATCCTTTCAGCCCTCCTATCTTCGTCAGTAATTTACAATCCAACTTCTCCACTCAACCCGCTCCACCGCCCCTGGTGACTTTCCAGGTTTTTCAGCATTAGACCTTATTTGTTTACATATAAACTAGTTGATCGTAAGGAGCACTAACTTCGTTTAAGCTACCGAGATGCACCTCAGAGAGGAGACCAGAATACCAAATAAAAAGTCAATGCTATTATTAAACGACACTAAGTTACATTATACGCTATAGCCACGTGTGCGTTTAACTAGTGTTGTGATGGGGTGATTAGGTTCCTGAACTACATAACTATCCAGGACATCAAGCGAAACGTCTTTACGTATTTGCCGCTACATAAATGGATCCACGCCACGAATGGAGGAACAGAGGAATTGATAATCGAAGCAAGGCACAAAAAGACGCCCGAGTAAGTTTTACACTCACAACAGCTGCATTAAGAGTTAATGTCATCGTAATGAGGTAGGAAGATTAAATTTAAGTACGGTAAAGTATGTCATGGCGAAGCGTAATGATAAAGACAAAGGTAAGTAGGTAACATGATAAAGGCAGAAGTAAGTAGGCAACATGATAAAGGCAAAGGTAACTAGGTAACATGATAAAGGCAAAGGTAAGTAGGTAACATGATAAAGCAATGGTAAGTAGGGAACATACTTGTCTAGTCGCCTCTATAGAAATTGCTCGGAAATGTACGTCGTTCCGGTTCAATGATTGTTTCTTTTGGAGAGCATGCATGACTGCAGCAGCCCATGAAAAGGACGCCTATTTAGCATCCAAGTAGAAACCTGGAGTAATGCTGTTTAACTGTGCCTACCAGCGCCGTAGACACAGTGTCAAGCCGATAGCTTAGGGCCTTAGGCATTGCCATTGTACGTTTATTACACGCCTATAGCAGAGCTACTTCTGAGTGGCAAGTTTCCCAGGTAAAGGCTTTCTGACTGTAGCTCAAGCACCCTTACATGAAAAGTAACATGGCAGCTGAGAAAGAACTGGTCAGTTTCGCCTGGCGATGAAAGGTCTGTCGTTGAGATTAACGTCATGTTCCTTATACCAAGGATCTTAGAGTAGCCTACTCTAAGACATGACACTCATGGCTTTCTTACACGTACAATAAAACATATACAGGCTGTGGACACAGTGAACGAGGTCGTATTATCCAACGGGCCCAGTTAACGTGGCTGTATCATGATATTACTATGAGTCTGAGTTGTATACGTTTGCTAGTCATCCCCCAAGTGGTGTTATTGTATTGCCTTGTCGATCGCCACGCTCGCAAGTTACGCACCGAACATAGCCTGTGTTATATCTTAGCGTCATATCTTAGTCTTGTACATTAGTGTCAATCTCAGTGTCATATCTGTCATATCTTAGTGTTATCTTAGTGTAATATCTTAATGTCATGTCTTAGTGTCATATCCTAGCGTCATAAGATCGGTGCTTATTCTGCCATTGTTTATCCGTTGTCAGTCAGGCTTTGGATAACATCACGTCTGGCTTCCGCGAGAGAGACATCTGGCTCGCCCCTTGGTTCTCGACGACCCTCGGATCGAAGCTCGACTCCATCTACAGCGCCACTCTCTGCTACCTGACGATAACCTGCTTCACGTTCGCTGCCGTCATTTTCTTCTACACGTCCTCCTACGATAAGCACAGCTACATGACGCCGCGGGCCTTGATCTATGTCGTCATTGCGGCAGTCATCGTCACCTGCTTTGTGACTGTCTTCCACGCGGTCATGAGGCTCATACGGGTGGGGGCCGGCGACTTCGCCGAACGCTATTCCCCTGTTCTGCTGCGCGACATGTCCGCCTCCCTGCACGTCCACTGGGATCTGAACGCTGACAAAAACGATCCGGACAGTTCGCCCACAGTGCGGAACACCCAGCGGAACAACAGCAATAAAGAAGGACCACTGAGGGAGAGAAACCGTCCGGCATTGTCGAGCCATCGCATTGTATCGGATGACGGGCAGTTTAATAACAACAATCGATCCAGAGGAGACATCTTCCAGGCATTCCCGTCTTCCAACTTCCGCATGCAAGACGATACCAAGTCGTGCTTCGCTCCAAGCGGAGACGACGTTTGCGCGATTCGCGACAACTTCTGTAAGCCTCGTTTCGCGGCTGACAATTTTTCGCCTCCATGCAAGGGTTCCATGTCACCCTGTGGACCATCGGTCCCAGACCTCTCATTTAATTACAAGCCAAAGCCTACGAACCCTTTGGGGTCGTGGCGAGCGCTGACAAGGTCAAACAGCGGCTTCGGAGCAAGCAAGAGTCCACCAACAGGCGCCAGGGGCACAACCAGACGCTACGATTCCTATCTTGACGTGCCTGGAAGTTGCGGTTTGTCTACCGGATCGTGCGCCGGGTCACAGCGAAACCCCTGTCTCAAGAACACCAACTCTGACCTCGACTGTCCAGTGTTTCCGCAGGGCCTGTCAACGTCAACAGGACCGGGACCGGCACCTGCCGCGCGTTCCGTAGCCTTCAAATGCCCGGTGGGGGGCGATGATGACAGCTGTTCGAAGTATTTCACCAAAACAACAAACAGCGACAACAACCGAATCATTTGCGGGACCTCGCTACCGCGATCCGACGACTGGAAGATCCCGATGTCTACTCCAGGCGCCAACGACACCCGCTTCTCGTCACGCAGCTTTGGAGCGTCGTCACGCATCAAGACCAACGATACGAAGATCTTTCGAAATCGTTGCGCCTACGACGACAACTGCTGGGGTCTGGACGACACGATGCCGAAGGAGGACTACACCGAAAGATCGTTCTGTAGAGGAATGGCCGCGACGAAGAAGTTCTCGTTTCCGAAACAGACCGAAGCTTTTCCCATGGATCGTTTCTGCAGCAGCCGGGTTGCAAGTGACCCGTGCTATGGGTTAATTCCGACATTCAGCCCTAGTCTTCAGAAGACCATCGCTCGGATGGGCAACGATCCATGTGCACGACAGACGTGCGAGGGTGCGGAGCAGAATGCGTGCAACTTCCAGAACGTCAACTGCATGCCCTGCGATTTCCAAATTCCAGATTGCGACCGGCGTCAAGGAGACGCGGTGGAGCGCAGCTGGAACGACCTCTGGAACCGCTTGAAACCACGAGGTGACGGCGGCGGACCGTCAAAGTGCGATCCAAACGCTACAGACGGAGGCATGAAATCGCCGGACGTGAGCGGACCCGTCATGGCGGAAATGCGAGGCTTCGCCGGGAATCTGGTCGAGAACATCATCGCCAAGATAAAGAACCAGCTCAGGTCACCCGACCAGTGCGTCGACCTGGCAGACTGTGAGCTCGACATCGAGTCGTTCGTTCGCCGGATGAGCCAGCGCATGATGGGACCTGGGCCCGCGGACTTCCGCTGCGGCAAGTCAGACCCGTGTGATGATGTGTGTGCAACGAGATACCCAGACTGCAGCGGGGCGCCAGATCCTTTGACAGATCGAATCGCACAGACGGTTACCGACGGGGCTCTTAAGACGAGCCTCGCGATGCTGGACGACAGAGTGGCCTCGATCGTCAAGGACGTCGAGAAGGTTCGAGCGAACATCATAGAACGGATGCGGCTGGAGCTCGGCCTGGGGCCTGAAGACGATGGAAAGGAATTCCGGTCCGCCGTAAGACCTGGCATGTCTGCAAGCGAGACGTCGGTGATGATGCCCAAGGCAAAACCACCGGACAAGTACGGCGCTAGCTACCTGCCTCGCGACGATATCTCACCTGCAATGACGAACGCAAAGCTGAACAAGGTTGCGCGTTCGAGCCTCGAGAACGTGTTGAACCGCGATGGGATGGGCAGCATGCGCGATAACACGAAAGCGACGGCTGAGGGCGACCTAAAGACCTTCGCCAACGACGTCGTGCAGAGTCTATACATGGCCGTCCGGACAAAGCTCCAGCAGATGCTGAAGCACGAGTACGACCTGGCGGACGACGGAACCGTGCCCTTCCCAACAGAGGAGCTGCTCAAGAAGGCAGACCTCGAGGTACAGGAGCAAGTGCTGCCGACCGTCGTCGAGCACATCGTCTGGCTGATGAAGGAGGAGGCCAAGGTCATGGGTCAGCTCGACTGCGACATGATGATGATCGCCTTTGCCGGACAGTACGTGGACACGATCGTCACGAATGCCGTTCTGAAGACGCACGTCGACCTGACTCAGAAACGCGCCTACACACGAACCTTCGTCGTTACATCGAACAGCAACAAGACCAACAGCAACAACAACAACAACCTCGATTCGATGCTCGACCGATGCCTTAGCGAGACAACGCTAACGATGCAGACCCTGGCGAGTCTCAGCGCCACGAGACTCGAAGTGGAGGAGGTCCTTCGAGAAACCTGCGCCTACGGTACTGTCGACGCCGAAATGGCTCAGCTGCAGATCCTCTGCAGCCTCGTGGAGAAGTTCATCACCCGTCTGAGGGGGGTTCGAGGAGACACGACCAGGTCAGAGACAGCCATCCAACGGGTGGAATACGCTGGTCGGGAAAATGGAAAGGACGCAGAGGAGGAGTGTCCGCACTGCAGAGCGGAGGGAGCTCAGAGCGTGGTCGCCAGATGTCTGACGCCGATCTCGGCCAAGCTCATCACGGATCTGATTCTTGAGGAAGCCACAAAGAACCTGGACGCTTGCGGGAAGATCGTTGAGTCCAATCTAGTCCACTGCAACCAGGAAACCATGATCGCTCTGGGTCGCGCCCTGTTGGACGGCTCCAGCAAGTCAGGCGACCACCTCTTGATCCTGGAGTCGGTAACGGCGGACTTGAAGACAGTGGCTCTGGACCAAGCTACCACCAAGGTGGTTGACGACCTGCTGGCCATCGGAGATGCGTCTCGTGCGGAGGCGGAGAGGGAGCTGAGGAGGAGACTGGACCGGTTCACGGACGATGCCAAAAAGAAGACGGAGAAGATGATGATGGCGACGGCGATCAGAGAAAACCACCAACAGAACAATTCACACTTCGAGGTTTCACTCTAAGATACTTGTTATTTAATGTAATGCCGTATAACACAATTGCAGTCGTAATAGTAAACTCTAAATTTCTAAAACGCTACTAATAAGCACCGTACAGATTATCATTATTGTGCATTTATTGAGCGCCGCTATCTTATGACGAAGCCTCAATCGATGGCGCCGAGCAATTGTTGGTGAAGGATTTGCTCTAGTTCTCTACACAGTAACTGTCTCAGGGAAGGTTCGAACCTGTACTCTTCGCATTGCCTCTACCTCATCCGGATTTAGGCTGATAAAATTTATGTATAGTTTACCATTTCACAGTGATTGTATTTCCACTGCTTAGTCACAGGTTACGGAATAGGTCTAAGCCTAGACCTGACTTGGCCTGATAATACATCAACAACTAATCTGTTTTCAGATTACCTATTTGTTTTTACTTCATGTCTTTCTCTTTTCAGGGTTTTCTCAGTCGCTATATCCTTCATTCTCTTTGTCCTTGTCTCTCTCTCTCTCTCTCTCTCTCTCTCTCTCTCTCTCTCTCTCTCTCTCTCTCTCTCTCTCTCTCTTCGTTTCTTGCTGTCCCTCTCTCTGTCTGTGTCTGTCTGTCTCTCTCAGTCTCTCTCTCTTTATTATTATATAAATATATATTTATTTATTTAGGGCCTATCTAAGAGATCCTTTTTACCTCGGGGCATAACATAATAATAATAATAATAATAATAATAATAATAATAATAATAATAATAATAATAATATTATTATTATTATTATTATTATTATTATTATTATTATTATGTTATTATAAACAAACAAATAAATAAATAAGCAATAAGCAAATACTGTAACAATATTTGATTCTCCTTTCTCTCCACATTAGATCGACTTCTATCCGCGTTCGGAGAACAATATCAACTACAACGCCGCCACACCAGCATCGAAAGCAGCAGAGGAAGGCAGAGGATCCTTTGCCACTGCCACTCCTGCTGCTGGCGTGGAGCAAGACAGTCCCTCCGACAGCTCGGGCGGATTGAAGGATAAACCGAAGAATGACGCACTGGACACCGAAGATTCAGACGATCCTCGCCGGAACAGACATCATCCAGATGCAGATAATATTGTAGATGGTTGGTTGGTCTTCGCTGCAGTTATTTTAACAGTAATATTTATGTCTTGTCTTCAGCCTTCCTCGATCCGAGGGTTGGTCGCTTCATGGACAAGTTTCCTCCATCTCCTCCTTTAACAGTAATATGAACAACGCAAATTATTCGTCACTCTACCCTAACCTTCCCTGCCGTTTTCTAGCCACCTATCCTGCCCTGCCACAATAATCCTTCCATGCCCTGTTTTACCGAATCGTATCCTTCAATTTCGAACTCCACTCTACCTTCCCATGCCTTAGTCTCAGAGATGGGCACGATTGGTCCAATTGCTAATCGACTAGAATTAGAATTAGCAAAAGCTTATAGCTCATCGATTAGAATTAGAATTAGCAGCAGCTAATCAATTAGCGGTTAGAATTAGATTTCGGTAACTCACACATATAGTTGTTTCATGAATTTGTCAAATTTTGATCAAAGCACAGCAGTTACTATAGTCTATTATAGTACCTAAAGCAGCACAACTGCTGTGTCAGAATAGTCCACAAACCAGCAGGCAACAACACACCACAGCGGTCAATACATGACGCAGTTATTGACATTGCTACTGCAGAAGCTCACTATTGCATTTTGCTATTAGCATGTCTTGAATCAATGCATAGCCTACATAATTTAAAAAATCTAATCGAACATCTAATCGTCTTACGATTGGAATTAGCTAAAAATTGCTAATCAGTTAGAATTAGAATCAGGACCAGGCGACAACTAATCAGTTAGAATTAGCTGTTTGCCTAATTAAGTAGTCTAATTAATCGATTAGAATCTAATCGATTAGTTATCCATCTCTGTGCTTACTCTACCTTACCCTACTCTACAATGACATCCTACTCTAACCTACCATGGTCTGTACTACCGTATACTTACTCTAAACATCCTACCACGCAGTGGCCTCATCGTATCTGACAGTGCCCTACACTAGCAGACACTACACATTATCTCACCTTATCCTAACGTTCTGTAACCATACCTTACCTTTCCTTGTCTTGCCATATCTTACCTTGTCGTACCTACCTTACCTTACCTAACATTACATACCTCAGTATGTTGTAGCCTACGCCTTGTAACGGACGAGTACTTTTGTTCTTAGTGACACCATCTAGTAATAGGCTCTGATTAGGTTCTCTTTTGAGAAACAGAATAGAACTCTTCTGTTACCCTGTGCGCAGAGATGATCGGCATCCGGAATTCGTTGACCCGCATTGCAGACGAGGACGAGTGTCTGACGGGCAAATGTCGTCGGCACAGAGGTCGACTCAGTCGGACGCTGCGCTCGTCCCGCTGCGAGGCCCTGCACTACGGCGACACCGAGTTCACGGACGACCCGTCGTCGTCACCACAGAGGTCGGCGGCGAAGACCCACCTCACCCAGACGCTCAACGAGATAGAGGGAAGCTCGCTGTCCGACATGTGGAGAGACCCGACCAGTTTCCGCCATCGGTGCTTGATCCTCCTCGGCCACCTGCTCCTTGGAGGAGTCATCCTCCTCGTTGCTGCGTTCGTCATCGGGTGCGTCGTTCTCGGTCTCCAGCTGACCCCGTCGCAGGCGGGACTGTGGCTCCAGCTGGCGGTGATGGGGACGGCGCTCCATGCGCTGCTCTTTGAACCCCTCAAGGTCTTCGTCCTGGCCGCCTACTGGACTATTTTCAGGAACGATCTCATACAGTGATCGACACAGCATCGAGTCATCCATAAAAAAAACAATAGGCCTAAACGTTTTCGTGTAGACTTGTCTTGTAATCTGTTTGTATTTTGTTCAGTTTTTCGTTTGTGGGCACATTTACCAGCCGCGCTGCTCCGTTTTATCATCGCCCACAGTTCACGGTTACGTGGTCTCGTAAAAAAGTGTGCGTTTTACAAGCTTAGTTTGATTTTAAATGCTGACACCGTTATTGTCATATTGTATGCATTGTTGTTATGTTATTTTTCTATTATTGTTGCATTAAGTTCGGTCTTATCTGTACTGATTCTTCTCTTTAAAGACACATTGTTCAAAACCGACATTGTCGTCCCTCCACCCGACGACCAAGCAGAAAATTAAATTTAGAAAGATTTTAGTGCTTTTTAAACTGGTTTACCTGTAATGAGGTTACCTGCAAATTCATTCTTTTTGTCCTAAAGAACATATCGCTTAACAAAAAGTGCATTTCGGAAACTTTTCGCCTTTGTGGTTTCATATTTTTTAATATATCCTGTAACTTGTTTTTTTTTATTCTCGTGAATGTAACTCTACCGTTGTTTGCTCTTTACATTTGGTGGACCACTACCCTGACCACTTTTCGCGTACCATCGTTCAAATGAAAAGTAACAGTGGTTGATAAAAAAAAGCAATTCAACAGCCTTTGTGCGTGATTTCTAACTTAAAATTAAAGTTGATGTTGCATATTGTAATTGCAATTGTTACTGTAACCGAACATTTATATGGCGCCGCTCAAGCTCAGATGCGGACATCCGCACTGGAAATTACCCCCTTGTCCGCATTTCTATGACCCCTCACTCCCCCCTCATTGCGGACGTCCTTTATGGATGACACCATTTAAGGTGAGAAAAAGAAGAAGCAACGCTACCAGAGAGAATGGTGTTGCGAACATGAGGAGGAAGTCGGTTCCAAAGCGAGGGACCTATGCAGGCAAAGGACCTGGATTGAGCCATGATGAGGAACTAAGAGGTCAAGGCGATCAGAAGATCGGAGAGGACGCAGCGAAGAATACATGCATAGGCTATTGGCTATACATGGTCATCTACCTGGACTTTCGGCGTGTCCATGTAATCGTGGAGGATATATATGCATTATACGGACTGAACTATTCTTAGCCGATTGATTTGGATAGTGATCTGATTGCAGCTTGGTTTTAGTGAGCAATCGGTTGTTTTGTGTATTATACACTGGCGCTACAAAAGTTACTAATTAATAATAATAATAATAATAATAATAATAATAATAATAATAATAATAATAATAATAATAATAATAATAATAATAATAATAATAATAATAATAATAATAATAATAATAATAACAACAACAACAATAAATGTACTTGTAAATGTTCGATTACAATTACAATTACATAGGCCTACATTTCAACACCTTAAAATGTTCTCTTTCGAAGAGGTTGGACTGGGAGATATCGCTGAGAGACACTCTGAATGAACGAATCGGTTGTTTATAACGAAGAAACTGATCAATGAAGATTTCAGCTCCATTAAAACAGATTCATACAGTCTGATAAAGATAAACAGAAGAACTCCAAGCCATGTATACGTCTATTTGTAAGTTATAAACCGCTAAGACCGTTTGCATGTGACATTTGGATCTACATAATGGTATCAATGGGAAAAAGAGTGATCAACCAAGTCCCCAGGACAGCTTATATCTACTGTGGTCAAGTTTCAGTTTCTGTTTCGATTACGTTTTAGTTTCGATTTCAGTTTTCGTTTCGATGAGTTCGATGAGAACCATATGTATATATATATATATATTTTATATATATATATATCAGCATTCAGCATGGTCAGTTCCAGTTTATAACATAGTGCAGTATTGTCCTTTTTCTACATCTATTTCGCCAGCGAAACTGCTTAATTTGATCGTTGCAAGGTCGGATAACGGTTCTAACGAATCTGCATGACAAGGTGCAATATGCGATTACAGTTGTAGTCTACATAATATACATATTATATATACGCATATTACATACATATATTCATATATATATATATATATATATATATATATATATATATATATATATATATATATATATATATATATATATATATATATATATATATATATATATATATATATATATATATATATATATATATATATAATATAGTCTGCGACGTAGCTGGTCCAATTAAGGTGAATTGGAAGCAGAGATAAATCATTGGTTTAGGTTTCGAACCGTTCCTCCTCCACAATTCGCGTAGACGCCCGTTTGATCAAGTTTTGGTTTCTGCCTGACAGGTGGCCTGCGATAGAAAGACAACAACACAATTTATCCAATCACTTGTATGTACTAAAGGTGTTTATCTATAGTCAGTTATTTTCGCAGTTGTCTGACGGCGTCGAGTGAAAATATAATGAAGTTGGTGACGGAATCTATGCCTTATATATATATATATATATATATATATATATATATATATATATATATATATATATATATATATATATATATATATATATATATATACCATTATGACGGCGCTATAGGAATCAGACAGTTAGCTCGGTTCTTACCGTCCTTCAGAAGACAAGTTGCTGTTTACGTATATAGTCGGAGTTTCATCAGGTATCCCCAGCGGCTGAAACAGAAAGGACGAAAAATTCTTTCACATATACCCATCATACAATACAATACAATTATATTTGATACTGCCCTCCTTCCAAAGGTCAGAAGTGCACAAACAACCATATGACAGAACATCAATGGTATACTGAGCAGTGAGCAACTGTGCGTGAAGGATATACTCAACGTCCTTATATACACAGTGACCGCCCGAGTACATGGAGGCTCGAACCCGTACTCTCCGCGTTACATTTCGAGCGCTCTATGCATTTGGCTACTCTGCACCATGATCATAGTCTTCATCATTGTCACTTCTTCTTTATGGATGTGTTCATCTCTGCAGCGTTGCCATTTCCACGACTCTACCAACCGTTCAGGTGTTGAGTTCGTCTCCAGATGTATGTAGCCCGAATTTCAGTGCCTGAGACTCTTCCAGCTCCTCACAGGAAGACGGCTGGAAATCAAGGCACAGAGACCAGAGTCTCTCTGCCATGACGATCTCCAATCTGCACCTGCTGAGATCATCTCCGATCTCCAACCACAGAGAGGTTGGAAGAGGCCTTTTGGACACCCTCGCCACACATGGACAAGAACGGTGGAAGCTGACCTGACCCATTGAACGTTGGGTTGTATACGGCCTGAAGACGAGCCAAGAACACAGACGGCTGGTTCCAGGTCAACTGGAATCGGAAACGCTGCAGAGAGGAGCACGCCAGTAGTACAATTGGTTCGATTCTAGGCCACTGTTCAGTAAACAGTGCAAATGCCCATCACAGGTGCAAATGCCAATCGCAGGTGCATCAAGGTCTAAGGTGGAATCTAACCCACGCGGCATGTAGCGAGATCGTAAAATAGCATGTATGTCATTATGGTTCAGGAACATTTATCATCTAAGCCAAAAGATATATTTTATTAGTAGATATAATTATTTGTTAACGCGCCTGTGTTATTTCGTGTGGTTATCGGAGCGAAAGTTATACTCGCTAGGTGTCGGAAGGTGAATGCGTACAAATACCTTTCTTTCCTTCCTCGCTTAACTGAGCATCGGTGGTGCAGCGTTAAGCTTTCCGCCGGGCAAGCGAAGGGTCGTGAGTTCGATTCTACCCTCGAGCTGTGTAATTTAGATTTATTTCTTTTAAACAGGCAGAGATGAGTAACAGGACCTATGATAGGGGTGGATCGATGAGTGGCTGCTGGATGGCGCATTGGTACCAACTCGCAAATAAACGCGGGGTTCACAGTCATGCTTACAAGTCGACGGCGCTGGCCAATCACAGTTCACAGTTCAAAATTCTGCGCGCTTATTCAGGTCAGGTTGCATCATTGTTTTTCAAAATGTCTGACGGTGCAGATTTCATATTGGATATCGCTAAATCATCAAAGGATGATATACGTTCAGTTATTAACACCGTTTTTAAAATCCGCAATGATAGAGTCAGCTTTGAGAAGAAGTTACAGACGATTCGCGATTTGTTGCGTAAATCAGCGAAAGGGAAGATTGTTAGGTCTAAAGGTAAGTGCTTCTGAATGGTTGTATCGAATTCCTTTTTACTGAGCAAGTCTTTCACTCTCAATTGCTTAGTAGGACGTGATGGGCGCACTTAGTGGCTGCCTACAGTTAAATTCGACTCCTGTAATAACTTATGAACCTCCGTTCATACTATGACTTGTAATCATATTGCGTTGCAGTGTTACCACTGTAGAAAAATGAAAAAACCCAAGTTGGGACACTAAAAAACCCAAGAAAACCCAAGGTAGGTTTTCTGCAGACTTTGATGATGATGATGATGATGGTAAAATAAGAAAAACCCAAGCAAAAAACCCAAGTGTCCAGGAAAAAACCCCATTTCCCAAGTTCGTCTGAATATTAACGATTCTGCAGAGGTCTCGCAAAACGAGACCGCTGTATCTTCAGTGTTGTTCGCCAGGGGTATTAGTCTGAATATTAACGATTCTGCAGAGGTCTCGCAAAACGAGACCGCTGTATCTTCAGTGTTGTTCGCCAGGGGTATTAGTCTGAATATTAACGATTCTGCAGAGGTCTCGCAAAACGAGACCGCTGTATCTTCAGTGTTGTTCGCCAGGGGTAGTCTGAATATTAACGATTCTGCAGAGGTCTCGCAAAACGAGACCGCTGTATCTTCAGAGTTGTTCGCCAGGGGTAGTCTGAATGTTAACGATTCTGCAGAGGTCTCGCAAAACGAGACCGCTGTATCTTCAGTGTTGTTCGCCAGGGGTAGTCTGAATATTAACGATTCTGCAGAGGTCTCGCAAAACGAGACCGCTGTATCTTTAGTGTTGTTCGCCAGGGGTATTAGTCTGAATGTTAACGATTCTGCAGAGGTCTCGCAAAACGAGACCGCTGTATCTTTAGTGTTGTTCGCCAGGGGTAGTCTGAATGTTAACGATTCTGCAGAGGTCTCGCAAAACGAGACCGCTGTATCTTCAGTGTTGTTCGCCAGGGGTAGTCTGAATATTAACGATTCTGCAGAGGTCTCGCAAAACGAGACCGCTGTATCTTCAGTGTTGTTCGCCAGGGGTAGTCTGAATATTAACGATTCTGCAGAGGTCTCGCAAAACGAGACCGCTGTATCTTCAGTGTTGTTCGCCAGGGGTAGTCTGAATATTAACGATTCTGCAGAGGTCTCGCAAAACGAGACCGCTGTATCTTTAGTGTTGTTCGCCAGGGGTAGTCTGAATGTTAACGATTCTGCAGAGGTCTCGCAAAACGAGACCGCTGTATCTTCAGTGTTGTTCGCCAGGGGTAGTCTGAATATTAACGATTCTGCAGAGGTCTCGCAAAACGAGACCGCTGTATCTTCAGTGTTGTTCGCCAGGGGTATTAGTCTGAATATTAACGATTCTGCAGAGGTCTCGCAAAACGAGACCGCTGTATCTTCAGTGTTGTTCGCCAGGGGTAGTCTGAATATTAACGATTCTGCAGAGGTCTCGCAAAACGAGACCGCTGTATCTTCAGTGTTGTTCGCCAGGGGTAGTCTGAATATTAACGATTCTGCAGAGGTCTCGCAAAACGAGGCCGCTGTATCTTCAGTGTTGTTCGCCAGGGGTAGTCTGAATATTAACGATTCTGCAGAGGTCTCGCAAAACGAGACCGCTGTATCTTTAGTGTTGTTCGCCAGGGGTAGTCTGAATATTAACGATTCTGCAGAGGTCTCGCAAAACGAGACCGCTGTATCTTCAGTGTTGTTCGCCAGGGGTATTAGTCTGAATATTAACGATTCTGCAGAGGTCTCGCAAAACGAGACCGCTGTATCTTCAGTGTTGTTCGCCAGGGGTAGTCTGAATATTAACGATTCTGCAGAGGTCTCGCAAAACGAGACCGCTGTATCTTCAGTGTTGTTCGCCAGGGGTAGTCTGAATATTAACGATTCTGCAGAGGTCTCGCAAAACGAGACCGCTGTATCTTCAGAGTTGTTCGCCAGGGGTAGTCTGAATGTTAACGATTCTGCAGAGGTCTCGCAAAACGAGACCGCTGTATCTTCAGTGTTGTTCGCCAGGGGTAGTCTGAATATTAACGATTCTGCAGAGGTCTCGCAAAACGAGACCGCTGTATCTTTAGTGTTGTTCGCCAGGGGTAGTCTGAATGTTAACGATTCTGCAGAGGTCTCGCAAAACGAGACCGCTGTATCTTTAGTGTTGTTCGCCAGGGGTAGTCTGAATGTTAACGATTCTGCAGAGGTCTCGCAAAACGAGACCGCTGTATCTTCAGTGTTGTTCGCCAGGGGTAGTCTGAATATTAACGATTCTGCAGAGGTCTCGCAAAACGAGACCGCTGTATCTTTAGTGTTGTTCGCCAGGGGTAGTCTGAATATTAACGATTCTGCAGAGGTTCGATGGCAGGCCTGTCGCCTTGATTTAAGTCATAGCATGGATGGCACTTTGTGTTCATTAGGGACCGTATAGAAATCGTCGATTCTGCTAAGGTCTCTTTTTAACGAGACCTTCGATGCTTTCAAGAATAAACTAAATTTATTTAAATTGATCGATTGATGCAAATATCGCAAAATCGCCAAGTGTTTTGGAATAGCGTTTTTTTTGTTTCAGATCGAAGAGGGCTGAAGGGGTCCCAAAAACCCTGCTCCGCCACTGGTGGTCTCATTTCTTCAAAAGCGTCGGGTCCATCTGACACAGAGAATTTCAAATCCAAAATTCTCCCACAAATACGAGAACGTATTGAAAAATATGAACAGATGGAAAATAGTGCTGATGAATCTGAATGGATTCTGAATCTTGATTTTATCAATAAGTTTGAATTATTGGATTTGGATTCCATTAAAAAGACACACTTGGTGGTCACTGAACAAGAAAGAATGACAACAAATCTGCATCTTGTAATGGCTTATCACCGTGGATTGATTTATTTGACCGCACGTAAATTTTCGCCTACTGAATTGTTAAACAATGGTTCCCTCAGGAATTCAACGTGGCCTATGCGACCATTCAACGATATATTGCATTCACAACTATTATCAAAACCTAATGATTCTGTAAAAAATAAGCTGGTTTCCATAACTTCGCTTTTGGACGCATGAGAAAACTTAAAGATTACGATTACGATAGACATAATTGTTATTAGACTGAATTACTGAAATATTATAATTTTGACTATGATAGACAAATACATTAAGCATATATGCTTCTCGCTGTCTTTTGGAAATGAAAGGATTATTCCAATACATTACCACAGCGCGGATATTACCAGTTCATTAGGGGGTCGTATAAAAATCATCGATTCTGCTACGGTCTCCTTTAAGGAGACCTTCGATGGCAGACCTGTCGCCTTGATTTAAGTCTTAGTATGGATGGCATTTTGTGTGTGTTCTTTAGGGGTCGTATAAAAATCGTCGATTCTGCTACGGTCTCTTTTAAGGAGACCTTCCATGGCAGGCCTGTCGCCTTGATTTAAGTCTTAGCATGGAATGATATGCTGGTGCTAGCACACAGATCTTGCCAATCGAAATTTTTCAGACAATTGTATATATCTAACGACCACAAGTTTAAGCTAATATATCAGCCTTCTAATTTAATCTAGTATCCGTTTCCGTGTATATTTTCCGTTTTTTGCTCTTGCTTTTGGTCGTTCGTTACAGCAATGATTCAGTTTTAGAACCAGCCCCGGAGAAGGAATTGTCCGGACCGCCCCCTCGTATATTTGTCTTATGTATTCATTATGTGTCGTACACGTATAATTGTAGGACTTCTACTCCTACCACAGTGTGACTGGGGTTGCTTGTTACTGTAAGTCTGTAATACTGGTACGCAGTCGGAGTCGTAAGATTAAAAAATGACGGAGCAGCTTCGGTGTTTAATAATGCCTGCGTCGATCTTAGTAATTGGGTGAACGTTGATCCATCGTTACTTCCGTTTAAAATCCAGTTTGTAATCTGGTATGCGCCTCTGTTGCGTCTTATCGCTTTCAACGCAATTCTCCAAATTTTAACAGGCTCAGGACATTTTATCTGCAGCCAGACATTTAGGATTGATCTACTATCCGCGATCCATGTTCCGTTTGAACCATCTGCATTTAGACTATTGAAAGCTCCATACGCTTGATACTTGTCAGTAACAGTTGAACTAGCACTAGCGATAAATCCGGTAACACTTTCATCAGCCTCCAAAATAGGTATGTATCCGATATGACACTTTTTAAGAGCATTATTATCCGCTCTACTAAGAGCGTTATCGACGTAATTTTTGGTGGAGGCATCTTGAAGGTTAACGGGGTCTTTTAAATCGGTTATAGATTTTTGTCTCATAACTATATCTTGGTAAACATCGATTTTATGGTCGCTGGACGATTTACCGAATCGAATTATATTTTCCGTTCCCACTTTGCACAAGAAACCTTCGATCGATTGCAACGTTATAGGTTGGTTTAAATAACCTTCTATTTTGTTTAACAGATTACCCAGTATCAAAGCAAACAGTTTGTTTCCGCGTAGATCCTTACACCCCATATTACGTTGACGATCCGAGCCCACACTTAAAAATAGATTGCCGGTCATAACGTCACCAGTCTTAGAAACTTTGTTTACACCGCTATTAATATCTACGTAATTTTTGGTAGCACCATCTTGGGAATTAGTAGGTTCTAACACGTTGACCAGTTTATGAGAATCTAAATTAATATTCTCGGTCGCGGCGTTTGTTCCATCCATACGAAGGAAAGTAGCATTTGCTTGAGACAATGTAACTCCTCCGGCAATTATTCTTTCCGAGTATCCAACATCAGTATGTCCGAATTTATCCACAGGCATTTTTAGTATATATACACAAAATATATTAATACAATGTATATATATTTTATTTATAATAAAATAAGCCGTTGAGTGAGCTCATGAGCTCAAAGGAGGCTGAATAGCCTACCACGATTTAAGTATCGTATATGTATAATTGTATGCTATGAAGTCCTACGTTAATCTGACCGATAATAATAGTCCCACCGGGAATATGTGTTTTCGTAAATCTGTAATACTGATACGCAGTATTCGTTGAAATATTGAAAAATGACGGGGCAGTTGCGGTTCTCAATAACGGAGTGGTCATCGTAAATAACGTCGTAAATGTCGAATCGCCGTCGTTACGCCCTGATATGGTCCAAAAGACACTGTGTATTTTATATACATTATCGATGGCTTTCAACGCGATTCGCCAAATTTTAACCGGCTCTGGACATTTTATCTGTATCCAGGTATTTAAAGAATCATTAGAAACCCAAGATCCGTTCAAACCATCCGCGTTTAGACTATTGAACGCTCCGTACGCTCGATATCCGTCTTTGTGCGAACTGGCACTAGCGACGAATCCGGTACTACTGTCGTCGGTTTCTAAATTAGGTATATATCCGAGATAACATTTTTTATGAGCATTATCTACGTAATATTTGGTAGCACCATCTTGGGGATTGGTAGGTTCTAACACGTTGACAATTTTATGAGAATCTAAATTAATATTTCCAGTTGCAGCGTTTGTTCCATCCATACGAAGGAAAGTAGCATTTGCTTGAGACAGTGTAACTCCTCCGGCAATTACTCTTTCAGAATATCCAACATCAGTATGTCCGAATTTATCCACAGGCATTTTATAATATATATATAGATATATATATATTAAAATAAACCGTTTATAACTTCTTGAAAATTAGCGCCATCGTCCATCATCTTCAACACGTACAGACACAGATGACCGCAAAACACTTCGTTATCGGGCTGTATTCGTTCGCTGTTATAATAAACCGGACTGCGTAAATATTCCAATAGCTCGGTAGGTGGAGGGAGACCATAGCCATCGAAATATTTCGCCGAAATTTCGCCTTTCTTCTTGATCCAACACACCCAATGAGTCCCGCTCCCACTAGATTTATCTAGGTTAAGAATGCCGCTTTCGTTAGTACTCGGTCTCTCGGGCAACTCGTCTCGTAGGAACACGCCTCTACAGTTTGTGATATTTAGTTTCTTCTTAGCGGCGTCTAGCAGTTGTATATTCGACAAAGGAACATTCGGTAACACGACTCCGCAAACGTCGATTTCTGTAACACTTCTAAAACTCATTTTATAATCAACGAATAGATTCTTTATGTGCTCAGCGTAACGAGTAATGTCCGTAAGCTAATGTATGAATACCGTCTTCCATTATTACTCGTTTGTCATCATCCGCGGATAATGCGACTTTATTTACCTGTTCGGTATAAATATCGTGATGATACGATCTAAAAACGTTCATTTTTCTTAGTCGTTCTCTCTTGGTAAAAAGACAGTTTTTATAATCATCATGAGTTATCGTTTTCTTAACAACATTTTGCTTAATGCCTTTACACTTCTTGTGTTCTTCACCATCCATTCTATACGAGTACAACTTGGCCCTTAAACCTATAAACTCGTAAATCTGTTTTCCTGCTGATTCGTCTTTGAACATACCGATTACTTTCTTGTTCAGTCCGGTCTTTAAACCCGATGGGTGATCTTCAGGGTAATCACTCGTATCGAATCGAACCGCAACGTCTTGAGCGATATCGTCGTAAAAATCTTCTGTTTGTATTTCATATGCCAACGAATCTGTATCGGTAAATAACAATTTAGCTCTATCGCCGTATTTTTGCCGTATAAAATTGTAATGAAAGTCGTACATCAAAGTTTTACTTAAATCTAATATGCACATGCCTAGGTATATCGGTTTATTATAAAACAACTTCGTTCTTTTCATGTGAACGGCGATTAGATTCTCGTCGAAAATCGTCAGGCGGTCATAATTCGTTTTTGCTGCTAGCTTAATAGCTTCCTTCTCGTGACATACCAATTTTATATCTACATGATTTTCGATTCTTTCAAGGGTTTTTCCAAAGACGCTATTGTTCATCAATTTGAAAAAGTCTTTCTCAAAGTTATTAGTAGCACTCGTTCTCAAGTTTGTGTTTAGATCTACATAATACTTCAACCAAGGACTTTCTTCGAATAGTATCCCTCTGTGAATTTTCGCGATTTTCAACCCGAGACTTTCGTACAACTTTAAATTTTCGTGATGTACAACGTATTTCTTTTTATCGTTCAAGTTTGGAATTAGTTTTGGTATATTATATGTAAATTCCGACGAGATGCTCTCGGGAGCCAGGGGGTAGTCGTTGTGGAGATCGTGCAATTTTTCAGAATAGTCTAAATCGACTTCCAATATACACGATCCCAATAAATTCCAATTATTTAGCTCGTCTTCACTCATCCATTTAAATCCACGAGTCGGTAAAGACTTGCTCATCGCCCAACCGTATAAATTATTAGCGTCTAGATAAGTTATATATGCCGAAGGCTCGCTGCTATCGAATTTATCCGCCGTCATATACTTATTGTTGGCTTTCCCATAACGATTCGAAATTGTGCTGATTCCTCCTCTTATTCCTTGCTTAATCATCAGAATCATATCGTAATCGCTCAACAACTCCAACTTTATACCGGTCAACTTCAAAGCGGCATCCCAGGCCAGTCCCGGAGAAGTGTAATACCATGCGGGATCTAGACGATAATTCTTCATGCATACGTCTCTAAAGTTTTCGAAAACATCGGCTAAGAGTAGAACATCCGAAACATTGTACAGGTCGTGGTATTCTCTAAACGTTTTACATCCGAATGCATTCCATACATTTTTGGCGTGATCGTAATCTTCGTCGCTAATAGCTGAGTCGTTCAGCCTCGAATAAAATGCGGACTTCTGAGGTAGTTCGGTTTCGTTAAATATATCGACGGAAGTAACGTAATCGTACGGGTAAATTCCTTTTTTAAGTAAAAGATCGAGCTGTTTCCCAGAATATAATGCACCAAGATTTTTACATTGTTCTTTCTTCAGATTCTTCGATAAAGCGTCAAGACTCGATGCCATGAATCTAAAACTGTCGATGAATCGCAATTCCCGTTTAACGTTAATTTCTTTCCCTTCTTTGTTTAGAAACTTATCGACGATCACTTCTCTGCTAAACGATATGTACTTCTCTTCGTTATTAGGAATGCATTTAATTTTCTCATTCTGATCACCTCGCAATTTTTTTACGAACAGATGGCTATCGTATCCGGACAGATTATGGAATACTACTGGAAAGAACCTCGGAACTTTATAGTCTAGATTACAACCATTATGAGCGGCCCCTCTGAATTTACCGCTCAAATGACAGTGGTCTCTAACCCGATCTGTACCCAACGCCCCTCCACAGATATGACATAAAGTAGCTAGTTTAAACTTTTTTCGGTCATCTGGAGTAAATATCATCTTTTTCGGAAATTTAAACTGATTGTATATTCGTTTTATAGTCTCTTCGAGACTATCTACGAATATTTGACCGATATCGTCGTCTTCGCTTTCGGCCGTGTACGTTACAGGATCTTGTTGATATAATATATCGTCGAAGCATTTTACGTAATAACAAAACGAGCTAGGCGTGTGTTTTTGGTATTTATCGGTATAAGACACGCGAGGATCTGGCTGGCAAGTGGCTATAGGTTTGATGAAAGATTCGAAATCTGCATAAACTATAAAGGGAACTCTCATCGACCTATTATAATTTTTAAAACTTAACGTAGTTCCCGGTTCTGGGACTTCTATTTTTTGAGCGGCGTTTTGCGAACAGTACTCGGTATGTTTATTAAGCGCTTCTATTCTTGTATAACCGTTTAAACATCTTCGACAATAGTGCATTGATATAGTTGACTTCTCTGTACGTGAAGCCATCAATCTGTTGAAATTCTTTATCCAACAATAATGTTTCTTATCTCCGTCGGAAATAAGCAATAGTTCAACGATAGAAACTTTTTCGTCCCGTTGATTCGACACGTAAATTGGGAATACTATCTTATTTTCATAACCGAATACGTCAACGCTGATGTTATTATTTCTCTCAAACTTGCTTATTATATTAGCGTCCGCAGCAACCGGAAATTCGATACCGCTCCAATCGAGTTTCTTGGATTGTTTGATTAATTCTTTCGTAATTCTTTCGGGATGATTGTCCGTTGGATTTAACGCTCTAGTAATGCACCACTTGAAACATTGGTCGTCAGCGTTCTTTATATTGATAATGGCCTTTTTGCTAGATAGTTCTGTAGGCAACGGAATGTAAGAACTGCCTTTCAGTGGTTTATAAACAGCAGTATTGACATCTAACTTTACAACATTCACGAATCTCCAATTACTTCCCCGCATCTGGAAACTGGCCATAGTCTCTGGGATCTTATTTATCGCATTATTGTATATTTCGTTAATATCGGTAGCATCTAAAATAACTTCAGTCTTCGAGACGAATGGAACATTCGCGGATTCTTCTTCTCCAGATTTCATATCAACGCGCTCCATGGTACATGTAAGAACGAGTTGAACCTTAACCTGACGATTTTTTGACAACAGACTAAAAACCTGCGGTCTAACGGCGTTAAGAAAAGACACGGCATCGATTCCAGAAGAACCATCGATAGTGTATTGTTTAGTGAATCCTTTAATAGCCGATGCAGTCTTTCGAATTTCGAACTTCTTTGTATTGATTTTAGCGAAAAGACGCTTTATTTTCGATTTGAACGATTCCAATCTTTCGTTCACAGGTTTCTTCACTTTAGGAGGTATGTAACTAATTAACCAATCCGCAAAAGAATTAATATTCGACCTAACCTTAGTTTTCAACTCACTGAGAACTTTATTTGGCTTGGAAACGAACTTGGTCGGAGTAAGAATTGGCGCTCGAATATCGGGAACTGGAGAGTCGAGCAAGTTTCCTCCTCCATTAAAATCGTTGCTCATAGCAGCAATCAGATCCGCTTTTCGCAGTTTCCAATATCCGATCAAGCCGCTCCGTTTTGCCATGACTCTCAATTCTTTTACAGTTTTCAACTTGTAGTCCATTCCTTTATATATACATATATATATTCATTTCTTTAAGTGTTGTTTAAGAAAAACACAAATATTTATTTATGTTTAATTTTTTATTTATTTTATTTTTCCCAAAATCTCACTGCTCATTCACAACGGAATCGATAGTTTTGTCGTTAATGCGATCGTACACCTTAATTTTGTATCTATTTCGCCATACTTTTCCATTATACCATTCTATTATTGGTGCGTTTTGCCCGTGCGCCTTAGCTGCTTTGTACATCGACGGATACACGACAACATCACCGGTTTCTAGGTCTAAGATTTCTACTTTTCTCGGCTGATTTCTGATATACCTCGTTCTATCATACGCGCCTTCCTGGTAGTTTCTTTTAAGTATTCGTTCTTTCCGATATTCTTTCCAGTATCCTTTCTGATATTCTATCTGATATGCTTTCCGATATTCTTTCTGCTGCTCTTTCTGCAGTTCTTGCCTTTGTCGTCTCTCTAGTTTCTCTAGTTGCTCTTTTTCTGAGTTATCTTGAACACAAATCTCCATTGCGCTCAATAGAGCTATAAGCTCGGGCTTGTTGAGATGAGCACAACCCTTAACGTTGTGCTGGACCAGTAAGCTTCTCAGCTCTGGAAGTTTCATCTTCTTATTACTAATATAAGTAAACATCTCTTTATGTATGTTTAAGAAAAAAAAGAAATTTTATTCATAGCCTTCACCCATTTAAATCGCGGCGATTTAAGACGAGCTTCTACCGTAGACGACGTTTAGCTTCTGCCCGTCCGACTGAAACTCCAGCAACTTGTCCGAAATTACGATAGCATAAGCTTCGGTTTCGGCCGGCACTGCCGTATTAAATATTGCTTTGATCTGAATATCGACGACCGACGATTTTAACCGCTCGGATTGTTTGCTAACGTCAAAAACCATTAGCGGATATAGTTCTTTATAATCACTCGGTGTTATATTACTCTGCGTTATCAACTGATCCATTCCGTAGAATTTTTCGCTAAACGTTGCTGCGGCTCGGTACGCTCTCGAGATTTGTTGATTAGGAAACGATAGGTTGTAGTCTACAGCAGGGTATCTTTCCTGATTCATCATTACGTACATGTTCTTAAGATCGCAATGGTCGAAGATCGACGGATTAACTTCTTGATTTCCGTCACGACTTGTCTGAAATCCTACGATTATATACCTCGGTTTTTCCGGAGATGTCTTGACGCTAAGTCTCCAACTGAAAGTAGTCGACTGAGGAACAGTTATGGTGTCGCATTGACGTGCGCGATAGGCGACGGCCAACGATGCTTTCGATTCGATCGTTTTATACAACTGCATTTTTTCCATATCGGATGGAATAACGTGCGGCATAAACCACGATATCTTCTCTATTGCAACTTTTCCAGCCGCTGCATCGGCACCTCTAAAAATAGCATCGTCGTCGGCTTTACGCACTAACGTTAGCGTATGTTTCAAACCGTAAACAATCTTGTCGTAATCATCGCAAAAACCGAAGATATGCTTTAATGCAACTATAAAGCTGAACGTTCCCTTAGCAGTCGGTTTTCGAATAAGATACTGTTGTCTGACCGCAAACCCCGTGTTATCGGCGAGAACGGCCGTTGCACCACTGTCTTTATACCACAGCTGATTTAAACCTTGTGCCAGTTGAAAATCGTTTGGGTATTTTAGCAATCCAAGCATCGTGGTAGCTTGACCCGGGTGAAATAACGTTTCTATTTCTTGATTCGATAGAGAATACGATATTTGGCTAAAGAGATGCATTAGCCCGTTATTCGTAACAGCCACTGCATCGGCATTAACGTATGCGGTGTTATCCGCTTTAGTCAGTCTTCCTTCGAATAGCAAATAGGATTCTGAAGGGTGGCTGAATAAATCTTGGAGTTCAATGTTTATACGAATCTCACCCGTTGTGTTTAGATTCGTTCTCGCAGTAGGTTCGTACTCGTGAAATTCGTATCGTTCGATACTCTCGTCCGTCAAAGGTTGTTCCGTGAATCTTAGTATATCTGATTGCATTTTTTTATTAATAATATAAGATTTTATTTTATTTAAATATAAATAACCTATGCAACTTTCAATCCAGCTCCGTTTAAACGTCTAACGAGATCTTGAATTCTAATAGCGCTCTTTGCATTGGAATTCATACCGTGCCCCATCATTAAATTATTTATATTTGTACTCTTCGAACGCGTTCCGTCGTTAATAAGTCTAGTTAGGACGTCTTTACTTTCTTGAGTTAGCAAGTCTTTGCCTTCATTCAGCTGCGGTTGGAACGCTAAAAGCGCTGGAAGCGTTTGTGAAGCGAGTTCCGAAGCAGCTGACCTTGTAGTCGGTAAATTTTTGGGACTCATAATTTTAGCAACCGCTTTATCGACTAATCGTTTCCCGGCGTCAGCAACGACAGTTTTACCAACATCCAGCGCTTTCTGCCCGATGTCTTTAGCCGCATCTTTTCCTACGCTGAGAGCGGTGGACGCTATTTGTTTAGCCGCATTCGACGTAAATAGTTTCTTGAAAAAACCCGCAACAATATCGAATATTCCCGCCCCTCCGATAACATATTGTTTCTTATACCTTCTTTTAGCAACTACTAACATTTTTTATATTAATAGCATTATATTTTTATATTCATTTTTATTTATCGCTCCTTGTCTTAGTAACTCGTCGCATATACCAACTATCTCATTTCTCACACCCGTATTCCCCGCCTCGAAGCTGGCCATTCGCAGAGATAACATTTCTATTAATGCATTAGGATCTTGAGGAATAACGATACGCTGTAGGCCTATTCCTTTACCTTGCGCCTTTGACATCATCGAGTCCCATATCGGTTTAATAATATTTTTATATTTTAAGCTCCTAGAGGATTTTGGTTTACTTGGATTTTTCGGCTGCCTCATAGCATTCGTTATCTTCAGAATCTCGGCATATTCTTCCCGATCGTTTGCATTGAAAATCGACTCGTCCGGTTTGGCCATCGTTAATAATTCCCAAAGTCCTGGAGTTCCTTCGTATATCTTAGGCCTATCGCCTACCGTCACGTTATTGCCGTCGATCGATATAGGACTGTCGCCTATATAAAATTGGCCGGCTTTTGAGTTTATACCGAACGTTGTGTCTACCGTCTTTTTATCGGACGCGTATTGTTGCAGGTACTTCACCGCAATATCTCCTAGTTCTAAGGTTTTTATATCTTCTAGGCCTACCGGGTCTTCTCCGTAAGCCTGTATCGAAGGGTATTGAGGAAACTGAATGGCTTTTAACGATGTCGAAATAGAAGCGGGAAGCGCTTTTAAAGCGTTAGCTGTCTCTGCAGAGTTTTCTTTTATAGTAGATAACAAAGCCTTTTGTTCTTTTGAAATTGTTGATTGCGAGTCGACTATTGGTTTGTACAATCTCGTTAATTCTCGTTGTAGTCCGATGTCTCCTAATCTCTCGGATAAAAAGTTTTGTCGAATATTCTTCTTCGATTTCAGAAACTCCTCAACGATAAAATCTCTTTTTGCGGGATCGGTTATCTTTAGAAACGACATTATATTTTACTTATATAAGCTTATAGCTATATTTTTTAAACGTAAATTCGAACGTAAATTCCAACGTATTTTTTCACGTTTAATTTACGTTCCAGTTAAAACGTTCTCGTTAAACGTTAATTTTTCTGTGCTAATTTTGGTTTTATTTTTAATTTTTTCTTTCATATCGTTGAATTTCACAAACTCGCTTAGAATTAGCGAATATTCAACGTCTGAAATATTGTCGTCCACAAGAGCTTTTGAAATAAGGCTACTGATTGTGTTTAGTTTTGCTTCCGCTAACGTTTTGATCTTTTCGTGCTTTGTCAATTTCAGTGCAAGCTTCTTACTAACCTGTCCTCCGATAATAATTAACAATCCTACACCTACTGCCGTACCTGTTGCTATCGCTATGGCCGGAGTTGCAATAACAGTAGCCAGAGCGGCCAGTCCCGAGCTGCTGAGCCCCATCACAGTTACTATCAGAGCGTTGTCGATAATGCTAATCATTCTTATGTTCCTACGATACTTTGTACTTAAGGCGGTCCTTTTATCGCGTTCTTGTTCGATTTCTTTTTGAATTTCGTTAATTTTTTTAAAACGATACGATTGCGCTGAATTTTCCATTTGTTTATATTCCATTATTATTATTATTATTAAGATTTTTTAAATTTAAACGTGGTAATTAATGTAGCATAGCGAATCTTTTTCGTTAATGATGACTACAGAATCGGAATTGTTTTGAATTGTAATTACAATGTCTGCTACATCTTCACAAATGGTTGAGTCTTGCAAGCTACATTTCTTTTCTTTAATCGCCTGTCTAAGCGAGACTAGACAGACTCCCCTAGTTAGTCGAACGCCAAATCCTAGCTCTTGCGAGACCGACGATCTGGGTTGAATTGTGATCGCTCGTTGTGCGAAAATTTCCCAACGCTGTGAGCCCGGTTGTCTTATAGCCCGATTCGTTACTTCTTTAGGCAACCAAAATACTGATTCTGGTCGAGTTCTAACTCTGCTCGGAGAATTGCGTTTTGTTATAAACTTGTGTATTGGCATACCGTATCGCGACATTATATATATTATATATATTTATATATATATTAAAACCTTTACAGAATCATACCAAGAAGGGGTCCAAGGATTGGAATACTAGAAAGTACTTTTGAAATGGGATTGTCGTTTCCAAGAATCAATCCTGAACCATTGATAAATCCAGAACCTCTGCGCATGTACAGTCCTTCTCCTACACCGTCTAATCCAGATCCTGACCATGGTTTCAGGTAAAGACCTGCTGCGTGCGGAACCATCTTGTAGCTTCTTCCTCCTTTCTTTATGTATAAAGCACCTCCATTAACACCCGATCCCATCATTTTGCTAACACCTGTACTCGCTAATCCGCTTAAAGCTCCAGTTGCAAGACTTGGCAGAACCCTAGAAAGAAGAAATTTTCCAGCTGTAGCTAGAAGTGGTAATAACGCTGGAAGAAAACCGCCTTCGACTTTCATATTATGGTCTATTTGCGTTTTACTCATTTTGAGCGTAGTACCAGTTCCATTCTGATATGCTTTCGCCATTTTATTAATTTGTGCTCGTGTAAGAGCTAAAACGTGTTCCCCGGATAGATCTCCGTGAGTTAGTCTTATACTCGTTCCTGTCCCTGCCTCAACTGCGCGTTTAATTTTGTCTTTTTGTCCATCCGAAACATTAACTTTTGTATTGGTATATCGACTCATTTTATATATATAATTGAAATTAAAAACTTTAATACCACGATAATTAATTCTCACACTTCTCTAATTTTAAACCTGATCGACAACTCCTCTCCTCGAAGGTTGATTAGTTTTCCATTTTGATCTGTGAGTTTTGTTTCCATAGCTGAAATCGTAAATAGCGTAATAGGAAGATATACTAAATTAACGGGCACTTCTATAATCTTGTATCCGGGGCCTACATTCGGGAAAAAGGAATATATAATGTTTTCCGTTGTTCCGTTAGAGTACGAAGATCCTATTACGTCGCTGGTTACTCTCAAACTATTTACGTTCATTATATTTACTATGTTCTCGGATTCGTTATATCCTTCTGAATACACTCGGCTATTAAATCCTAAAACAGTTCTAATCGAGTTCTCGATTGTCATATTAACCTGATAGTTAGCACCGATATCTAACACCGACTTCAAAGTATTGTTGTTCGCTTGTAACGTTATACAGTACGCATCTCCCGTTTCGTCATAATGTCCTGATTGTTTCATGATTCTCTGAATGTGTTCGTTTATATCTACGATTTCGTAACTTCCTTCTGGGATTTCTATAGTAAACCACGTTTTACTATTATCCGGCGAATACACAAACTTGTTGTTTCCAGAATATATATTCGGGAAGGAATTATAAGTCTCAAGATTAACAAGACACATTTCATACTTTTTGTTTTTGTCAAGTTGAATCAGAGGATTAAATTTTGTTCGAATTTGCGTGCTCCTTTCGCTCACCAAAATGCTGAATGACTCTTTAGGCTCCGTGTTACGAGCGATCTTTTCTGTGTTCAGAACTATCTTATCTAACCGCGCTTCCATTTTATATATATATATATAATATATATAATATATAACTTATGAAGAAGCTGAAGGCTTATGCTGAAGGCATATAAAATGTATCTAACCCACTTCTATATTTGCCGTTATTCTTTTTACTGGTTAAATCTATCACTACAAATCCGTGCGGACGCTCCCACGCAGTTTTGCACAGTTTTACAAATTCGTCTTTAGGCATATCATCTACGCCTACGTGATCGTTGTATATATTATTAATATTTTTAAGATCTTGACTAAATAAACAGATAAAGTTTGCATTCTCTCTGATGGTCTGTCTAGGCAGCTTAAAATAATTCTGTGCGAGGTAAAAGCAGTCAACATTACTATGTCTCCCTCTGATATAATACGATTCGCATTTGTTTTGTTTTTCCAATTGTAAGTCGTCGAAAATCATCAGGTTCTGCTTGGCACTCAAGTCTCTCGGATCGGGCACTTCTTCCGAAGTTTCAAAGAATCGACAGTTCATATCAGATTTTTTAACTATACTTTTAGCCATTTCTTCAACGACTGATATTGGAGATACATTTAACCTTGCAATCTCGTCTTGACAACCAAACAACCTGACGATTGCTTCTTTAGGCAATTTTTCTTCGAATGCTTTTTTCAGTATTTTATATTCTGGTTGAAAGAGAGATCTTCCAAATACCTGTAGGTTGTCGTAGTCTAACCATCCTGGGTTCAAAAGTAAATTTAATAGTAGCGTAGTCTTACCGCATCCAGACTTCCCAACGATCAGACCCCTTATACTTCTAGGTAATAATGGGTTATTAAATCTTTTCGATGTCTCATCGTTCCAAGATAAATCTTTAACTTCCATTTCTTTTTTAATTATAAAAATAGTTTTATATTAAAATGTATATGGAACAGATGTATTGCGTAAAGTGCAAGAGAGAAACCGAAATGACAGATATTCAAAATTTCATCAGTAAAAATAAAAGACCTATGATTAGAGCCGTATGTTCCGACTGCGGAAAAACTAAAACTCGATTTCTTTCCACTGCCAAAAAAGGAGGCGATCTAGTTGGGTCTTTAAATTCAGCTACGAAAAATATAAAGCTGCCATGGGCTAAATTTCCTGGAGAATTGCATCTTCCAGGACATTCGTTTACGGGCCCTGGAACAAGATTAGATTTAAGATTGAATCCTGACGGTTCACCTAAAGACTGGAGTAAGCCTGTGGACAGAATCGACCAAGCAGCTTATCGTCACGATTTAGCTTATGACCAGTATTCGGATACAGCTGCTAGAAATGTCGCCGACAGAGTAATGGTAAACGATTTAAATAATATAAATAATCCTACATTACGTGAGCGCGTCGAAAGAGCTATAGTTAAACCTATTTTGTCTACTAAAGCGAATCTTGGCTTGGGTTTAACTTCATCCGATTCAAAGCCGGGTGCAAAATCTCCGTCAAAATGGACGGACGAACTCGCTGAAGAATTGCATAAACCGATAATACGACATTTTACTAAAAGGAAGGTTTACGTTAAAGGTTTCGATCAAATTTGGGCTGCAGACCTCATAGACATGCAGGCTTTCGCGAAATATAACGATGGCGTTAAATATTTATTAGGTGTTATCGATATTTTTTCAAAATATGGCTGGCTTGTTCCGATAAAAGATAAGAGCGGAAAATCTGTGTTCGATGCTTTCACCAAAATATTTTCCAGTAGTGAACGAAAACCAGAGAAACTTTGGGTCGATAAAGGAAAAGAGTTTTACAATAAAGACGTGAAATCAATTGGAATCCAGTTATATTCTACTGAGAATGAAGAGAAGTCATCCGTTATCGAACGATGGAATAGAACCATGAAGGAGAAAATGTTCAAATATTTTACTGCTAATTCGACTAGAAAATATATCGATGTTTTAGATAATATGGTTGCTCGTTATAACAACACTAGACATTCTTCTATAAAAATGACTCCAATAAAAGCGAGTATGAAAGCAAATGAAAGCGCTGTGTGGATGAATTTATATGGCGGTTTACACCCAGAACCACCTGTCAAACCTAAATTTTCAATAGGCGATAAAGTCAGAATTTCTAAGAAGAAGAAGTTCTTCGAAAAGGGCTATACGCCTAGATGGACAGAAGAAGTCTTTACTGTGACAAAAATTCAATACACCGATCCTCCGACGTATAAGATAACAGATTATAACGGAGAAGAAATTCAGGGCACTTTTTACGAACAGGAGTTACAAAAGACGACTCAGGAAGTCTATAGGATCGAAAAGATCATTAGAAAAAGAGGAAAGAAATCTCTCGTTAAATGGCTCGGTTATCCTGAATCATTTAATTCTTGGGTCGATAACAAAACATTAATGACATTGTGATAGTAATACCGTAGTTCACCCGATAACAACACGCACGCATTAAGTGCATGCACTTTCGCTCCGATAACCACACGAAATAACACAGGCGCGTTAACGAACTATCCCTTATATCTATAGGCCTAACTGATTTTTAATTAGATGATAAATGTTCCTGAACCATAATGACATACATGCTATTTTACGATCTCGCTACATGCCGCGTGGGTTAGATTCCACCTTAGACCTTGATGCACCTGCGATTGGCATTTGCACCTGTGATGGGCATTTGCACTGTTTACTGAACAGTGGCCTAGAATCGAACCAATTGTACTACTCACGCCACAGATGATGATGATGATGATGATGATGATGATGATGATGATGATGATGATGATGATGATGATGGTGATGGTGATGATGATGATGATGATGATGATGATGATGATGATGGTGATGATGATGATGATGATGATGATGATGATGATGATGATGATGATGATGATGATGATGATGATGATGATGATGATGATGATGATGATGATGATGATGATGATGATGATGTTTCATAGTTTCATTCCCTACCTGGTATGATAACAGACTAGTTCGGCTGATTTAAATGATTACGACTTATCTATCTAAAATGGAAAGACGCGCAACCATGACTTGGCACTATAGAAGAATTACTGTCGTTATTGTTGCTTTTATTGCTGTTGTTATTGTTGTCGTTTTTGCTATTATTATTGCAATACCACACAATTTATATATGGTAATGCCTCTTAAATAGTTCAAAGGTGCACACTGAACTCAGGCATTAGTAGCCTGATGCAGGCTGATGGTATGGTTGATATTCTATCAACCATAAGCACACTGGAGGAGTTAAGTAGGCCTATGTCTGTTGTTAACCCACCTGTTGATCTGGGGATTTCTTGTCAGTTAACTGGTTGATGAACTCTCGTATTGCAGTGTAGACGAATGTATATTGTGCATCGGTCTGAACGAGTCCTGATCGCATCTGTCGCAGTTTGAACAGTGTGGTCGGAATGTCAATCGGATGATCGAGCCCTTCAAAAACGAACGAACCATCTTCAATACTCTCAACACGATCGTCAGTGCAGATTTAACGAACGTACGCCCTATACGAAACTTAATAAATATGATGATGACAATGATGACGATTACATTATTTTACCCGATGTAAGGGTATGTAGAACTATGAAATTATGAATGTATTTATATGGGCTTTTATACAGCGCATTTTTTAGAAGCTTTTCAGATGTAGGTCTACGGCACCAAAGACAGTTTCAGAGATGAGTTCGCCAATACATGCAAGAAGTGTGCGCGGGTGTGCTGCTCGAAACGAACAGCTCAGAGGCTGTGACAAGAAGCTTAGATGCCGCGACAGAAAGCTTGGAGATTGTGCTGAAACGCCCGAGTGATTTGAGGCAATCAGAAGAGTGATGGAGATCTAATGGAGAAATGAAACGGTGAAAAGGACCATGACGGTGCATGACAAGAACAAAAGAGAAAGCATCACAACACCTCAGAAAACAAAACCAGGCAACCAAAGGAAGGAGAAGGTGAGCTTGGTAGGAATTCTCTTGGAGGACATGCTGGGAGGAATTCATAGGTGCATAGCAGAATTCCAAGCAAGTATAATCAGAAAGTAAAAGTAGGACCACTGAGAAAGGAAGAGCGAAAAGAGAAGTCATTGTGGATGATGTGGAAACTGCTGATGTAGGCTATTCGATAGATATTTTAGCTCAATGTTTACTCAGGAACAAAAACGGGGAACGTCCTTTTCTAAGCTTAACGCTTAAAGGCAGTGATCGGGAGGGATTATTATTGCAGGTAGGCCTATTGTCTAGTAGAAGAGCTTAAGACTGACAAGAGTCCAGGTTTCATCACAGATATTACGCAAATCAATGCGGATTGGACACTGGAGAGATACACTCATGTTGCCACTGTTTAAAAAGGGAAATAGAAATGAATCGAGTAACTATAGACCAGTCAGTGGTGATAGGTGGTGACAGTGCCGGCCTTAGGGGCGTGCGAACCGTGCGGTCGCACGGGGCCCGCAATTTATGGGGGCCCGAAAATGTCCCAGAAAATTAACATGAACAAGAAAACCTAATAACATTATTATGGCTTCGATTAAATCTTCTCTTTTGTCAAAAAAGTAGAAGTCAAATAGTAGGCTACAAGCAGTTTAGTTTGTTTCAATATAATATATAGGCCTAATATTACTTCCTCTATATCCCATAATTCTCGTGACGAGAACTTCCGCCATGATTTTTAAAATGAAAACGATGAGCTGGCGATTACAGCAAGTACCTTGATAGTGAACTTTTTTACCTTATGCTCTTAGCCTCAAGTTTAAAATTACAGAGATAATTCATAATAATTTAAAGGGTTATATAAATAGAAGCTGTTTTCATAGTGACGGGTAATTTCTTGGATGACACGAATATGCGTGGAGCACATGTTCGTGATTCTAGCAGATAATTTATTTCACGTTTAGTTGGTGGTTAAAAGAGCCACAAAATGTCCAGATTTACCGTCTATAGGCCTACATAAAAGCAGACATAGTCTTATTCGCGAGTTGTACACGTTTTCATTTCCAAGGTCGAATATTTAGTGGTCGACTTATATATATACGCAACGTGGACTTGAACGCCAGTATATAGGCCCCTACGGAAATTTAATCTATTATTTTGTCTCTCTTACATTTTCAAGGAATTTATTTTTTATGGTTTATTATTTTACACACACATGTGTATGCATATACTATTTATGCGTATACGTATGTTTGTCAAAATTTCCAAGTTCGTATAATTTATTTTTTAAATTAATTTTAAAGATCAATAAAATTATTAGCAATGAAAACAATTTGACTTGTGTCATTGGGGGGCCCGTACAGTATACTCTGCACGGGGCCCGAAATATCCTAAGGCCGGCGCTGGTGGTGATGTCAATGACGAACACTGCGCTCTTCAGCGCACGAGGACCTGCTGATTCCGCGCTCCAATTTAACACTGTTCTTTCTCGTTCAGTAGCACAGTCATCCATTCAAAATCAGAGCTTACTGCCACAAAGCTCATTCAACATTTTCAGTTTTTCTTGAACTGTTAGTTATCCATGTTTCAGTCCTTCGTGAGGTGATTTAAAGATGACATATTTAAACGTTCACATGCATAGATAGATGACGACGATTATGAAGACGCTTGTAACGACGATACTGATTTGTATTATACAAAAGTGACTGACGGTAAGCAACGGTAATTGATGCCTTAGAGGTTCACAGCGTTCTGGCCACACTGGAATTGGCTACTACCAGACAACTCTTTGAAGAGCAATCAATTGGATTAATCTTAACAAATACCTTTTTGCTGGATCAGGTTACAAAAGACATCGATGAGGATGTACGTTCCTGTGCGTCCAATACCAGCGCTGAACAATTACAATCATTGTAAATAATTGTATTGTATTGTTTGTATTGTATTGTATTGTTGTGTATTTTGTATTGCATTGTATTGTGACGGCTGACAATGGATAATCTGTCTGATTTAATCTATTTCAATAATTAACACAGACCAAATAGAAATGGATATGTTGCATGGAGATGATGGAGACAATTCTGAGAAGCCCTTCTCAGTTTCTAGGAAAATATTCGATAAGTTCTAACTATTTCTATTTCCAGGGGCGTCTACACCATAGAAACCTAAACGCTACGTCGGGAGACCAGCTAATTAAGCGGCGCTGTAATTATCAGATCAAGTCCGCAATAGCCAGGTTGTTTGGTCCCATTCGGTACCAGGTCAGAACCCGGAAAGGTCAAGTCAAGTGGACAGAATGGTGCTACGAGAAATCGTTACTGGTGGACTGGTGCCACTGCATGGTGGTAGTCTTTAAGTGGTTCAGATCGGGATCGAGAGGGAAGGAGAGGGAAGAGAAAGGGCGAGGATGGTTGGAAGACTATACGACTATAGACTAGATTAAAGAGTAGATTAGATTAGAGCAGAGTTTGGATTCGACCTGCAGTGGACGACCAGTGGACTTGAGTCATTTAGCTCCTTTTGTTTCTCGTCGACCGCTGCGATAAACTGTAGGATTGTCTCCGTGTGACCGTCCTTCGGCGCACGCTTGTCGGGCCATTCCGGATAGTGGAAGTGGTAGACCGTCCTGGTCCCGAGATTTTCCACCGTTTTACCCTTCTGTCACAGTTTGAAAACGACCCGGAAATTGTTAACGTAAATGTATATATACGCGTTTATCTATAGCGACCGCATACGGCCTTGAACCTGCTCGTTTCGCAATGAATTGATAGGATAAAAACGTTCAAAGCCGTTGACCGTTTGAATGGGTGCCACGCCAGTCAAGATCCCCCTGTTTTATAGGTAGGGCCAAAGCGTCGACAACTCATCGCAGTAGCACACGGCTTCGAATCCTAAACGTGCCCGATTTCTGGCCTATATAGCGTTCACTTGAGGAAACAAGCAACATCTTTTCAACTTTCTTTCCTACGTTGACTAGCAACAGTTCAATTATAGCAGTTCCACATTCGACATCAGAACGTCTACAGGCCTACGTACAATTCCAATAGACCTCACTGTTATTGTCACAATATTCAGATCGATAAATCCGACGATTGACTCTCCTGTCAACCGAGCAGAAAAAGCCCACTACTACTGTAAACCACACCATCGTCTGCTTTACGTATAATTTCACACCATACAAGTCAGCAAAAACCAAGTCTAGATAGGACCGCAGCTAACGTCACCAACGTCCTTAGCGTTAGCGCGCCCACTTATCTTAGGCACGTGACACGGACGCGCCCAGACCGGTCGAAAACTTGCTGACTCTTCAAGCCGACTCTGAATCGATATAAATCACGCTGAAAATAGGTGAGAAAGAAAGTAATCCTGCAAGAATTCCACAAGTCTTTACCTTGATGCCTTCACGTGTGACGTGCAGAACTCGGATGAAGAAGCTGTTAGAACACTTCTGCGAGACATGTTCGATCTTGATGGATCCATTGTTGAGATCAAATGTCACGCTCGTTCCTTCTTCCTCCGGCCAATACTGGAAGCACTTGTTCTGTCAGAAACAACAGGTGTTGCAACGATAACAAAAACAACAGGAAATGCTACAACAAACTAAGATTTGGACAACATTCTATAGCTCTTACAACAGCAACACGCGAACAACAAATAGCCAAGCTATTTATAATATTCGTGTTTATTGACAAGCTCACTGACAAACCGCAGTAAGTTACATTGAAACAATTGAAATATGACGGCACAATTATCAAGATCTTAATTAGCACGTCTTGGCAGCCAGTAAGGCGCCCACTCATTTTACTACTGCCCCCTAGAGAGTGGAAGGCTGAGTCGACCTAAAGGAGGCTTACGAGTATCGAACCGCGACTTTTCAAGATCTAATGCTTTCAGGTCAGAGTGTTACCATTCATCTATCCCCCTCCCCAAACTACAGAAGCAGTCGACATAGGTAAGTAAGTAAATAAGTAAGTAGCCTTTATTTGCATATGATAAGCGCACATGCATTAACAACAACAATAACAATAACAACAGCAATCAAAACTAACACAATAGATATTGTACTAGCAACTTCAATTGACCGTTTTTATTGACGCAACAATCGTATACAACACCAGCAATTACAATTTGCTACAGAAGTAAGACCTATTGAGCACCTTTGAAAGGAACACAAAAGACGCTATACAAATTACACTTGCTTACCCAACGCAACAAATCTCTTTCGGCAAAAATGTTCTGCGTGTTGTTTTAGCTAGAGAATCTGCACACACCTTTTACAAGCATCTGAAAATTGTTCTTAATCGCCGGAGTCGGGCTGGAAGCGCCTCTGGGTAGATGTCTAAGAGGGGCGCTATATAAGTCCTATGAATGAATGAATGAATGAATGAATGAATGAATGAATGAATGAATTAATTAATTAATTAATTAATTAATTAATTAATTAATTAATTAATTAAGTCATCGGATTAGATTATATGATATGAGTCAAAAATGCAGACCTTTCCCATTTCCACGGTACATGTTGTCATAACAATTATCGAAGTCTTTTCTTGCCACACCATTCGCCAGAAGTCGCCCACCGTGTTCTTGAGGCAACCCTGCGTGGCAATATACTTGCGCTGGTGGCCTTTGATGTCCAGTCTCGAGACCTTAAACGGGAACATAACTTACTTACAGAAAAAAGCATAAATAAACATAATATGAGTTTTAAAACATAACGCAGCACAACTCTTACAATATTCTCAGGCCAAATATCTTCACCATCCACTGCAGCCGAGATAACCCTACAATCTCAGTCTTTCCCGACCATGAGTCAGTACTCACCTCCAGTTCCAGTTCCCCAACCATAGGCTACTGCACCTCGACTCTGGTACGATCTCCCTCCGGAGTTCCGCAAATTTTCGTTCCATGTCTCACTAACCCATCAACATCTGTCTGCATTGACTGCGTTGTGTAAGAGGAATTGTCCAGAGTTGTCAAGAGAATATCAGAGGCCGGATAATAGTAATCGTAAACTCCGATTTTTCTAAAGCGCCACTCTAAAGCTAAGCGCAAAGGACCAGCTCATTCACGAGCGCTGCGTCGTATCTGAGGGGTTGTCCAGAGATCGATGTTCACTGCTAATCACTGGACGGGGAGATGGTTGAATAGTACCACGCTGGCACGAAAATTAGAAGGACGCGGGTTCGATACCCGCTAGCCCCACAAGGTTAGCTCAGCCTTGGCGATTGTAGCACAGATGGGCGCCTTGCATGGCTGCCATGCAGTTAAATTCGACTCCTGTTAACCTTGTTATCTCTGTTACTACTATATCATGTAATCTTACTGCGTACTTGTCCGTTTGAATTAGTAAGGCGGGTTTCGTTGAAGACAAGAACGCTGGGAAGGCAGAAGATCGGATGGATTAGGCTAGGAATTTTTGATACCTAAAGTTGTCTTTATATTTGGTTACATAAAGTTTCAAGCGCATTGTGAAAGTGAGCGACAGTGGAGAAGATTAGTCTCGCTGTGTTCTACGACAAAATTTATAATAAAATAAACAAATCTACATAGTTACGTCGATGTAGTTGGCGTTTATGTAGTCCGACTCATCCTTGTCTTTCAGGATTACACGAGTGTCATCGTCTGAAAGCACACACTAGCCTGACAATACTGATTAATATGAATGCGAAGAAGAATATTAAAAAGACTGTGAAGGAAAGAGGAAAGGAAAGAGAAGCAGAAAAGGAGAAGAAGCAGAAGAGGCAGCAGAAGAAGGTCGAGGCGAAATGGAATGAGGAGGAGAAGATAACGGAGAAGAAGATGAACAAGAGGAAGAAAAAGAAAAAAACGAGTGAGAAGCAGAAGAAGAAGAAGAAGAAGAAGAAGAAGAAGAAGAAGAAGAAGAAGAAGAAGAACAACAACAACAACAACAACAACAACAACAACAACAACAAGCAGGAGAACAAGAAGAACAAGAAGAAGAATGAGGAGAAGTGAAAAAAGAAGAAAATGAATTAGAAGTAGAAGAAGAATGAGAAGATGGAGAAGAAGAAGAAGAAGAAGAAGAAGAAGAAGAAGATGATGATGATGATGATGATGATGATGATGATGATGATGATGATGATGATGATGATGAAGATGAAGGAGAAGAAGAGCAAGAAGAAGATAAAGAATACACACTTAAGAGAAGAAGAAAAGAGAGAAGGAGAAGAAAAACAACAAGAATGAGGAGAAGAAGTGAAAGAAGAAATATGAATGAGAAGCAGAAGAAGAAGGCAACGAATGAACAGACGGAGAAGAAGAAAGAGACGGAGAGGATCAGAAGTAGAAGGAGGGCAAGGGGAAGAATGAGAAGGAGAAGGAGGAGAAGGACTTAGAGGAGATTGGGAAGAAGAAAATGAAGAGAAAGAAGAGTAAGAAGAGGAGGAGAATAAGAAACAAAGAATGGGCAATTCAGTTGGGCAGTCATCGGTATAGGTTGTTAACGACTTTATCTCAGTCTGGTCATACGACGGTAGGTGGCTGGTATTCTCCGCAGCCTTAGATCTTCCGACTGACATCATGGAACATCACTCCGCAGTTCAATCGTTGTTTCGTGTTGTCAGCCGCTGATTAGTTTCTGCTGACGTGGCGCTATATAAATTTCCATTACAGGCTGCTTTAGAATTACAATTACATTCACTGATTTCGCTAGGGAACCATAATGGTGGAACAGCAGCAAAGAAATGAAATTCTCCTATCGTGGTTTTGTACGCCCGCCTGTATATATGGTGAAGATTCAATGTTAACTTCATGTTTCCTTGGGAAAACTACCAGATCTTACTTACCTATGCTGATGACTTTTCTAGCGTGACTTTATTGTAATAAAAGCAGGCCTATTTGCAGTCAACGGGTCAATTAAATAAATTGGCCACTCATGGGCGCCCGGAGGGGGAAGCAAGGGGGCGTATCTGCGCCCCCTGGATTTTGCAAATATTTTATAAAAATAAAATCTTTTGATTATTATGATTATTACAACAGTCACAGCAAGGGTTTCGATGCAAAAAACACTTAATTATTTATGTAAAGTCCTTAATCATTATTTATTTTTAAGTCTGCAAAAACGTTAGTTTACCCCCCAAAATATTTGTCCCCCTAACAATTTTTTGCCCCCCCTAAAAAATTCCTGCGGATGCTCATGTGGCCACTTAATATTACTAAAAATTGAAATTATTAAATAATAATTAAGGAATGAAACGTACACGGTAAAATATTCTTAAAACGGTTTTTCTTTACGTTTGCTTCCTGCTTTCCGGCTATTCGTGGTTTCGTGTAGATTTCAGAAGCGCTTTCCTCGTGAGTTATTTGCTGAAAATACGGCAATGTAATGCAATGTAAAGTAATGCATAATTACTATTGCGCCACCTTTTTGAGACGTGCACCAAATCAGCCTTGGTGAAACAGAATAGCCTTCAATTTGCGACAGAAGGGCTGCATCGGTAGGCCGGCCCCTATCTGCGTCATTCGTAAGGAATTATAGGGCGCCTAAATTTCGCCTGAATGGTCAAGCTTAACTGTATGCGCTTTCTTAAGCGCTCTCTATGAGGATTATGTCGTTCTATGTCCATGAATTTGGCCAGTATTTTAAAAACTACTGAGGTACAAACCCAAATCCAATAGTATTCGTAACTTCGCGTCACGTGCAGGCACTAGGCATACGTTCTTCGCAACTTTAAAAACGACGTCTGCTTAGATTATTATACGGCGCTATGTCCATAATCAACCCCCGAAAGAGCTTCTGG